>OX403618.1:11344958-12544958 GCA_948107695.1 Meliscaeva auricollis
CCTCTTGGCATCAGAGTCTGGTTTGTCATTAACAGGGTTGAAGACTGTGAGATGTCATTAAATTAGTAGGACCTACCTACCTTTTTCAACTACTGTGATTTGTCCTAATTAGGTCACCAAACAAGGCAGAAATTCACAATAAAAAAAATTATTCATTACCATATACCACTATCTTAAGCGAAATCATTGCACTCGTCGTTCTATTTTAATTTATCTTGATACTAAAATTTGTATCTTTTAATGCTGGCTCCCTCACTCTTTGAGCTTGTGATGAATTTAAAAAAAACAATTTTTTCTTTCTGTACTTCATTTCTGACTTCGACTATCGTTCCATCAAGGAATTTATTTAAATTTGTATTTCCTTCGAAATGGTCTGCATGTTTTTTTTTTTTTCATTTTAACTCAAAATCGAAATTATGTCTTCTTAGGCAAGGTAGAAAGAGCTTACAATTGAAAAATTCAAAGTAATTATATAGCATTGCATTAGAAGAATGCTTATTGCTTTACATTTTCGTATTTCCATATTAGTAAGTCCTTTGGGCAAGTTAAGATTTTTTCCTTTTCTTCTTTTTAATAAGAGAGAAGCTAAAGGTGTTGGTGTTGATGCTGTTGATACTTGTTTAAGGAGGTGGTGGTACATGGTTACAAAAAACAATCTCATCCGCTATTTTCTATTGATTTGTTAGTTAATGGTTCTCTTTCACGGAGGTTGTTGAAAATTAATAATTCGTATAAAGTTTTTCCTGAGGAAAATCGATGTACTGAAAAAATTGAAACTCTTAGACGATCGTACTTAAACCTTGATTTCAGTATTGATAAGTTGCAATTCAGAGAGACTCCCAAACTGTTCCCAGAACTTCCAAAATGTTTTCAGAAACGTTTTTTCAGAGGTGACACGTTGAAAGAAGGAATATTGCAGAAAAGAAGCTGATCTGTCAAAATTAAAAGAAATTCTTCCAAAACATTTGAATCACCCAGTAGACTAAAACATCAGGATGACTCGCTTTTATTCCCAGGAGGTCTTTGTGGCGAAGGCTGTATTCGGGATCCCAACAAAACTTATCCAGATGAGTCACTTGACAGGGCTTCAAAAAGAAGATGCGCTATTATAGAATTTCTTCAGTTTTGTTATCAGAAAAGGCCCTTTCTTCAAAGACAAAGTGCTTGCTCTAAATAAAACCCCTAGTCTGCCAGTACATTAACAACAGTTTCTACCATTGTTTCCAGCCTTTTTCTGTAGAAAGTCTCCTGAAGTAGACAGCTTCAGTGCTATACCTATCCTATATTCGGACACTCAATTTCTAATAGAATTCGAAGAATCTTGAGAGATACTTTTTGGGATCTACTTTTGTAGTTGAAAAGTAAGTTTTTTTTTGCATTTCCTTTGCAATTTGTCACTTCTGGGAGCTAAAATAGAAATGGTTGATTAAGTTTCTTTCAGATGATTGACAGGAAGATCACAGATTCTGCAAGTTGTTCAGTTGTTTCTTCAGCCCAGGTGACTAGTCCTGTATTTTTCCTGATGATCTCTTCTATCTACTACAGAATGCGATTTTTTTTCATTTCTTCATAAATAAATTTATTGGAATACCTCAAGGCTCATTCATAGGATCATAATTTTTTATGTTTCTCTTAAAAATGTTTCTCTGAAAAATATCTAAGAAATGCTGCTATAATCAATGAAAAACTTCTTTCAAAAAAGGAAACACTTTACATTCTCTATAAGTATATTTTCAGAGCTTAAAAAACCTATTGCCCTCGTAACCATCTCTAGAAACTAAGAAAATACAAAACTTAAAATAAAAACAAATTACCCATCTGGATTTGACTTACCCCGTTAGCAGGGCAAACCAAAAGTCATATATCTCTTAACCCTTAACTATTATAAGTTTCCATATAAGTAGGTGAGCCACAAAATCTGTGTGTATGCCACATCTATTCCAAAAGTGGGTTCCATCCAGAGACACCTATACCCCCCCCCCTCCATAGCTGTCTTTGCCCCCCTAACCAAAGCCAGTTGGTATGGTGGTTTAGTTGAAGCGGATGGCGGCATAAAACCATATATACAAAAATCGCTTGCAGGTTATGCGTACATCTATCATCAAGTCTTTGAAAGCTGGCTTAAAGGAATTTCCATTCTAACCAAATCGAGGTCAAAACAAAACCTCACCTCTTGAGCCTTTGCTTAAAGGCTATACAACATGCTCATGTTGGCTATCAATGAAAATTCCTTCAATGGGGGGAATAAGCCAAAGCACTTTTCTTCAAAAAAAAAAATTGAAAAAAAAAACACAATGAACCAGTCCAATGGACTTTGTTTGGAGAGAAAAAGAGAGATAATAACATCCACCACCACCTTCACCACCAATCCAGCCAGCCTGCAGTATATCCTCGATTGAGCGCGCATATATCTACCGCCAGACCATAAATGGCCGACATCTCACATTACCTACTGTGCTTAGATTTATCCAATTTGCGCAGCAATAAATTATCCTTACTGTTACAAACGCGCTCTGCTGCGGTCGAGAGAGCTGAAGGCAAACCAACAACAAAAAAAAAAAAAACCGCCGCCGCAGAGTATCTATGAGAGATATGGGAACGGGATGTGTGCAGCGAGTGTGAATTTAGATGTGCTTTGATTTGCTCCCAGGTTCAAGCAGGTTCCGCATAACTTCTCCCATAGGGAAACCTACTTCTGTCTGCTGTACCACTTTACCAACAACTCTCAGAGGCCATGAAATAATTTCCAAAAATCAAAAAAAAAACAAAAAGTAGGAAGCTCCATTTTCCAAAAGTGTATGTAATTGAAATTTCCTACAATATTTCACTTTCAAACATAAAACGACCTACTGCACGACCAAAGTGAAGACGACGGACGGTCTTGAGATGAGCTCAGCCATTGAAATCATATCAAAGAGAAAAAAAAGTTGAAAAAATGAAAGGTAATTGCCAAACGGTCCACCAGTGCAACAGCAGCACACAGCTTAATGAGACTTCTTCATTGGCTGTGAGGCCAAAGTGCCAAAAGTCTCCCCGAGGTGTAATTATATGCTGCCTCAGTTTAATCTTTGTGTAAATACTTTCGCCAAATCGAAAGATTCAACTACACTACCACCCGTTTTCACATTAAATGCGTGATATATTGCCCAAGGCGATGGTTATATTAGTTTTTTTTTTATTATCTAGATCAAATGGAGTTGGATTTATTCCGCTTTTCTTATTGTTGTTGTAGTTGAAAATTTTCCCGAATTGAGTCTTAAATTTTCACTATGATTAGGTATAGCAAAGAGGTTGAATTGAGTTCATCTCTTAGGGTCAAACTAATATTTAAGCTATAAATTGTTTTCATATCTATTTTGAGTATCTTTTTTCTTTATAAGACTTTTTTTTGGTCTTTGCTGACTTTTTTAAGGAAATTGAATTCAAGTTACATGGTTATTAGTTGAACTTTTTGCAAAATTAGATATTTTCACTGTTCGTAAATATTTTTTTTGAAAGAAATTTATAATTGTTTTACAATTCAGAAGTAGGAAAAGTATGTGCTGTGAATAGGAAATAAAATAATTATATGGAAACATGCGATCGAATTTGGTTTTTTGTGTGTTTTTTTAAATACTTGTTTAGAGTTAAATAAAATGAAATTTAATTTTAAAGCATTTATGTAATTTTTAATTGGATTTTTTCTTTCTTTTATTTCAGGTATGTGCATGTTTTGAGTTAATAGAATCTTTAAATCAGTAAGTAAAATTTCTTTCTCATAACTTTGTTCTGTATTATATATATTGTATATAGACAATTCGTATTGTAAGCCTTCCGCACCAGCAGTCTTATACAATTTTAAGCTTGGAAGTCTACATCTTGGTCAAGTAGACGGAATTGTTGGCCATCGTCAGTCGTCTAAAATAAATGGAATAACAGCGGAATGTTAGCTATCTTCGCCTTTCTGGAGCCTAGTCAAATGTTCCTTCCAGTTTCTCAGCACAGACTATGCATCTACCACCATACCCCCCTCTCATCATGGAATGCTTCCGTTTTGGGTCTTGTAACCTTGAGTAGATCTTCTTAACTTTTGGTAGAATTTTCGAACCTCCCCTCTGCCGGAACACCCTTCAATAAACTCGATCATCCGCTTCTCGTACTCCCTTTTTTCTTCCTGAGAAGTCTGTGTTTCTCTTTTCTTTTTATCCCCTAGAGCTATCAAGATACTCTCTAAATGGCACTGGTTCTTGTTTGCAGCATTGCCTGATAGGCCTTGTTCTCAGCTGCATGCGCCAGCCGGCATTCTTCGTCGAACTAGGAGATTCGTTCTGGTTGCCTAGTGAAATCCAGCACATTAGCGGTGGCACTTCTGGTGGCCTGTTGCCAATGTGTCTAATAGTCGTCTGTGCTTACTGCTAGTGGCTGGCAGGCCGAGAGATTAAAAGAAACGCGGTCAGCAAAAGTTTTGGCGGTCTCTAAACTACCAACTACCAAGTAGTGGTCTGATCCAACGGATGCTCCCAGAAACGTTCGGACATCCAAAATACTGCTAAAATTGTAACTAGGACATAGGAACCACATTAAAGCCCAAGACTATTTGCCCAAGTCCTTCCCTTATCGAAAAACCGCACCCAAATATCCGTTGACCCTGCTCCCTGAAGCACTACCTCTCCATCCCACCGCACCTCCTGCATAGCTTTTACGTCTATCCAGGTTCTCCACTAATTGTTCGGCTGCAAGCGGCCTGCATACGTACGTTACTTTCCACGTACAGGTTCGAAATTGGCTGTCCTTGTTTCGTTTGCTGGATTCTTTAATATCGACATAATCCATTTTCAAGGCCTGTTGTTGTTTCGGAACAAGTTGTTTTTCCGTGATAGGGAAGTTGGTCTAACGCACTTCCCTTATCCTGAAGGGCCACACTCTTAGTTAGCTACCATGAGTAAGGAGCCGGATAAAACAGCTACTTATCAGCCTGTGCTCCAAATATGTCGCAGTATTCTGGAGAATTCTTCCGTTTTCGCCTTCATGAGAAGTGCCTTAATGAAAACACTCACCACACCCTTCTCTCGTTTGTTATCACCAGCAGCTACAAGGGACAAACCCCCATTTCAGCTGAGGTACTAGGAACCCGATCTTCACCACGTGGCAGTGATAGTAGAAGTTGATATGCAGAGGCGGGTTTTGAGAAAAACCTGTGGACGCCTGTTTATTTTTGGTTTCTCACCACTACCCCAAAATTTTGACTTCTTGAAATGATTGTAAACCAAAACAAAAACCAAGTCTAAAATGGCTGAAATTTTGTGGAGTACCAACCTGTCAATTAATTCGCAACTACATACATCCCCTTATATTGAAGAGTGTTGCCATCTTTACATTAAGATCAACATATTTCAGACCACCATGGTATTTACATACATTGTCTTCAAATATGAAGAAAAAAAAACCATTTACTCTCATCAGTATCATAAGAATACACAACATAAAATACAAGTTTATTTTGATGCTATCTCATAAGTCAAAAAACCTCTTTTGATAAAAGGCACGTAATTTTGTGAAATCAACCAGAGGTAATAACAAACAAAAAAAAAATATATCTTTATGATGAAAAGCCATGAATTATTCGACTATAACCACATCATCATGCTTATACTTGTCACTTTAATTATACAACAACATAAGGCTACAAGTTAAATAACCATCATCCAGCTTGTCACAATAAATTGCCTCCTTGCAGTTCTTCTTCGTCGTCTTCTGATGTGCTACAAGGCTTAAAAAGAGCCTCCAACATTGTTACAAAACAATTTTTCAACATCATTTACCAAAGTAATTAAACTTAAGGATCTGCCATTTCCTTTCAAAACTCTTTATATTATATCTTTCTTTCTCGCTCTCTCTCTCTCTCTCTCTCTTGTGCTCTTCTCTATTCAAGCTTTAACAACAACTATAACCCAATCAAGTTAAATGGCAAAAGCCATCTTTGGCGACAAATGACTAAAAATCTATACAACCCACCGACCCCACCCGCCATCTACCGGGCTACCATCTTACAATCACATAAAATTATCAAGTTTTCCATCACTTTGATGTTGGATAATGTTGAGACTTCTCTTCTGCGCTATGAACAATTCCAGATATTCTTCTCTATCACATCTCCTAACTATGGTCAAACATGCTTTTCCTATATAACCTCACAACCAACAACAACATACCAACACGAATTACTAACTAAATATGTGCACGGATAAAAAAAACAACAACAACAACAAAAAATAAAGGTTATAGATATGAACGATGCCAAAGTATCTACACACAATTATCCCAATCAAAGAAACGGTTTTATTCTGCGTACAGAGGGCTCAAACCCAAACGCATCTCTTACTCTTTGATGGAGTATACAACAAGCTTCTTCGTCTTACCGTCGCGTTGGTCCTCGGCGTCGCATCTCAACCATTTCAAAATGTATCTCGAAGTCGAAACAGTGACCAATCCAATATACAGAAGCTACGGATATGCTATTGAACACAAAAAGATACAAAAATAAAAATCCGCACATCTATTTCAATGAAAAAAAAAAACAAAAAAAAACCAGCAATGCGAGTAATAAATGAGGGAAAGATATCAAAATGGATAAATTGATAAACTTAATTGTAGTATAGTTAAGGATTTATGGGGGGAGTTTTTGCTCACTCTGCAGTTTCATTTTGTAGATACTAGCAGCGGCGCGTACTCTTCTTCGTCATGACCATGGGCTCAAATCTTGATGATGATGGTGATGGTTTGTCCCAGCGCAGATGGAGGAGGCGGATCTTATTCCACACCAGACATAATAGAACGAGAAGAAGACACACCAAAATAATACAAAAAAAAAACAACAAAGAATGAAAATCTAAAGAGGCCCAAGTTCGAGTTTGAGTCTGAGTCCTAGTTCGAGTCGAAGTTGGAATTTTTCTTGCACTTGTTCTTGGATATATCTTTTGTGTTCTTTTTTTTTCTCTAGAAACTCTTTTTTTTCTGTTGGATTGTGGAACCTCTTGTTAGGTCATTGATTTCATCTGTTTCTAGTTAGTTTTATACCTGTCTGTCTCTTTTGTTGTACCACTTAGATATTTATTTTAGCCGCGTGGTGACGGGCCCTAGAGCATGCAATCACACAAAGAAAGGCGGGGGTCTCTCTATCTATCTCTCTGTCTTCATTGAAGTGAGAGATGAAGATTTAAAAGATGTGAAGATACAAAAAAAAAAAAAAAGAACAGAAATCATTCGAATAAACAGCCAAGAGTAGGTATATAGAGAAAGAGTTAAGAAAATAAAGTGTTATGTTGTTGTTTGATGGAATAACCTTTTATAGGTGCAGTAATATTGGTTATTACTTCCAGTCGGTTCGAATTTGATATCTTCATTACCACAACCAACATCGCGAGGATAGACAGACGATATATAGTGACGAACAATGCGAACAACAACAATAATATGAAAAAAAAAAGGAATCATCCATAGGGACGATCGGTGGTAGTGACGTGACACGGTGGTGGTGCTCTGTGTTCAATAGCATGAGTCAAAAGCATAGTTCCTTCACATTTTGACAGCGCAATGGTAAAAAATGTAAATTAGTACTCTGCTGTGGGTGTTGGTACTTTGCACTTTGGTGTGGATGTTTATTTGATTTAAATGATTGTTATTACCACGAATAGGGAAGATAGTGTTTTAGTTTTTTTTTTTTTCTTGTTTAATAGGATGAAGCCGCAATCTTTAGAGTTTGAAAGTAACTTTTTACTATTTATACAATTTTGAATAGAAAAAAAAAAAAAATAAATAAAAGCGCATTAACAACTGGGTGAGGTGTTTAAGAGATTATTATGACAAACAAAAAGGTCTTGGGGATATTTTATTGCTTTATTCATCAGGCACCACATTCAATTCGATATCACGCTGCTAGAAAATATCATTCAAATGGAGTCTTTTTTTGTTTTTTTTGTTTTTTGTTTATATTGAATTCGTGATGGTGTGATCGAAAAGTTAAGAAACATGCAATATAAATAAAACTTTGGAAAAAAAAAATCGTTTAAGGAAGAGAAATTTAAAAAAAAATCGCTAGTATTGTTGTTTTTGATATCGAAGTAAGGTAATTACATTAATCTTTTCCACACCCATTGCTTTTTTTCTTGTAATTTGTATATGTATGCACTTAATCGTCAGCCATGAAAAATTCCAGTAGATTATTTGAATGTTTATTTATTCTTTTAATGTTTGTTTTAGTTTATGTTGAATGAAAAATAAACAAGTTTATAGGCAAAACTTTATTAAAACAAAAGACTTGATGTACGAACCTTCTTTTCACTTACGTTAAAAACTTTAATTGGTTTCTTGTTTTTTGTTTGTTTAAACAGTTTTTCTTGTTTTTTTTTTTTGTTATTTATATTAAAAATAATAAGAATTTTTTTTTTAACATATTCATAATCAAAGTGGTCAATTGTTAGAAGACAGTTTTGAAATAAATTTCAGATGCCTTCATTGTAATTGACACCGCTATGTTTTCCCAAATTATGTTTTCCCAAATCATATCAATTTGATACTTGAAAAAACATTAATTTGGAAAAAAAACATATTTTCTTCAATTTTTTAATAATAAGAGTAGGATTTTAACAATAAGCCAACTTTCAAAAATGTTAAAAACTGTCAATTTAAATTTGTATTGAGAAACAAAAATCAATTTTTTGCAACGGTTTCTCTAAAAATTATTTTTATATATAAAACATTTTTAAAACTTGTTAGTTATATTTTTAAACAATAAAAAACTTGGATATGGACCCATTTTGCATAAAATCGATGTTCGCGCCTTCTAAATATAATTTTTAAAATCTGAATAAATTCTGTCAATATACCCGAGCTCAGAAAGGGCGAGGTAATGCCCAGCCAAGTTCTATACATATATTTCATCAAAGTGTTGTGCTGTATAAATAGAGGTATTCAAGTACTTTCTTTCTTTTTAAATTAGTAGACCTGCAAAAATTATATCAAGAGGTCTTATTTTTTTTTTACCTAGTATGCACTGGACATTGGAAAATGCACATGGCAAATGTAAACATGTTTTCCCAAGACTATAACTACATGATTTAATAAGAATATTCGTCTTTTTGAAATTATGAACACGAAAAAAAGCGTTTTATAAAACTACTTTCTAGCAAAGTTCTCCTTCCGTTAATAAAGTACTTAATATACCTATTTCCCTTCTAAAAAATCTTTATCCTTTACCAAGTAAAAGAAAATCATTATAATTCCTTCCCGCATAATCTTATTAGCCATGATAAGTCTAAATCAGCTTAGTCGTTAAGCCTACTTTACGAGGTCGTTAGAAAGGTTCTTTTTTTTGTTCTGGAAACAAGACAACTAATGTCGATTCAACCACAAATATTGGATATGACAAAAAGTCATTGATAGCATTTTTTTTGTATTGTTGGTTTCAAAGGAAGAAGACACGACAAAAAAAAAAACAAAATCTCCGAAAGCACTTAACTAATTTAATGATTTTCTTAACTTTGGATTCCTTTTCCTCGAAAAATCACTAAATAATTAAGAAATTACCACCAAATAAACTTCACTCACAACCTGTCACATAAAAAATAGGATAAAAAAGAGATTTTTTTACCAAAAAAAAAAAGGAACAGAAGAAAAAAAAATAACCTTCAACCAATGAATAAATGTTGTCGCCTTCCAAAATACCCATATCCATGTGCGTGATTTGGTTAGGTCACCGCTTAAAAGCCCTTATCTCATCTTTTGTTGTTTTTTTTTTTTATTTTGGTTTTCTTTGGTCTTTTTTGTCTGCCGAATATTTTTTTCAAAAAAATATAAATATAAGAAAAAAACAACACACCAACAATGTAATTTTGGAATCGTCCAGTATTGTCGTCAGACATACGGTACGTGTGTGCCTTTAAAAGTTGAAAAGGGCGATATAGTAGGCAACAACCAACAGCAAAACAACAACAGAAATAATAAAAAAGAACTCAAATAAAAATGAAAGGAAAGGAAAATACAATTCAACACAACCCACTTTAAACCAAAAAAAAAAAAAAAATAAAAATCCAGAAAGAATTTATTATCTTTCCTGAGGTAATGCACCACAAATAATCTCGATATCTCATCAACAGAAAAATGAATCTCACGTGAAGTCTTTTAGGAGTAAAAATCTCTTCCAGAATCGCCACCACAAACGGGCACTCTTCTACCACACCATCACCATCTTTCTCATCTTCGTCGTCATCATCATCATCTTCATCTTCGTCATCATCTCTCGAGTATAGCCTCGATCGTCTTTTTCGTCATTATCAGCGTCTTCATCATCAACATCACGGCCGACAGAATGAACAAGGTCGGATTTGTTTTGCTTTTTTTTCTTTAGGTTTGAGGTAAAAAAGATGTCAATAATCAAGTTGAGAAGCTGTATGAGATGATGGACCTTAAAACCAGCTTGTAAACAAGTATCTAGGACCTCTGACTAAACCCGTTCCTTTTTCGTATCATCAGTGGATGGTTACTGCGGAAGGAAAAGTTTGCTTTATTGAGAAATGCTGCTGGATGGAAAGTGAAGTTTAATACGACTCCCAGATATTTAAATACGGATTTGGCTTTTAGCGGCACTCTATCGATTAGTGCCTTTGTGGTACTAGTCCAATGGAAGACAGATCATCCTTGTTCGTCTAAGCCACACTACTTCTGTTTTGGAGGAATTAATTTCCAAAACCTTCAAGCTGGTAAAACAAGCGTCATGTGTGGCCTACGACTCATTTGGAGGCTAGTATCCAGGCAACTTGTGAAATTTGAAGATCGAATTTGGTTGATTTTCCTGAATGCTTTTCTAATCCTGCTTTACTTGCTTACTTACTTGATGAGTCCGTTTTGTGATGCCCTAAAGGAGGGCCTCCTTTACTCCTACGCAAAACGCGATTGGGTGTGTAAAAATCGGATAGGCACTGACTAACAACACTAAAAAAGCTCCTAGCTTTCTAGGATACACAACGGATGGCTAACATTCTTCATAACTGACTCAAATTCCGCTAACGAAACTAATTCTGCTTTGTTGGCTTTGAATAGTATTTAATCCATTTAATACTAGATACTGAACGTGAAGGAATTACTGTTTAAAGTTCCACAGCCTGGTAGTTACTGCTGCTGTTTTAAAGCTCTCATCGGGGAATATTCTGTAGCCGCTTACAAAGCATCCAAGTACGGTTGTAGATTGTAAAGGTTCGAAGTGTACTTTGCGGTCAACAAACATTTCTCTTGAACATAATATTCTCAAACTTCTTCCTCCACCATAAAATCAATATCTGATAAGCAGTTAAACTGTTCTTGAAGTTTCTTTTACTTGTAACCTGAGGGTCATTCAAGACACTTAACTTAATTTTTGTGCAGCCAACAAAAAAATCAGAAAGCGATTTCTGTGCTTGGCTCCATTAAGTGGTAAGACCTCTCCTCTAATACTCTTCAAATGTCAAGCCATTCTACCACAATTCACGTTTTAGAATTTAGAGCCTTGGGTGGGTTATGACTGCAACTTTGAACAAACTTTAGTTCATGCAGGAATTTTGCCTCTTAACCAATTAATAAATGAAGTCGTGGACTGAATTCACGTTCTTTAAAAGATTTTACTTAATAAAAACTCTCCCTAGTTGAGATTGGTACCCTTCTTGCTTACTGTCCATTATATGTTCATTGTACAGATATTTATTAATCGTATTCAAAAACCATTGATTCGAAAATTTATTCGACAGTACTAGTAGTACAAGTAAGATAGAAAGACCTGTCTCCTACATTCTTCTAACTCAACAAATACACCCCTGATGATGAATTTTCTTCCAGGTTGCCGCGTGGCTAGTTTACACCGTTCTTTTAACTCATGGTTCCTGTTCGATGCTGGAATCCGGTTTTTTAACAAAAAGTCTTCTAGAACACACAGTTCTGGTCTGTGGATGTTTTATTTTTTTGTATTTTTACACATTTTGCTGTTTGTTTGTTTGTTTGTTGGGTTTTATTCATTCTTCTTGTCTTTGGCTTTTGCTTCGGTTCGATTCGTAACACCTTCCTCCTACTTCTTGTAGATAGAATTGAAAACATGTGTGCGTATCTTCGCATGACTCGTCGTCACTTGCTTTGCTCAGATCTCAGTTTGGTCCATGGACGAGGAGATGGTGCATTTATTTATTCTTCCACACAATCTTCTTTAGTTTTTATATTGTACTTCTCATTCTTTGGTATTTCTTAGCTTCTTCTACTTCTTGTAGAAGACAACGCAACTATCGACGAACAGATTTTTGAGTGCTCTTCTTTTACCACAGAGCCTTACCGTGTTAGTCATGGTTTTGAAGTTTGATGTTTTCTTTTCTTTTTTTTTTTCTTTCGTCTTCTCTTCCTTTAGTATGACTTTGGGGGAACTTGTATTATTATTTTTATTGTTATTGTTGGTGTTGTTGTTGTTGTTGTTGTTGTTGCTGCTATTTATCGTTGTAATGTTTTTTCTATACTTTATTTTGGCGTTACTATACTACTGCTGCTGGCTGCTTAAATGTTATTTTACAGCTTCCACAGTGAGAAGCGTATGGATAGAAGATGGTGGTTATGCGTTGTAAGTTCATATAGTTTAGACTATGTCTTTGGTTGCCTGTTTATGCCACAAAGTGCGTGCCTACATTTCTTAACTAAAGATACAAACAATAAAGTGCGTCCCACAATGATTTCCTATTTTTCTTGACCTTATCTTTTGACTACGACTAATAACACGATCGTTGACTTTTCTGACACCTTCGACTCTTTTGTCTGTGTCGGAGATTTTGTTTTGTTTTTTATTTTTTGTTTATTTTGTTTGCCTTTGTTTTTTTTTTTTTGTTTAGTTAGGTTATATTCATTTTGGTCTTTTTCAATTTAAAAACCAAAACCATTTTTATTTTTTTATTAAACTTAAAGTGTGAGGAGAAAAGTAAATTCTTCATTTCTATAAAATTTGATATAAGCAAAAAACTTTTAGTTTTTTTTTTAACAAGACCCTAAAAACCTTTAAATAACAGTATCAAAGTTATCTATTATCATAACATATCATCACACATAACACGAACATGATTTAATTAAAAGACATTTAAAATTTTAATTAAGATTGATTTTAACGAATATGTTTTATGTTTTAGTTTAGTTTTTTTTTTGTGTTATAAATATTTATAAATCATGATTTCGCTTTTTGTGAGAGCATAACGAAAGTTTGCGTTATCTTAAATTTAAATCTAAAAGCCTTTCCATTTGTCACTTCAGTGGAATTCAAACATTATAGGCGTTTAAGTGTTTTGTGGCTGACAAAACAAACTAATTGGTTTTTTGTTTTGTTTAATTTTTTTTTGTCTCTGTATTTTAACATGAGAAAAAAGCTTTTGAAAGAAAAAAAAAATAAAAAGAAAGTAAGAAAATTTGTTTATTATAATATAAAAAATAATTTATTAATGTTATTGTAGATTTGCCTGACATTTGTTGTAACTTAACACAAAGCCCGCTTAAACTATTATCCTAAATTTGTCCGCTAAAGTTTCAAAAGCCATTAAAGCCGTTAAACTTGTTCGAATTTTTGTTAGTTTCTTACTAACCAAAAGATTCAAAATCCTCCAAGCAAAAATTTTAAAAAAAGCTAAATTTTGGGCTCTAAATTCGCCTGTCATCTCTGTGCGATTGAGAAACTTCTGATCAATGTTCATTTGCAGTGTATTTTTTACTGAACTATTTTATAACAGTTTCACAATAAATATTCTTTTTTCAATGTATTGAAACGTTAAGTAAAAAATTATTCACATAGAATTCAGTCTGTATATTGTTTTTCCCGCCTTCAATAAATTTTTATGTTCACACTTAAAAGAGAAAAAAAAAAATTTACGATTCATAAATATTTTATCTATCTAATAAAAAAGAAACTACATACAATAATTTTAATATACACAAATCTACTTACTGTAGCATTTTTTTGTTGTGTCGGCAAATAAGATAAGATTTGATGAAATATAATTCTGCCGAAGATTTATCAAACAAAACAAAAAAAAAAAAATCCTAAAATTTATGATGTAATAGGTTTATTTTTATTTTGGGAATTTAAACCTTTTTTATTCAAAGGGTTTTCGATTGAAGGAAATCTTTGATCTACTGCCGTCATTTTTAATAGTTTGTTATGAAACTGATTGTTGAAAGAATGCTTTTTGTATTTTTAGAAATCAATCTGTTTTTATGAATTTAACTATAAAAAATATTGTTTTCTGAGCTTTAAAAATTTTTTTTTATCCCTGTGAGGTTTTATGGTTAGAATTTTAGAACAATATAATGCCAAAAATATTCCTTCACTTAAAATCTTTTTAGTTCAAAGAATAATCTTGATTATGGTAAGATCTTATAAAAAATAAAATAAACAAAAGAGCTGATACCCGAACTTGATTTAAATAAAAATACAGAACATACCATCTTTCTGAATTTGTTTTCGATTTCTAAACTAAAGATACATTCATTTGTAACAAGTAAAATTACTTATTAAAAATAAAAATGAAAGAGCTGGCCAACAAACTTTTTTTCAAGCAAAAGTATTGAAATGTTGCACAGTGACGTTTTAATTGTTTTGATAAAGTAGAATAAAATAAAATTCAATAAAGTTAAATAAAATAAAGGAGAACAAAGCCAATCAATAATTTATAAGGATTGATAGCAAACGTTATTTATAGAAAAAAAATTGCAGACAAAAAGAAAATAAACAGATAAAAGATTTTTTCTAGTTGATACATTCTTAGAGGAGCATTAATTTATCACTTCAGACATTACAATCCGAGCATCCGAGCAAAGCGAGTAAACGAATATATTAATTTTTATTGCACTTTTAACACTTTTTTGCATAATTAACGAATTTTTTTCGTTTATTTTTATTTTTTGTGTGTCTCTTAATTCGAATCACGACAAGGTAATAATTTTCAATTTACTTATCAACAGCGGCATCTGCATGCAAATAAAGGATGAAGTCAAGTTAAAAAAACAAAAATAAGGAAGAAAATAAATACAAAAAAAAAAACAAAAATTAAATTAAATCCCAGCAACACTTTGTTGCCTGACCCATGGATGGATATGTATACGCGTTTACTGTTCTCTCAAGTGTTTCTTTGAGTTTTCTTTTAATTTTTTTGTTTTGTTTTTGGTTTTAATTCTCCTTTCTGTACTGATTTAGAGATGGATGATGGTAAAAGCAAAAAACCCAAGTGGAAAAATTGCAGACTGAATCAAATGGAATGCACTTAAAAACAGAACAACCGTGAAGCCACTATCATTTTCCAATGTCACTTAAAATGGAAAGTCATTCATCTAAAGGGAGTTACACTACACCATCAACAAAAACAACAACAACAACAACAACAACACCACATCAGTTAAAATTACCAATGCACAAGTCAGCCATTACCATTAGCAATAGCTGATGCTGTAGCATCATCAGCACAAGCAGAGCCCAGTAGTGTTGCATACGTCGTCGTCGTCGTCGTCCATCTTCTCTCAACTTGTTGCACCTCTCGATATATGCACCGAAAAAAATTCTTGATCCTTAATCCTATCCGCACTATACGTGCAACAAAAACAACAACAACAACAACAGGAACAACTGCACACACCATACAAGATGCGCGGCTGTTCATTCGACATGAAAAGATTAAGCAGTAAACAAGTAGAAAATCCGCATCTGCATGTGAGAGAATATTATATACCAACGTGCGCGTTCTTATGGTCACCAACTTACCAACCAACCAAACTAACTTAACTACCATCATCCAATCGAGGACACAATCCACAGCAGCAGTATGCTGTGCAACTCATTAAGAGTGTAACTGAAGTTTTATTTTTTATTTTTTGGTTTTGTTTCACTTCAATGTCGTTTTTTTTGTGTCCCAAGAGTTCCAAGTGCCAATGATAAGACGGGGGTTAACTAGTATGGTGGAGTGCAGACCAGAAATTGATTTATTGTATCAATAAATGGTAATTGAAAAACTCTGTTTAATTAATCACTTAAATGCATTCCTCACGGGCAGACACACAGAGACCATGGCCATCATCAAATAAATCTGCAACCAAGCAATATTATTATATACAGACGCTGCTGCGTGTGCACAATGCACTTGTATTTGCGTCGTCGGTTGTTCCACTCTCCTCTCTGTCATACATTTGCATCGTGGTTACCCAGGGAAGGGGATAACACATTCAATTTTAAATCAGGATAAAATCATTTTGGGCAAAAATTCAAAACTTTTAAAAAGGTTCTCACAAAATGTTGCATTTCAATCAATCTATCTGCATTTTTATTTATTTTTTTTTGTTTGTTGTTTCAAAGCATTTTGACATAATTGAAAAGTTGACGTTGATATCAAAGTTTTTTATGTTAGTACGTCAGCTAAGACGTCATTGCAACACAATTTTCCCCTAGACACTTCAAAAACACCCATACAACATCTGTACAAATAATTTGTTATACTTTTTCTCGCTTCAAACTTATATCAATCAACATTCTATAATTATTTTTTTTTTTGTTCAGAATAATATTATAACAGAGATAGTCTGGCGCCGTTGAGCCGCGCGGTTAACCTAATAGAGGACTTGTAATAATTATAAGCTTTACTATAACCAGAGCATAGTTATATTCACTCGGGGGTAGATTGCTTGGCAATTATTAATATTCCTGCACAAATTTACTTCGTTATAGAAAAGTAAAATGAAGAAAAAAAAAAACACAACAAATGTCTCATTAATTTGAATGTGCATTAAAAACAAAAGCAAGAGCGTGGGAATATGAAGCCTTGAAAGACACAATGTGACTTTAAACAATTGCTAGAGCTCTGTTTTTTAAAATTATTCAAAGAAAAAAAAAATGAGAAAATATATATTCAAATATGTATGGTCAAACCATATTTATATGCAAATATTTTGTAAAAGAAAAAAAAATATACATACAAAATGTTTAAGAATAACTGCAATGACATCGAAGGTATTTAATATACATAGCTTTGAATTGATTTTCTAGAAATAATTTTACTGCTTGGGCGTCACGATTAAGGTTGAATTGATTTTAAATATTATTTTGTTAACACCCCCTGTGAGATAGATTTATAAAATATAAAATTTGCATCTAGACGATGTTGAAAATGAATTAAAAAAAAAATTAAGGTTTGGACGTCAGCTCTTTTGTTTCATAGAATTTGTTTCTATTACAAAGAAAAGAATTCTACTGTTGCAATTAAAAAAAAAAGAAAATGGTCAGAATTAGGAAGGAATTTTAATGTTGACACAAAAACCCCATTGAGAGTATTGAAAAGAATATTAAAATTAAATGTTGAGTAAGTGAATGAAGCGTTTGAAGTTTCAAGTTGTTTAAAATTGAGCGATAAAAGCGGTTGGAATAATTTTTGAGCAGCTGTTAGATATGTTTTTCTAGCTTGTTGTCTCTTCAAAACTTTCAACCTGCTTGAACCATCGAAGATCGAGGTCGGTCGTAGGTTTTTATATTGTGATATGGGGTTAAGTACTTTTTGTACTACAGCTTCGGTGTTGATTCGCGCATAACTTAGCCACCAGAAAACTAACTTCAGCGTCATGTTCAAAATTCGTATCAGTTTGACAGGAATATTAGTGCTGGACATTGTATGTAGTTCTTCTTAGTTCACGCTATCTCATAAGTGACATTCAAATCGATGAATAGGTAGTGCCGGTAGGCATCGGTAGGCGTCACGATTAATATTGAATTGATTTGAAAAATAATTTTGTTAACACCCCCTCTGACACATATTTATAAAATTTCCAGCTATGTTGAAAATGAATTTTAAAAAAATTGGGGTTTGGACGTCAGCTCTTTTGTTTTATAGAATTTTTTTCCATTGCAAATAAAAGAATAATTCTATTGTTGCAATTTAAAAAAAAAAAAATGGTTTTCTTAAAATTGATTGATGAAAGCGATAGGAATAATTTTCTAAGCGCCTGTTAATATGTTTTTCTAGCCTGCTGTCGCTTCGAAACTTTTAACCTGCTTGCAAAATCGAAGATCGAGTGTGTCTTAGTTTTTTTTTTTTTTTGATTTTGGTATTAATTCGCGCATGACTCAGCTAGCAGAAAACAAACTTTAGCGTTATGTTGAAAAGTCCAGTTTGACAATAACAACATTATATCATGAGCTTATTCTTTCGATTATCAACGAAACAAAATGAATTTTTGGACATTATTATGGTGGGATTATAATTGGATACCATGGATACGACTCCCATCGTGACATTTTAAAAAACAAATTTTTTTAGAACAACATTCATTTGAGGAACCATCTACTGTGAAATACACAAATTCCTTTCACAACAAAGTGACTTAAATTTCTTAATCAAAACAACTGGACGAAGACCTCAACATCCAATGAAAATGAAAAAAAAAAATAAAAATGAACGTATCCATTCAACATTATCATTGCAAGCAGAAATTCTGTGCAAAAGAACCCAAAAGATGATGCTTCAACATTTAAAATATTTCTCCACTCAAAACTTACAGAAGCTCTTGCAAATGATCATATATTTATCTTTTAAGACTCGAGAGCCAGCAGCTCCTTCAATTACACAAACAAAACAAACACACGTATCTTTAGCAGTTCGTTAAAATTATTTATCAGTTATATTCTTTTAATAATATTTTTTTTTTGTTGGTAATTTTTTGCATCCTCCCGAGAGGAGCTGTTATTTTCCACCTGAAAAACAATTAAAGTAAACAAAAAATAAATTTTAAAAGCCTTTCAATTTAATATATATGCGAAAAAAGACAGAAAGAAATCCTCGCACGCCGCCGCCGCCGACCAAAGCACAGTGCAGAAATGAGAGAGAGAATATATATTGCAAACGACAAAAATTCACTCATTATGGCCAATTTATCAAAATTCAGGTAGCACCATTGAATCCACGAAGGAATGATGGTCAAAAGGAAACTCAACAGTTTTTGCAAAATAAAAACAAACCGAAAAAAAAAAAAATCCAAAAACACGATGAATATACGAATGTGAATTTGTGTGTGCAGTTGTGCATACATATTAATGCAGTTTTCGCTAACCACAAACATTTAAATAGCCATGCGTAACGTTCTTGTGAACAAAACGGTTTTTCAAAAACGACAACATCAAATTCAAATGGCCCCACTAAACGTTGCCCAATAATGGCGAGGACCAATAAAACAAAACAACAAAAAATATGGAGGAAAGGATTTACCACCATCCGCCGAGGAAGCCTTATTTGAAGAAGTTCGACTTGAAAGAGCATTTTTTTTACGATTCTTCTCCTTTTTTTTGTTCTTTTTCTTATTCTTTTGAGTCTCGAGTCTGGACTTCTTGTAGCCAGCACTCTCTCCTCAGGAGGATTCTTATAATTATGCTTTATGTTGTTTATGTGTCCATTATCATAAAATATCGAAAACCAAAAAAACGAATAAAATAAAACAAAGGTCGATAGAGAGCCATGAGAGAAAGAGAGAGAGAGAGATAGAGAACATATTGAAAGGTGGAAGAGGTGGATCAGACCTGGCACTGAGTGCATTTTTCGGCAGAGAACACCAAGTAGTAATCCTGCAGGAACATCAATGGATACGACAACGTCGACGACGGGTACGGAAAAGACGATGATGACGAACGACGACACCACCACCACAACCATCACCACCAGCATCAAGACCCGCCAAGGCACGCAAACACTTAGTAAAAATTCGCTAAAACAAAATTTCGTGCGAAGACGATCGTCGATGCAAGCAGACAAACTTTAAAGAATTTTTTTTCGGCAAAATTTGGCCCAGGACAAATAAAAATTAAAAAAAAAAGAAATAGAAAAACCAAAGAAACAACAAACAAGTCCTGCGAGGATGTGTGTGCTCTGAAAAAAAAAAAACATCACTGTGTGTCGTCTCGATAAAAAAAAAAATAATAATCGATGGTTAAATGCGTAGCTACTGCAACTTGCATACGAAATGTCGAAAAAGAGTGTATCCGGAGTGAACAATCACGATGAGGAATCGAATCGAAGGTGTTGTTGTTTTTTCTGTTTTTTTTTTTCATCTTATACTTGTTACTTCTTTGTTGAATGGAGGTCAAACTGAATATTTAATGGTTTTTGGCAAAAGAATACATTGTTGCAGTTTTTTTTAATTTAAATTGCTCAAAAGAACTTAAAAGGGTGGATACAGTGCATGGGTCTTAATAAGTTCCTTGATGGGTTTTCAATTTGAATAATTCGTATGGATTATAAAATGCATGAAATTATTTTTATTGTTTTTTTTTAAGGAAAAAAAAGTCTGAGACCTTATATGAAGACGATGAATTTTGAAATGAAGTAAAACACTGTCACGGACCGCATTCCTTTAGTCGTCACAGTTACTTTACCAATACATACGAATATATAACCTTCACATACTCCAATCGCTTTGTGGGACAAATTTTATTTAAATTTGATTTTACTCATTAATAGACCAGTCATAAGATGTTGTTAGGATATAATATTCCAATTTTGTAAGACCAAGCTTGCAGCTTCGACAAATCTGTTCTATCTGCACAGTGAACCAAAAACATCGAAATTTTCGAACTTTTTAATTTTCAGCTTCTAACGGATGATCCTTTAAAAAAATGTAACTAATATCAAGGCAATCCAACTATCAGGACGAAAGTTATAGCTCTTTGAATAAAGCATTAAATTTTTTTTTTTTCAAATTATAGTGCCATAGGAAAATTTTATACAAAAATGTTCTTTAATTGGAATTTGAGTATTTTAGGAAATCTTGTGAAAATTTGACAATTTTGAAAGAGCTGTATTTTTAGACCTATTTACCCTACAGATATATATTTGCATTTGAATTGTAAAAAAATGTCTTATTTAGATAGAAGATTTTTCTTTTAAATCTATATTTTCAGAAGTTATAAGATAAATACCTAAAAAAAGACCTTGCAGTTACCACAGATCTTTCGAAGCTTGAGACGTGGTCTAAAACTACTGTAGATACAGCATCCAACATCCTAAAAAAATATTAAAATGCGATTTTTTCGGGCTGCCCTATTATTATTTTTGTCAGTACTCACACTCACACTGAGTAGCAAGCCCCAGCTTCAAAGACTCTGCCATAATCAGTATGCCAGATTTAACTTTCTAGACCTAGAGCTTTTGAAAAACCCATCACCAACCTTAGTATCCCCTTCTAACCCCCCCTATAGATTGATGTTGACATTGAAACAACTTGTATTTCGCTCTAACACAAACAGAAGCACAAGGGACTAGTGGAGTGATAAAAGGATCGTAAAAAAACTCCTTGAGAAGCACAGTTGTGCTTTTATGAATTTCAGCGACAAAAACAATATCCTGACGAAAATTGATAAAATTTGGTACATTTCGAGATTTCATAATGAAGTCAACAAAAAGTTTGCCAATTTGTTTTTGTACTAAAAAGCAGCTAGCAAATGGAGATCAGCATAAGCAATAAAGTTGATAAACTGAAAAACCATTTTCTAAGTTTAAATTCTGGCTAAATTGATGTCTAATAGGTTCTTAAATGGCTTGGCTTATTCTTGTGAAATTGTAACAAGTTTTTTTATCGAGAAAATAATGTGTAACCGAAAAAAGTAGAACTCGTAATTTTATCAGTCTGAGCACATATTTTTAACTCTCTGCGGGCCATTAGTGTCTTACGCAAAAAAAAAATTATTAAATTTATTAATTCAATTAATTTACGACCAAATTCACAAATGTGTATTACCTAAACTTTGGATGAAAATTATTAAAACTTGTCTGTCATATTTAAGAAAAAAATATTTTCTAATATATGCGCACCACACTAGTTGAGAGTGTTTGGTCCCCCGCATCACACGAATAAAGTGTCCAGTTTATTCGCCCACGGTTAAAAATACAAAAAAAAAAAAATATAAATAAATAAATTCAACCTCTTTGGCTACTTAATAAAAACACGCGATTGAGTATGAATATATGAAGCAAATATTGTTTATGATGCCATTAATCACATTTTTTTTTTGTTAAACTTATTAATATGCGTTTGCTCCATCACATATAAAAATGGCCTCTCTGTATTCCTCTTCCTCGTCGTACTTCACTCCTCCTTCATCTCTCCTAACTACACACTCTTGATGGAGTTGAATATCTTTAAATAAAATTAAAACGTGTTGTTGTTTATAATCAAAAGTATCTCAAAACCCTACTCAATCTATTGCTGCAAATTGAAATTGAAACTGAAAACTAATCCACTTGAGATAGTGGTTATCAAAGTGCGATTTCAACAAGTTCGCATTAGATATACTTTATAAGTCAGTCAAAGATGTGGGGTCGTTCGGTTTCTATGGTTGGTCGATGTTCCACCAACGACGCGACGATGAAAAGTATCTTTTTACCTACAACATATGCCTATCTATCGGCCCATGAGAAATAGATACCCGAGTGGTGCAGATATCGAAATACCAAGCCAGGGTGGAGGCTTTTCCATGCGTTTGTTATTTTTTATTCTGCCAGGCCAGTCAATCTTATGTGTATGAAAAGTGAGTTTATTTATAGCCCATCATGCATAAATATGGCGGCGAATGGAATATATACGCTTGCATTTAAGATAGTCCTGGGTATCGGTATCTTATAGTGTTAAGCTGTTGGCTTGGTCGTCAGCAAAGTCGTTGTTGTCGTCGTCAAATTGCGGCGATAATCTCTCTGAATAGAGTCTGATGGAAAGTGAGAGTAATATGAAGTCTCGTTGTTGGGGTTTCTCCATTATATCTACCTATAAGCATAATGGTAGCGTTTGCAGAGTTGCTGGTGCGGATATACAGTCCGGTACGTTAAATTAGATACACTTAAAAAAATGTATTCAAATCCATGAAGTGCTGTATCGATTCCGGGCGAATTTCATAATGTTTTGGCAGATTTTTCATAAAAGTTAAAAACAATTAAAAAATAGCATGTTATGTTGTGTTCGTGCTTTCTTTTTAGCTAGACGGCTTAGAAAATCGTGAATTTGAATTGTTAATTTGCAGTATAAACTCCTTTCGAATAAGTTGGCAGCACATTGTGTCAGCTAGTTGATTAGTCATCGCAATTTTTCTCTTTAAACATCGGGGCGTAAATAAAAATTTACTAAATTTTATTTGAGGTGCGTCAAACTATGATAACCGCACTGTAAATGTCTTTTCTCAGATTATAGGTATCAAATCAATCGTAGTTTGGTTCGTTTTTTTTTCGAGCCATGGAAAGATCATAATTTAATTTTATCGCATAGCAACTTAAGAAGACAAAGATATGAAAGGCAACGTTTGGATTAATAAATTTATGATAATTACGTAATTGTTATTGCGCATAGTGCTGCATTTTCGTTTACTTATAGTTGGTACATCGCCTTAGAGGCGGTAGTAATGTTTTTTTTTTTCTAAGTTTTTGGAGCGGGTGGTACTGTGGCAGTGGTTTTCTGGCGACAGTCTATACCGACATTGATGAATTGAGATATTTTGCTCGAGTTTAAATTATGAAACTTTGCTGTACTGTGGTGCATTGCGCTTACTTGCTAAATACTTCCTTCTTGAAATTTTATTATGGTCTTGTTTATTTTTTAAAATAAGCTCAAACTTGATAATCGGTATTATGTATGACTACGTAGACAATTTTGGGAAAATTTGGCAAATTTAGTATTCTTTAACACCTAGGGTCATGGTTGTAACTAAAAAACTGATCCTTCAGGGTGAAATTTGCAAAGAACTGCTAAAACATTGAAAACTTCGCAGTTTTTTACATTTTTGACCATGTTGCGTCACAAAATGTTGTGTGGCAAACCTCAGATTCGGATTCATCACCCAAAAAATCATACAGAATGAAAGGTTCCAAAACTATCCCAAAACTTACCTAGGAAAAACACAATATGATTATTGTTCTAATTACTGTGCGGTCATCATCTAAATGCTTCGTACCTATGGCATTATTGACAATTTCTACGAAGACAACTAGAGGTTTATGTTTTGAAGGCTAGAAGAAGCAATTTTAATTCAAAGTTAAGTAACTAATATTTTCTCCATAGCAGGACCTCAGTATACGGCCTTCCAAACTTGTTAAACCTTATGAATACCATTCCCTCCCAGCATCGGGAATCAATGTTTAAGCTTTAATCGCTGAAACTCGAACCAAAATGTTGATTCTGTTCAGAGAAAATAAAGACAGAAGGCTTTTAAATATAGCCTGGGAGGGAATGGTATTCATAAGGTTTAACAAGTTTAGAAGGCCGTATACTGAGGTCCTGCCTTGGAGAAAATATCAGTTACTTAACTTTGAATTAAAATTGCTTCTTCTAGTACTCGAGTCCTTGATACCTACATAATGATGACTATCGCCTTTTCAATTACTAAAATAAAAACGCTTATGTTTTAAAAGTAGATCGAACTAAGAACTGATCTAAGCTCTGTACAGGTTCTCAAGCATTCTAGAGTAATAATGGTGCGTTTAAGTAAGCTTACGCTGCTGAAGTGTATACTAGGCAGAAGAATCATTAAAATGCAAAATATTTTTATCTGCACCTCTATACGGCTAACTAAGCAGATTAGAAAAGTAAAATAAGCCCTTTGCATTCGTCCAAGATGTATTCGAACGCATTTTCTGTAACCGGACTATATGCGACCGGTAAAACTCCCATTATATTGGCTATTGCAGCCGTTTACCTTCCAAGAAGAGCAAATATTTTTCCAGTTTTCTCCAAATCGATCAAGATTACGTTTTCGTAAAAGTTTTTATTTTACTAAATTGTGTGCCGAAGTAGGACAAATGAATAAACATAATTTCGCTGAACTCATGACATTGATAACCGATGCATCTATGATTGCATGGCGTTTCAACAACTTATCTCGATCCCAGAGTTGCAGATCGTTGGCGTTTTTTTTTTTAATAAAATAACTCAATTTGCTTAAAACTCTCCTTATTGCGTCTCAAGGACATATCAAAATCCATTTCATTTGATTTTCTTTGATTAGACGACAAGCAAAACAAAAAAAAAATCAATCTCCTAACGAACTCCTTTCGAAAATCTTATTCATTAAAAAAAAAAAAAAAATATTTCCTCCAGGTTTGACAGTCTCAATTGCCCGTCACACAAACGAAAAAAAAAACAAACAATTTAAGATTTACCAACCCTAAGGCCATCATCACTGCGCTGCCACCACAAAGTCGGCTCACTGTTTCACTGTGTAAACTGCTCTGTGCTGCGCTATCTTTGCCTTTGAAACGATGATTGTTTGAATTATGTGTATGCGTTGTGTGGTGCTGTTCCAAATAAAATGCCACAAACTTCCATTCAAGATTGAACTAAAAAAAACACAGCAAAAACCAACAACAACAATATCTCCAACTCTAAGTATCATTATTATTGGCAAAAACGTTTAACCTCTTATGCTAAAATAATTCTCAATTGTTTCTCAAATGTCTTTGAATCGATCGAGTATTGAGTATGCGATCGACGACTTTGCTGCGACCGAGATACACGACGACAAACGGCATGCAACGCGGCGGCAACATATAACATATAGAACGATCGTACGCGGCTGCTTGGCATAGTTTAAGCGCAAAAATTATTATTATTTCAATATCTCGGGGGGAGATTTTCTATTTCTACCCCCTTTTTTTTTTTTTTTTTTTTTTTTTTTTTTTTTTTTTTTTTTTTTTTTTTTTGTTGGGTATACCGCACAATACTTATTGTCGCAGCTGCTTGGACCAGCAAGAAAAAGAAACGGTCTTCCATTTCCTATGTCAATGTCCCGCCCTTGCTAGGAATAGAGCACTCTCTTTGGGAAGTGAATTCTTTAATGTCATAGATAACATCTCAGGATCAAAGATCAAAGACTTGATCTCGTTCCTAAATGCAACAAAGTGGATTTAGGACTGCCTAACACTTGTTTTTCCCTTTTTAAAACCAATCAAAAATGTATTTCAAATAAATCCAATTATCACCCATAGGTTTCATAAGTTTTGGTATCAAAACGGCGTATCCTGCGCTAATTGGGTCAAACAAACAAGGTTTGCTTGACCGCCATCTCTACCTACCTACCTACCCCCTTTTTTCGTGCGGTCCAGAGTGTTTATGTATCTATTGGATTTTGAGCTAAAAAAAAAACAAAAAAACCTCCATCTTGGGCCGGGAATCTAGGGTGCATACAATATTTCCAAACTCTTTGGTTATGCCATTTCATTTGGGCTCATAGTAAATTGCAATGGCATGCTGCAGCCACATTTTGTCCCCCCTCCCCCCCCCCCCTCCATCAAACTCTTTCGAATATTGCAACCTCTCGAGGTCTCCCAAAGCATAGTCAATTCTTATTATGGTCTCTTTGGATGGTTGACTATGTAAGTTTATTTATTTTTGTCTTTGTTTTTATGGATAACCACCAAATGGTTTGGGGTTTTGTTGAGCGCGGATTTAGTAAGCGGTTGCGGCTGCTGATATTGCTGCAGCTGCGGAATATTATTGATATTCTTTAATCTCGTTTTGGATTTTGTCTTTTTTCTTATGATTTCATTGCAAACGTTAAACACAAAACCCAACCACAAAAACCTTTAATATTGGATACATTTTAAGGTACAATAAGTCCCCCTACACAAAAAATTCTGTCTTGAACCTAGTACAGTGGTTCAAGTTGAAGGAAAAAAAATTAAAAAAATCAATTAAACCACTTGATGAAATTTGATGAAATTTTTAGATATAATAAGACATTTAACAGATTCAATAGTTCATCTGCTTTAACACCTTTTTCTTAAACAAAAGTTAAAAAGGGTTGCAAATGTTGTATTTATAGTATTGGGCTGCTATTGATTTTGTTTGCCACGCCCACTTTTTTACCAAATTGCAGATTTAACATACAAAAATTAAGAATCATTTTGGCCACCACTGGCACCACTGTATACTCCTTCTTCGCTATCTTAGATACGTTTTAAATTATTCCTGGAGATAGAGATACAAATAGATACGAGTACGCGTCATAGCAACTCAATGCAGACAAAATTGAAGAAAAACCAAGTGGACGGGCGCTCTCATAGATGAAGAGAGAATCGATCGATTGGAATGAATGAAATCATGCGATCAATTAAAATTGCAAATGGTTAGGAAGGAAGTTGACAAAAAAAAAAAATAGCAAATAAACAACAAAGAAAAACAATCAAAGCTGGCTCTGTGACTCGACGCTGGGACTTTGATATGGGGTCTGTGAAGTAGGAGTCCATGAGAAATGTCTGTCTGACATTAAACCTTTTTTTTTGTGTCTTGTATCTAATCTATCCTCCAATGCAGTAGTGCCACTACCTACAACAATACATACTGATACTGACTTAAAGTCTCCTGTGTCCTATTCGTCTAGAATGTTGATGTGGAGGAGTAGGTAAATCTATCTGTACAAACGCCACCACAAAAAATATTCCAAGTCTGTCTGTCTGTTTGTCTGTCTGCATGCACATATTTTACTTTAGATACCTTTTTTTGGTAGGTATTATTAAATTGTAAGTTGATTGATGGATTTCAGGTAATTGTGCCACTGCAAAATGAATATGGAAAATGCTTTTGGCATTTTGGTGGCTTATATATGCATCAATTCATAATATATGCATGCATGCATGCATTCAGCTGCCATAGAGCATATGCCATGTGGTTTAACGTTTGTATATATATGTGGCATGACTGATGTGCCACCAATGATTGGATGCAATGTGATGTGATGTATAGAGTAGTGTCGATGGACTTTTACGAAATTTTGATTGATTGCTTGTATTGCGAAAGCGTTTTGTTGGTTAGATTAAAATGAAAAAACAAAAAAAATAAAAACTAGGACACCTCAGATTGAGTTATTCGGAAATTCTGATGGCGAAGAACAATACTAAGAGCAAGTTATTTAGGACAAGTTAGTATGCCGTGACTAGTTATTTTGAATTTAAATTCATATTTATATTCATAGAATTAAAATTTGTAGTTAGAAAATACGGTCTAGAAAAGACTCTAATTTGTCATGAAATCAATCGAAAGTTGAAAAGGCTACATTAGGAGAAAACTTATATGGGCTATTTTGTATTTTTGTATATTTATTCATATATGGATTTTATCTTATATTTAAAATTTAATAATTAGGTAAAGATGAAACGATATATTTTATAACTACATTATTAATTTATTTATTAATTTTTACATAAAATATAAAACTTATTTTATTAAACAAAACATTTTTTCTCTTCGTTTACTTTCAGGTATGTAAAACTGAATAAAATCTTAATCTGGATAAATTCTCAGAACAAACAAAAAAAACTGTAAGATACTTTCAATATATTTTAAGCAGCTGTTACGAAAAGAGCAAATAAGGGCATTACATGCCTTTTACAACTGTTTTTCTACATTGTTTTGTTTTATGGTCAAGTAAATCAGTAAAAATTAAGTTTTTTTTTTGTCCTTCATATAATTTTTAGAAAGAAAAAACATGACATTACGATGATAGAGAATGAGAAAAAAGTGGGTCCGAAAATTCTGTCTGCTGTCTGTCTGTGTGTATCAGAGCTCACAGCCTGAACGGATGAGTCGATTTACTTAAAACTGGGTATGTGGGGTTTTTTGGAGACTATCCCCAGACGTTTTTTGAATTTTTTTTTTTGGACTAAAAATAACGGTACCTGTCATATACCGGTTTTAGAAAAACTCATTTTTCTTAAAAATAGTGGTAATTTTTTTGGATAGGGTCTATCTTTAAATGAAAACCATTTTTTTCAAAAACCATTATTAACGGTACCTGCCATAGAACCGTTTTTTTTTTTTAAATTCTGATTTTCTCCTTTATTGCTCAATCAATTTCAGCCATTTTTTTTACATGAATGCTTTTAAGTTGCCGTAATATAATATTTGATAAAAAAAATTTCTAAAATTATTTTTTTGGATTTTTAAAGAAAGTTTTTTTTTGAAAACTATTCAATATATATTTTTTCAAAACTTAGTTTTAAGATGTTGATAAATAATAACTCAAAAATGGTGTACCAATTTTTGTTTATAAAAGTCCTTGCTAAATTTATATAGAAAAAATAGTTTTTTTTAGAAAACGGCTTTAACGATTTTCAATTTTATTTTTTCTTAAAATGTATCATTATAGAAGAAATCAGATTGCATACTTAGTTTTCAGGTTAAATTCATTTAAGAAGCTGTTTTAGTAATTTGAAAATCGAATTTTATGCTTTTTTATTTTTTTTCTAAAAATGCACTTACAATTATTTAATTAAAACTTATTTAACTTTATCTATAACACACACAGTCGTGCATTTTATTTATTTATTCATCAATATGTACTATTATTTTAAACCGTTATTTAAAAAAAATAATTCCATAATTCTCAAAATTCCGTAGTTTTTGGAATCTACACAGCTAAAAGTTATTTATGATGAAAAAAGGTCATTTATCATAGAAAAATAAATTAAAATTTATTTTTTCTGTTTTTAAATAGAGCTGACTTGGAATTTTCAACATTTATTTTGTGAAGAATCCAGAAGACGTACAATAAATTGGTTTAGACATAAATGATTTGAAATTTTCTCTTCTCTACCTACCAAAAATTTGCATTTATTTTAAATGTTCCAATGAACAATGGTGCTGATTTCAAAATAATGCACGCATTCAAAAACCAGATTACTTAATTATCAAAAGTTTTAGTAACAATCAATATTTTACTGTTTTTTGTAAAGAGAAATCTTGTCGTTTCCGAAATAGAACGTTCCCGAAAATTTCGTTTTGACAATTATTAATCGTTTATTTTCTTTCTAATAATGTCAAACCATTTTGTTTGATAATGTGTTTTAATGTTTTCGGTTTTGTATCAGAATATCAACAAAGATTGAATTTTAATTTTTGTTTATCCCTAAACAGGCGTTCCCGGAATGAAGGGAACTAGAAAAATACTTACTCAAAGACTATTAGATACAAAATAAATATATGATATTTTGTAATAGCGATAAGTGACTACCATCAGATATTATTTCTTCCGATAACTTTAATTTAAATAGAAATAATGATTTTGTTAGTTTGTTTTTGTAAGCATCTTAAATATTCTTAAAGAAAATTGTGTCTTAGAAATGGAAAAAAAACAGTTCTTTGACAAATTTTAGTGCATTTGACCACTTGAATTCAATTTTTTGAGTTGTGGAAGCATAACGCAATGATTTTGGGCTTATGCAATGAAATAAAAAAGCTTACTCTGTTTTCTTCAAAAGAAAATACATTCGGAAATTTATATCTATCAAATATTGTAATCGGTAAATGAACAGAAAATTTTAGTTCTAGTTTTTATTAAGAAAAAAAAAACTCGAACTCAAATTTTCCACCTCTGTGATTTTGGCATTTATACCATAAACTTAAAAATGAAATTCAAAATGTATCTTCAATATCTAAACATTTACTTTGTATCTATAATTGTTACCTTCATAATTTTAACGACATTTTTTGTACACAAACTATACAATTCAACGAAAATGTTCAATTCGTTGGTATACCTACAGCAAACGTATTTCTACAACGTAACAGGAAAGTAACTTTCTTTCTGGTTGAGTCATAATACGAACATTCGATTAATTTAAATCACTTGACCATGAGAGTACGATCTAACTGAAATGTTTGCAACATCTGATACGAAAATTGTATATTACCCTCATCAAGGGACGATAACGTAAAACAACGTATAAATTCCAAAAAAGGATCCTCACAAAAGCAAAAAAAAAAAAAAAACACACTTAATCTTCATTTTCAAGACCTCCTTGAGTTTGTCGGTCATACAAACATTCACACAAAAATCTCTTTACAGGGTGGACACGAAAACAATTCTTATAAATTGAAATTGATTGACTTCAGTTAAGAATTTGTATTTAATTTTTAATGATTTTTTTTATTAGTCAAGTTCTTAACTGAGTTTTGCTATAAACGTTTTGATTTTTCTTTAAAAACTAAAAAAAAAGATGAAAAATTAGTTACTTAAAGAATTTTTACCTGAATCATTTTTTACATTTTTAATTTACCTAATGTAAATTTTTTGGAATTTTCTTAAGACTTCTAGAACACCCTGTTCTTTCATGAAGGTAATTTATTTCTGCTTTCAATAGCACCAGATAATCCAGAATTGGTGCATCGGTCAACATAAAATATTTCTCTTCCGCACCGCCATACTAACTTTTTGTTGTTTTCTTTTTTTTTTAAGTGAAAAGTATATCTCATTCTGCAGTGGAAACATTAATTTTGGAGAGATAACTTTTTTTTTTAAGTAACAATAACAAATGTTAAAAGAAATGAAAAAAAAAAAAAGTTATCTACTTAATTACCAACACAAATGTCAAAATAATGTCAGTGATTAAGAGCATGCGCGTTGCCACACCAGTGACCGCTGCGCTGGCAGCAAAACTGGCTTGCATTTCCGATATGACTGCCAATGCAAAGCTGAGATTTGAGTGAAATGCGTGCAGAAGACGACAAATTAAAGATATGTATGCAGTAGAAGCAGAAATATTGGCGGTAAAACCACACTTATACTTACATAATATACAATTTAGGCGAAAGAATCCCGTACAAAAAATATCAAATTGAAACATTGGCTGGCAAATGTGCATCCATTTGTATAGCAATCGTATTCTGGAGGTTTTTTTATTTGACAAGAATATTTACAACTCCAGTACAGTGGGAAAGTGGCAAGCTAAATGTGGAACAAAATGTATTTTCTAGCAAGGAAAAAATGTTTTTGCAAAGAGAATCAATACGTTCCACAATCTTTCCACGACATAACTTTAATAATCTCTAGTGAAACGAAAAATCAATTTCTACAATATTTTCAAGATAGTATTTTCTCAAAGAAATTACATGAAAAAGCAGAAATAAAATGCAAATGTATATCCGCTAATAAGTAATCAATTCAAGTGGAGATGCTATTTTCATACAAATACAGTTGCACAATCCACAGCTTCTATTTCGAGTCAAATTTGTTTTGATTCGATCAAGTAAGACTTAAGGTAAAATTTCACACGATGTGCGTGCATGATGCCAGTCTCTAAAAGACTTTTATTCTGCTTTACCAATTTTTGTCTACAAAACATCAATCCACTTGTTCCACTGTGCCAACATCGATTACAATTCAAAAGAATTCGTTCAGGGCCTACCCCTCCTGTGTGTTCTGTCCCCCGATGCTCAGCACCACCTCCAAAAAGAGTACTGCCTACCTCTTTGATGCATTCTTAATCCTTCAAGATACATGACAAGCATTTCACATTAGTTTGGGACTTGCACTGAAATACATTTTGTTTTTGAGAGGCAAGATTTTCGGGTAAATCTTGTTTCTGATTCTTTCTGCTCTCCATTCATCAGGCAGGAGAGAGAGAATGCGGGGCAAAAGAAACAACTTTTGTAATAAATTACACTGCTGAGACTTTGTTTCCTTTCTTACTGACTCACAAAATTTGAAGACCACGAGAGAGGCAGCGTTTCTTTTTTTTTTTTTATTCTTATGTTTTGTTCTTTAAAGAGTTCTAAGATTTCATAATTTAGGTTTACCTTCCGCCCGTTAGCAATTTGCGATGAAAAATTGAAGGTCAGTTCTTTAATTGAAAAAAGTTCAGTGGTGGTCGTCATCGTCGTCGGCGGCTTAGTCTCAGTCCCAGTCGTCATCATCAGCCCATCGAGGATATTTACTATCGTTTCTCGTCGATATATACTACAGCGTAGTCAGCGTGTTTTGCCTGAGGAAATAATATTTCTTATTCATTGCAATTCAATTGCAACAAACATCGTGTCTTGTGTCATGCATTTGGGAATAATACACAAACCGACACAAATCTTCGCAATCACAAATTCATATCTTTCTGACAATTACATGTGTACCTATCTGTGGCAGAACGAGTCGATTTTGCACACGATCCGATCACCATCATCATGATCGATGGACAGAGAGTGAATACCCGAAATGTATCTATATCTGCGATGTTTTTGTTTTTGTTTTATTTATGTTTTTCTGATCGAAGGCTTTGAGAAAATGAAAAGATACATCAGCATCGCATAGAGTCGTCGCTTAGATGACAAAGTAATCTCATACACTTTGCGACTTTTGATTACGGTCACATTTAGTTTGTATTACTACTTTTAATAAATATTGAATGCATTCCACAATATGTAATGGGGTCTTGTACAAATATTAGGAACTATCTGAGTATGCCAATGTAATGAAAAAATGTGAAGAAAGTAGAAATTAACTTTGCAATTCCTAATCAATCAACCTTCATTACAAAAACAAGCTGTGGAATGTAAGTCTGAAAATATTTTTTAAATGTTTTGTTTCCACTCGAACTATGTGAGTAAGGGGCTTGAAGTAGACTTCAAAAGATTGAAAATAGCACTTTGGTTTATTTTTGTTGTATTTGACAAAAAAAATCACCAGAAATTAAATCAAAAAGGTTCAATACATGTTGTGGAACGTATTTATTTATTATTTAATTAGAAAAAAATATTTGTTTTTACGAGATCATCATGAAATAATGTTAAATTCATTTTAGAATTGCTTTTAACAATGAATTACTTGACCTTAGGCCTTTATAATAACACAACTCGCAACGTTATTTAAAAAAAAAACAATATTATATCTTTAATCAAATGACATTGAGTGTATTTACCTTCCGCCATCAGACAGTTGTAAATTCGCTAATTGGTTTTAAATTTACGATTGCTGCTACTACTTGGTTGCCGATCCTCAAAATCGTGGTAATGAACGGCCTTGAACGGTTGATGCAGTCAACCAGTGAGTGTAGGTACCTAACTGATGTGCCAAAGAAATAAAAGCACTTAGCAATGTGATGTATTAAAATATACATTTCCAACCGGCAAGCTACCAACGACGACGCGACGGTCAACAATGTCTGTAATAAAAAAAAGAAAACAAAAAAATTATCTGTCCATCATGTTGTTGTTGTTGTTGTTTTTATTTTTGTTATTGTGACCGCAATTGGCACTCGTTTATTATTATTAATTTTTTTTTCTTACAAAAAATCATTCAAATTGGTCTTGTGTGTGTTTGTTATGCATACTGCACCGAGTGTTTGATTTGTATTTCTTTCACTATATAGCCAGCCAGAGTTGTCATAAATATTTAAATCAGGTGAAGATAGCAATCGCCATTAGGTCTTGAATGTCGTGATATGTTTACGATATTAACCTAGTTGTATGGATATTTATCATAATTTTGACCATAATAGAGAATGGCTGGCTTATAGATAGATGAAGCTTGTCACAGCTCGAAGCGTAAAACTAGTCAATTTTTTTGTGTTTTGAAATGCTGTAGTGATGAATTTGATTTTTATGATTTATATTGCTTCATTTGATATTCTAGGCATTTTTTGACGTTTGTCAATTTATAAAAATATATAATACCCATTCCCTCGATTGGCTGGATCATAATTCTAAAATTAGATTAGTAGAATGCGCAGCAATAACCTGGGAATGTGGATAGATTGACTCTTGTCAATGAGGCATATATTTACCGAGTTTTCCTTCAATTACTATACTCTTCCTCCGACTAAATTAAAATTAGAACAAGTGGGTGAATGTTCCTGACGAATTCATCTTTCGCTACATCAAACAGTCAGTCTACTATGCGACTTAAGTTTTAAATTCGAAGTTCAAATTTCTTCTAGCTCAAGTTGATTAATAATTGTAAAATTTCGATTTCGAACAATATCCACCTTAGTACATCAGTCACTGAAATGTTGATGAACCTGATGGTAATACTTCTATTGGACTTGCGCTTTTTGCAGGTTGTGTATTTTTTGAGAGATTCCAGGAGAAACGATCAGCAAAGGTTCTGGCATTCCCTTGAAACTGACTGGAAATGTTCCTAAAATATCCGATCTTTGTTATGATGCTTATGATGTTATGATGTATATATGCATTATAGCAATTGCCAAGTAGTGAAGAACGCTAGTTCAGCTGCTTGTAACATTCGAATAATTATGATATCGGATAATAAATTTGGATAACAGTTTGCCAAGTCCGTTTATGCACATTTAGTGATTTTGGCGACAAAGTTGCCAAGAAAAATCTTCAACTTAAAGGTTATCCAAACAACCGTTTCCAAAAGATTTTTTAGCTGAATCCAAAAACCTTTAACAATGAAAAACACCCCATAGGTACATTTTTTAAGCAATTTTTCTAAGATTTTGTAATATTTTTTTTTACTAGATTATTCAAAAATTGCATATTTCAACACTAAAATTTGTGTGATCTTTCACTATAATTGCAATAAATCCTTACCCCAATTTTACAAACTCGAATAAATATTAACAAAACAACGCCCTCCTGTTATTTTCTTATAATTTATCAATCAACCCAATTTAATTCTGACCTAAAAATAAAATTGAGTCTTTACCTTATAATTGCAACTTACCCTTTTTTTTGTTCAAATCAATATTTGCTACAAAAATTTTATTAATTCCTTTTTCGAGATATAAAAAAAAAAGTTGTAATACAAAAAAAAAAAAAAAACTCGTGATATGACCAACCTCTGCTGCACTTAAATACAAAGTCTCACCTCTGTCCCCCAAAAATAGCTCGTTTTGTTAAATTAATAATGTAGGGTAACGAACATTGTGTATTCAACCAACATGCTTTAAAATCAGTATACAAAAAAGAAAAAATGAAAAATTGGAAAAAAAATATTAAAAAAATTGATAAACGAAAATAACAATTGCCAAAGACTTAACCAATTACCACTTCATACCACCACTGCACCGGGGCACCACCATCACACTACCATCGAACGAGTTCTTTTAAAATTACCATTACCACTCTGCCACCAACACAAATCATAGATTATAATTCAACACCAACTGGTAAATTTGTAAACGGAATTAACTGAACATAACTGGAACCATACTAAAACAACAACAACAACTACCATAACTACCAAATAGATTTTGGTTATCCTAAGGCCATCATCACCATCGTACTTTTTTGACTTGTTGCCAAAGTTGTGTTACTTTGCTGGTTAAGTAAACTATTTGGGCTTTTTTTTTCTTTGATTTTTTGGCTGTCGACACCAATTTTCGGAACCGCAGTCATATTACAGACGGAACGGAGTAGGAGGAGTTAACTTATTATTGACATTCCACTCTGGCAAAATAGTAAGTACTTTTTGTTATTTCGTGATAGACAGAAGTTATTGAGAAAATTGGTAGTAAAATATTTATGAAAGATAAAACAAAAAATTAAATTGTTAATAAGCTTTGTTGACAAGAGTTCTGCATACTGAAGTAATTTTTAGTTACAGCTTTTATGGAACAACATCATTATTGTAAGACTTTATAGTTTTGTGTCTCCTACGAGCCTATGATTTAGATTATTGGAATGATCTAGACTAGGGTCTAGTCAAGACGAACCATGTTTTGTGAGTTTAAACTGAAGAACTTTTTTCGAAAAATAACTGCGATGTGAAATTAAATACCTGAATAATTGTATTATCTAATATCAAACCAACTTTTTATAAATTACAAGTAAAAGTAAAAATATTAATCGATATTATGAAGAAGAGTAAGAAAAACAAAAGAGCTGACATACGAACTCGAATTATTTATTGTTACTTTATTTTCCTTTAATGAGCTTGATAAAATAAATTTAAATGTTTATTAACTTTACATGAGTCAAGTCTGTCGTAGTAATCGTAATAAATCTAGTAGAATGGTCTGCCAAGGTTAATATTGGGCTGGTATGTTCAAAGACTAAAATTTTATCTTTTTTTATTTCAAACTAAAAAAATTTATGTGCACTTCCTTTAGAAATTGAGGAGCACAGCCCACCCTAGTACCTGATAAACTACAAAGCATAGCCTTATTGTAAACACGGTTGATTGCTGGCTTAAGATTTCAAATCATGATTTTTTATAGACTAGAGATCGTCAAAATCCAACATTGACTGTGAAATTACTTACGTTTTCTCTCCCTTATATCCGACCCCTTCTATTTTGAAAAAAAAAAAAATTAATACAATAATTTAATAAAAAAAGATTGTAGAGTTCTAGAATTTTTTCATAGAATTGTGACCCAAAATCAAATATGTATTAATAGACTGACTATTGTCTATAGAAAACCTAGTTAAGAACGAAAAGTTAATTTACAGCTTGATAATATCAGGCAACAAAAGCTCCATACATTGTTTAACACACAAAATCATTAGAGAAGTTAGCCCATTAGGACCCATGTATAAAGTCTTGCAGGTACCTCAATTCCTTTCAAACCCCAAACATAACCTCAAAATCTTTGAAAGTCAATCTACTACCAAGTACCATAACCTATATGTCAAACACAAACAAAAGCCAAAATCAGTTTCAGCAACTTAATTAATGAAAAACAAAACAAAAAAAGTAAGACTATTTGTAAATAATGACTTCTTATCGACGTTGTTCAATCGAAAGTGAAACTTGGGTAGGTTAACTACTTACAGGGGAATTCTACAGACACACATTCACAAAGTAACCCTATTTGCTAATCAATTTGTTTCAATCACATTTTTTTAAATACAAAACAAAAGTTACAACAAAAAAAAAACCTCCCGAAAAGGAGAAACTATTAAAATGAAACCAAGCTAAAAATCATAGCCACAAAATACCTCATGAAGTCCCAAATGAGTAAAGACTTTTTGCAAAACCTCGCATACTCTCTGGAAACTGGAAATATGATCGCACTTACAAGGATGGATTTCGTACATATATGAAATCCCCTCTAGCTATATATAAATTGTATACCCTAACAAGAGCTTATACCTGAATAGTTTGAAAAATAAGGTCTCCATGGAAATTCCGAAAATATTATTCGTGGACCTCACATGTATACTTAACCTAACCTACCTCAAGAGAGTCATACAACCAACAGCAACAATACTTCTTCGACAGACACAACAAAGTCTTTCTTCATCTCAAAAGACGAAAGCAAAACATTGCCATCGTCGGTCGGTCGTCGTCGTCAACTCAACCTATCGCAGCCAAATTGTTTAACCATTTCGAGTAAATGACTTAATTAAATGGCATCCAAGCTATTAATTATTTATTTTCATGCCAACACTAGGACTCTTCGACAAAGCTTAGGATTTGTGATGATGTAGCCTCTTAGCAGTTAGAGTCACATAAAAGTGATCACTAGAGACTCATACAACAAGACGAGTCAGCAAAACAGCCAGCAACATGTTGTTAGAGATTTATCTGGAGCGTGTATACCGTTGTTGGCGTTGTGTGGCCACCATTTGAAGCAAGAGATGAAATTGAAAAAAAAAAAATTGTTTCAATTGCACCACACACAATGAAACCGTTCAGCGAGTATGCCATAATCTTGATCGATGGACGACCTAAGTCTAAATTTGTTTGAAAACGCGCGCCACTATATACAGCTTTTAAGTTGTATACTCGTATTTAGTGTTGCGATTGCAGAATGGTGACGGTGGTGGAGGTGGCAATAGATGGCGGGTATGTTTTCATTTTTGGATTTTGTAGGAGTATTGCATATGGAAGCCTAGAACCACTCCTGGATTTTTTGCCTATTTCTGGGAGCGAACACACCTCGTTCGCGTTCGATATTTAAAGCTGTTTTTATATATTTTTTTTGTTTTCTTCCATTTAATTTTATTTTTTGTTACTTGACTTGCGCTGGTTTCATATTTTCCTAATTGTTATTGAAATTTTTATATTAAATTAAAAATAATAAAAAAAAAATTCACAAAAGCCACATGATATTGTGCTGAAATATTATTACCGTGGAATGGCATTAAATGTTTGTTCAATGTCTTGTCGAACAACTCTTCCGCACGGTCGGTTTTGGTATAGAGGTGCAGCATTTCCTATTCAGTGTTTGTTATTTTTTTTTTATATATCATATAGGTACCGTTAGTTTTGTTCTTATAACTTTTATTTTTTATGAAGAATGAAACTGTGCTAGTAATTTGCTTCAAATTAGCTCACGCAAAGGTTAAATTTTGTAATCTAGAAAAATATATAGAATTGATCTTAGAGCATGAGTTTGTTTCATTTGTTTTCTTTTTTCTTTTGCAAGGTTCTTATGACAAAACATTTTCTTAAATGTTAATTCTGAATTTTTTTTTCACGACCATTATTTAAACTATTTTGCTGTAATATGGTGTTCTTTCTTAAACGAATTTATTAAAATAATTTTTCAAGTTAAGGTTGATAATGATAAATCATTTTGACATTTTTAGAACTAGCAGTGATTTTCGAAAAATCATATATTTTCTGGTGCAGTTTTCAAGAACAAAGCATAGTGGATTCTCACATATCATCGCGGTTCAGGAAAACGGACATAACTCAAATTGGATACAAACAGATTCTCCTTCTTTTTGAAAATTGGAATATCCGTTAAAAGCTGTGCAATCCTGCTGGATAGATACACTTTAGGGACAAAAAGTATGAAAATAATTAAATTCCGAAACTTTGAACAGCTTTTCTGAAGAATCATGTTTTTTGAGTTGTGCCATTTTTCTAAAAATAAGTGCGATGTGAATTTAAATACCTGAATATTAAATTAATTATTTATCAAACCAATTTTTTATAAATTAAAAGTAAATGCAACAAATTTCATAGATAATTTGAAGAAGAGTAAGGAAAACAAAAGAGCTGACATGCGAACTCGAATTATTAATTGTATATTTATTTTCTTTTGAATAGCTTTTTAAAATAAATTTTAATGCTTCTTAGCTCTATATAAGTCAAATCTATTGTAATAATTGGACGAAAGTTAAGAGAATGGTCTGCTAAGGTTAGTTCTGGGCTCCTATATTCAAAGAATAAAATTCTCTCCCAATGATTGTAATTTCACGTTTTGTTATTTCAAACACAAAAAAAAAAATACTTTAAAGATCTTAATGAATTCATTTGTCATTGCTTTGAGTAACTTGCAAGACAAGATTCAAGGCTATTATAGTAAGGTATATATACCTAGAGTGCTAACATTTCAAAAACTTCTATTATTCAACATCTCACTTTCAAACTAATTTATTCTAACTACCACCTTCGAACATAAGTTTCTATACAATCTATTGTGTTTGGCAAAAAAAAAAAAAAAATGCTAACAAATTGCAAACAAAATTCCATCTAATGTGTTGCATATGGTCATGTTATTGCCCCTTTAATTACGCCCCAAAAGATAATCATGTGTCAATGAACCATAACCACCATCATGTTCAGTTCATATATGCTGGGCAAATTCTATGTGCACCTAATTAATCGAGAACTGCATTTAATCAAACAAAAGCAGATCAGCAGCTTTGAGAGTATAACAACAACGGCCAACGATGACGATGGCGAGGACAACGACGACGACGATGGACGGTGCACAAAAGACCAGTAGTCACCTGCATGCACCGCAATATGTGCTATCTGGTGGTGTGCTTGCCACACCCACTTTCCTCGTACACCATAATTATTTAATTAATGGCCGTATATGTATCTCAATTCTTTCTTAATCTACATGTGTAGTAGGTATGTGCAGTGTGGACCTATTTAACAACCATCACGTACATACGTTGGGGCAGATAACTGCACTTATATAGTCGGGCAAACAGTGTTGCTAGTAAAATTAACTCAATACGAGAATTGATTAGGACCCGCGCTAAAGAGCTCTTTCAAGGTTTGTAGTTGAAGGTAAATTTATAATGAAAACAAATTCGTCAAAGAAGTTTTATTGGCTAGCGTAAAAATGCACAAAATGTCTTTTTTTCCGGATCAAAAGGCCTCCCGGATAAAAAAGGCAAACTGTATAATTTGTTGCCTCATCTAAAGATACCAAACTTTACATTCATCCATACTCAATCGAAAGACAAAAATTAGATAAAAAAAGATTGCAACCCTACCTGCCAAACTATTGTGTGCAGCAACAATATGTCAAACCCGGGCATTGCATTTTGAGGTTTCTACCGCTCAAGATGCAGTCAGCCACTGCTGCTCGCGAAAAATAATATATGGATGCTATGGTGAGCAGGGCAGAGGGCGCCACTTGTATACTTTATCAACAACAAATCAGTAATCAGCGCTACTATAAAGCAAATGTTACACATGTCCTCCCGTAAAGTCTCACAATCATATGAGATTCAATTAAAACTTAAAGCTTTGTTCCAAAAAAAAGATACATTTTGTATTGAATTTCAATGTATCTTCTAGATACTCGTGCATTCGTCATACGTTTTATTTCATAACAAAACAAAAAAAAAAAAACATGCCATAACCGTTTGTAGTTTGGTGCAGTAAGATGTAGACATATGTGTGTGTTGAATTAATCCCCAGCTTCTGGTTGAACCATCTCGAAGCTGTACATAAATGTGATCAGCGTCTTTTATTTCAGCAGGTAATTAAATTGCAACTCGATTTAATTTTCAATTAGTCAATCTTCTCCTCTATAAGTTCTCTTCTAACTGCGACGGCGGCGGCGGTTGCGGCACAGTGCGATGTGCTGCTTTTTTTTTTTTTTTTTTGATTTGAGTAGTTTGCCCCTGTTGGCTCAGCTGGTGGCAGTAGTTATACTTATATTGCTGCACAGATGGGATGATGGAGAAAAATAGCCAAGCATTCTGTGATGGCGCGCTATAAAGATGAAGAAGCAGAAACAGAAGCTGAGACATACAAATGAATTAAAGAGCCGCCCGATGGCCTCTGATGGAGCTCTATGTTTGAGTTGTTGAGCAACAAGAAGTCAAGTATGCTGGATATCTAGTTGGACCGACCGCCATCGCCATCATCCTATCAACTATGGGCTGTGGTGTGTTAAATTACCACAAAAGAGGTGTGTGTTTTAATTTTTTTTTTCCTATCTTTTTTTAAGTTTCTTTTTTCGGAATCGAAGTCGGGCAAGTTGGGAATATCCGCGATGGGAAAAGGTATTTCAATTATTGGTTTGAGTTGTAAGACACACCGAAGAATTCAAATAAATAAATCCAAAGTTTTGTCTATCTGGGTCAGTTGCTTGCTGATGCCTATATGAAATCTGTAAAAGGTGAAGACTGTGTTTTTTTTTCTTTTCATATGTAACATTTATAGTTGGTTGTGATATGTAATTGGCCTTAAACGTTGATTCTTATAGTTGCAATTGCTTTTAAACACTAAATAATGAATAAGAACATAAAAGATATACGCGAGTATGTTTGAGTGGAAGCAAACAAAAAATAACTTTACTGCGACATTTCAAGGTGCGACATCGTTTGACAAGCATCCAAATTTGCTTTATGGTTGTCTTGTTATCTCAGTGGTTGTTTATATTTGTTGTTGTTGTTTTTGTTTTTGCAACCATATGTCTTGTTTTGTAAACATATATTGCTGCAAAATTAGCAAGTGATTTGACTTTAAAGTAATTTTTTTTTAATACACAGGTTGTTAGATTTTGTTCGGTATTTTCATACGTTTAGTGTCTAAACATTGATAGTTGGTAGTTGTTCGTTCTGCATTTGGCAATGTGCTTGACGTTGTTTTAAACATTTATTTTAGCACAAGGCTTCCAACTGAAAATAAATTTTTTTGTAGAAAATTAGAAAGAAAACACATTTACAGCTGTCAGTTGTATAGGTTTTAGAAACAGAACCAAATAGTTTGATAAGAAAGAAATTAAATTGGTTGGAATTGTTTGGATTTTTTTTCATTAAATTAAATGTTTTAAGCAGCAAAAGAATACAAAAAAATTATTTATTAAAATTTAAAATTTAAAAAAAACGATTTTCAAGATTGAAAATTATTCTCGTATAGTGTTCTGAGATTGCTAAAAGGTTCTTATAAGGGTTATACCGCCTATCCCCAAGAAGCTATTACACTCTTAATTAAGTAGTAAAATTAATATTCTCAAAGAAGCATAATTCCTCTTCTTACAAGAGTGCGTGGGGCTTGGGTATCAAATACATTTGATAAAAAGAGAAACGAGAGAGTTTACGTGTGAGAATAATAATACTAATAAATAACAAAGAAATGTTTGTGTTTGTCATGTCAAAAAACTTGAGTATTTTTCATGTTTGCTTGATTAATTAAAAAAAAAATTTAAACAAACTTCATAACAATTTGGATCTTACTCTATATATTGGCTTTGAATATAAATAACTTAATGCTCTTGTTTCCGTTTTAATTTGAAATTGATTTCGATTTCACTAGTTTTTGTAATGATGAATAAAGAAAACAAAAGAGCTGACATACAAACCTTTTTTTTTTTCTTGTAACAAATGCTTTGTTATCGAATTATTGAAGGCTATCTTTAACTCTGTATTAGTGTAAGAATGTTAAAAGGACAGTTTTGTTTTCATTTACACGCAATATAAATTGCTTTTTACCTACTTTTATTTTGAGTTTTACTTAGTTCTACCTTAAGAATTTAATTTTTAATTTTAACTTAGGGAAATTAAGGGAACTATAGAATCAAAAATCAATAGAAAATGATTTAACCAAAAAGGATCACTAAACACAAATTGAATGTTCTTACTTTTTTATTCATAAATACCAAATTTTTAAAACCGCTGAATTGATTTTAATTTTTTTCTCTGCAAATTCATCCTTTTAGAAGATATCAAATAACATGCATTGCATATGTATTTCGTTTAAGCTTTTCAATTTTATCAGGTGTGACTTTAAAAATTCACTTCCATCAAGATTGTGATAGGATACATTATTTTGTAATTTTGTATTAGAAACAAACAGATCACCCTCATGTATTTTTCTTTATTGTATTATTGAAGTGTTTTTTTCTTTCAACTGTAAATTTAGCAGTTCTTTTAAATTTAACATCAAACAAGACATATCTAACACCCGCCCACTTCATTGTATTCCAATCGAATTTTCTAGAATGCAGACAACAATCCTCGTATCTTTCTCTATTTATGTTGTTTTCCTTATTTTTATAATCTGATCTTGAATTGATGTCACAACACAACTTTTTTTTAAACCATCAAAAAACGTAAGTATTAAAAATCAGTTACAATCGTTCTAGTTAAAACATAACCACGCGATTAAATTAAAGCCTTTCTTTTCCGACTTTTTTTTTTACACAAGCATAGTTTTTGTGGCAAAGTCCAGTTACACCCATATTTTTCCTCTAACCACAGCAAACATCCGAAAGCAAACACAACTTGAATTCGGACGCATAATTTTCACCCATGAATATAATCACATTTATAGACACAACGAATAAAAACCTCTCCCCATACGAACACTTCCTTCCATCAGAGCAGAGCTTGTGTGTGGTAGATACTCCTGATCTCTATTTGGACTATGATTTCAAATTATTTCAAATCTACCTACTTGAATTTTCAAAAAAAAAAGAACATGACCACAAGTGAAGTGCACATGTTGTGTGTATGGCAAGAGGATGAATTTCAAAGCAGCTGGCATGGCAGGCAGTTGAATTTGAAAAAGTGAGGCCTTCAAATTGCATCCCGCAAATATCTTTCTCTGTATCTTTGAATTTTGAGAGGATTACAAAAGAAGATTGGTTCGCACATCCTACGCAAATACACAAATAAAAACGGTAGCCGGGATTAACAGATTTTCTGCATGGAATGCGTTTTGGTTTTTTTTTTTTTTTCTTCTGATTTTTAAATTTCGCACGATCTAGTAAGAGCAAATAAGTTTCCAAGTGGGTAGAGGTACATTCTTGTGGCAAAACATTAACAGGTATTGAATAATATGACAAGAAAGTTTCTTCTCAAAATGATTTACAGGAAATGCTCAAAGAATGCTTAATTAATAAGAATTTCTGCATTCACATTTTTTAATGCAAATCACTATAAGTCGGACATTTTTAAGAAATGTTTTTAATGTATTTATATGAGGTCCTTAATGATGTCCAAAGAGTGCCAGTAATAGAGTGTTGCATTCATACCACGTCTTTAATGATTTTGAATTCCAGATTAACTTCCTTTTTAAGCCCTGATATTCACCTATAAGTAGTTTATGGCACTTTTTTATCAATTAAAATTGGGAAAAAATGCCTATTGTCATGCCAAAAAATATCAACTTTCAGCTCCCCCTGTCAACAAATCAAGGTCTGACTTCTGACACAACAACAACAACAAAAAAATTCTAGATAAAAGTCACTTTAAACTCTACTATGGGTTACTCCTTACGTTTATAAAAATTTTTAAAATACTTAACTTTTATTGGTGCCATAGCCGTTGCCATTGCGGCATTCAAAAGTGACGACGCGACAGTCATTTTCTCTTTATATAGTTCGACAGTGTGGAATTCGCACTGTCACCATTCCTCATGGTCATATGAACTTAAAATTGGATCTGACAACTTATAACGTATAGAATTTTTGTAAATACTCGTGATGGTAACAATGAAAACTATGAAAAATACAACAACAACAACAGCGAAAAAATTATATTCACCCATAAGGACCTTTGTCGTCAATATTCAGGCTTTTGACTCATTTGCAGCAGCTATTTTTAGAGATAAAAGTTTTTGTTTAGCAAAAAAAAATTAAGAAAAACATCAATTTCAAAGAAGAAGAAGAAGGCAAAAAAAAATTCAGCCGCCAGATAAGACTGCGAGAAGTATAATTCCATTGCTGAATTGTTGCGCGAATCTAGGGACTACTGGTGGTGATGGTGGCTCAGTTAAGATAGCTCAATAAATTCCTGAAATATTTTCCAAAACCGTAAACCAAAGGTGGCATTGCATAGAGGTTTGGTCTAGGTCCTTTCGGGAACAAACAAAAAAACACAAAATCCCTAGGTATACTCTGCTGACTTTGAAGACGCGAAATGGAAAAATAATAATAGCAATAATAATGCTTGGCTCGTTACTGGGATTTATAATATTTTTTTGTTCTTTTCTTATTTTAGTTTTTAACTTCTTGTTGTAGTTACCTACACTCGCTACGAACTACCTATATAATATGGGTATGCATGAGGAAATATTTTGTGTTATAGAACAAAACTGATTTCAGCATTGGAAACGTGACAATATTAAACGCACAATTATTGTGTGCTATAGCAGCATCAGCATCAGCTTCGAAGTTGTATTATTGCAAAAAAGATACAAAAAACAACAACAAAAACAACGGTGGTATATCTGCAAAATGCATGTTGCAGCTCACATGGTGAATATTATATGGTAGCGCATCATCATCAGATGTATCTTGTGCTGCCTTTTTTTTATCGATTGCATCGCAACGAGGAGAATCTTTGCGAAGAGAAACAATGAATTTTGTTGATGGAAACGATGATGGTCACACAGAAACATCCTCCAACGAAGACAAGGCAATACGAGGTCTTCAGGATTTTTTCCTTTTTTTCTTTTGTTTTGTTTAATTTTTTGTTGTTGTTGCATCGAATGTGCAACTATTATACACACGTTCGATGAGTGTTTCCTCTTTTGTTCTATTCTTTTTTATTTCTTATAAACTTTTCTAAATTTTTGCAATTACGTGAGTAGCCCTTGAAGTTTGGTTTGGAGAGTTCATAAAGATGAACTTATAGTTGATGATGCAAACTCTGAAAGGGGCTTTTATACATTAATGGTGAGGGTCAGAAAAAGTTTCTGCGAAAATCTGACTTTTTACCAAAAATTTGGAAATCGGCAGATAAAAAAATTATTATTTAGGCAGACACAAGGTTGGCAGCTGTTCTCCTGTTTAATTTGAGCAAACTCACCTATTTAAGAATCTCTCATCAAGTGATTGCATTGCAACCTTCTATCGGATTCGTACCGTTGCAAAATCTACTGGTTCTGAAGAGGTTTGCATCGACGATGGAAAAACCAATGCATTAACTTTTCCACCTATCATGCTCTACGGGACTTTTCTGAAAGGAATTTTTCAGGGCTATTCCAAAAATTAGCTTTCTTTCAACTATCAGCCGATCACACTTACCCTTATTACCCCATATGTTCAAGGTTGTGTGTTCTATGGTCAATTTCAACCACAGTACAGTTTTCGTAGCAATATAGATTCAATGGTGATCTGATAATATAGCTCACCGAAGAGTGAAATAAATCTTTGCACTGTTTTGGAGAAAGCAAGACTATTTCTTTCGAAAAGTGTTTTAAGCTTTTCTTTAGCAAATACATTCTTACAATTTCGACAAAAATCTCTTCTTCGTTGCATTAGAAATTACTTTTTCCTACCGATTGATACAAATCGAATTCGATTGGTAGCATAGGCCCATTAGATTCGGGTCACGAATCCGTAGGAATTATTTCGATGATTTACTGGGGGTACCCATTATTGATTTAACAGATTCGCCCGTTCATTTCACATTTTCACCCGTGAACTTTTTGGATTCGTCCTTTAATTTTCCAGGTTCTCTCGAGTTTGTCAGTTGATTTGCCGGCTTCGTATGTTGATTTTCCAGATATGTGCACTGGATTTGCCAGGTTTGCCAATTGATTTGTCAGATTTGTTTGTTTACTGGGTTCGCCTGCTTGTGCGACAGGATTGTCTATTGATTTTCTGAGTTGAATGGTAAATATGCCTAGTTGTCCTGTTGATTTGCTTAGATCGTCCTTTGATTAGCTGGGTTCACACGTTGATTCGCTAAGTTCATCTGTTGATATACGAGATTAAAAGGCTAATTTGCCAGATCAACCCATTGATTTTTAGACTCATCCGTTAATTTGCCAACTTTGCCTGGTTTGCCCATAGATTTGCCAGGACTTCCTGCTGAATTGATTGATCCCCACCGAAGAATTCAACAGGAGATGTAAGTGTAAGAATACCAACTCTATTTATCCCAATTTCTGACCTGAAGTTTAAACTAAACTTCATGAAGCTAGAAGATTTCTTGGACAAAAATCCTCGAAAAAATCATCCAAGAATTATGTTTTAGTAATGTAAGAATAATGAAGTTAAATAAAGAAAAGAACTTTAGCTTAAAGTTAAGGCAATTTCTTTAGTAATACATTGTCTGGATAAACCCCAGTCTTAGACTCAAAGTAAATACATCAGAATCATATGCGGTCTTGAAGAGTCAGTGAAAAGGTAGTCCATCGGAGCCTGCAATTAGGTGTTCTAAAGTTTGTTATTAGAGTTTCTTCAATTTTGTCTATATTGTTGGTGGGTGGCGGTATTTTATATTTACTGATTGCAAATTGGATTCTTTCTCTGCAAGATATTTGTTTAGTACTGGAAGAAATGATACACTTAGCGTGAGCATCGGTGACTAAAGTTACCCTTGAATTTGTCGAAGAGAAGTCAATTATTAAGCATCTATCTTTGAGCTGGGAATCTGTGTACGCTGCTTTTTTCTCCGCAGAATATTCTTTTTGTGGATTAATATTCTTCCTATGTTGCTCTTGTTGTACGATGTACCATTGTCATTATGTACATCTTTTGTCACCCTATTTATTTCAAGCATTAAAAAGAATCGTCATACCGTGGGTTTTTATTTTCTTATGACGCTGATAGCCTTCGAGAGTTTGGAGTCTAGGCTACATTCTTGATGTTGTCACGATCTAGAGTTCATTATTTGTTGGCTTCTGTGATATGTGCTTGCACAACGAAGAATTATACTAACCAAAAGGTACCAACATGAAGAATCTAGCAACTTTACAAGTGGACATAGGTGTCCAAAGTCGAAATTCTTCTTCTTTCCAGTTAAAAGTTTTTTTTTTGTACGTTAGACAGAAAAACTGTTAATGAAGCTGCCAAAAGTTAATTGTAAAAACGGACATTAGCTCCCAGAAACTTTTACACTGGTCTGGCAATGATGTTTCGCTTTCCGGTATTTGCTTTTCGGTTCCCAAAGACAATTTTGACGTTATACTTAAAGCTTAACGATAATATTTTAAGTGTTACGTATTATTTTTGTACTTTGATGCTTTCACAACTCGCCCTCGGTTTCCTTACTCAAGCCAGCTCTACATTTCTCTACAGAAACAGAAAGTAACTTTTATTACCTAAACCTTGAGTATATAAAAACCTCATTGGAACATAAATAACCTACACCAAGCCTCTTCTACTTGGGTAAACATAACTTTCACTCAAAATTAGTTCTTCACTGCACAAACTGTCATCTAACTGCATTGCTACTGCCACTATTGCTGCTGTATAAGCTGCTGCTGTTGCTTTGTAATCTAATCTCAGTGTTATTAATAAAAATGAACAAACTTTTATTGTGTTATAAGAAGACAAAAAAAAAAAAATTAGCAGTTAGGTACACCGCCAATTGGTGGCGTTGGATGTAGGTATATGCCAGACCACACCAAGTCTTGAGATATCATGTCGCTTATGATGCAAAGTTGTTGGCTTGGCTTATATTGGTTTGATAGAGTTGGTGGTATCACATGTAAGTCGCCTTCTCATCGCAAATATATGTAAGTACGAGAGTATTAAAGCCCTGACTCTTGTTTAGGTAACAACTTTTCCCTCTCATTATTATTGTCATTATTAACAATTTTCGTAATCAGCCAGACAGGCAGCAGCAGCAGCAATAACAACTCGGCACAAGCATTGTGGATAACACCTGGATGCATGAATGAGATGTGAACCACCATCAGCTACCAATAAGTTGGTGGTTTTTTTTTTTTTTTTTTTTGTCTGACTGGTTGGGTTTTGGTCAGGCGGAGGTGCATTGCATACCACATAAAATCAGTAAAATGCTTGTAATAAATCTTCTGAAAGTTTTGTCTGCATTTTTTTTGTCAGTTTTTTCTGCCTCAAAATCAATTGTATCTCGCTCACAATTTTTTTCTTTTTCTTAAATGCTGCAAAGCAATGTTTTTGTTACACGATTTGTTGTTGTTTGTTGGGTTTCCTTTTTTTTTCTATAAGATGCATGTGTGAAGGCTGACTAAAGATTTATCTTAAATAATGTAATTTTATGCACCTAAACTTTATATGAAACTTCTTTGACTTTTTCACCCACGGAGATATGAGTCAACTATTGAAGCTATTGTTATATGAATTCAACTATAAATTTGTATTTCCAAGTGATTGTCAAGTTAAAGAGATTTTTGGGCTTGAAATTACCGTAAAAGTGTGTTAGATATGTGATTTATGGTACATTAAATTTAATTTATTTTCTGTCTAGGACGGTGTTTGTTTTTTTATTAAAACAAAAAACAAAAATAGAGAAGAGAGAATGGAAGAGTAAAATCAAACTAACAATCTAATAATACACAGTTAAATAAAAATATAATTGTGTGATATTTTGTTAATCCAAACCAATTGCAAGTATAATTAAGTATCTTTTTTTTTAATGAAAGAAACGTCTGAATATTCCCTTGGTTGTCATAATTTTTTCTTGATTAAAATTATTACATAGATGCAAGAATTAGTTCCTAACAAGCTTTTATATTGCAATATAGCGTGACTACAAGGAATTAGTTCTATAAGCTATAGACAAATCTGTCTTAATGGGTGAGTTAGTTTTTTGCTTTTGTTAATCTTGTACACTTGTAGATGAACAAATCGTTGATTTGTTAAATGAAGAAAAAAGAAAGGGAAAAGGAAAAGGAAAAGGAATGACTGTATCAGACTAACTCTTGGTTGCATTAAATAAGATTTAATGAAATGAAAGTCTATCTATATTTAATCTTAATAATGGGTTTGATAACAAAATGATTTAATGCATTGTTGTCAAAAAAATTGCAAAATATATATTGAGAATCGAGCTTAAAAAAATTAAAATATTAAATTTAAGCAATTTTTTAAGAGCTTCTATGCTAGTTTATCTATTTGAGGCTTTTAACTTTAACTTGTTGCAAGCATTATTGTCATTTTCTGAGTTTCAAAGACAAACTGAATAGACAAATTGAATTTAGAAACTAAAAAAGACCTTAATATTTGTTGCAAAAGTTGAGATTTGTCGTAATTTAAAAAAAAAAAAGGATTTTTTCATAAATCTCTTCTTATTACTCAATAACGCTGACTAAAAAGTAAAAAAAACTGAACTATAATATACTAGCTGACTCAGCAGACGTTATCCTACCCTGCCCTGATTTTTATTTCGTTCTTACAATTATTGTCTATTATTGTCTATGCTTTTTAATTTGCTAGTCGACTGTATTTCGCAAATTTTTCGTCGAATTTTTAGTTTTTATTTCCTGACTTAACACAATTTTTTCGTTGAGCGAAGAAATTCTTTTCTTCCGGTACTTTACGCTTTTTCCCGTTGTACTTAGCTCTTGATTACTACCTCCCTTACTATTCTTCGCTGTATTACGTATTCTTTCATCAGTGTTCCTCAGCAGTATGAGCTATTTCCCATGAATTTCCAAAGTTTTAATAGTTATTCTGCTGTTCGGAAGGAAGATGAATGCAACAAATTTGAAATCATTAAAATCGGTCCAGCAGTTCTTGTAAACTAACCGTAATTAACCCGAGTTTGTTTTACATATTTAGAAGAATTCAAAATATTTTTTGTTTGGTCTCAATACAAATTAAATTAAAAATTCTAAAAGCTCTACTCATCCCCTCTAAGAATTGTTTTTCCAAAATCCTAATGATTTACGATTTATTACAGTTTCTTTGTATTAAAAAAAGCAACCTGCGATATCCATGCGCCTCATCTCCACTAATTTTGCTGATTCTTTAGAGAAAGACAAATCATCAAATGCGGTAGTTCTGATTTTTGGCTTTGTAGTTAATTATTTAAGTCAAATAATCCCAGTTATCCATCATCGAAAGATTCATGTGCTTTTCGTCTTTACATTTTTGTCTAAACTACATAAATGTGTTTGTCTCTACTCAATGAACGTTTTAATTCTGATGACCGTTTAAAATTTAGTTCGTACAAAACTACATATCTGATTAACAGATGAACATTTTAACAGTCATTTTACAGTAATTAATACTATATTCTGGTGTTATTGGATGTCTTCGAAGATTTCTTGAAAATTGTTTGAAGAAGGATCGGGCAATCACTTGCAATTTAACCAACTCATATTCTTAAAACCACAATACAAAAATTCCCATAAACAAAAAAAATACTATAGTGCCCCTTTTGTGTAAAAACCTTAAAAAAAACAGCCCAATATTCATTAGAATCAGTTTTATTCAATCAATTCTCCTTAAAACAAGTTCGTACGTCAGCTCTTTCGTTTAAAATATTTTAAAAATAAACATTTATCTTACTCAAGCAATCACTGAACTAACAAATTTCATCTCTTTCTCATTACAGGTAAGCTCATATCATACTGTCAACTTAATCGTACTTAAACAGCATCGAAAACAAGTCGTTAAGAAAAAGATCCAGAAAAGAAACAAAAAAAAAAAAATGAATAAAAATAAAAATAAAAAAAAAAATCAAACCCGGTTAGTTGTAAGACATTGACTACTCGACGGTGACGATAATTACGCGCTTGTAAAAACCCTACTTTGACCATTTTTCAAAGCCCGTTACAAATTAACACTGCAAATACTTAAATATGTATCTGTCTTAGCAGCAAAAGTCTGCGGGTTTCGAGCTTATTTCGAATTGGTTTTTGAATTAATTCTCTTAATTGACTTACTTGGACAAAACACAACGCTCACAACTAATTTGAATAAAAAACAATATTGTGTACCGTAATCTTAAGCTTATAGAGCCCACTCTGATGCGGTGCTCTATCTTATCCATTCGCAAAAGTCTCTGGTGATTTTCGCTTTGGGATTGAATATGTTTTTTTTGTTGTTTTTGTCATTCCAATTGTTGATTTATTCCAACTCCTTGGTATAGAATTTATTATATAGCAGAGTGGTGGTATTAATTTTTCTTTTTGTTAGATTTTTTTTTTTTGTTGTGCTCTAGTTTTGAAAATGGTTCGTTACCATTTATATATTGAAATTCAATGCGTTGCTCTGGACACAGAGGTTTTTCGCTGTATACTCTGTGAGACCAAAACAAGGCACACACAAAACCGATGGATTGAAATAGGAAAAATAAAAAAAAACTAGTGTCTTGTAAATTCCGAAATGGTATTTTATTACTTTCAACACAGCACTCGATCAGTCTTGCGGCTGTAGAGAGCTCGAGACATTTGACATGACTTGATACATACTTTTTGTTGATTCGCGAATAGAAATTTCCTTTTCATGCAGAAAAATGTTGCTGATAGACCGTTTTTCAATAAATACTAAGTCCAAGTCGTCCATCTAGCTCTCCAGTGATTGTGTAGAGTGCATTCATCATCTGAAGCCTACGTTTGGTCAAGTCAATTCATTAGGAAGACTTGTGTGTGGAACCAACCAGGATACTTATACTCTACTTTAATCTCGAGTTGAGTGGCAAATATGTGACAGTCACACAACATCGTTATGCGTTTCAGGTTTAACATCAAATAACAAAATCGATGGAGATCTCAATGACTCTTGCGTCGAGATAAAATACACACACAGACACACACATTTAGCATTCCGACGGATCAGGAAGTAAGAGATCTATGGATTCTCTAATTTGCGATTAAACGGAGAGATGGACATTTCACTCATCAATCTCTCGGTCTTAAGTGGCATGCCATTTAGAATGATATGCGCTCGGTGTTATCTTAACATATTCATCACGGAAATCTTATTCCTGGCCTGTCTCCTGCGATCACTCTTCGCGGTTTGTGTGGTGTGTGACTTAAGGATTTCATCAAGACTTGCAACACCAGTTTGGTAAGGTACCGCACCCACTTGGATTTATTTGCAACCATGTAATTAATATAAATGCATGAGTTTGCGGTTTTCAGATCGTTCAGGTGCACTACATCATTTTCATCATGTTTTTCGTGGTAACACGAGGTTAATTTTTTTGTTTTTTTTTTTTGTTGTTACAACAATTTTGTCTCCTTTCATGCTTAACAATCACATCTATATATAAATATTCAGTGTGTCTCTTTGAGTGGTGGTTTTAAAAGAGGTGATAAGCGGCAGTCACCGGTGGCAATTGCCAGCTTAAGAGCTTCTGGTTCAGTTACCAGGAGTATAATGTTTTTTTTTTTTTTTTTAATTTTATTTCTTAATTCCTTAATCGCTGTGAGTTTTCATGTCAACATTGTGGAAAATTACTTTGGCAATGTGTGAATGATGTAGTTGAAGGAATTTGGTTAAGCCTTAAAGTTATTTGACAGCTATTATAGTGGACATATAGAGGTGGGCAGCGCAATGGTTTGTTTAACTCATTAAACTTTTGTTAGCCGAAGTAATTATACCGACATATAGACGTGGTTAATGATGGAAAATAAGTTTAAAATTGTTCATCGAACTATTATGTGGATGTGGACGAAAGCTTGTGAAATTTGTCAAATGCTGAATTTTTTTTAGCAAACAATACAATTAAAAAAACATGGTTTATTTCTTCACCTAAGCGACAAATGAGTGAATTCCCTTTCAAATACTTCAGATCGTGTTATTAAATGGTTTTTAAGTTGTAAAAACTTTTCAGAGCATTCTTGTTTTTGTTAAGCTTAAGCGACTTTTTTTTTATCTTATGTAATATTACATGTGTGTAATAGCCCATTTTCGACTTATTTCATTACTTTGTTAAGATAATTTTAATTACTGAGCTTACAGGTCATTATTGCTTCCATTTTCTGTGGCGTTCCAAAACTATTTATCAGTCATTATTATGGTTGAGCCACATTACCATACAAACTTTGTTATTACCAAAAACAAATTTGGTCCCAGGACAGTACCTTGTGAAATATTTTATTAAACACACTGTCCTACAAATATTTGTTGATTAGACTTAAACTTAAGACATTTTTGCCAAGCCCAAAGTTAATGCAGGAGAAAAAACGATATAATTGAGAAAATTCCCACAGAGACGAAACTCGGATTTTTTTATTGGTTGTTGGTATTTTTTTTGGCATGGGTACTTAAAATCTAGAAAAATATGTCATTGACCTAAATTCATTTATTAGTCACCATCTTTCTCAAATTTCTCGCCAGTTTAATGGTGAATTGAGATCGATAGTTTCCATATTAAAAATACAACATTTAGTCGCACTTTAATAATAAGAGTCTAAGATTTTCGAAAAAAAAAAATACATTGATAAATTGACACTTCTTTGCTGCTAATAATAATTTTTTTTTAAGTTCCTATAGCTTTATTTTCTCAAGCAAAATTACATATACTTCGGGTAAGTAAAATAATATTTGACATACTATTGAATATGTCCTTTTACTAGTAAATATAGTTCAGTGATGATATGTCAAATGCAGAACGACACTATTGACCTCACGCCTTCAGTTGAAGAAGTATTTTTATGACAATAAAGACCAAAACATTGCATTTTTTTAATGACTTGTTCTGTATACTTAACTTAAAATCGTTATTTTTTGAGATTGTACACTTTGCTTTTGAACCACGATGTGGTTAGTGGTTTTTCAAGGGTCTTTATCTCTGAAACGAAGCAAGAAATCTAACAAGAGCTTTTTTTGACTGGTTTCAGTCATACAAACAGTCATACTAATTCTCTAATAAAATACTAGAACCAGTCAAAAATTACTGCAGTTAATTAACTTTTAGTCAATTAACTGATTTCATTAACTTTTCAGCCAGTACTTTAATACTGACTGCTAACAGCTTATTTTAAACTTAATGTACTTAGTAGCAGTAGTTACTTGCATTTAAAATTGAAGTCAATTAACTGCAACTGAATTGACTGCATTACCAATTGACTGCAGTCTTTTACACATCTGTTACTTGAACATTAAAACATTGCTTCTATACCATTTTTTTTAATTCAAGTCAATTTCTTTTTTTTTAAGGTGTTATGAAAGAATTCACAGACTCCTATATTTCAACAAATAATTTTCTTAAAATAATTATTATGGGTTTCGTATTTTTTGTTTGGCTTGATTTTCTTTGCTTTCACTTGATTTTTTTCCCTTAACCTCATCAGTATGAACCTTTTTTCCTTAGCAACAAACAGAATTACTAAGATCTTTTATTAGAAATTTACCCTTTAAACTGGATTGTCTCATCACATCGTTGTCGTTTTTTTTTTTATATATTTTTATAAACGCTTAAATCAAGTTTCAATTTTCTCACCTTCAGGTAGAGATATGTACGAGTATAATATAGTATATTCGACGCAACAAGAAAAATATGTAGGCATATCAAATTTCTGCCTTTCGTTTTACAAAAAAAAAAAAAAAAAGACATGAGAAAAAAAAATTGCAACTAGTCTATCTAACCAAACAAACATGAGATACATGCCACCTCAATCGTTAGCGCTTCTACCAAAAAAAACACACTTTTTTTTTTTTAATATCGAAACAAAGACCTCCAATCAACCATTCTCACACATACTATGACACTAAACAAACTAATATAGTGACCCATATATTTGATGAAAAATAAAAAAACTGAAAAAATATAAAACACCTCAACTTAACTTCAAATAAAAATAAGCCAAAGAATTGATATAAGGCATGAAAAAGCAAAGATAACATATCAAATTTCCTTTTCTGAGCTAAAGCTGAAGCTGCTGCATCAGAGCAGCATTTAATGGGGGGCTGCTACTGCTGCTGCTGATGCTTCTGTCGCGTCTGGAACTGATGCCGTCGTTGCTTCTACTCCATTTTGCTTAGGTCTCGAATAGACACCGGCGTGTCTTCGATGTCTTTTGGTGTCTCTACCAATCTATACAAGAGCCGAGAAGAGACGAAGCCAAAACAAAAGCAAGCAGAGTGTCGGGGCAGGTTATGATTCTTTTTTTTTTCCTTAGTTTTTATTTCGGTGTTATTTTACTACAATTCGCGCCATTCAGATACATTTTTTTTCTTCTCCTTGCAGCATCCTCGTACTCGAAGATGCAGACGTTCTATACACCAAACTGAGAAATTTATTTCGACACCTCTGGAAAAAAAATATGTTGTTTTGTCTTTTTGTTGTTTTTGCATATTCTGCCCCTTTTCGGCATAAAACGCGCAAACAGTCGCTCAATGAATGACTTTTAAATTGAAAAGAGTATTTCTGAGCTCGGTTTCTCCCCCGCAAACAATGAGACAAGCTATAAAACGCGCAAGCTCAGCTTTTCAGTTTGATTATTATTTTTATTATTTGTATTGTTTTTTTTTTTTGAGGAAAATCAATTTTAAGCTCACGATAGTGTCTGAGGAGCTCGGAAATTAAATCCTGATTTCGACACACACACAGTGGGGGGAACAAAAGGTGGAGAATAATACAAAAAAAAAAAAAACACCTACGCTCTGAGTTGGAGTTACTTTAGCTGGATTACCGAAACGACGAAATGGTTATACTTTTTTTGGAATTGTTTTTTTTTTTTCTTTTCTTTACAAGTACCAGATGTTTTTTTGTATGAAGTTATATTGAGTGTGATTGTGTGATGATGACGTCGAGGAATGTTGTTACTGTAGGTAGCGTTGCTAACGAGCAAAACAATTCCGAGGGAGAAATCGCTTTCGATTTCTATTTAAATTTTTTTTCCTTTAAGCTGTCGCGCCAATTGGATTGGAGTTTTCCATTGACAGGAATAATAAAAAAAAGTGAGAAGGAACAAAATGGTGGGGTTTTTTTTTTCTAATTAGTTGAAGACAGCCCACTTCGTTTTGAGGAAATCGATAAGGAAATGTGGAGTTTATTGCAGATAAGTTGATGAGACGATGAGGAAATATTTTATTGAAGAAATATATATGGGTGCTAATGGGTCACTTGGTTTTTTTTTTGCCTTACTAAACTTGATATTTATTAGTTATCAATTTCTGATGCTATTTTGGTATTTGGGGCATTTTAATTCTATAGAAAGTATTCAAATGTAAGGTGTGTCTCTTTGAAACAAAAGAGCTGAGGTTAAAACCTTCAATTTTTTATTTTTAACCAAAGATGAAATTGTATGTGTATTTTTACAAGTTAATATTTAAAACCTTAATACTTCCATGCCCACAAGACCATAAAGTGAACAAAAGGAAGTATGGTGATCCTGCTTAATAGTCTTGAAGACAAAAGCCGTATCCTAATTATCTTAGTCATAAACTTCCCTTTATAAATGAGTTATGGAAAAACCATACATATACATTTTGAGGCTTAAAGACTTGTGCGTTAAACTACCATGTGTGCCGTATCTTACTGAACCTTGAAATTCCTTGCAAGAGTACCTCTATTCATGATAAAATTAACACCCATTTTATTTGATTTTTAAAATTATGATTAATTTTATTAATTTTCTTCCATCAATAATTGCTTATAAATTAGTTTGTACCTCTTTTTCCTCCAAGCAAGAAGTCTCACAACAAATTAAAACCTAACTGAAATTATTTCAATTGATCTTCACATTAGAAAAATTAAACCTTCTGCACCATTCCAGAGTCATTGATTCATTGTGATATAAAATTACTTCCTTCTCTATATAACATTGCGGACTCCCTTCATTTAACGGAAAGAAAAAAAGAAACAACAACATATAAACCTAGAGAAGAATGTGGTAAAGGAATATATATATTATATACCTAGGCACAAAGGCATTACGTAATAGATATAAGAAAGGCTGGAATATTGTCCCTAGGCGACAAAGACTTATTGTTACAATCGAAGTGAATTCTTTTTTAACTCTTTTTTTTTCATCAATTCTATTTTATATTTTTCCAAGCAAGAGAGTATTTGTGTGAAGCTTGAATTTGTTAAATCACACACATATATTATTGGATAAAAAAAAAAACAAAAGCAACAACGAAAAAAATATATAAAAGAGATTATCCAGCAGAGAGAAGAAGAAGAAATAAAAAAAAAAAGAATATTATCTGAAAAACCTTAAGAAAACATCTTACTAATCACATGGCCCGAAGGTGTCATTTGTCTATTTAATGATTTCATTCATTTAGATCCGATGTGGTAAATAGTAGTCTTTTCAATCTTCGACATTGGCAAATGGTAGTTGATATAAAAATACACGCAGCACAACAATCTTCAAAAGTGTATATAAATTGCTATCGATATATTTAAAGATTCTCTTTTTTTTTCTTGTAACCTTTTTACTATGTTGCACGCAGAGATAGTTCGTTTCTAGAGTGTCTTTAACTAGAATGGCTGTTTGGCTGATAAAGAATTGACAGGAATTTGCATTTTAAGAATGTCTATTATTTTTTGGTCTGTAGTGCCATTAAACTAAAGATAAGCTCAAAATAATTTGTATTAGTTAATTTAAAGATGAAACAAAAGAGCTGATAAGCGAACTTGTTTTTTGGGGTATACAAACTTGAATTCCTAGGTTGAGTACAAATACAAAAAAAAAAAAAAGACTTGATAAATTAACTTTGTACTATTTAAAGAATAGAAACATTAATTTCTTTTGACATAAACTATTTAATAGAGGATATTGTGCAGTTTTGAAGTTTAAGATTTGGTTTTTTTGCTACCTGAGTGAATGATTTTTATAAGTTATCAATTTCTAATGCTATTTTGGTTTCTGATGTGGTTCAATTTTATTGAAAGAATTAAAGTTCAAGGTGTGTCTCTTTGAAACAAAAGAGCTGAGGTAAGAACCTTACAATTTTTATTCAGAACCAAAGATGACAAATTTGGAAATGTTGTGCATATTTTACCTAAGTAATAACTTAAATCTTACAAGTTCCGTGCCCACAAGATCATAAGAAGTAAGGCGCATAAATTTCTTTATGTTAGTTGATCGCCTCCACAAACCCATAACTTATATTCTTTTTCTTTATAAAACCACATCGAAAAAAATAATGAGTTTCACACGTTGATTTGAATAGTCCTTTTCTTCTATTTCCTGTTTATTCATTTCAAGTTTTTTTTATTACTTTTTTTCCCATTTGACATCACAACTGGTGGTAAAATGTCGCATCCTTTTAACCATCACTTATATCATTTATATGAATATTCACTGAAATACGAATAAATCTTTTTTTTAAAGGGATTATCAAATGGCTTACACAAAACATCCTTTAGGTTTGTCTTTCGAGAAAAATAAGAAAAAATAAATAAAACAAAAAATAAAAGTCCACAAAAAACTAATATTAATGCGAACAAGAACAAAAGGTATTTTGTCTTCTTATACATATATGCGCTACCATCAACTGTGAAAACCGAAAGGAATAAAACAATTTAAATATTATAAAAATAAAAGAAAGCAAAAACAACATGACCACTCTCTACAATCAAGATGAGGACCACGAAAAAAAGCGATTACAAGCAAAACAAATAAAAAAAGAAAACACAATGATGTCGATGGCAGTGGCATTGGTGGTGGCGGCAGCAGCAACAGCAGCAGCGGTGACGACGAGTTACTTTTGAAAAGGATTGACAGATTATCATGCCTGAATTTGGCAGTTTTATTGCTACCTATGTCTTAATGCCACACTTTGGTTGTAGGGAGGTATTTTGTTTTCTTGTTCTTGTTCTTATTGTTTTTTTTTGTCTCCTTCTTTTGGGGTTTTTGGTTTTGTTTTTGAGAGTCTAATGTTGATGGTTATTTACTTGTTTTTCTCTCACTTACATAGATAAAATTTGTATCTCAATATTTGAGAAAGTTTTGTTTCAATAAAATCCTTTTTGTGTATTTTTGTATTAAGAATCTGGATTCTGAAATGAAAATTAAAAATTAAATTAAGGGTGGTCTTAGATTCTGAATAAATGCTTTCGTAGTCATCTATAACATAATGATCTTCGAAAAAAAGACCTAAGTTATTATAAACTATGTATAATGATCGGAAGAGTAAAATGGTTAATTTTTTCAGTCTTTTTGCACCCTTAATAAATTAATTTCTTCTTAGGCGCAAACTTTCTGGTAGGTAATTTTTGATTTAGAGTCCATTGCAATCTTTCTTGAAGAGTTTTATTCTTTTATTGTAGATAAAATTCTAAAACTAGCCAGATATGTGTTAGGATGCGTTTGAAATATATTTAGACTAAATCTTCGATTAGTTTGTATAACCCTGCACTTTTGCGTCCAACTAAAACTTTCAATCTCCGATGACAGGCTTAGGCATTATTTTTCGTTCGCAGGAATAGACTTAAAGTCAGGGGAGTATTGAATTACTCTACTTCCATTACGAATATAGTTCATTTTGACCTATTCAAAGTAGGGAACTGCTTATTAAAATCCGAGACGGGATAGCTGGGATAAAACGTGTTTTTAAAAAGCGGGCTTTTATTTAAACGGGATTATTAAAAGCGCAATTTAAATTTTTTTTTCCGAAACTTACATCCCCCTCCTCCCCCCCCCCCCTATTATTCATGTACAAACATAAAAACAACCTCTTTTTCAGATGTGGTTCCTCTTACTACGAGGAGATATACTTTAACCAGTTCCTTGAAGAAGAATTTGTTCACACGAAAAATTAAATTATATGTTTATATTTTTACTAAAGGGTATTTCCATTGTATCGGGTGTGACATAGTTACAACATTTCTTTTTTTATATTTTTTTTACTATTCTCTGAATTAAATGTCTAAAAGCTTTAACTCCTAATATAATTAGTTGCTTATTAAATTTCTTAAGTGAAATTTCTCGAACCTATTTTTAACGGGTATGGCGTTAGAAATTTAGCTCAGACTCGTTCGGATACTTATAGAAGCCAGATTGTAAATTTTTGAAAAAAAAATAATGGATTTTTATTTAATATGAAAGAAGATATTATTACGATTGCAGTAAGTCTTTTGTTTGAATGAAATTAATAAAAAGATTCGATTTTACAACAGTTTTAAATTGTAATACATGCCGTTAAAAAAGAAGCCTTTGAATGACACCAGCGGATACTTTGAATTTTGTCTAAGAGCAAAAGCAAATTTTTAGGCAAAATTGATTTCAAACACTACCTTATTGGTCCCAGTCAAGTGTTTCTTCATTTCAATTAAATGCTTGGGTTGTATCTATTTGAAAAACCAACTTGTTTTAACTGTCTTGAATGGAGCCTTCAAAATTTTAACAAAAATAAGTGGTAAAATGAAGTATAAAATTATATTTCTACCCGATTTATAACGGGCGTGACATTTCTTTAAACTTAAATTATGCATATAAAAAAAGTTACAGCCAGCTTCTTAACGTCTTAAATTAATACTTAAAGCAAATTAGAAAACACACACTCAAACAATATGTTTTTTTTTGTAACGGGTGTGACTCTTAAGAAGTCCTTGTTGTAATGTGCCAAAATAATGGGTTGTGCTTACAATTACTGATGGTCGATCTAAATGTAAGGTTTCATATTTAGTTTGTTGTTTCAGGAATTTTATAAATATAAAAAATATACCAAAACAAATTAAACTGATATGGGATTTTAAATGTAAGAACTGTAAGGATGTAAGTATCATCATTTAATTTCTTTAACGATCATTTTAATTTTTGGCGCAAAAGTAGTCTTACGTGCAACTACCTTAAACTGCCTGGACTATTAAAAAAAACAAACAAATGTGTCTAAATCTCATTTAAAAAAAAATTCACTAGTTCATTAACTATATAAGTATCCCACATAAATTAAAACAATAAAACAAAAACAACATCCACACATCCATCTTTTGTTGCAAAATAGTTCATGAACTTTCCCAACACAACTTCAAGGAAATCAATATGAAGATAAATTGCATTCAAACACATTTTTGTTGTATAATTTTTTTTTATTTTATTTTGCTTTTTTTTTCTAAATAATAATAAATGGACTGAAATTCCCCCATAACTTTGGTTAATTCCATCGTTTTGTTTGTTACTCCGCGAACAATAATAATTTTTCTCTTCAAAGTCTCTGTCGATTGTCCATGATGGGATGTGCTGTGCGCGGTAAATGTGTGGATAGTGGATGGCACAGTGGAACATTGAACATCCGACTTTCTTCCTCAATATCTATACCATTATGAACAAAATCCAAACTAAATAAGAAGAAGAAAAAAAAAAGGTTAAATTAAACATAATGATGATTTTTACCGTTACGATTTATCTAATTGATTTGTATGAAGAAATTTGATTGATTTCTAATCGTAGATACATTATAGTGGTACCGCCGCAGCATCAGTTTAGTTTCATCTCTGATGAGGAGTTGTTTGTTTGCCGACAAAAACGAGAAAAGGTTGGTTGGGTTAGTCTTAGAGTAGTCTTAGTAGTAGTATAGTTGTCGGCCAAGTTTGAAGACTCTTAGAGACTTACAAAGCCAATCCATCAGATGCGACGACCGTATACCCGCAAATGTAGGTAGGTATATCTAAGAGGTGAGCGATTGCGCGGATTCTCTTCGTTGCTAATTGGAGGATAAATTTTCTAACTTTACCGCTCATTGTAACAAACTGACAATGTTGACAGGTCTCCCGGACTTTCTGTGCTTTTTTTTATTTTTTTCATTTTTTTTTCCAGGAATGAGAAGAGTATTTTGTAATAGTGATGGTTTCACAATTCAGTTGCTTGTTTTCATGAAGATTCTAGTTTTATGATTTTTGTTTTCTTTTTTTTTTTTTGTCTCCAAACCTTATAGTAGTTGCTTGGATTAAGTGACTATTTGTGTTGTTAGTCATCTTGGGGATTTATTTAGTAGAATTCGAGCAGGAAACGTGAGTAAAATTGAAAAATACAAATTTACACTTAGGTGTCAATTATGTCTGGTGATAGGACACTAATAGTTTAAAGAAAACAACACAATCTCTGTATAAATATCTTCTTTCGAGGGAACGATGATGATGATGATGGGAAGAAAAAAAAATTATTAGAAACAAAAATAAATTAATTCATAAACATTTTTAGTAACAGTAAAGTTTTGATAGAGTCGGAGTTCCTACCGGCAGGTTCTTTTTTAAAGAATCAATATTGATGACCCTAGGGTATAGCTTTCTTTCAACATAATGTGTTGGCAGTTAAAGTATAAAAGGGTCTTCCCACGGGAAACCATAAATAAGCACCTCTTAGTGTTATGGTGTTAGACTAACACCATAACTGTTAGTTGATCGAAGAAAGAGTTTCTTCAATCAATATACAAAGTAAGAAAAGTACAATAAAGGCAACAGAATTTAGTTTCAAATAATAATAATAATAATAATTTTTATCCAAATTTTATGATAAAACCAAATCCTACAATATTTTGTCTTTAGACAACACTGTCTTAGAGCACTTCTGACTCTTTATACCATTACTTTGCTGAAACGGCAAATAAAAAAATGGCGTACCGAGCATTTTTTTTAGGCAAAGCGATTGCAGTAGGTAAGCCACACATTACTGTTAAAGACTTCCATGTTTATTTTTGAAAAATTAAATATTTCAAGTTTCAACACAAATCCACTTTCGGAGCTTTCAAAAATATTTGGTTGCTCAAGTCTTCAAAGACTCCAAATGGCAGTAAAATTGTTTAATATGCAGCCATAGAATGTGGAAATTTGACGAATTGTTTCGACTTGTTTCCTGGATTTGGGATTTTTCATGTTAGGTTGGTTTCTAGTGATTGGTCACCAAACAACCTAGAAGCATGCAAATCAAATCTGAAAAATAAATTTAGGTCAGTCGATATTTTCCTTATAAGCAAACAGCCTTAGTCTTAGTCCATCATTAGCATCTTTCGAAATATTTTAACGTTTTCAGCAAAATAATTTCAACAATCCCTAAAAAACTCATTCTCAACGTTAATTCGTCTATGAACTCACCAACTAAACAAAATGACATAATATCACAAGTTTTGTATCGAAAAAATATATTTAACCAGCAAAATATGTCAAAAACGTGCTTAAAGTTTGACAAACTTTAGCAAAAATACGTAAAAATCGAACCTATAAAGCCAAAAGAACAAATTAATACTAATCAAGATATAAATTGAGTTTTTGTTCTTTCGTTCGGCATGACAAATTTTGTTTAGCCTTTCGCAGTTGCACTTTAAATATGCTGATGTCCTTAACATTTTTTTTTTTTCAACAAATTTAATCTTCTCAATTTTAATCCTTCACACTGTTTCCAAGATAACTTCATCGTAATAATATAAATATTCCGAATAGGTGGCCTTGCCTGTCATAAATGTATTTTCCACACCACCGCAAAAATACCAAAAGGGAATATTCCCTTATATGCTTGTTGTGTTGCATTTACTTTATACCCGCAAGGATATCAACAACCTTAAGACCTTATACTACAAAGGTTTTTAGCAAATCTCTCAACTACCGTAGATTATTATCTGCATCTCTCTTTAAAGAAACTTAACAACAACAAAAACTATATATGCAGGAGTAGGACATGCAAAAATATGCACTTAAGCTCTCTAGATTTTGCTGCATGGCATCATACAATCCAACCAAAGATCCTATGTCATTTCAGTTGTCAGATAAAATATCTTTAACACTTTGCCTATCACTTGGAATCACTTTTGATGAGTTAATTGAGTAATGTCCATCTTTACACAGTCTTGAACTCGTCCAACTTAGGGATTACGAAAATCGTTTCGATGTTTTTTTTTTTTGTGTAAGTTTTTTCCGTTTCGTATATAGTTTGGCGTTGTGTTGCGTGATGCGCGTATCTAGGGAACGGGCAACAATGTCTGCTGGGTTTTGCATTCATCTGCGCACTCAAAGATACAGTCATACTCGATCAATCCTTGTGATTACTGTCTGTGCCGTGTCTATCAGTGTGCTGAGGGAAAAATAGTTGGAACGACCAAACTATACTAACGACGACGACGACGATGATGACTTGGTTGCCGAGTTGCTCTGTTTGGTTGTTTGGTTGGTTGGACTAATCCCAGCACCGTGCTAACTAACTACTTCTTATGGACGGATGGCGGCACGGTGTGTGTCTATAGGGCTGGACTGCGCCAACAACTGATGGGCTCCTATAAGGTATAACTCTATAAAATGATGATTTCAGCATCTCGTTCAAATGGCAACAAAAAAGACTTCTCTACTGACAACGACGACCGGACTGGACCGGACGAAGACGACGACGACGACGACGGTCAAATGGAATAGAGAAGCATATGTGGGCATTAAATACTTTTACGGCACGGATCAGTGTCATGATGGAAGATGTCATTTTGTTGTTGGGCTGGTCTAGGAATTAATTTCAAGAGTTGATGCATTCCTTGTTAGTTTGATTATTTTTTTCATTTTAATATTTCTGACTCAAACCTCCCGATGCACGAATAGTACAAAACCAAAACGAACAAAAATTCCCAATGACCTAAAACTTTATGAACTTAATGGGAATACAAAAAAAAAAAAAACTCGTGGCCCCATCTCTTTGTTCTTTGAAATTCAAATTGCTTTTTGATCAGTGATAATGTGGGCAATGTTGTTTGTTCCGCTTGGATGAAAGATGAAAATTCTAAATTTAATGGAAATCGATTTGCGGCAACAACGGGATGATGGTGTTTTGGTTTGGTGCTTATGATGGGGATAGTTCTATTCGAACAGCGAGAGCTGCGCTGTTTTTTTTGGTGGCGTTGGTTTTGTTGTATGCTGGTTGGGTGCTACTTTCGCGTGATCTACTTTATTAGGTGCAGCAACAGCAGCAGCAACTGGCAATGGATACCACTTGAATTATTGTGGTTGCAAAATGAGAGATGAATGAATGGTGTGCCCGTGCGGTCGTAGAGTTAGATATGACTTTCGGGTCAAAATAAATTGCCTTCGAGGTTATAAGGGCTTCTAACGGATCTAAATTATTGCATAATAGGCTCTAAGATGATTTATTTTGAATCGGTTCAAATGTTACAATATTTCAAAAAGAATTGTTGATTTATGTTTGTTTTGTTGGATTTTGTAAAACAAACATACCTACGATTGTGTACCTAAAATTCAAATGTCCCTAGTCATGAATTGACTGTTATTATTTTCAACTAATATATTTTTACATATTAACTAAAGAAATTTAAAAATTGGCACGTTTCAACAGTTTTTTCCCAATTAAATTTCCCACAAACATACAAAACAAAAGAGCTGACGTGCGAACTTTAAATTTATTTTCCTATTTTCTTGATTTGTAGCTGTATGGAATCTATTAGACAAAAACATTAACAATCAATGGCTTCACATGGCAGTGTGTTAAGTCTGTTTCAATAATAAAATACAACTAACGTGTGCGTTTTTTGCAATTTTTAATACAAAAACTAAAAGAGTGTTGCGTGTGCAAATGTATACTGTCCAATGTCCATAACTACTGACTCTCGATATGTTTATAGCCACCCACTTTCTAGTATCATATGGAATTCCATTAATTTGTAAATTGAAACGAGAGCTCAACGTTGGAAGTTACACAAGAAAAAAAATCAATATCGTTACATAAAATGTGTCAGAGTGAGTTTTTATTTATATTTTCCTTGATTTTTTTTTTCATATTAACGCAATTTTTTAAAGGCGTATATGTAAAGTTGTTGTTTTGTCTCGTTTTGCGCAAAGTTGCAAGCATTTCACACTTCAATGCGTTGAAATGTTTTGATTAGCCACATGTGGACATTAATAGGTGAATGGAGAAAAGTTGAAAGAAAAAATGAATAATAAAATCATATGAAAAAAAGTATTAAAAAACTTTTGTTTTTACATATTCGGGAAGTATAAACAGTTCGAATTTGGATAAATTGTAGGTATTTTTAATGCTTTCAAACCTTTAAACAAAATATGTAGAGAATAGAATAGAAAATTATTAAGCAAAGTGAAGGTGTTTTTTTGGAACATTTACTAAGCAAAAAGAATGTTCTAATGATATCTACCCTTACTTCAAAAATCAGGCAATGCAACTTTTTGCAGCCTAATGCGAGTCTGTTTATGGTGACATGGTCTGTAAGGAGCATTATTATAAAGACAATATGGATTTAGTTACTAAAATTAGAAACAATTTTTGTATAGAGGCGGCAATTTTTATCACTATTACATACACGTTCAGGTTTTGCTTCATATTTTTGATCAACAACCTTAGCCACATTTCGACTTCTTTTTTTTTCACTTCTTCTCTCTTCACTCTTTTCCTTCAAATAAATTGACATTTACTCGTGAGCAATTAAAATGTTTTCTCCGTTAAGAAAAATTTCTAAATTTCAGCTTCTTGCAATAATAAATCTGCCACGAAAATGATATTAAAGCCTAAAATATTAAGGTCAATATACATGATTTGCTGTATCACATGTTGCTGTTGCTGCTCAATCGTGCTGCTGAAGCTGCAGTTAACAACAATGTTGTACTGCAATCTGCATCTCTATCAACAGCGAATGCCGACCGCCATATTATAAGTAAAACCTTACTTCACCTACTTCCTATACAAAAAAAAAAAAAAAAAAAAAAACCCTGCCTTGAGTGAAAGCATCATCATCATCATCATCAACATCGCATCATCATCACCCACAAATCATTTAACAGGAGCGCTTGAACAATTAACGACTTCATGACGTCGTTTCGTTGGATGTTGGTTGTTTGTTGGCGGCATTTGAGTATTGGTTGCTTTTTTATAATTCCCATAAAAATCCGTTCAATTTTATCATCACTCAAAAATCACCAAAACACGATTAACCCAATTTTCCTCGCAGATATCTCCGGTTTGGGTTTTGTATCTTTTTTTTTGTTTTTTTAAGTTGCTTCTCCACCACGAAGTGGAAGCTTCATTTTCATATAGAAACGTTTTTCCTGTTCCTGTATATTTCAATGGAGTTCTTCTTACCAACCAACACCGTTTTCTCGTCTACAAAATGGTAGCCAATTCACAATAGATTCGACATAATTCAAATAGAAATTGATTGCAACTGGATGGATGTGTGTGGGGGGCTATACCTACTATTATATGTATAGAGAGTAGGTGAACACCACAAAAGTCCTTGCTCACTTTTTGGATTTTTCTGATTGCAACAAACGACAAAACAGTTCATCAAGGTAAAATCATGTTCACTTAATTAACATCGTGGTATATTTCGAATTTCTCTCTTGAATTTATAATATTTTGTTTTTTTTTTTGTTCACTTTTTTTTCTACAAGAAAATGACTTCTTCTATTGAAAGACATTTTGCTTTTGGTAAACGGATATGCGGTTTGGTATAAAAACTCGCTGTGATGGTTTATAGAATTAATGAATCAATTCAATTCGTCTTGATGTCATAACAAAACTAACGACAGAAAACATTGAATATCTCCGTGATGGTGATGATGGTGATGGCGCAGTGCGCTCTATAGCTGTGTAACAATTTCAATGAAAACTTGACAACTGTTTTCTTTTTCTTTTCATTTTTTTTTTCAATTTATTTTTGCTTTGTTGAATTTAAATTGCCGGAAGATTTCGTTTTCATTGAATAAATTTTTTAAGCACATTTCAATTTAAAAATGTGCTGCACTTACACTACACAATGAAGACTGTTCTTGTACGGCTGGTCCAAAGTCCCCCAAACTGAATTTTAAAAAAAATAGTAGTAGAAGATGTGAAGTTTTATCAAAATGAGGAATATATGGTGAAGCAGTCCAGCCAAATGAGATGACTCTTAGTGGTTAATTTTTCTAGGGCGATATGAACGGTCAGCGTTCTATTCTATTTCTACTGCCCTTTGGCAAGATCACAGCTTCGTTTCCAATTTTGTTTAAAAGTTCCCAAGTTTGAAAGACGTTTGTCAAAACTGGAAGTACAGCTGAATCAAAAATATATTTTCTTCTAGTTTTTGAAATGTTAAAATTTATAAGATGTCTAACATTCCACAGCTGTTTCAATACGTTTGTCATTCGATGTTCTATTTCTTCTTCGTCTTTATCCTTTAAGAAATTATTCTGTGCCAAGGCAGATATAGTGCCATCTTTATTTCGTTGATATAGGTACCCATTTGACATAAATGATGGATTTTTGGTTTTTTTTTCGCATTCTTAGCATAGCTCCTTAAGCATTGTTTGTATCTCTTCACTGCTTTTGGCTATAAATATAATTTAATCTGCAAATGTTAGGTCTTAATTTAATTAAAAGATACACACGGTCTCCCACACAATTTAATTAACAGTAATAGTTTGAACCGCTTGTCAACACAAGATCAAATAAAAAGTAATTATGCAAGCTTTTACAATAAACGTAGTTATCACAGTAAATTTAATTGGTTTCTGTATCAGCCTATAAACATACAAGCCTAGAATTTGATATTAATTAATAATTCCTTGTTAAGTGCTATATTAGTTTCACTTTTAATTTTTTTCTTTGCACTATATCAGTCTATTATAAAGAATTGTAGAAAGAGTTTGTCTAACACAATGATATTTCAAAACTAAATAAGAACAAATCTCCCTCTTCGCGGACTTACATTTGTCTTCTTACACTTTTTTTTCTAAAAGGATTTTGTCCCAAAACCCATAATTTAATGACTTAAAAGTAAATATTCAAAAAAAAAAAAAATTCTGAATAACAACAAGAATTTAATAACTTTTAATCAATACAAACAAAAGAGCTGATTTGCAAACTTTGTTTGATATAATAGAATTTAAATTTGCACTTAAATCAAATAGAACCTAAATATTGTTTTTTTTTTTTAATAATATTATAAATTATTATAATATTATAACACATGCAAAACGCAAACCAGAGAATGTTTTGTATCTCATATCTGTTCAAGAAAGTGTCAAAAATCTCAATTTGCTTACCATAACAGAGCAAGTAGTTCAAGCAATTCTAAGCTTGGCAATGGGCAATGCTAAGGTTATTGTTTTATATTCAGCAGAATAGGTTCCAAAACGTACCTTAACTATTCGGAAACTGACGCAAACTGAGTTGACTGTTGCAACAGACAAAAATTAAACTCAAACTACCAGACATCTGTTTCTAACACGAAGTTTAACAATTCTCAAACTGATTTCCGATCATCGAGAATAGTCGAAAATTTGTTATTAAAATTAAAAATCAAAGCTTGTAAGTTCTGTGTATGTGAAGTTTGGAGTCAGATGATGAAAATCATGCACAAGCAAGTGTGTATGAAAGACAAAATCCAAATTCAGTTCAAACTATGAAGTTTGAAGTTAAAAAGATGGAGAACGCAAAATTGCGCTCCTACACAAACTTAGTCGCGTATGGTTTGAAACTGCGTGTTGTAAAAGCTAATGTAACGAAAAAAAAGGAGATAAATTATAAAAATTAAAGTTATCCATACATGCTGACTATATATCAAATATGTATTACAGATCCTCAAAGTAAACACGCATGCGTACTATTTGAATTGTTTCAAACTAGTAAAACCATTTGGGACTTGTAAAACCACTTATTTTTTGCAATAATAAAACATTTATTGTATGTAATTTACACTTTTTGATTTTGTCGTACAATTTTTTGTTCAACCGAAATAAAATACGCCTCATTATAAGCTCTAGATCCATATTCAAAATAGGAAACCTTAAACCACCCACTATAGAGAAATAAAGACACACTTTAAGACCCCCTCTCTCTCTCGCTCTCAATTGCAGTGCCCGCAACCATCTTTACCCATTCAATTTGCCAGGATTTTATGATACGAAAATTTCAAAACCACATCTAGATTTACAATTTCAAGTAGCTCTGATGCGGCACATTATACAAAAGAGTAGCAGTCTGCGCTGCTTGGTTGGGATGTCTTTTTTTTTTGTTTTTGTTTAATTTCATTTACTTTTGAAAATAAAAATTGAAAGTAAAACCGTTTCGCTGAAAACTAATGCGCTTTAATCAAAAGACCGACATTTTTGTTGAATTTGTTTTGTTTGTTTTTTTTTTTTTTTGTTCCTCCTCACGTTTTAGCAATATAGCATCCGATTGTGTGTCTTTGTCATGAATGTCTGTTTGTCTATCTGTCTGTCTGTTTCTCTGGTTGGCTCTAGATGGTTTTAACTATCTGCCAATATAATACATGGTGCGGCGGTGGCGGCGTGTATGTTATACCAACCTACCATCATGAGTTAGAAAATAAAAACAAAAACCAAAAAACTAAACAAACATGAGTGAAAATAACTCTCTCGCCATTGCAACTTTATGTAGAAATACACACAAGGAGGAGAATATATAGGACTTCAGGAGTTTTAAAACGTCGTTACTCAAAAACCGAATTTAATTTACATAAAACAAAATTGAAATAAGGAAGCTGCAAAGGCAAGCAGCCTCCGATAGTGGGATATATTGCTTACAACGCTGTCGTGGATTGTCTCTTCGGCAGACAGCAGAATCTAGTTCATCGAAGTCAAAGTTTTTTGTGTGGGATTGTGTGCACATATGTTGTGTCTACGTCTTTGAAGAAAGTAAACTATACTCGGTAGCAACTTTGTTGCAAAACCATATGGGAATTTTTTTTTCTGTCAGTCGATGTGCAGGCCTTGGAGCAATTTGGAGTCTTCAACAGTCCGTCAAAGTCAATCGATAAGATCAACATTTTTTTTTTCTAAAGATGCATATATTTATAAGATCCTGTTGTAGTCGCAAAAATTCCAGCGACAAAGTATACATTTTGCTGCCATAAAAAATGACCAAAGACCAAATATTGAGTTTTTATACCTCCTCCTTGACTATTTTTGGGAATGTAGAAAACTATAATAGTTAATAAAGGTATCCTGGGTCAAATCTTTTGACAGCAATAGAAGAGTGTTAAAATTCTTTCTCAACTACTTAAAAAAATGTTGAGTTACTTTTATCGCAACAAAACCTATGAAGGAGTCCAATTTTTCAAACACTAATAAACAACAAAGAAGTAAATTGGCTTCCAGAGTGTGTAGTAGCAAAGTAAACACACATGTCCATCAATCAAAGCGATTTCCTTTCTATATTTTCATGCAAATTGATTCATGTTGCTGCAGCAAAGGAAGCAACACATTTTTTGTATACAAAAAATCCCCAAACACAATCTCTGTCAGAAAAACCAACCAAAATGATTTGTTTCACAAAAAAAAATTGAAACAAAAAATTGATTTTCATAAATCCCAAAACAACGAACAACGCGACGACCTAACGACCGACAACGCAACGCGACGGAGGCAAAGAGAAACCTTATGGATACGCCTCCATATATGTCAGAGAATATACTATATAAAGTTGCAATATGTTATTCAAACACATTCAGGCTAATCGTATGCGGTCAGAGAAAAAGATAATGGAAAACTATTGCAGCACCAGCATCAGGAATCTACCCCCTTTTCCCCTAAAAAACAAAAAAAAAACAACATACACCACACCTGAGTTGAACTTCTCCGCGTCTCGTCATGGAAATTGACAGATCTATAAAAAAGACTTTCACTTTTGAATGCGTGTGCCTGGTGCAGCCATCAGCTACACTTCACAATGAAAACCCCCCCCTCTTTGAAAGGCACCCTTTTCTCCCCTATACTCCCCTACCTCCTCCTCACTCGCTCCTACTCAAAATGACATACAATATACAAATTGTGTGCTTTAGATGGACCCAATTTTTTTCGGGCCATGTTTTCGTTTGTTTTGTTTTGAAGGTTTGTCTTGTGCGCTTGGGGTTTTTTTTTTTTCTTGGGGGGCTTTAAAAACCTCAAGACATGACTTTTATAAATGAATTTGTATGTTTTTCCGATGGTATGGAATTTTGAGTGGAAGCAAATGAGAAAGACCACGACCACAACATAACGACAACGACGACCGAGTATCGTCGTCGTCGTCGTCGTTGTCGATGGCGACTATGGCCCACAGAGAAGTGCATTGACATGTGGCAGAAATGAATGCAGAGAAGTGTGGAGCATATGGAGCAGCGAGCTATGACAAATGGTCATAGTGTTCATCAGCCAGCCGCAGTATACTATGGCAGCAAGCGGAGCAATAAAAAATGCCGGTTGTATCTTTTTTTTGTTTATTTTTTTTTTGTTTTGTTTTCTTGAAATTTGATTTAACACCGATTGTCCTTGTGGTTTTGTGGGGAGGGGGGCTTAAGGGGAAACTTGTAGAATTTACTCTTTTGTGTTTGCAATTACATTTGAAAGAACAAAAGCTGTGACATGCTCAATGGGCGGGTAAATGTTTTGAGGAAATAAATAATGAAAGTAATGCGATTTATTGTCATGTGTGTGTTATTGTTATTATTTTTTGTATTTTTGGTTTTTTGTTGTTTTTAATACGAGAATAGTTTTGTTTGACTTTACACGATTTGTTATTTTAAGTAGAGATTGAGACTGCATGGGGTTTTTGGAATTCAAATTAGGGATTTTTGAAGTTTTTTTTATTAGAGATCATATTTCTCGTATGAAATATAAGACTAATGATTCATTGAATTACATTTTTGGGACGAAACAAAGTGATATTTTGTTTATATTAAAAATATTTAGAGCTTAGCTTGAGAATCTCTGTAGGTTTAGTTAAACAAAGACTCAAAATAAATAAAAGGAAACTATTTGTAGATTCAATAATGAAATAATTTCGTATTTAGATAGATGTACTCTGTACTCTGTACTCTGTACTCTGTACTCTGTACTCTGTACTCTGTACTCTGTACTCTATACTCTGTATTCTGTACTCTGTACTCTGTACTCTGTACTCTGTACTCTGTACTCTGTACTCTGTACTCTGTACTCTGTACTCTGTACTCTGTACTCTGTACTCTGTACTCTGTACTCTGTACTCTGTACTCTGTACTCTGTACTCTGTACTCTGTACTCTGTACTCTGTACTCTGTACTCTATACTGTGCACTCTTTACTCTGTGCTCTTTACTTTGTTCTCTTTACTTTGTACACACAAGAGTTTTTCATTTATTTTGAGGAATTTTCTTGATATACTTGTACAAGTAGCACTATTAGCCATATTTTGTACATCAGAGCTTGACAGCTGACTGTATAAAATGCTGATTCAAAACGAACAAAGCAAGCATACAAATTTTTGTTGTTGTTGATAAATTTTTTGGCAATACTTGACAACAAGATTCGTTTATACGCGAAAGGTGCTCAAATTTAATTGCCTTTATCTGCACCTTTTTGTCGGTTTATATTTATTAAAGCCTTAGAACATAATCATCATCCATTCAATTGTATTTTTTTCTTGTTAATCCTTCATGTAACTTCATTAATTATAAGAAAGACAAACAACATTTCAAATTTAATAAGGGTGCGCCCGCATCATGTAAGGAAATGGTTCCTTCCAAACAAGCTCTTTGCGTATCTCATAATGCAACATTAAAATAACAAGACTTTCACAAACAAAGTAACTTCACTTTTATAATATCCTGGGCGGTGCCTCTTTTTATCATCACAACATCATCATCATCACCATCATCATCGGCATTCAACATCAACCGATGGAAAAGTGCCACTAACTACTTTGTATATTATTTCCAATCGAAGTGTTAATTCGTGCCCATAGTTCGCGAGAGGTGTGATGAAAATCAGATTGTGAAAATCTCTATTGATTTTTCTTGCGATCGCGCCTTTTTGTATTTATTCCTTCTTTGGAGGCCAAAAGTCTATCACTTGAAGACACACTGATCTCTGTGTGCCCAGCAGCAGCCGCAGCAGCGTTGGTGGCGGTACACAGTTCGCACTCTCGCACCTTTTTGGTGTTGCAGCAATTACTATGTTTGCTGCTGCGAGAACATTCCAATGTGAGTTTTTTTTTCTTCTAAGTTTCAACTTGAAGTTTTTGGTGATAATTGCAAAATAACAAACTTAGTGATGCAGAGGCCAAAACCCAAGAAAAGTTGCAACTGCGCTAATAGAGAGGCCTATATGCCTAAATGTTAAATTATAACATAAACAAAAAAGTACAAAAATCTAAACTACCTATAGCTGGGCTTTAGGTATAGATGCTGCGAGGTATGGCGTTGGTGGTTGGATGCTGATGCCGAATGCAGCTATGGTGGCGGCGACGCGACGCTACAACAGCGTGCCAATGTGCATTTTGGCATAAAAATCTAGTCTCACTCTGTGTGTTTTGCAGAATTGCACAAAATGAGATTTATATCTTAAATCTAATTTGTGACTCTTGTTTGTCGCCTTTTTCAGATATTGTATCTTTTGCCGAAAACGAGGCAAAAAATAAAAAAAAAAACAAAAAACAAAAGAAAAAACAAACTGGCTGCCACCATTTTGCTGCCTATAGGCTCACCACCACTCGGTTTCTGCAGTGATTTGCTATTCCATTGCAAGAGAAAACTAATTTCGCGCAGCGGCAAAGGAAATATCTGCTCACCAGAATTACAATCTAATATACGATTTACTATAAATTGTACAGCATCAAAGCAAAAGATATATCCAATAAATGTGTGGCGCGTTTTCTACGAAATAAAATGTTGTAATTAGTGGTAAAATGTTGTAAGTGAATTTTTTATTCGATTTTATTCGTTTTTACTTTTTGTTAATTTTTTTTTTGTGTTATCAACCTGTCTTCACGACTCAACATGGGTTTGATAATTTATTTTGTTTACTTTTTTTCTGTTTTTTTTTTTGTTTGTTTTTTTATAAATCTTTAAGCGCCAATGTGAGTGACATAATTCAGCAGCCATAAAATAAATGCTTCCACATGTGTATTGCATTCTTTTACCTCTCGCTGCCCTCAACATGCTGCATCAGCAGTGATGTTTCTAACAATAACTTTACATAAATTATCCACCAAAAACAAAAAAAAAGTAACGTTTTGTATAAAAGTACCAAGAGTATCCATAGGTACCACACACAGCAGTTCTGTGCATTTCTGGTGCCTTTTTTCTTGCACTCCTTCGAATGGGTTTTGTGTACTTTGGCAAAAGTTTACGAAACCCCCAGGGGGAATTCGTGTTAGTCATAAAAGATAAATGTTACAAAGAAAAATACATTACAAAAAAAAAAAAAGAATCGTGTTCGAAGCGTATATATATTTAAGTAGCACTTGTGATACAAGAGTTTCAGCATAATTGTACTGCTAATGGCTTTTATTGAATTTTCTTACAACCAAATGAGTGTGTATAAATTGGTTTTGAGTTTGTGATGTTTTTCTTATAGGATATATTTAGATTTTGCTCAAAATTTATTTAGTTTCTTATGGTGAGATGTTAAACCAATAAAAAATCAGCATACAAAAGATTTGTTTTACTAAGAAACAAAAGAGCTGACATACGAACTTGCTTAATATGAAATTTTTGATTTCCCCTTAGCACATGATATGGATAATTTCAAGGAAAACTACAGCAATAAGAGTTAAATAAATATTCTTTGCGATACATTCTTTTGACTGCTTGTTTGTAAAACAAATCGGAAGGCCTTCTAAGCTCATTATAATTATATAATATATTTAATTATAAAATATGTAATGTTAACCAACTGTTTTATTTTATGCTGATAAAGTTTATCGCAATTTTAATAATTTTTCTTCTTACATTATATGTAATATGCTGCATAAAATTAAGACCTCCAAAGACATAAGTACACATAAACAGAATTTATGCTGCAATAGAAAAGATTGTTATTTTTGTTTTTTTGCAAAGTCACGATTTAAGTCTGCTAATCGACAATAATATGCAAAAATATTTTTCTTAAGTGACAAAATATGCGACAGCATACAAAACACAACAAATTGCCACTTATGGAGTTGAAAACGTGTGCTCTAACCATGTTAGTGCATCACAATGAAGCAATATGGGTACGAAACTATTAACAAATATTGCTAGGTAAACTTTTTGAATGCTATAAAGTAAAGTGTCAAAATAAAAACACTTATATTTTATTTTATGCAAGCAGGTGGCAGATTATTCTTCACTTTTGTTCAAAAAAAATCCACGCTATATATGTGTTCTGATCTCTATTGCTCTAAAAACAAATCATTTTTGATGTAAAGCTGAAAAATATTGCACACTATTGGCTTTTAATCGAGTTGGATGAGTACTGTCAAATCAAAATACTATTTTTTTATAATGATCAAGGATTTTTTTCCAAACAGGAACTTTTTCTGTCTGAAAACATAATGTTTGAATTTTGATCAAAGAGATATGATTTTTAAGACCTTAAGTTTTAAGGCAAGGTAAAAACTGAAAATACTTGTTTTTTTTTGTTGCGGAGTATAAGCGTCGTGTGAACTGTTTTATGAGAAATGTAAACGCTTCTGAATGTAAATAGTGCAAAAAAAAGATCCAAGATACATTCGTCCACTTATAAGATGCACCAAGATTCTTACAAGACTGAAGACGGTTTCGGTTTCTATTTCTTTTCTTTTGTAATTTTTTTGGCAATCATAAAATAATTTAATGTTATAAAAAAAAAAAATTCTTTCTACCTTCTAACTCATGCAATTAAGCTTATTTTAACTATTTTGTTCTTATATTTGGCCGAATTAATGTTAATCATCTTAGACCAGAGATCAAAAATAACTGTCGACCTTTATTTTTAATTGGTTACTTTCTGAGAGTTTCCTTTATCGGTTGATATATATTTTCTTATTTTTAAAAATATCTCTCAATGGTTGAGTCTTATCCGAAAAAAATAAGCGAAAAGGTCAACCTTGCTTAGAAATAAATCAAAATTGTGAATGCTAGAAAAATGTTAAATATGTTAAATACGTTTTTCAAATAATAGTTTTAGAAATAGCAATGTAAAATATTACAAAAATCAGTTTGAAACAAAACTTTGTCAAATGATCAAGAACAGATGATAAGGGAATATATTTTTCACATAGCTTTTTGAAATGAGCTGCCATACGTAACATGTTCTAAATTATTATAAGACTTATCTAAGCATTTCAATAAGAAATTAAGTCTTAAGTATACATAGAAATTAAGCTTAAAAAGAGTCTATGAAGAGTATTTTTTTAAATTTCTTTGCTCTAAAAAGTATGTTAGTTGGTTGCCTTTAAGTACATTTAGGCCTATAAGTTCAACGACATTACAGGGGAAAAGTTGTCCACCGCCTTCTACATAAATTTATTTTAACATGTAATTAAAAAAACAAAAAAAAAATACCCAAAACAAATATTTAAAATTTAGGCTATCTATCAAACAGAGTTAACATTTGTTCAAGTTATTTTTGAGATGCATTTTTAATTAAAAATTTTATTTTTTTTTTTTTGAAATTATGTCTTTTTTTAAATAATACATTAAATAATTTAAATTTAAAATTAAAACTAAATGTGCTTAAAATTTGTATTTGTTTTCTAATTTCAGGTATGTAAAACTGGAGACAATCTATCTTTCGTGAGATTCCTTAAAAAAAAAAACCATGTAAGAAACTTCCAATTAGTCGAACTATGTAAAACATTTCATGTTCCCTCCTTAATATAGTCATTAGTTTGTAAGTTTATATCAGTAATTATGAGCTAACATCATAAAATTAACCTCCTTAACTTAAAATTCCACCACAACTTGTTGTGTTTTTTTTTCCTTATACACCCGATAGTAAATTTCAATGAGACCTAAAACACCTTTACCTACATATTTCTTCTTTTTTTTTTTTGTTTTCATAAAAATTACTACAAGGTTAAGAGAAGTGAGGAAATTTTGTAAACGTCTTTTCTATAATATTTGCATTTAACTCGCACAAGTCAACTACATACAGAAACCAATAAAATTGCTTACTTAAGGATATGAAATGCAATAAAAAACACAATCTCCAAACTGAAGATAAACTATGATACATTTTATGATCACACATCAGTGTTTTCTGTGGTTGTTGTTTTGTTGTATGTGTATGTTTTTTTTTGATATTGCAACGTTTGCAGATGAATAAGGTAGGCAGTATAAGAAGTTTGTTGAAGTAAGGATTTTCAAGGAAAAATAAGGGACTATGCATATAAAGTAATAAAAATTATTCTTAGATTACAGAGATGTGTTATACTTCCATGTTGTTGTGTAGTTCGTTTTTTTTAAATCTTTGGGATTGTTTTCATATTTACACGTTTACTTTGAGAAATTTTTTGCTCTAATCGTGTTTACATCGCTTAATCTCATGGTGTTTGAGTTTTAAGTCATAAATTTGGCTTACAATGTTGCAGGTTTGGTCGCACTGACAAGTTGTTAGGTTAGCTAGAGCTGGCATATAGAGGCAAGTCAGTAATGAACTTGTAATTTACAACATTTATAAGAAAAATAAACTAAAATGTTTGCTAAGAACGCTTTTATGATATTTTATAAACTGCTGTTAAATAAATAACAAGCAGATTAAAGGTAAGAGTTTGAAAAATCATAAATATTGCGGCGCTCAGTAAAAAAAAATGTATCAAATCTATAAGCATTCCCAAGTGATGGTCAAATTGCTGAAACGTGTTTTTATAAGATTATCCTTCACAAAAAAATAAAATTGATAGCCTAAAGACCTTTTGACCAATACAAAATTTTAAGATTATATTAAAAGTGAAAAAAAAACCAATAGTCCAAATGGGCTGAGACACATTTTTGTTGTAGAAGTTAATAATAAGTACACGAAAAACCATGCATTTTACATTAGAAACCATATTCCATTGAATTCGGTATAAAAGAGTCCTATTCATTGTTCAAAGATAAACAAAAAATGACATTAACCATGCAGAAGGTTTATTTTTAGTAATTTATGACCTTAAAATAACCTCATCTAGCAACAATGTAATATGAAACATGAAAAATATAATGTCTTACCTCAAATTTTTGCTGAGTAATAATTCTTTACTAGCCATGAAAAGTTGGATTTTACTCTTTTTTCGGTTTTTCTATACAAAGCCTTAGAACATATGCGATCCCCTTCCACAATAGTCACATGGGGGGACTTAAAACAAAAAACAAAAAAAAAAAAAAACTAACCAACTCATCATCCTACAGAATAAACCATAATGTTGGATGGATCATTCTTAACTTCCCGCATCTTATGGATATGAGAAACAAAAATAAAAGTTAAACTTAAAAAAATAAAAAAAAAACAAACCCTAAACTTGAAAAAAGTCTCTTTTTAAGTATCCCAACCACACAATGTTTAACTATAACTATCTCAAGAGATATCTTTGGGGTACGATCTCATTGCTTTAAGACTATTACAATACACAAACATACATATGTATATAAGACAGTCTGTTGCAGCGGCGGCGCACGGGCACGGGCACGGGCACGGGCACATTTCATCTTTTCAACAGCGCGCATTTTTAGATACGGACATGGTATTATTTTAATGTAGAACCATTTTAACATAATTTTGTCGTGACATTGCATGCCGTGCATTTTTCGCACGTAAACATGTCGTTCTATGTGGGGTACAAATTTTTCTACTTCATAATCGAACATAAGCTAGGCTTTATAGAAAGAGTCTCTGTTCAAAGAGTCTATACGTACCTATAGCTCGAGCTCCAGTGAGTCTTGTGTTGTTAGAGAGGCAACACAACTGGCCAAAGATCTTGTTATATATTTATATCTATGATGAATATAAGTTTATCTTAAACTAAGGTAAACTACAAGAAGTATTTAACCACAAAGACGAATTGGTAAAGTTGTGTTTAGTTTAGCTAAGTTTTTTTTTCGTTTTTCCTCTAAGCAAACATTGAGTTATGGCCAAGAAGCAAAAGACACTTTTTGTGGTCATTAGATGCTGGAGGCAATACTTTGATTGGAAACACAGCAACTAATTCATTAAAGAAATCGTTTTACAATAATTTGAACAGTTTTGAGACTCTAGGCTATAATGAGGTCAGATAAATTAATAAATTGCAGTTCAAATGCATCAAAAATAAGTCGTGATTTTATTTAAAACACAAAAATTCAGATCTTCAGCTAGGAAACATTTGTTCTCCATGTTTTTTTTTGCATAATTTGAACTTAATCCGCCATCATTGCCAAACGATTGCACTCTCACACATTAAAATGTGGAAAAAAAATCTAAAACATGGTAAATGAACACCAACAACAACAACATCTTAAACTTCATTTTATTGTGAAACAAACGACCGACGATGCGAGACCATGACACTGTGTGATGGCATAATGACATGAGATACTTGCAGAGCCTAAGTTTGTTATATGTTTGTAAGTGTGTGCATACATATATCTGTGTTGACGCTGTGAAGTGTATAATTTAGACATTGCATTTTATGTATGAAGTTCAAGTTCTCACTTCAAGCTAAAAAGGTTGTCCCTTTTGTATCATTGGTAGGGACACACGATGGCCATGATGATGATGATGATGATGGTGAATATTATTTATTTCTTATGGCTGCCTTCATTTCTGTGATGATGACGATATGATGATGGCGGCGGTAAAATCTACACATATGCTTACTTTTTTTTTTTAATTTTTAATATCATGAAGATACATAATTTATGCATCAACCGACGAGTCTTGATTATGCAAAAAAAAGTTTACGTTTCACAAAATAACTTGAAAGTTAATTAGCCGTAATAGGAGGGCGGTTCTTTTATTAACCAATCGTAGCGAATCTTGACTTCATTTTGAATTTTATTTTATTTTAAAGAGTTTGTAAACAAAAGAGCTGAGTAACAAACTTGGAAATGATATTTACAAGAAAATATTCAATTTATTCAGTTTTTTATTGATTTTTTGTTTTGTATTTTGTTTTGATTGTGATAAGATCAATCAAACAATGTTAATTATTTTTTATTAGGTAAACACTTTATAAAAAGATATGGAAGATTGAAACAATAAATTTGTTGTGACACGGTTCTTAGTGTTCGTATGTTTATTGCTTATACATTTTTAGCTGGTCTAATTTTAAGTCCACATTTTGTAAAAGATGTTTATCTTTACTTAAGGGAAATAAATAAAGATTGCTCTCAAATAAAGGACTCAAGTTGAATGAAGTGGAAAAGAAAATGACAGCAAAATTAATGAAGTCAAAAACAACTTTGAATATTTTGCATTTTTAGTTTCACTCCGGAACACTCCTAATAAGAGTTATTGTTGTTTTTTTGGTGAAAATAACATGAGTGACCATGACCGCACCGGTTGTTTGCTTTCTTCGTAGTTATAGTCTTTGAAAGAAAAAATAGAAATCCCTCCAATATCCATCAGTAACTTCAGTCTTCCTCCAACGTAACGATTTAAATTTATATTCATTCCCAAAACACAAAAAAGTAATCTCTAGCTCCAATATTGCTCGACTTTGACCTCTGCCAACTCATTTCAATTCTATTAATTGAGAACTTTAAACAATAACATGCAAACAAAAAAAAATAAGTAAAAATTGAAATTTAAAAATAAATCAGAAGAAAAAAACCTAAAAATCATGCTAAAGCAATTCGCTTTCCATGCAACATTATTGATTTATTGCTAATATAGCGTGCAGATTCGCCTTTTGAGTGTGCGCCCGTTCAAAGGGTTGTTGGTTACCTTTTTTTTTGGAAACTTTTATTATTGTGTCTTGTTGTGTTTGTATATGTATACAAAAAGTGTACCTCTCTAGCAAATTTGTACACTGAGACTGTTGTTGTAGTTCTTTAAAGGTATTAAAAAAGTGCACTGCTCCGTGAATTTATTGAAAAAAAAAAAAAAAAATAACAACAAAAATCATTTTACAATAAATCACGATTTCCGATAAAAGAAAATGAAAATACCAGGGTTTCAAAGTTTGAACTCTAAATAAGAAAAAAAAAAAACTGAAAACCTTAAAGACTCTCGATTCGACTAGCTATTCTTGTTTTGTGAATAATTTTCTTTTGTTTTTGGAAGCACTTGATGCTGGAAGTCACCATATTATAGTCACAGAGACAATCGGAAGAAGGTCTATGGCCGGAACGAAAATATAATCTTATTCAATTTGATGCCAGCATTAACAATGCCAATGCTGCAATCTTTTTACTGAAGCTCCTTCTACCTCTCTTGCATAATGAAATGAATTATTAAATTAATCAAATAGAAAACTAACGAGCAGTATGGCAGATGTATTTTTAATGGCAAAAAAAATATTAAAAAATCATACTTTCGCTACAAATTTTAATGTGGAAAACTGAATTTTTTCAGATTTTTTTCAATATTAAAAAAAAAATACATTTGATAAAAAAACTTCCTTAGTCTTTTTTTCTAAAATTCAAAAAATAATTAATTGCAGATTTTTGACAGCTGTATTCGGAATTTTGGATTTTATTTTATTTTTTTTATCAAAAACTCAAAACTTAAAAAGACTAAAAAACTGCGTCACACTTATTGAAACTTTGTTTTTTTTTTTTTTTAATGAATAAAACGCAAATGACCGACTCGAAAGCAAATTCAATGCAATGTCTTTATCCCGAAGTATAGTGTCAGCGTCTTACATCCTTTGGTCAATAAATTGCATAATTTTACTGCAACAATCTCACGCTTACTCTCGTAAAATGATACCTAAAAAAAACAAGCCTCTGAATATACTTAATGGTGTGGAATTTGCAATTTGTAATAAAAATTCTAAAATTATTGCATCGCAGCTTGGAGTTTGTCATCCAGTCATTTGGATGAGTGCTCGTTGGTATTACGAATTTTTTTGTTCCCTTCTTCTTCGATTATTAATTTCTGAGAAACCATAACACAGAAAAATATTTCGTTTTTTTTTTTTTGTATAGAAATGTTTGAATATTGAATATAAATGGATAAATAGAAATTCGCTTATAAGATCCTTTTATAAAAATAAGTTTTGTTTAAAATAAAAATGATGCCTGAAAAAGTTTGGTTTTATGTTTTTTTAACGAAAATGTATTAAAATGATAGCTGAAAGAAACAATTAAAAATTGGATTTGAGTTTAGCACATTGAAAACCTTTAGGAAACTATTGTTTTGTTGAAAATTATAAAATGAGTAATACATTAATTTCAACTTAAGATTTCTCGAACGAGAAAAGGGCATAGGGTTCTTCTTCTTGCCAGAAAAATATAATTCTGTGGGCCCGAAAACAGATTTCGATGGGCCTCCGAAGATCCATACGAAGCCTACATTAACTAAAAAGGCCACAAACATTATTCAATTCGAACATAATAAGGTCTCTCGTGAATGATTTTTTATGAGAAAGTTTTCTTTTAAAAAATAAAATTTCAGGTGCTTTTAAGAAAATTTTTCTTGCCCAAGGGCCTACCGGGCAAAATCCAGAGTGCATGGCGGGGCAGTCCGCTCCTGTTCGTACATATTCCGATCTAAAGATTTTGATTTTAAAGATGCGTTGACATATAATAGTCTTCAATGTTTTCCAACTGAAACCCAAAAAAGTTTTTCTCAAGTTCTGGTTCCATTATTTTACTGAATAACAACTCCTTTAGTCATTTCTAGAAAGGGCTTTATTTCTAAATTCACATTTCTATTTGGCAGAAAAATCATAGCCTATAGCTTGAGATTTCATAGGTCTTTCTTTACATTTCTTTTTAAAGGGTCTCTCTAGATAAGCGTTTCCGAAAAGAAGTTTCATGTTCTATCTGAAAAAAATATATCGCTCGTAAAAAGCAATAATTTTCATTATCAAATTATGGATCCAAAAAAATAATTAAAAACCTCCTGACAAAAGTACTCCTTGTGTGTATTGAAAGGTTTTTTTCTCAGTCGAAAATTTTGTTTTTGTAAGGATTTCCTTTTCTAGAATAATGTTTTTAGAAGCTGTTTGTACTTTGCTAATTTTTCTCTTTAAGATCGAGTCGTTTACGCCAACATTTTATTTGTTGTCTGAGGATTCTTCTTGAAAATTAATGTCAAACTCCAAATATGCCCTACAATTAACCTCAACCCATAAAACTCAGCCTTGTATTTGAAGATTTCTCTTAAACAATTAAGATAGTTCTTCTCCGTAATGACTAACACTCAAGTCAAGTCAGTACAATATCACTATTAGTTCATTATAAGAAAACAAACAAAAAAAAAAACACTTCATCTTATGTAGGTATATGAAAATATCTCCTTTACACATACCATACCTCCCATAGCACATTGGCATTGTCATCCTTTGGTTGCATGTGTAATAAAATTGAAAAGTTTATCGCACAACAAAACTCTTATAATAGTCTCAGCAGTTCAGCACTAATGAAAAGAATCTGCTAGCAAATAAAATAAAATATTGTGACAACTACATTAGGTTAGGTCTTTTGCAAGGACAGGACACAGGATAGGACGAGACAGCGAAAACAGCGAGACAGCAAAACTAAAAGGAGATTATTATTAGACTTCAGAAATATAAATTAAGATGTAAGTCTGCTGATATGGTCTTGGTTGCGACACTAAGGTGTTTTCATTTTAATTTGTACGAGATGTAAGAATTTTTACAAGAATGGCATAAATATTCCTTTTTATTTGAATAATTTACCTGCAAAGGATACATAAGAAGAAGCCATCTTAGTTTACTCTACAAAGGAGTCTTACAGTAGACACTGGCTCACCTGTTTGACTTGGTCTTGGTCTTCAGAGAAGAAGAAGTACTTTAGAATATTATTTTATAGCTAAGTCAATTTTGTATGTTCAATTTGAGGGTCTAAAGCACCCATCATTGTTGTTGGTAGTCACGTATAAGATGTTTCACACCGATTTGACATAGTCACACCATTCATAAGTGCGCTGTAAGAAGGAGAAGACACAATCTTATCCAGAGTTATTTCCCGAAGGAAGTTAGAAAGGGAGAGAAAAGAGATGACCAAAGGATGTCTTTATTCCTTGGAGATTTGATTCTTTTTTATTTGTTCTTCTCATTTTCTGTTGCAAATCGAGTGATGAAAAAAAGAAACAATAAGACCAATAAGGAAATTAAACTACTCTATCTCTCTCTCTCCTTCTGTTCTTAAGTATGTCTTGAATGCAAAAGGAGATGATCCTCTTTTCAGACTCAATATGCGATAGTGCGGCATAAGAAGACTGACCGACATTGCTTCAAATGTAAAGATATACAGGAATGATATACTATGATGGTCACTGGAAGAGTTTGGGAAGTAGGAGGTGGAAGTTGTTATACTGCCACTACCTATGGGCTACCTGTTGCTTCGTGTGTGTCTGCCAGGTCTGCTATGGTGTCTTACAAACTTTAGATACAATGTAGCCGAACAAGATCAGAAATCGCAGAATTAATTATCGATCGATCGGTTGTTGGGGCGAACATTGTTGTTGGCTTTTTTTTTTTTTTTTGTTTAATTTGTTCATGGAATTCTTTTAGATTTTCTTGTTCAAAGGCGCAATGCGTGTTATTTCCAAATATGCGGTACTACAGCCAAATATATGCACAAATATTGTTCATGTTTGAAATAGTTCAGGTGAGCTCTTTATCCGAATTCCGCAATGCAAAAGCGTCTTTTTTTATTGTTATGCGACACTCTAGATCAGATTTCACTTTTAACTTTTGTTAGAATCAAGATAGAAAACTAAAATTTGTAAATTCCAAAACTTGAGGATTAACTTAGGTACATATTCAGCCACTGAATAAAGCCTTTTAATATTAAAACCTTCCCAAAAATGTCACTTTTCAAATTGGACTACCACAGGTATTCATTCTTTTCAATGTTCCAATGAAAAATGGTACTGGTTTTCAAAAAAAAAACACTGAGTCTTTTAAGAAAAAACGATCTTCAAAAAAATATTACGGCAAATTAAAAGCTTTTATATAAAAAAAAAACCATTGAAATTAAGTGCGTCATGAAGAAGTAAATTAGAATAAAAAAAAAAAAAACGGTTATATGGCAGGTACCGTAAATAGCGATTTTTGAAAAAAATAATTTTTTTGAAATAGAAATGGTGTTGTCGAAAAAATAACAGTAATTTTTTTACCGAAATCGTAGGATCGGTTTTTTGAGAAAAAAATTTTTTATCGCTAAAACCGAAGAAATGCATGTCTCTTATGACTTCTGGATTCTTCTCAAAAAAAATTTTTAAAATCCATACAAATCAGTCCTTTTGAAAAGCAAAAAATATCCTTTTTTACTGGCTTCTTTACATCATAATTAACTTGGCCAGTATCAAGAGTATAGAAATTCCATACTATCCTCTAAATAAGATTTTTTTTTGCATTTACATCCCAAAAACTACCGTATTTTGAAATTTAAAATAATTTTTTTTAAATAACGGTTTAAAATGTGACTTTACATTGCTGAATAAGAATAAAATCTGAATTCAAGTCTTAGCTTATTCTATGTGTAATAAGTCCTCCAAATTTTAGCCGAATCGGCTCAATAGTTTTGAATGTATAAAAAGTAAACCGAATCTAAGAGAGCTCTTTTCTACAAAATAATCGTTTTTTTTAAATCGATTAAAAAAAAAGTACGTGATGGAATTTCTCTGAATCCAGATTTAGATTTAGAAAAGTTCAATCTGTCACAAAATTAAAAAAAAATTATACAAAGGACAAAAAAAACTTAATTTTTGCAGACCGGTGTAATAAGATTTAAGGCATATTGTTACATTTGCCTGAGGATAAGGACTTATTTTCACTATTAAAAGCAGCATTTTCAAAGTATACCATAGAAAAACTATTAATTCTACAAATTACCTCCCTGGATATTCCAACCACCTAACCTATAACCTTAGGGAACTAGCGCTTCTTTGGTTTGGCAAAATGTATGGATTCAAAAATCATTACTCGAAAGACGACATCTTCATTGAGCCGAACAACACGAAAGGGGAGGAAGGCTTTGAATTACTCGATTTTAACTATTCTTAAATAGTCATCTGTCAGGCATATCTACATGCAGATTAAGCTGTTTGACAGGCAGAATACTAGGACCTATATTGTTTGAATTATCTGGTATCCAAATGTTACGTTTGATCGATATCTTAAGTTCGATTCTTGTTTGCCAAGATTAAAACGAAATCTTAAAAAAACTCTAGTACGTCAGATGCTCCTCAAAGCTATTGACACCAATGACCACAAAACATCCTTCAACGAATGATTTCTCTTAAAAACCTACCAACATAAAGCCAAACTGCATTGCAGGTCAAGTTTTAAAATCAAGTTATCGATATTTTCTGTTTACTATTTTTTTTTTATTCTTATACCAAAACTATAATCTGCTGTCATGAAATAATCCACAATTCCAAAATAAAACTCGTTCTCAAACAAATCACTGCCACAAAGTATCATGACCTCTTAAATAGAATTGTATACTCTCGCGCGAGCGAGCGCACGCAAGAAGATAGTGTTGTGTGTGCGCTTGAAATAAATGTTCTTCCTATTTTCACAACTCAACAGTGAGCTGCTCTTGGTCTTGGATATATATCAATATATCCAGAATGTATACTTGCGGAAGGTATATTTAAGTAGCGCCTCCAGAGATAGATTTCTCATTTCTACGAGAACCGAAAAACAAGGAAAACAAAAAAGTCGATATATCTGCGAAAGCAAAACACTTTGATTAATAACGTGGATTTGTGCGAGTGCGCTGCAGTAACTTCTGGGCAAAAACATAGCAGTTTGTTGTAAAAAGACTTGAAATAGGCTTCTTTATAGCTTCCAATGCTCGAAATAAGCCCCAACAAACACACTTACTTACGCATAAAAGGCTTTCTCTACTACTGAACGTTTGTATTTTTGAAAATACCTTTGCACCTCTATCTGTGGTTCCACCTTCCAAACAGAATAGAACAGAACTGCCAATGGTTCTCTGGCTTGAGTTGATGCCATTCAATTATCTGCTTAATCTTAAAAGGCCAATTCTTAAGTTGGCGTCTGGTATCCCCAAAGATACTTTGGTTGAAGTTGAATTCTAAGCAAACTCCTGAGGTCCCAACTTTGAAAATGAAAATCATTTACATTAAGAGAGTGTGTAATCCCGGAATGAATCTTCTGCAGTGCATCCAACACAAACACACACACACACACACACACACACTCAACACACATACAACAGAATTCACATTAATTTTTCAAAAGTGACATCTGGACAGATAGACAGACATACAGACGGACAGACAGACGCATGGACTAACTAAACCAACTTGACTCGCAAGTCGATGGATTTGAGATGCGCATGCATGCGGCAATATTATTACCAGCAAGCCGGGCCCGAGGAGCCAAGCCGGAGCGAGTGTGCACATTCGATTTTCCAATCACTCGGCAAGCGCAAGCATTTATATATATGCCGAGATGAAGAGCTGCACTGCAACTAACTACATGCATCCATTAAATACATGCAACGTGTTTGTTTTTTGAGAGCAATAGCATCCGCCAGCTTGGTCGTCCTCATTCATCATTATCAGTCATTTTTCAATTCGCAATTTTTGCAGCGCGAAATGAGTCAGCTAGAGCGTCGCGTCGTCGCGCGCCGTCTTCGTCCTCATCCAAAATAGGCAATCTATCCTCTATATTACGAATATATGCAGGGGATTCTCTGCATCTCATATCATCAGGTTTTGTTTCTGGATAGCTATATGTCCAGGGGGCAGGAAACACATTGCTATTGCTATTTTCCTCAAAAGATAAATGATGTATCTAAATGATAAATAGCCAAATAGAAGTTTGGTTGTTATTTCATTATATTTTTAGCTCTAGCTTAATTCTTCAAATCACTCTGGTTTTACTCTGTAAAATGTAAATTGGGGTCTTAAACAGAAATGTAAAGTGTGGTGGCGTTCAAGTGACGCGCGTATTGAAGGTTCATAATGTATGTTTTAGTAATGAACTTAAGGTAAATCAATTGAAATGACTAATTATGCAATTAAATTTATTTTATCACAAGAAATCTTTGAGATTTAGACAGGCATGGGACTATGTAGTGGGTAAATTATTATAAATGACCACATTTTGACTTATTTTGATAAATTTGTATAATCTGGAATATTTGTGTATGCATGTCACCATACTTTTGGCGCCGCCACTCAACTCCTGTGGAGTTCTAGGTACTTTATATTTAATAGTGGCCCACTACTAAGGCTGTGAGGTCCTTACCTCAATTCTAACTACCAATTTTAAAGCTAATTTGTTGTTGGTAATAAAAGTTTTATAGAAGTATTTACAAGCTTCGACTAAAATCAGGACCTCCGAAGTGTGGATGCTATGTTCAGCGAAACAACCGGTACAAAAAGCTTTCTTCTGACTAGAAGACTTAAACCAATCAAAAAGTAATGCAGTTATTAGTTTACTTTTAGCGATTAACTGCTTTCATTAACTTTACAATCAGTATTTTAGTATTGACTGCTAACTGCAAATCACTATTCAAAATTATTCAGTTCACACCACTGGTAAGCATAATACTTTAACACCATTTAAGTCAAAACTATGGCATTGGTTTCCGAAATGAAGTGATAACTGATGCATTCTTCTTGTGTACGACTGATGCAGCACACTGATCCTAAAAATTAACTTCCGATTGGCATTTCATTTTGAATTCACTTTGACGATATTATTGATTCAACTGAACAAAAAAAAATACGTACTCCACTAACGTATGAATATTTTTATAAAACTCGTTCCTAATTGCACAGACACAGATTTTATTTATATTAAAAGCCTCGTGTGTGTTTCTGTATACACAAGAAGTCTTTATAATTGAACTCGCTCTTCCTCTTCTCTTTCAATCAAAATATTGAGCTTGGAATTCATTGCAGAGCACACACCACTTCATCACTTTTTTATGCTGTTATATTTTAATTTGTATCCCAAAGATAAACACCAAAATAAATATAATTCTTCTTTGCGGAAATCTTATGCTGTATGAATGATATGTCGATGACGCCAACTGAACGCGACCACGCTTGGGTCAGGCACTCGCTCTCAGACAGCACAGCGCACAAAACAATCATCATTCAAAATTTGTATGGGAAACATTCAATAATAATACAATGATACCCTCACCATTGATGCTACTCTTTACAGCCACCATCGTCGTACCAACCCGCTGACGTATGTTTTGATTGGAACATTTAGCACACAATTTTTGTACGAGACGATAAGTTTGAAAAAAAAAGAAAATATCCGCATACTCATCCACCCAAATGAAGGGCATGTAATCCACCACGTATCACCTGCGGGCGATTGATTTAATTGAACCAAGAAAAGAACTTGATTAAATATATTTCTCTTCTTTAATTAACATTAAAGTTATTGTTCAATTTGTCTTACTCTGCTATCTGCTCAAAGTCCTAAGCCTGTCATTATTGCTGGTTCATGAGAGGGGGAGTATAAGGGGAGAAATCTCTGTTTTATTGATATTTTACTTATTATGGGAAATTTTATTCATTCATGAACTTGCATCTAAAGTAATATGATGGAGGCTCATGTAAATTGCCACAGTTACATTCTTCTTATGAAGACTTTAAGTGGGTATTTTTTTTTTTTTTGTGCACGAATGATAAGCAATTTGACTGCTTGTTAAACCAAATATCGTGAATGTTTTACTGATTAATTAGATTTTGCATCAAAAGAGCTGAAAACAAGTTTTATTTTGACTTTTGTTGGTGAGTTTACGTCAAAAGGAGAATAATCCTATAAAAACAAAAGAGCTGAATAGCGAACCTGAAAAAAATTTGTTCGTCTTTTTATTCTGTTTCTTTGCTGAATTTGGGTGTCAAATGAATATTTCTAATGAAAAATGAATAAATTTTGACTTGTGTACATATAAAAGGAGATGAACTCATAATTTGCAGAAAAGTTGACATTAAAGCAATGATTTGCCATTTTAACCAAACTATTTTTGTAATTGGACTAATTTCAACAAAAATTCATGTAATGATAAGAAACAAATCCAAAATGAAAATATTTAAATAAATTATCAATAAACAGTATTTAATATTATAGCATTAAAAGAACTAATCAACTGAAAACAACACTTTTGGTTTTTATTGATTACAATCATTTTTGCTTAATCATTCATTTGAGAGGTTTTTTTTTAAGTTTTTGATTCGTTATGTGTCATTTAAATTCAATGTATTAACTGACCACAAAAAAAAATATATAACTTCAGACACTGTATATTATATTGAAACAAAAGACCACAACATAAAAGTCAAACCGCAAAATCTCCATTGAGTGTGAATTAAGCTGTTTGATCCATAAATAAAATATAAAATAAATTTGCATTCATTAATTAAGGAGAACTAAAGAAAAAGCAAATTGAAATAAAATAAAAAAAAAGTTGAAACTATACCAAACTTTTGGAACTTTAAGATAGAAAATTTGCATTTTTTTATATTTTAAAATGGAACAGATTGATGGATGATTTATAGGGAGATGGGTGTTTTTTTGTTTCATTTTATAATTTGAGAGTTGGTTGAACTGATTTAATTAAAATGTAATAAATCATTTTATTTTATGTAAGACAGGTTTAATTGGGCATTTCTTGAAAGAAAAAAGTTGTATGACAAAGTCTTTGTATATATGTTTTTGCAAACATTTAGATTAGGCATTTTTTTGACAGAAACTATCTTTAAGACCACACCGTGATTATTTCATACGGAAACAGAACGTTTGTCGTGAAGAGCAAAACGTTCTTGGTACGGACACAACATTAAAATCTGTTGGGTTCCTGCTCACAAAGTAGCATTCCAGGTATTGAAAGTACTGAAGAAATGCCAAGAACAGGATCAATTTTTGTTTATGCTGATAATTTGATAAAGAGGATACAAACAAGGTACGAGTACACTTCTTAATACCTGTATAACTGACTTAGGAGACATTTGTTGAAATATTACAGATTTTGTAAGAATCAATACCTAAAAATACACACCATTGGAACTATTACACTTTTTCGAGACGATTGACTGGACTTTAATTAATAAAAAAAATAAATTCATACAAAAGTCAACTATTTAAATTATACCAAAACGCTAAGAGCAATAAATTTCTTTTTTTATGCACTCAATCACTATAAAAATATAAAGTCATTGGAGTATAATCAAATAGTAACGTTTTGTTTATCACAAAAAAAAAAAAAAACAAAGAGAAACATTACACAGAAGATTCACATCCCTGAAATGCGGTTGTAAGAATTTTGTATCAAGTTAAGTTTATTTTTTTTCTGACGACGACCGACCGACGACCAAATTCACTTCACGATGTAAGGGCGATCACGATCGAAATATCGATCGATCGAGTACTCAAATTTGAACCCTTTGGGGGTCAAGAAAATGCTCTCTTCTTTCCCATATACAAGTAGATACTCATACCTCGCGCACCAAGCACAATATGGATATTTTCATGGTTTTCTGAAGACATCTTATGCCACTAAGTTGCAACCAAAAAAAGAAAAGAACAAAAAAAAGTATAAACAAAAGCCGAAAGGATTTTCGATCTTCGACTTTGTGTTCTTTTATTTTCTTTTTTTCTCATTTTTGGGGAGACACTGTCTTTGAAGAACCGAAACTTACAAACTTCTGGAACAAGAGAAGAAAGAATTAATAAGAGTTCCTCCTAAACCACCATCACGTGTGTAGGTTATAATATCCTTACAGTGGCTTTCCTTGTATGATGCACTTTTGCACCAAACAACACAAAAAGACAAAAAAAAAGAAAAATGAAGAAAATAAAGAAAAATGTCGATATGAGTAAAGAAAATCTCATAAAGTTGCGCGCACCACCATCAGAATCAAGTTAAAGAGGCTGATACAAAAGAAAGACAAAAAAAAAATTCTGTAAAACGAATCCCAAAAGGCAAACATTTATCTTTTGTTGAGCAATTGTTCCATGAGTGGTGTGTGGTGGTCTCTTTGCGGTCTTTGCCTCCCTGGTTAAAGTAAGGTATTGCCCAAAGAATATTATATTTAGAGCCAAAGCCAGAGAGCTATTGAAAAATATGAGGACTTATGTGGTAGATATATTGCACGTTGCATCAGATACATTTTTAGCCTTAAATCGCATAAATCAAAAATTTGTTCATATTTCATGGCCTGATAAGCTAACAAGGATAACAACATGATCAATGGAGTTCTTTTTTTCTGTTTGTTTGTTTCTGTTGCATTTCCTGTCTTCTTTTTTATGATTCATCGGTGAAAATGGGAGCAGGAATTTTTTACTTTAGTGTAAGGTTATTTATTTACATTTTTTTTTTGTACATTTCGTTTCGTTTTCATTTTAACTCCAAAGTCATGCCTTCGACCTTAATACATTGTATCGAGAGATTAAGTTAAGTACATTGTATTAAATCTCTTACTAGGAGGACTTTTAGAAGAATATTTTGTTGGTATGCTGTATGATGATTTGAGGAGTAGAATATTTGTATAATGGAGAAATTTTAGAGATAGAAATATTTCAAAATGTAAAAACGTTGGTGGGTCAAACTTGATAGATAAATATATGACCTTATGACCTAAGCCAAAATTACATTGAAATCGTTCATACGCTGTTACAATATCAATAAAAGCTACTAGGTGCTCAAGTGTCACATCCTGCAATATGGTTATTATTTCGAATTTTGAAGACAGAATGGTGCCTGAAGAGTGATTAGACATTAGACTTCTAGGTACTTTTGCTTTTTGGGAATACATAGAAGAAACTTATGACGTAAATGAAACGAAATTAATGATTTAAAAAAAAAATTGTGATCAGAACTAGAAATTTGAAAGTGTCGTTGGAATTTGTCTTCAAGTATGCGAATGTGCATACTTGAAGAATTTCTTACGATAGAATATAATGAAAAACTCATACGAAAAATCATATTAATCATATTTTTGATCACTTCTCCAAATTTATGCATACAAAGTTACTAATCAAAATTATGAATTTAAATCTGACATTCAATTTAATTTTTTTTATTAGTCTATCGCTTGTTCAAATCCGGTTTGCTATGTTTGCTTATTTTGTCTTACTCGATATTCATAAATTCAACTCCTGTGAAAATCAGAACTAGAAACAAGATGGTATCAATCAGTTATATTGTCTATTTGGTCAAAAATATTTTAATGCAAATTTAAAAAAAAAAAAAATTATATTTCTTGTTCAGAATTTTGTTTACCGCCTATTAGAATTATTTGTTTTTGCTTCGATATTTAATTCTTGACAATGCCTCATAACACCACGATATATTAATGTTGTAAACAAAAAAAAAATCTTGACCCCTTCTCACGTTTGCTACAAGGTGTGTTTTTTTAAAGTAACGACCAACCTCATTTCACAATCAGCGAAAAACCATCTTTTGTAATGTCAACTTAATTAAAAATCAAACGAAAAAAAACAACACTTCAAATAAGAAGAAAACCTTGACACTATATTGACATCTCACTTCAATCATTCTATCTTAGAATTTGATGAATTGCAATTTGAGGTGTGAATGGGATTTATACTATGCTTAAGCAATTATCCACAAAAACAAACCTGCTACACATTGCTTAATAAATTCCCTCCAACTTAATTAAGAAACAATAGAATTGATTTACCTTTCACATAAATTCTTAAATCACATTCCATAAGCCTTTAATCGTGATTAGATGTCACTTCAAAAGTCACACAATTCAAGAGATTCTAAACAACATTGAAAATTGAGTAGAGGTATAGGTAACAACCTATATACCAGTTGTCAGGCCATTGAATCGATTGTCATGTGATTTTGATGTAATCTTTCAATAGTGATACCTCTCAAAATTGATTATTTTTTTTCTTTCTTATAACCCATATCAGTAAGTAAAGCTAAATCCATCAGATTTAATCAAATCATTCAAGTGCAAGAAAAAAAGGTTATAAAATATTCCAAAACGATTTCTATCTGAAAGTGTATAATAAGTCTCGAAAGCTACTATTGAATAGCTTCACACTTTTCCTCAAATTTCCACGCTTTTCCAAAAGACACCAGAGAGAGAGAGAGTGAGAAAAAAACAGCAATAAATGTTTATGCCGCATGTAGAGGCGCATACATAAGCTGTAAAGATAGCATCTCTTCTCATATTGGACATGGGTAATGTATGGCATTGTTTTTATCTTGTTTTCATCCACTGGAATAGATTATAACGAAAAGATATACTTACATATTATTCCAAAAATGGTGGATTATCAACTATGAGTCTGGGACAGTGTTACCAGACAAAAGACACATTGAACCAAAATAAAAATAAAACTCGTTTTCAACTCACTTTTTACACAAATTAATTAATCATTAAAAAAATTTGTTTTTATTTCATAGAAAATTGGTACGTGAAACTTTATATTTAACACCTCTTTAAAAAAAAAAACTACGTTCCACATGAATTATCAGGCCTGAAAATAAACAAAACATAAATATTTCCAACTCCTACGTGGTCTTAGTCTTTTTTGCTATTCAATTTTTGGTAATACTCGATGTTTCGATTGTAATAACAATTACAAAACTATTAAAAAAAAATAGTATCACAAAAAACACCCAGAGGCCACCCAGATTCAAAAGTCAAAAAACAGCAATAATTAGATAGAAATTTTACTGAATGTTCGAGAAATTAAAAATGAATGACTTCCATAATTTTTTACGCCCCATAAAACAATGTTTATGGAAATGTGACTCTAAGGAAAAAAGCAAAAGGATACGAAATATTAAAAAAATATTTATTCAAGGAACATTTATTCAAAATAGAGAATATGGATTGTAGAGCTTTTTCACTGAACAATTTTGTATGAATATTTTACTTTCTAATGCATTGAGTACTTACCCTTAATTGACAATTTGGCCTCACGTAGCGAAATCAAGAACTATGCATGAAACTTATTGTAGAACGCTTTCAGTTTGCTTAAAAAAATGAATAAATTACAAAATGTTAATTCTAAAATTTTATTTTGAGACAACATTGAGTAGAAATCATTGTGGAAAGCATTTCTTTTTATATCACACATAAGCTTCTCAGAGAGGGTACACAGACGAAAAACAGTCGAATTTTTTAAATTCTATTTCTTTCCTCTAATAGAAATGGACATTTTTCAACAAAACTTTTAAACTTACGTTCCACAGCGTCAATTTAAACTCTTTTAAATAAAAATGGTAAGTTTCCGTAGAAACTTGTTTTATGAACCATTTCATCTTGAAAAGTAAGTTTTCATGTTACATAATTTCACTATCACAGTATTTTTAAATATTTCATTTTCACTGGTAACTCCAATTTTTGCAAGAAATGACAAATCATAATCTTGTCTCCATAGTGATGATGATGGTGACGATATAATGTGTGGTGTCGGTGTGTATATCTTTGATGCATAATGTCATCGCAAAGATACATTTGGAAAAGCTTCCATTTCCTTGTGATTTCGTCTTTGGCATCGAATAATCTTGTTGGTTACCCCATAACTTCTGTAAGTATTGCATGAAGAAAAAACTCTTAGATCATCAGATATGAAATTTAGTTGATCAACAGTAAAGTTTGTGGTGCCTTTCGATTTTTTTGAGTTTTTTAGGTGAGTTATTTTTTTTTTTTTTGTTTACTGTAAGCCTTTGATTTTTTTTTTATAGCGGTTTTTATTTTTTGACCATCTCATGGACGTTGTTAATGTTTTTGTTTCTTTTTTTTTTATTAGTGCTATGATTTATAACACCGATTAAGAGTGTATCATCTGTGAATAGTTTTAAAGGTTCCTCAATTGGATCCATACCATGCATCGGTAGCTATACACCACCAGATAGTGTCTATGGAAAAAGAGTCTTGATGGTGTAGTATATGGATGAAGATGGGTTTTGATGCCGACGTTATAGTAAAGTTGTCGGTAGCCATAAAAGAATTGATGCCTTTGAGGAGGACGCGACTTATCTTTTCTTCATTTTTTTTTTTTATTTTATTTTTTGAATGAAAAGCACATGATGTACAGAGATTATGGCAGAGATTTAGGAGTGTATCTATACCAATTTCTCTTTGAAAACAATATCTTCACTATAAATACTCGAGGAGTACTCACTCTGTGTACTCTGGATACATGTTACCATATTTTTCATCTTAAGATGGAGAAAGTTTTTTTTTTTTTTTTTTTGTTTTTTGTCGATCATAGAGAGATATTCCATTTTTGGGGGAAAATTGGCCACAACCAAGGAAGATTTTATGATGATGATTGCAGTTATGTGCACAGAATGGAAAAGAGGAAGTTTAGTTATGTAGGCGAGAAATTGTTTTTTTCTCTCTGGTTGTTTAGGGGTTATCGCGCGAGATGTAATGGTTGGTTATGTGGAGTATATGGTTTACCGCTCTTTGGCTAGATAGGATTTTTTGGTTAAACTAAATTTAATGGTTTGAGGGTTTTTGTTTTTTGGAGAAGATATTGTGATGTAAGAAGAGATAACTTAAAATGGATGTTTACTTTTATCAGACTAATAGAAATCGTGCTTATATGGGAAGGCTGACATGTTGGGAGTATCCTAAAGCCTTCAAAGCTTTAAATGTGAATGGGCCTTTAAAAGTTTTTGTTTGAAAACACATTGCAGATTCTTATTTAATTTTTGGATTTATACATTTTTTAAGTATAATTATGATTAAGGAACTAGTATCACACGATTTGTGTAAATAAATAAAATTTCGTGTACAACTTTGAGCATTTTTTTCATAAAAATGCACTTCACCATCTGAACCAGAAATTGAATGACAGAAAATGATGTAGAAACACGATTTATATGTGATTTGCTGTCACCCGTCAGTATATTGGTTCGTATGGTTTAAGTACAAAAATACACAAACCGTTTGATACTTGCTAAAGCTTTTTTATTATTAAAAGAGATTTGTATGAGGGAGCAAAAATCTGAATTTGCATCTCTAAGAAGTCAATCCGAATTTGAACTCAATTGTTAAATCATCGATTATTATCAGATAGCAAAATTTAACAGGTTAGGCTTTGCTGGCAGGCATTGGGAACTTATCAGCAGCTGGTCCCAGCTAAGTTTTAACCAAATGAACGTTTCTCAATTTTTTAGCTTAAACGAAGTGTGAATTATAAAAACCAAAAAAAAAACTGTCAAAATATAATTTGTATAACTATGGGATCTGCAATGCATTCATGGGACAAGAGTCCCATGTTATTTTGTTAATTCTTGAAGTTAGAAGACCACTAAAAAAGTCACTAGAGACTAAAGAAAGGTTTTTAGCTAAGGAGAAGCACCCAAACCTTAACCATTTCATGTCAAAAGTAGTTCGTTAGCTAAAAAAAATAGTGATAAATTCTGCTTGAATCGCATTTGATTTATTAACATTGCTTTGTAGAGGCGCTTTTTCGTTTCTTAGGTTTTTTCTTTTTTTCTAAAAGCAATTTGGTCCCAATTTTGAATGTCTAAGCAGTAAATTTTCATTCCACTGCACTGCGACAACATTTCAGGTTTTCAAAAAAAAAATAATTAAATCAAATTGATCCTCAGTTATTAGCCTCCCTAACCTTTCTGCCATATAAAGTGTGCATGATGGCAGTCATGCCAATATTAAACGATAGGTTCACTAAGTTCATCCCACTCTGCTTAAAAACTATCACCTAAACTTTCACACCTCGCTTTGGAGTGCCTAAACAACATCAGACTACCACATGTATTTAGTGGCAACTGTAAAGGAGTGCTTCTTGTCACAAAATATTCAATCTTTATCTTCATCTTGACCATATAGTTGACTCTTAAGTTGGCCCCTAACTGATTATTATTTTTTTTTTTCAATTTACCCACAATCACTGAGGCTTGAGAGTGTGTTAGAGGTAGAGGTATACAAGTTTATATATAAATTCATTTGATTTATTAATTGAATCAAATTACAACGGGATCTTATCAATCTACACATTAAAATACAAATGAGCTGTCTTTACCAGCAATTAGGATGGATCGATTTTTCTTCGTCTGCTATCAGTTTTTTATTTTTTTTTTCTTCATGAATCCAGATGCATACAAGTTTTATGGCTTTTCATATGGTTAACCATAAAATCTATGAGCATCTTACTTTTCTTGTTTTTTTTTTTTTTTTTTACTTTTTTGGCAAAATATTATAGTCAATCGAACTCTTTGAACTGGCCGGGGGCCTCCTGATCGGAGGAAAATCAACAGCAATAGAAGCGGTCAATAAAAGTTACATTATTCCAATGAATGCGAATAAAATGCGATATTCACCACTGATAAATGGTTAAATATTGGAAAAACCATTGGTGCGCTATGAAAATGTCCGTTTTTTTGTTGTTGTAGTTGAGACTATTTGGTGGAAAATTTTAAAATAAACCGCGACGACCAGGTGTTGGTTTCTATTGCTTTTGTTGCTGCTGTCTGCTGCTGCTGCTGCGCAGTAACGATAATGGTTCCACTATTCGACTCTTATACGGTTATGGTTCATTGAGATCTGCCAAATGTTAATGCTTGCACTGTTAACATGTGTATGATGCCTGCAAAGATTATCTCTGTATGTAAATTAAATATCTTTAAAATGACCTTTGTATAGATACAGCTTGCTAGTTTCAGTAAAAAAAAATAAAATAAAAAACTTTTTTGAAATGATTCATCAGCAGTTGTATGCAACAAATTTTTATTTGGATAGATATTTGGTAAAAGAAAATTAACTTTAAAATGGAACAAGCTCAAACAAAAATTGGAATTTCTCGCTATTAGTTCAACAAACGACTTAAGCACTCGAACTCGAAGGGGTTTTTACTTTTTTTAATTCTTTATTCTCTTTTGATAAGAATTTATGGTACTTACAGCATAATTATGATCAAAAGAAATATAGAAATACTTCTATACCCGAGTGGGGCTATTAGAAAACCATAAGTCTATGCAGAGCATCATACATTAGTATTACTAAATTAGGAAAAACTTCGTTTTTGATATACCTCCGAAGGTATTGCTTCAAACGAAAAGGTATCTAAAAGCGATTTCAAAAGCAACTGCTAAAAAAACAGCCTTTTGATACCATAACAATAACTCTTGTGACCTGAATTAATTGTTGAATGGTTAAAGTGAAGGCCTGACGCCTGAGCAAGATGTTCAATGCGGGTCGTTATGTTTATGAACCTTCCGTGGTAAATGTAATGGAATATTTCTTTTCAGGAATTAAGTGCCACCAACCTCCTAAATAAGACCGTCTTGGCATAATGCTTTTAAAGAATCCATTACTATACCGTGTTTACAGTGTAAAGTATACGAATACAAGTACTAAGATACTTTCTTAGAAGTTAGCACCACCGACATTCTACATTCGTGGTGATCTCTTTACTCCTACGCACCATCATGTTCGATTTCTGGAAACTCTCTGCAACTCTTCCAGAACTATTTTGATATTCTGTTCTGCTCCTTGTGATCCCGATCGACCCACTCCTCTACTTGCCGCTGTGATAGGATTCCACATCTCTTTGCTAGCAATCTTTGCCTTTTCAAAGCGTGTTACCAATCCACTGTCACGTACGTCTTCGTAAACTCTTTGCAGAAGGTTGTCTCCAAATTTACAATTCTTGCAGTGACCGCTCGATTTATTAGTACATACATATTTCTAACTCCATTTTCTATGCGAAAAAAATTACTTTAAAATGACGGATTACCTAATTTTTGATAAATTGCTTTGCCCCTCTTAGTTGCAGTGCCTTTTTCAATGATTAGTTCTTACATTCCAACAAATTCTACTTTGAGCATTTCTCTCAAATGTTTTGGCTAGATAGTGTAAGTATGTTCTGGTTAATACACAAGTCGTAAATCAATAGATTACTGGTATGACAAACGACAAGTAGAAGTTATGGTAAAGTTCCAACGTTTAACACCTTTTTTCTTCTTACCAAAAAAATTAAATCAAATCGTTCCATTTTGTGCTCGAAACTATACCAACAATTGCATTATATTGCCTTACTAAGCTCTAATTTTGTTCTTTTCTTTTTTTTTTTAATTTTTCAGGTGAAAGTGACAGTATTGGACAAAAACGACAGTCCACCGGTATTCCGTGATATTCCACTGACATTCAGTGTTAGCGAAGACCTTGGTGCCGGGCATACAGTTGCAACAATTCGTGCCACCGATCCAGACACACTTGGAACTCTGACCTATACCATGATCAATGGGGACGATGGTAAATTCTTACTTGAATCGGACACGGGTAAATTGCGCCTAAAGGACGCTCTGGATCGTGAAACCAAAGATGTTTATCACCTGATTATACGTGTCACCGATGGTGTACAGCATACAGAAACCACTGTTATCGTACAGGTGAGTGCCAAAACCGACCTGAAGGTCCTTTTAATTTTTTCTCTCTTTTTTTTTCTTTTTGTTCTTGTTTTGTATGTTTTGTTGTTATTGTTGGTTGTTTGGTTTGTTGGTTGGTTGGTTGGTTTGTTGCAGCCGTTTTTCCGTTTTCATTAAAAATTTGTGTTCTTTTATTTTATTTTAATTTTTTTTTTCGTTTTTTTTTTTACTAAGACGAAGAACAGAGCAAGTCTGTTGACTGCTGCCTTACTTAGAGGTTCGGTATGCGTGGTTGAAAGGTAACCTTAAAGCCCAACCGAACAGAGTACACATATGGTGTGCTCTTGCTACTGCTGTGCTCTTTTAAGGAAACTGATTCTTGCTGCTTATTTTATCTGTGATGGGCGCTCTTCCTTCTTTTTTTTCTGTTTTTTTTTTTTTTTTTTTTGTATATTTTTCTTTTTTTATTAATTTCTTTGCCGGTTTTGGTAATTTGATGCTCCGCGTGTTAAAAAACCGCCTCAATGGTTTTTCGGTTTCAACCTTTTTTGCACCTCCTTTATGCGCTGCCACAGCAAAGATAGGTATACAAGTTCTGGTGATGTGTGTTGGTGGTAAGGTTGTTCCTGCGACGACCGACGACCGACACCGCCACCACCACTACCACCACCGCACCGTTACTGTCGCTGGAACCATGGGATTGGGACTCCAGCCCGAGCTCGCACTTTGATTTTAAGTGAGCGATAAAAAATATGTTTAATGTATGAATATGGATTACAAGCTTAAATTGCCGTCCGTCCGTTTGTCCATTTGTCCGTTCGTTGGTCGCACTGAATGTGTGTGTGTGTCTTTCTTGCCTCTTGGGGGCAAGCGCTGTAGATATCTAGATTCATATGGACGATAAAAAGATCGAAAAATCATCCGAAAAAGACGAAACGAAAACGACAACGTATAAAGCAACAAGTTTGGCTCAAGGCGACATATTTTTTTTTTTTAAAACGTATTTTCATTTCATTTTTGTTGTTGTTGTTGTTGTTGTTGTTATTCTGCCTTAAAGACTGCTGTTGCTCTTGTAACCTTCTTCGTTTTACTTTTTTGTTGTTGTTGTTTTTTGTTGTGGGATATTTCAGTCGCAGCTCCCAGCAGATTATTTGTGTAGAGAAACAAGAGTGTAGCTCTGTGTAGACCTACGAACGAAAAGAAATATAAGTAAATTAAATTTACGTGAACACCCGGAAAGAAAATGTCATTTTAAACACTTCTGAATGAAGGTGACATTTATTACTTACGTGGTCTTGTGTTACCATCAGATGCTGATGGTTATTGGTGATGCATGCCGATGCCTGTCGGTCGGTCGGTCGGTACCGGCGCTGCTGCTGGATTTGTTTTAAGTCTTTTTGTTTTTTTTTTTTTTTTTTTGAATACATATATTCCTCCTGCATTATTAAGGTCCATAAAAAAATGTAATTTTAATGCTTTTAGTAAGTATATGGCTCGAATTGAAATTCCATTGTCCATAAGTGAATTATAGTGGATTTTGTTCTCCTATAGTCTATTACACCCACCTTGGAAGTTCAAAGGGAAGACCTTGAAAGCCAACAGAAATATATGTAGTATGGAATTGAAATTATAATGAAATTGAGAGAAATGCGGTATTTAATTCTGTACGAGTGCTATACTATTATTGAGGTGATATTTAAGTGAAGAAATGTATTTAAGAAGCCCAAAGGTGACACTTATGCAACAGAGATCTGTGTTTCGTTTCTGCCGTGCTTCAGATGGAAGAGCAGACGACGGAGAGTTGTCTTTAGAAAAATAAAACAAAGTGTTTAGTTTATGCTATTTATTAAAGTAAAAGGCCCGCTGTCTCTATGCTTATGGCTGCAACCTTTACTCTACACTATGTTAGATCAACTCTGCCCTTTCTCGCATTTGGTTCCTCTTTTATACAATTTAGAACCTATCCTCCCTCTAAATACCATGCCCTACAATCCATATGTCATTTGACATAGTAAGAACTATGTCACTTAACAATGCGTTTTGTTTACCATAACCAGGCCACACATCATGATCTATATTTCATAATATTCATAATATACCAAATTGCACTGGTCATAGCAACATAAACAATGTGTCATATACTTCAATGCATTAATTCTGCTGATCGTATGGTGACCCACTCAAGTACTTCGGTGTGTGTCATAATCGATCGCAGTTTGCAGTTGGAAGGTGTCACATTACACAATGCACTTTGAAGAAGCGCATTGTTTTGTTTACGTTGTGTAGGCAAACCAATGTTCTATAATTAGTATTTGTTTTGTTTACATAATTATGACGAGTATGGATTATTATTCATGGTCAAGGTGTTTCTGGTTTCTGGGTGGTTTCATGCGCGTATGGATTATATGGAATGTACACAAAAAGAGGTTTTGTATGGGATTGAGGTTGGTTGGGACTGCGGGTCACAACATCCTCCCCCTCTTGAAAAAAGAAAATTCATGGCCTAACGAAAAAGGTTAGGAATTTTCGTAAAAAGAAACGCGTAGAGTTGAACCAAGTGCGAAGAGGTTAGAGCTGTAAAAAATTATTTAACATTTGTATTAATGATTATGTATGTTTGTATGTGTGATACTTATGTTAAATAGTGTGAACAATTTTATGCTTAGGTACTAAAATTACAATTCATAAATTTTTATTTTTTTTTTTTTTTTTTTTTTGTAAGTATAATTAACATGGAGTTTGCATTCTTTTTTTTTGTTTATACGACAGATATTTTTCAATGTTATTATTATTAATTTTTTTTTTTTTTTATACATTATGGATATCGTTATGTCATCGAATTCGTACATGTAAGTACATGTGTACATTTATGTATTATATATTTTTTTTTTATTTACATTTATTAAATGATATAGATATGTATTTTTTTTTATATGTCACTGAAATTTAATATATTTTGAATTTATTGATTCTTATGAGTAACTTACAATAAAAATTGGTTATTCATTGATATCTTAATTTTACAATGTTTTTATTTATTTAAAAATTTTTTTATTGACTCAATGTGATAGGACAAAAATTGGCATTTCATTACTATTTGTATCTACTTGGACAATCTTACCCTTCTCTATGCTCTTATTTTTCGAATGTTTTAGTTTATATATTTGGTAACGCTTGTAACAAAGCGATATTAAAAGAATTATGAAAACTATATATATGACTATATAGTGATGAATATCATGTTTGTCTATTGTTAAAAAAGGAGTTCGTTCTTTTGCTTTTTGAAACTTAATGTTTTTGGATAGAAGTTTTAGTTCATCTCGACTAGAGTATTTGATGAATGTGACTTCTGGGATAGTTTCGTTTTTCAAGTAATTAACCTTTACTTCGGAAATATTCAAGGCAGGAATAAATGAATTATAAACATAAGTCAATTTCTCGTTTTTAGATCGTATAGTCAGATCTTTCGACTTTAGGAAACAATCTCCTGTAAGTTCTAGAATAGATGTTCCTTCTAAAGAATGAGTTATGATTTTGTCTTGGCATATTTCGTCTATGATATATTTCCCTAAAGAAGAAAATAACCATGTATTTGGCTGTGATACTTGTATAAAAACAGTTGAAATGTTAGATTCTTTTATTTCGCAAGAATCCGGAAAAGATTGGACTCTTTGCAAAAGTTGAATTTCACATTGAGGGTTATTGTTATTTGTGTTGAATAATGGATGTGTCATTTCGCATAAAAAATTGTTATCCAAATTTTTACAATGGTTCATTTCTTCACTTTCTATATTATAGAAATGTTCTTTTTTGAAATCAATTATAACAAATTTGGAAGTTGGTTGTACGAATACAAGTTTGTTATTTAAACGAGTTGGTAAAGGGATGATTTTGTATAGTTGGAAATGTTCTCTGAAAGGTAGAGGGATTTTAAATTCGTAAATAATTTTTTCTTTTCGAATTGTTGCACTCATGCTGCTTATTTCATAGAGAGGTAAAATATCATTTGTATTGCCCAAATACGGTAACTGCAGGTCACCAGGTAGTTCTTGTTTTATTTTTAACAAAACATTTTTAAGTTGTTCAGGTGTAATGATTGTCGGATGGGGTGTGCCGTTTTTTGCGTTTATTAACACGTCTAAGATGTCGGAAATGGTATTTTGATACCTTATAATCAAAAGAGTTAAAAGTGAGGTAAGAGATTCTATTTTTAATAAAGTAGATTGGTCAGACGTTTGATTGGCGAGTCTGTCAACTGCTTCTTTCACGTCTCCTATCTTTGAGTTTATCGCTTTAAATTGAGACTCAATAGTGGTTTCTGATTTATTAAACATATTAGTTGTTGTTTCTATTATTATTGTTTGGTTTTTTACTAGGTCTAAAAGATAATTCTCATTGTACCTCAATTTTTCTATTTGTTTATCGTAAAACTTAGCATCATCTTCATCCAGTGTTCCGAATAAAGTTTTGCTGATTGTTCCGACAACATTTACCAATGCCCTTTTACTTCTAAATTTAGGTTTAGGTTTTGACTGTATAAGGCTAAACTTTAATTTTATGTCTTCCATTAGGTGCGATACTTCTGTTACTGCACTACTACATAGAAGATCGAAATTTGGTTTACCTTTCAATTGCTTACACAGGATATTTATTTCATGAACATAAAATTCCGCGTGTGTTAGCGCTCCATTAAACAATGTTAAGTCGTAGTATGCCACTAGTTTCCATTGTGTCGTATAGAGTTCGACCTTACCTATTTCTTCAAAGTAGATGCCTGGGTGATTTCCTATTTGGCTTATCTTTAAAGCTGCGCTGGTTAAAACTGGTAGGAAAATGAGTATAAGGAGACCCATGACCTATAAAACCAAAGAAAATGGATGGCTTCCTATAGCAATGTTAAGGTTTATTTTTTTTTTTGTATGTGTGTGTGTGTATGTGAGTGTTGAAGTAGAATATGGATTATTCGTTGAAATGTTGCAAATTGTTGTTATGCATGAGCTTAGATTTTTTTCCGATCCTAACTACCGTGTTCTCATCCGAATGGATTCTTATGACTTCATATGGTCCATCCCATAGGCTCGAAAGCTTATTTTGTCTAGTTTGATTTTTAACTAGAACTTTATCACCTACGTTAAATGTTTTAGATTTTGCATTTCTATCGTAAAGGGTTTTTGACTTTTCCTTTCTCTTTATTAGGATAGAGTTTGCTGTTTCATAACCGCATTGCAATCTAGATTTAAGTTCATTAACGTAGTTGTCGTAGTTATAAGATATCTTAGGTTTTTGGGATAAAACACTTGGAATATTAGCAGGAAACCCGTACAGGAGTTCATAAGGCGAGAATCCAGTACTACTATGTGGTGTTGTGTTATATACAAACATAGAGTAAGGGATCCAAGTATCCCATGATAAAGGATCTTTGTTAACATAATGCCTTAAATATTCTGCTAATGTTCTGTGACTTCGCTCCAACGCTCCATTTGTTTGAGGATGGTAAGGCGTTGTATTCAATTTTTTAATTTTCATGACACTACACATTTCTTTGAATAGATCACTAAGGAAATTTGTTCCTTGATCTGTTAGGAGAGAATGGGGGATTCCGTGGCGACAGATTATGATTTCTACAAAAGTTCTAGCTACAGTCGCGGCTTCGGCATTTTGTATTGGCATCGCTTCTGAGAACTTTGTCAAATCATCCTGGAATGTAAGTAGGTATTTGTTTCCATTGTAGCTCACGGGGAGAGGTCCTACTATGTCTAGGGCGACTCTTTCAAAAGGTCTAACACTAGTAGTAGTGATTCTCATTGGAACTGGTGGATTTTTTCTACTTTTATTCCGTTGACAGGATGTACATTTGTTGACATGATTTTGTACATCTGTTCTCATGTTGGGCCAGAAATATTTTGACTTTAGCCGGTTATACATTCTTCCAACACCTTGATGTCCTCCGAAAGGGGAATCATGGTACTCGGATAGAATTTTAGCTATAGTTTCTGAATCGTCTAGCGTTATTCTTTCATCGATGTGTAAATACACATCTAATGTCATATCCCCGAAAACTTTACTCAATATGTTTTTGAATATATGTTTGACTTGATTATCTGGGATAGGTAATGACACAGAAATAATGTTTCCCATATTGACTTGCTTTTTAATTAATTGAAGACTTTTTTCAGCAGTCTCTTCATCTTTTTCCGTTCGGAATGGTATGGGTAATGTTATAACAATTATAGAATCGTAAATTTGAATTTTGCCTATGGCGGGTTTTGAAAAATTATCTATTTTCTTAATTAAAGTTTGCTCATCTGTTGAGTCAATCATTGGTAAAATTATAATTTTTAGGCTTGAATTTTTGTTTGTATAAATGGATTGAAATTTTTCAATAACGTTGTATTTGGGTCTCGAGTCATTAATAGCGACTGTATTACTTAGATTATTGTCTTCGTTCAGTTTTTGCTTTTGACCTCGAGTTACAACCATTATTGTATTTTCTCCATTTTCTTGTGAACCTATGTTTCTGCTTAAGGCATCTGCGTTTAAATTTATTTTACCCGGTTTATGTTTAATTAGATACTCGTATTCAGATAATAGAATTTTCCATCTTGCTAGTCTGGACATAGGATCTGTTCGTGCAAATAACCATTGTAAAGGTTTGTGGTCGGTACATATTATAAAAAGATTACCGTAAAGGTAGGGGCGAAATTGAGTTATGCCATAAACAATTGCGAGTAATTCTTTTTCAGTTGTATTGTATCTGACTTCTGCCTCATTCAACGTCCTACTTGCAAAACAAATCGGTTTGTCTTGTCCGATCTCACCTTGCGACAGAATAGCTCCTATTCCAACATCGCTAGCATCTGTGGTAACAATAAATTTCTCTTTAAAGTTAGGGTAAATTAAAATTGGAGGATTTATCAATTTATTTTTTAGTATTCTAAAGGCTTCATCGCAGAAGGCATCCCATTTAAAGAAACAGTTTTTCTTTAACAACTTAGTTAGAGGTTTTGCTATAGTGGAAAAGTTTTCGATGAATTTCCTATAGTATCCTACAAAACCAAGAAATGATTTTATGCCTTTAACATTTTTAGGTGTTGGATATGTTTTGACTGCTTTAATTTTTTCTGGATCAGGTTTTAGTCCTTCTTCAGAAATAAGGTGTCCTAGATACAACAGTTCATGCTTCAGAAAATGGCACTTTTCAGGCTGAAGTTTAAGCTTGTGCATACTTATTTGGTTAAGCACTTTTCTTAGTTTGGAGTTATGATCTTTAAGATCATATCCATAAAGAACTATATCATCCATGTAGACAAAACAGTCAAAGCCTTGCAGCCCAGTTAAAACGTTATTCATGAGACGTTGAAAGGTAGCAGGAGCATTTTTCAAACCAAATGGCATTCGATTATACTCGTAATGACCAAAGGGAGTGCTAAATGCGGTCTTGCATCGATCTTTCTCGTCCATTAGAATTTGATGAAATCCTTTAGCCAAATCTAAAGTGCTAAAATATTTTGATCTTCCTAATTGATCGAAGATGTCGCTTATATTTGGCAATGGATAAGCATCACCCACGGTTAGGTCATTCAGTTTCCTGAAATCTACAACCACCCTCCAACGTTTGCTTCCATCACTTCCAGCCTTTTTTGGAACGAGTAGCAAGGGTGAATTCCAGGGACTCGAGCTTGGGCGAACAATGTCGTCATCCAACATTTCTTGTACCTGTTTATGAATTTCTTCCTTTTGGCTTTCTGGAAGTCGATAAGGTTTGGTATAGAGAGGAGGTTTGAATTCGTCAGTGACAATCTTGTGTGTCATTGAATCCGTATGGGTGAGGTGATCTCCCTCAAGATAGAAAAGATCGTTATATTCCCTACAAATTTTTAAAATGGATTTTTTTTCCTCTTTATTGCAATGGTCTAATACCAACATGGATTCTAACTTTTCCAGTCGTTTTTCGATTTTGTTATTGAAATCTTTTGTATCAGACTCATCGTATTGATCAAGATTTTCATAATTTAGATTCAGGTTGTTGATTTTTATAACTTTTTCTGTTTCCAGAGTATTCATGGTAAGAACCTTGATTTTGTTCTTTGTAGGTCTTACTATTGACTCGCCTACATATACTCCTGGACAGATTTCTTTTTTTTCTATAACGATATCTTTAATTTCGTTATTACCTACGTCGAATGGAATTTCAACCATTTGATGACTTCTAGGTTTAAGAGTTATATAGAAATTGGAATAATTTTTTGATGTAGTCTTATGGATTGCTACTTCTTTATGAATAATTGCTTTAGTTTCCTTGCTCTTTTGGCTGTCGTTTTCTAAAGTCTTATTTTTATTCTTTGCTGCTTTAGTTTCTTTGCTCTTTTGGCTGTCGTTTTCTAAAGTCTTATTTTTATTCTTAGCTGCTTTAGTTTCCTTGCTCTTTTGGCTGTCGTTTGCTAAAGTCTTACTTAAATTTTCTTCTTTTATTGGAGATGGTGATGCTTCTCTGCTGCTTAAATCAGCATCCAATTTTTGCTTATTGGAATCTAAGTTGATGGAAGCTTTGGAGTGCGAAACAAAATTGTTCTCCTCTGCCTTTACATCCCCTTTTGAAACCAAATCATAGCCCGTAGACACCACCTCGAGAGGGGTAGCTTTTTGGATACCTTTTTCGGCTACAGAGTCGACACTTAAACTCATCTCGTTGATTTGTAGAACTCTTTGTTTGTAATTCACCTTACATTTATATTTCTTAAGGAAATCATTTCCTAATATACCATCGTAAGATAGGTTGATTCTTTCCGTTAGGACATGGAAAGGGTGTTTAAGTGAGAGATTTTCTATCTCGTTAATTATTATTTTACCAGTTATCTCTCCAAGGGTGAAGATTGAATCACCTGAAATTGTTGATAGAGGTAGAGAGCAGGTATTGTTCAGGTTCGCGTTTGCCTTTGGTTTGTATTTAAACAAACTGATTTCGGCTCCTGTGTCGACTAGGAATGTGGAATATTTCTTGTCAGAGGGCTGAAACTGAATTCGTATGACAGGTTCGTTGAATTCTGGGCAAAGCGTAACTGTTATGCTTTTTGTTTTTATTGTTGCGGGTCGGCATTCTGATCTATCCGGGATGGATGACCCATCTCTTCCTCCCGAACATATGCGTTTCCCGAATTTTGGGGGTAAAAATCTTCACCAGAACTCCAATTCGTATGTCCTGGCCTAACATTGTATTGCCGGACATTCGTTGGATTTTGATTAGATCTATTGTGGGAGTTATCCCTAAATGGGTTTTGTGGATTTGGGTTAGCCTCTGACCGTTTAAGTCTGCAGTCAACTTCTCGATGGTTGGGTTTTTTACAATAACCACAGGTGAGACGCTGCACCTCTTTCTTTATGTGAATAGGGTTTGGTGAACTGTTTTTCCTATTTGGATTAGTGAAACAATTTTCACTAGAGTGACCAATCTTTTTACAGAATTGGCAAGTGGGGCGTGTCGAAGGTGTATAATTTGAATATTGATGAGTGTGGTTGGAACTGATAGAAGGTCCTACTCGCTCTAAACGATTGGAGTGCTCTTCTGCATAAGCAATGGATTTTTTCAAATCTGTTTCGCCATGCGCTTGAACCATAAACCTTAAGTTTTGGTTTCTTATGCCATCCTCGAAAGTTTGGATAGCCAGTTTGTCATTTTCTTTAAAAAGAAAATCCCTAACGGCCTCTTCCGTGGAGCTGGAATAAGTTGCAGAGTTTAATGAATTTAAGAGTTGGCTTATGCGGTCGCCAAACTCTTTTATGGATTCTTTCACTCGTTGGCGAGCAGCTAGAAGCTCATTCTGTGCAGAAGATCTTGACTTAACTACCGTATATTCCTTCTTAAGAGTTGACTGTAAATCGTCCCACTTTTCTACAGTTTTAAATTGGATAAGTTCAAAAGCGGGACCTTCGAGCCTAGTCTTGACTATACTCAAGAACATTTTATGCTCAGCCTCCGTTTTAACGGATTTGAATAAAATGTCTCCGCATGCTAAAAACTTGGGTAAATCTCCCGGTTTCCCGTTAAATACCGGCACTATCGCGATTATATCGTTTAAACTGATTTTATACTCTGTGGTAGTCATTTTTACTTCTATATGCGAATGAAAAGGTAATTCCTTAAATAACGAAACCTTTTGAGATTGATTACGCGTAGTAATTTTGGCAAATAATTAAACAGAAAATTGAAAATAAAAATAAATGTAGGCGTTCCTACTCAAAAAGCAAGGGAATGGTAAGAGCAAAAATAAATTTTTTTTTTTTTTTTTTTTTTTTTTTTTAATTTGTCCAAGTGATATATATATATATTGATATTTGTATAAAAATTTTGTGTATGTATTGTATATGTATATAAGAAAAATAAAAAAATTTTTTTTTTGTTTTTTTTTTTTTATAAGTTTAAATAAAGCTTACTTCTGTTGGTTTTGTTGTTGACATTGTTGTTGATATTGTTGTTGGTATTGTTGTTGATATTCCTGTTTGATGTTGTATACTGCCCAGTAGGCTTCGCGCCCTAAAGTTGTATATCCCTGGGTCTTTTTTCACTGCCTGCCGTTGGCCAAATGCTTTCGCTCTAAAGCTAGCAAGGTCTTACGATTGCAGGTCTTCTAACACAAACACAAATTCACAAACACAAAATTTTTTTTTTTTTTTTTTTCCTTTTTTTTTTTTTAGTTTTACTTGCACTTTTTTTTCAAAAAAATTTTTTCTTTTTTAATCTGGTGTATAGCCCCAGATACGCCTCAAGAGTCAGATAGCTCTTGTATAATTGGTAGAGAGATTTTGGTAAATCCCACCGCTGCCACCAATGTTTCGTTTCTGCCGTGCTTCAGATGGAAGAGCAGACGACGGAGAGTTGTCTTTAGAAAAATAAAACAAAGTGTTTAGTTTATGCTATTTATTAAAGTAAAAGGCCCGCTGTCTCTATGCTTATGGCTGCAACCTTTACTCTACACTATGTTAGATCAACTCTGCCCTTTCTCGCATTTGGTTCCTCTTTTATACAATTTAGAACCTATCCTCCCTCTAAATACCATGCCCTACAATCCATATGTCATTTGACATAGTAAGAACTATGTCACTTAACAATGCGTTTTGTTTACCATAACCAGGCCACACATCATGATCTATATTTCATAATATTCATAATATACCAAATTGCACTGGTCATAGCAACATAAACAATGTGTCATATACTTCAATGCATTAATTCTGCTGATCGTATGGTGACCCACTCAAGTACTTCGGTGTGTGTCATAATCGATCGCAGTTTGCAGTTGGAAGGTGTCACATTACACAATGCACTTTGAAGAAGCGCATTGTTTTGTTTACGTTGTGTAGGCAAACCAATGTTCTATAATTAGTATTTGTTTTGTTTACATAATTATGACGAGTATGGATTATTATTCATGGTCAAGGTGTTTCTGGTTTCTGGGTGGTTTCATGCGCGTATGGATTATATGGAATGTACACAAAAAGAGGTTTTGTATGGGATTGAGGTTGGTTGGGACTGCGGGTCACAACATGTTTGTGAAATAAATAGTAAGCTATTAAAAGGTCAAGAATTTTAAGCTTTTTGACTTTTTGAGAGAAAGCCAATTAATTGAAAATTAACTGAAAAGTTAGAATTGCAATATTCCTCCTAGACAAACTCATAAAATATTTGGAAAAATTTACTGCGCAGCGATGTATTCATAATTCATTTTATTTCACGGACTACTCAGTACACTTTTAAAATGGTCCTGTAAAATGGTTTTACCTTTCAAATAAGTATGCCTCACTTATAATGAACATCTCCTGTTTGAAATCTTTCATTCCTCAAAACACAACAACTCCCCAAGTCCCCAAAGTTGTCCCTGATGCAAGTCGCATCTTACCTCATATCCATCGAAAATTCGAAAGCTATATAAAATAGTATTCCAATACTTTTTCAACAACTAAAATTGTTAAAATACTTGACTTCTGTTCATCAACTGGCATTCAAGTTCTTATCACATCGTAGAAATCAAGCAAATATAACGAGACCTGAAAACGCACCACAAAATAAAACGAAAAAAAAAAAAAACGAAAACACGATGTATCTCAAATATTTCGTTGCGTTAAAAACAGAAATCCATTTCGGTAAAGCAAAGAGGACATCATCTCTTGCTCCGACAACAACAACAACACCACAGACAAAAGGCAAACTAGAGGTAGGTTGTAGCTCGAGATATATGTACCTTCAAATGAGATATCAATTGGAATCCAAAGTATGGCATTATTTGATGTTGGCTTTCATATAAAACTCAAACAAAGATATTTAACTGGCATCTCTTATTCTTTGCGCACATCTCAGCCCATCATCAGCCAGAGCATACAGCCAGATAAAAACGCACGCAATATTCTAAGTTATTCGCGCAAGACATCAGAGCTTTATAAGCGCGGTCTGAGAGTCTACAGTCTTTTTCGCAGTAGTTGTTGCGAGAGCGGTGAAATTTGATTGAAGCCACAAAACCAAAACCAAAACCAAGCCAGGCCAAGCAAACAGTAGCAACAGAAAAGAAACATGGCGACCATGCTCTGGTACGTCGTCGTCGTTGTCGTCGTCGTCATCGTCACTGCCTGCCGAATCGCAACGAACCCCGCCACCATCAGCATCACCATTCACCTAAAGACCGCAGACAAAATGTTTGTTGTTCTGAATTGTAAATGAGGTGCAGTTAAATTTTTGTGTACCAGTATGTCCTTCCGTCCGTTCGTCCATCCGACCCTGTCCCACCACCAACCACCATCCATCGTGCGATCGATTGCCCCATCATCGATCTACAATGAACTTCCAGCAATAATTCCAGAAGTGAAAATTCCCGATCTTCATATGCGCTTCAGTCTGAAATTATCGCCTTATGGTCATTATGAGCCGAATCGAGGCTCTTCGGCTTTTTGGCCATAGAACGATGAATTTTGGTTGAATTTCGTCATCGTCATCATGCTGATGGAATTGTGACATGAATTCGCAATGAGCTCTATGGCTTCCAAATTCTCGCAATTTTTTTTTGTTTTTACGATTTTATTTGAAAGAATTTTTACTAATTTTTTTTTTCTTACTGAAACTTATTTTCTGATGTTTTGTGTTTTTTTTTTTTTACAATCACAGGTTACGGACACAAACGACAATCCGCCGGTATTCTCGGAAGCAGTGTACTCATTTGACATACCGGAGAACGCACCACGAGGCTATCAGGTCGGTGTTATCTCGGCCACGGATCCAGATTTGGGTAATAATGCAATGGTCTCGTATACGGTAATCTCCGATTGGGCTAATGATGTGTTCAGTCTGAATCCGCAAACTGGTGTCTTTACGCTGACAGCTCGTCTTGATTATGAGGAGGTAAGTTTGCCATTTTTTTTTCTTTTTTACAGTTTTTTTTGTTTTTTGTAAGTTGTTGCTGCTGCTGTTGGATGGTGGTAAGTTCTTGTGTTTGTTTTGAGTTAAACTCCTGTGGTCTGTTGTAAGTTTCGAGGAAACGATTAAAAAATTCCACGCAACTGTAGTTATGGTCGAATGACAGTTGTTGGTCATTTGTTTCTTTTATTTTATTCTTCAAGTTGTAAATGATTTTTTTTTTTGTTTTTGTTTAATTTCAGGTGCAACATTATATTCTGGTTGTACAAGCTCAAGATAATGGACATCCAAGTTTATCGACCACATTAACGGTTTACTGTAATGTTCTTGATTTGAACGATAATGCACCGGTGTTTGATCCTATGAGCTATTCAAATGAGATCTTTGAGAATGTTTCGATTGGAACACCAGTTGTAACAGTCAGTGCAACAGATATCGATTCAGGTGAGAGACATGAGAGGATTAAGAGTTATTTGGGTTTGGTTTTACTTTTTTATTGCATCATAAAACATAATTTGAAGGGATTTTAAGTTTTTTTTTATTTTATTATTGTTTTGTTGAGGAATGATGGAAAAAAAAGATACAAATTTTTACGAGGGTATGAACAAAAAAAACTATAAAACAAATCTTAATCAATGTTTAGGTACATGGAAAGCCTTTTAAGTCCTTTTTTGTTATTTTTAAAGAAGGAAATTGTTCCTTAGAAGCAGTTTAGGGAAATCATAAAAAAATGTAAGAGTTACATTTTTTGAACAACAAAAATAGGATTAATGCTGTTTGAATGTTTTATTTCTGTTGGCATAATATTAAAAAAACACCATTAAAATTCGTTCCAGAAGTCTAATGAATAGAAATAGCTGTATGGTTGGTTTAGGTAATTTGGTTCACAAGGGAATTCGTTCGACCTTAAATAAGAGAATAAAGCTCACTTTTATAGAAATATTAGTTTTACCTACTACTCATATTGTGACCGTTGGGGTCAATATACCGCTTAGGTCAAAAAATTGTTAGTCAAAATTCTCATAAAAAAAGGTTTGGAAAATTACAGTTTTTTTTTAACTCAGCATCATTTCTTGAAGATCTTCTGTAATTGTTGTTGCTTAAGTCTTGGTGTTTAAAACTTAGTAGTTTTTTATAATCTTTGCTTTTTAAGAAAAAAAAATGTCAAGATTACTTTTTCAAGCATTGAAAAGTTGCCCACGTTACAGAAAACATTTTATTCAAATAAAAAAAAAAAAAAAACAATAACGCTGTTGCTATCTTTCAGCATATGACAAATATTTTGATGCTGTTTTCATACCAACTGGAATACTTTTATTGGTACACAGTCCTCTTACTTGTTTTGATAAATACTCAATTTATGATTTGCATGTCCATTTGTCAAACAAACCATTTAAAACATTGCTATTTTGGATGATAAGTAGTCACACAAAACATTCATAAACTTGCACATAAATCAAAACATCATAATTTAACCATAGCAATTCTTCAAACCAAACCCCAATTCAAATGATTTATAAATTTTTAACCTCTAAGCCATATATCAAATTCCACACGTCTAACACAAACACACACACAACCAAAAGCTATTTCGAGTATAATTTTTGCTAATTTTCGTCCATCCATCGAATGAATTATTATATGCACCATAAGTAACGAACTGCCATCAATCAAATGTGTCAATTTTTGCACCTGCATAACACAAATACCTTTACAGCATTCTACATCACAAACAAAACTTTCAACTTTATAATTACCCAAGAAATTAGCCTGGTTACCTGCGATGTGCTTTGAATAGCAAACCCGCGCACAACCAAAACCAATAATTATACCCTTCATAAGCTGTCTGTCATCTGACTATTTCCAAATAGCGAATGCAAGCCCAGCAAAGTATACATTTTTCACATAATAAACAAAAGAAAAGTTCGTTGCTCAGCTCTTTCGTTTCATACAATTTATTTTTATAAATTATACAAACTAATGTGCAAAAGTACATAATATTACAACAAAATAATAGTGTTTACTTTCGCAATACTATAATTTTTATAGATGTCACCTGCATTGACCTGGACAACGTTCGTATTGATGCCACAAGAGTGAAATGGCCGCCACCGCTGCGCCACGAAAGTAAACATTCACGTAAATTTAGAAAACAAAAACTTAAAAGAAAAGGGGATTTTGTGTATTTTTTTCACGAAATCACATCAATCCATCATAATCACCATCATCTGAAGCTTTTGCGATCTTATCCAAAGAGTTATCTCATGGCAGAGGTAGGGGACGCTGTAGTATATGAGGTTGAGGAAGCCACCATCACTCGATGTGGTCATCATTAGATGGACAGATCAAGAGGCGCACGCTGTGGGCACTTTTTGTTTACGGGTGTGCTATTGGTTCAACAAAATTACAATTACTATATTTTTTATTCAATTCTCATCAAATAGATTATTATCAATATTTGGATCCTAGGGGGGTGTTGAGTACATTATTATTTACAAGAAAGAAAAAAATCACATCAAATTGATAGAAATTAAGTTCAAACTTTATTGATTGTTTTAAATTTTCCGGGGTACTTGTAAAAATTACACAGTTTGACGTATTTTTTTTTTTATGTTTGTGTATTTATTATTTTAGGAGATAACGGTCGGATTGAGTACAGCATAACAGCGGGTGACGATAATGATGATTTTGAAATTGCACAAAACGGTACAATTCGTACGAAACGTGAACTCGATCGTGAAGCAAAGAACTCGTACAATTTAGTTGTGACCGCAAGAGATTGTGCCAAGGAGCCCGAACAACGGAAGTTATCTTCAACAGTACAGGTAAGAGATGGATTTTTTTTTTTTTTTGTTTTTAAATTTTTATATTTTGTTTTATGCTTCGCTTGATAATTTATTGCTGCAGAGAGATTTTAATGTTTACACGAATAAAGATATTAATTTTATGATCATCATGATTCTCGCTATTGGAGGCACAAGCATCCAGTTCTTCGATTTTATTCGTTGTATTTCTCATTTTTTTTTTTAAGCAAGTACCTACAGAGATAAAAATTGCATCCAAAACTAGGTAGATATATAAGACTGGCTATTTGAGCAGGTTTGCCATTGCCATTTGGCTCTTGGAACACAATAATATCGTGACTTGAATTTTTCGATTCGATTTAAGGTTTGATATACCTACAACAACAACAACAACAACAAAAATGAAAAAGTAATAAAATCAAAAAGTAAGTTTTGGTTATGAGTTGTGAATTTCATCGATAAAGGGTTAACCTTTATGTTATGAGAATTTGAAGAATTTACTGGATAATGCTGCTGAATGGGACAAGAATAATAAATAAATCTATACGATTGTTATATCCATGATTTACTCTTTTTTTTACTGGGAGTCATACTATTTTAACACTCTAGTTGTAGATCAATAATGGAGTATAACATTTGGAGGTAACATTTATCACCTTTGTGTTGACATCTACGACAAAATCGTTCATGTTTAGCACAAAACTATCAATTTAATATAATATATAGTTCATAACTATAGAAATGATCTCCTCTAAGTGTACAAATATGAAGTCAATATAATATGGAAAATACCGAAATACTCGCTTAAATTGTGTTCGTTTTAAGAAAGGAATTTCAAATAAAGAAAAAAGGTTTCAATAAAAGGTTCAACTCAAATTTTGATTAATTAGATTTCACGTCGCCCGTCAATATTTTTTTCTATAAACTAGTGATTCTACTTGAACAGTTTAGTTTTTTTACTAGAAGAAAAATGAAACAATTACAAAACAACAGAAGACGTGACCAAAAAACTTTGAAAATCAGTTTTCAATACAGTCGTATTGTATAAGTGTTAGGCAAATTTACTTTCATGTTGCCATATGAGAAAATCACTGTGTTTCGACAAACGAACCTTTTTTTTATATATATTAAATTTTGAATTATAAAACTTTGAATTAAACTCTGAATTTAAAATTTACAATTGTGAACTAAAAATAATTGGTCTAAAATTCAAATATCCCGCCCATCCGGCCATATTTTATTTCAAATTTAAAAAGAAGAAGAAGAAGAAAAAGAATAGAAAAATAAAATCATTCCACACGTTATAACCGCACTAATAACACGTATTTTTTTTTAGCTTTCGTTTTATCGCAAAAGTATATTTCTTTTTTTTTAACTTTTAAAATATTAAATTTTGCAGCTCAAATAAGAGCTAATTCGTAAAAAAAGATTACGGGTTTTCACACTGTAATATATTTATAAGCAAGGATGTAGTTTCTTTACGGTTATTAAAGAATTTTTAAATTATTAAAGTATAAAGAATTTAAATAATTTTATTTTTTTAATATTTTGGGTAAAGTTGTGAAGCCTAAAATATTTTTTAAAATCATAAAACATAAAAAAAACATTTTTTCACTTGAATTTTTTTTTATAAAACCGTTGACTCGTATATGTTATAAGTTTTATTAGTTTTGTAAGACAAGCAAGTGTATTTTCAAAAAGATTAAAAAATGTAGAGTACGTGGTAGAAACAGAAGAGTTCCAGACTCCACTACAATAGTTCTGGCCAATAAAAGTGACAACATTACACAACATTATTCGAAAACTTTTTTAATACAAAAACATTTTTACTACAAAAAATAAACGGAAGTATGTGAAGCAGTTGTCAATAAGGTTTTTAATAGGTACGTTTAGTAAAAACTGTAACCAAAAGTGTAACCATCAAAAAATGGTTTCGCAATGTTATGTGCAATGATTCTTCCTCGAGACATTAGTCAACAAATGTTTTTCAAAATGACCAAATGACCACACTCCTTGCAAATTACCAGTTAAAATGAGAATCTTCAATACTGCATTCAAACTTAGATGCAGTCAAAATGTCTATTTTTCAGATTTGTCTTATATGACTTCCTGTATATTCTGTACTACTCCTGCTTAAAGACAGAGAGTCAGTGACAGAAATTTAACGTCAATACAGACACATATAAAAGAAAACAAAATGTGCATTCAAACTCATCATAACTGAAAACTGTTCACAAAAGTTCACAGAAATAAACAACAAATTACCAAAATTTTCGATTTTAGAGAAATACAATTCCGCGGAATCCTTCCTACTCTCTGCTTCTGCTCCTTCTCAATGATGTAGTATTGCTTTTGAAAGTTCCTCGATTAATTGTTTATTAGAAACTCGAGGCAAAGCAATAAGACTTCAATCCAATAAGGCCAGAATCTAAGTGTTAGCCTCAAGACTGCAAATTCATTGCAAATCTTGACTATATTGTCAAAAAAAACAGTCAGGAATACAAATACTTTCAACAAAATTTAACTAGTGGAAAATTTCTACGATATCTTGTTGTAATTGATTCCCGTAGATACCTTTCTGGTCAGGATAACATATGTGATTCAAGTTGCGCAGCTGAAAATTCTGTTCAAAATTTCTAGGGTCCTTCTTACTATTTATACTTTTTTTTTTAAATAGTTGACGTTTCGATTTTGGTAACAATCATCTTCGGAACTATTATGTTAAATTGGGTGAATCTCAAGATATTTCTCAAAATTCTTGATCTATTATCTTCTTTTTTGTTATATTTAAATTATCTCAAACAAAATCAAGAAATGAAGCCTTGAAAAAGACGTTTCAAATCTAGATAAGTATTTGCAGGCAAAGCACCCAACTTTCAAACAACACAGTTGTTGTCCTTCAGTATTGGACGACAAATTGATAAAAACATAAAAACCTTAAACAAAAACGGTACGGGATAATGAAAAATGTTTGTAAATAATAGTTTTAACCAAACAAAGTAATATATTTAGCAAATTGCAAAAAAATCGCTGTTCATGGCATTTTTACCAAAGTTGCATTCAGTGCTCAAGATCGAAAAATTGGATTTAACATCAGCTTAACATCATAAATAACTCAGCAAAAAATCAAAACTACCGGATTTGACTCAAGGTCTCATTACATTTGTTTGTACATTTTTTGTTCAACCACTTTAACATTCCACAAATTTCTTCCATTTAAGTGTTAATTTAAATAAAAAAGGTATTTGAGTTGCTTCTAGTTGATAACAAATTGTTAAATGTTCAATTGAAACGCATTTTCAATAAATATTTTTTTTTACGGAAAACACTCTCTTATCTCTCTATTGCATGAGAAAAGCCTCTAGTGCCTACCAAACGTTCAGCTATAAACGAATCAATTAAACCCACTCCTAGAAATACTCAAGAGACCAGCACAATAATAGTAAACAACTTTCTTATCATTTATTTGGTCATTTCTTTCCCACTCCACATATACACTTAATATAGTGAGTGACCCAAGTTAAGTGTCTGTGCTTTCTCACTTTACTCTTTTTTTTTTCTTAAAAAGTAACACACAATCTCTCACAAGATATACTCATTAAATTCAGATTAACAGCTTCAGTTAATTTAACTTTTAACCAATAAAAAAAAAAACAAAAAAAAAAAATATCACACAGTGCACTCAAATGCAACAATTCCATTAAAAGCCTAGAGACACTGATACACTTAAGTTATATTTTTATCCAAACAACAGTAAATTCGAATAAAATAAAAAACCTCCAATAACACCAACAACAGTGAAATAGGTATCCATTAGGACAAGTCACTTAAAAAAAAAAATAAAAAAAAAAAAAAAACAAAAAAAAATTTCATCAAATCTCTGTAATGGCGACACTCCACTATCGCATTTTGTGTGCGCAACACTTCACAAATCCTCGTAACATTAAACTAGGAATAGGCATCATCGAAGCGCACCCGACAAGCCTCCCGATTCCCCTTGGTCATGTTGGTATATTATAATCATTGACAGCCCCCAAAGGGAACATATAGAAAACCAGAAACAGAAAGAATCAAGAGTCAGCGCGAGAGAGAGAGAGATTGCACCTCAAAGTGCATCGAATAACACAACGCATGCAAAATAACACACAAAAATCCTATCCACGAAAGCAGAACAAGAATAATAACAAGATATCCTTACGAACTTATACGAAATAATGAAGATATCACAGAAATAAATGGACCCGCTTTACTATAACTACGAACCTGGTCAACAAGTGGTTGACGTCGGCATCAATGTGCATATTAATCCTCTCTGCAGCTTTGCCACCATCATCCCATCACCATCGCCTCCCTCTATACTCCTGTGCTCTGCCATTATATCCTCCTGGAGCCTTCTGTGCACCGCACTAACACTTCCTGTTGCAAAAGTACAGCGCAAGTCACAGCAGTCACAGATGAAAAGTCGAAGGAAAATAAAAAAAAAAAAACACACACACACAAAAATCTCAAAACATCTTATAAAATAAAATTTGCGAAATATATTTTATTTTCCCTCCGACGAATGTTAAAAAGAACAAGTGAGGAAGAGAAGTTAAGGGGACTCCCGCTCCTATAGAGTCACTCAGGTTCTTTCTATTAATTTTTCTAGATTTTGGCCATTTGCCATGGAAGACCAACTACGCGACGCAGTGCTGCTGTGTCGTGGTGATCATTATACTGCGCTGCTGCTGCTGCTGCTATCAATGGAGCAGCCTACCTTGTGGTAAGCAGCAATGTTGGTTTTACTTAAACCTGGAGGATAAAAATGATGCTCTCTCTCACCAAAACTAACTCCACACTCTTGGACGATGATGATGATGATGATGATGATGATGATGATGATGATGATGATGATGATGATGATGACGATGATAATATGATGGTAGTTTCGGAAGCAGAGGTGATGGTATGGCCATTGGCGGCGGCCAGCCAATGCCAGTGGCGGCAGAACGAATGGCAGTTCTAAGGCACATGCAACCATCTCTAACCGGGGGCTTATCTTATCCTTAATGCAACTTTTAAATTTTCCTCTTCATCGTCTGTGTCGTCCCTAGCATCGTCGTCGGTCGTCGTAGTCGTTTAGGTTCCAAGTCCAAGTCCAAGATGTGTCGTTGTATGGTTTCGTCTTTGTCGTCATCATCATCATCGGCAGCAAAAGTCTTTCGATATATTATTGCGAATGCAAATGGCGCAAGCGATCCGTGAAATTGTTGGGAGGGGCGAGGGGGTACTGTGTGCCAGCCGCACCATTGCGTATAGAGAAATAATTTATTGAATTTATAGGGTAATTAATTTAATGTGAATAAAACTGTCTTCCGAAAGTCAAATGGTAACACATTCCCTAGTCTTGACTCAACAGAGAGCTCTCTAGATTAGGCATTTGCCGTATACTTTTTGTTGGTTGGTTTGTTAGTTGGTTGGGTGCTGTGTGAATCACTGCTTGGTCAGGCTTTTGTCATCATTTCGCGGTTTCAGTGTGTTACATTTATATATTTTTAGATATTTGAGGTTGGTCGATAGAGAGTATTGGAAGTTGCAACAGCAGGGTTGTTGTATTTTGCTGATTCTATTTGACTTCTTAAGCTGAAGGGAATTAAACAAATAAAAGAGAATACTTAAGTTAGAAGTCAAAATCCGGAAGATCATTAACTATTTTAAATAGAATAGGGTGTTCCAAATTTTGAGCTTAATTATTAGCTATCTGACATGTCACATGTTTTATGCCTGTGCCTACCGAATCTATAAATAGATTACACAAATTATTTTCTGGACCCGACACTTTTTAGATAGAAGAGAGCCCAGTCTAAAATTTGGTACGTTTTTAGTTTTCAATTTTTTCAAAATATATCATTTCAACTGAAAAATTAGTGTTATTTTTTTGGATTCAAATAGGGTTACCACATACTTATACCTATAGTTTAGAGTTGGTACCCGACATTTTCTAGATAGAGGAGAGATGTACAGCCTTTAACTGCACCAAAATGTATACTTTTTGATTAAATAAGAATTATTTGAGAGTATTAAGCAATTGAATAGGGTTACCACATTATCAGATTTATACTCTTCAATTTTTCTTGATTTTATTTTTAAGCGGTTAACGAAAAATAATATTGGCCTATTCTAAGAACGAACAAAAAATTTGTTGTGGTGAATAAAATATTTTTCGTTATAACTTCAAATGTTAGGTTGGGCTAACGAAAAAAAAGGTAGACTAACGTTGGGCAATCGATCCATACATTTTTTTCAAAAAAATTGCACATGGTGTGTCAACTTCACATAGGGTACTATGGAGTACTATGATTTAAGTCACTAGGGCAGAAAATGGTGATAAGACGTTCGTGAAATTGGCTTGTATATAGGTCGAGTATAGTTGAACGAACTATATATATGTGTAGGTAGGGCCCCAAAATTATATCGAATTTTTTTCTGCGAAAATGTATTACATTTCTTACATTTTACCCTTGGGTCAAGCTAGGCTTTGCATCCAAACCTATAAGGTAATTTTCAACGGAAAGAATATGTGTTCGGCATCCACACTTTAGTTATTTTTTTAGGGTCCCTGGAAGTAATATTTGTTTGAGAGGCCCGTGAATGAAAGGGGCCACAGAAAATTTGATGCCTGCCCTGTTGTACACAATTCACGTCACTGGGTCCCTGAGGGTTCTTTAGGGTCCCTGAAAGTAATATTTGTTTTAGAGGCCCCCAAATGAAAGGAATCACAGAAATTTAGTACATTTCCTATTATAGTACATAAGTCTCGTCACTGAAATAATTTTTTTTTTTAGCTTTTGATATACCCTAGTAATTTTCTTGGGGCCCCTGTAATAATATTTGTTTGGCATCAACACACTGTACCAGATTTCTTTGGGGTCCCTTTAAGGGAGGACCACAAAAAGTTATTTGCCAGCCATACAAATGTAATATTTGTGTAGTCTGAAAAATTGGCTAGGCCAGTCATGCCCATTTGAAATGTTTACAGAGTACAGTCCATTTAATTTTTCTTGGGTCCCATAATGGTTCGAGATGATTCTTCTTTCTACATTATATAAGGTTTCCAATTGGGATATATATTTTTGAAAATTTTTTTTTAAGTCATTAAGATATCTTTCGTCAAAATTAAGAGACTGAGTTTACCTCTAGATTATCTCCAGTGCGGGTCCTGGAGACTTGTGGCTCTTAGACAAGTAGACCAAAAATTTACTTTTGTTCACCCTGTTAATTCGGATTTTAGATAGATTCAAAGAAAATTTCACACAAAAAAATACCCAAACGCACACACATTATGCAAATGCTAAAAATTTGGTTCAATTTATTTTGTATCTCATCTTATTGCCTCATTGGGGGGATTGAACGAGGTGTTTTTTTCGTATTTTTTGTTTTTTGTTTATCCATTCGGATAAGAGCGTGTATCTTTGAATCTCTCGCTCTCATAGTTAGTGGCAGATAATCTTTCACAGTCACAGATACATGTTGCGATTATTAATGAAGTTGTTTGGTATAAACATGTTGTTGGGTTGATGCTGCCGCAATCGCAGTCACAGCTCGCGTAGCCGCAATATAATTCAGCTTAAGCTGAAATGCGTTGTCGTACCGTCCCGTTCGTCCGTCGCCGTCGGCGTCGTCGCTTCGATCGTCGCAAAACCCCTTTCGCGCTATAAAGCGGGTGTGGTGTTTGTTTTTTGTTTGTTTATTGCGTTTGCATTTGAGATTCTGACTGCGATATAAAATTAAATCTAAGTGGATTTGTTTTTTTTTTTTTTTGACTAAAGAAGATATCTTTTTTCCTAGAGATGGACCATCACCATCAGCCACTTTATAGTTAGTTAGAGGTCCAGGTACAATAACAACAAACTGGCAGCAAGAGTGTATCCGGGGCAGGAATGTGTACAAAATGAAATTGAATAGGAATCACTGCTAATCTCTGAGGTGATGTTAAAGATTTATCATTTGTTCGTTTCGTCTTTTAGAGAAAAGTATAGGGGGCGCGCGATTTGCAAATTTTTAAAAATAAAAAAAAAAATAAAAAAAATAAGCAAAATTGAATGAGGATATAGAAATTGAGTTTTTTTTTATTTTTCTTTGTCTAATTAATGGAAGAGGTTTCATGAGTTGAATTTTAATTCGATAAACAAAAAACTAAAAAAAAAAAATGTGCGTTTTATTTTGTTAAAAAATAAACGAGACTTTTTTGCATAATAAATGGAAATCGATAGTAAAATTTGAATTCAAAATGTGAGTCTTTTAAGTGCATGTTAGGCTTTTAGTAACTCTTAAGGAGGTATCATTTAATTAAATTGATTTTCGGCCAAACAGGAAAAGAGTGCATAGATAAACGGACAGATGGATTAGCTATTTTATCGTTAGATTTATACCGACAAAAAGGGGTCTTTCGTGAGTCTTTTGATATGCACGTGGGTTTTGAATACTGGATAAGATGCTTTCAGATTTGGAGAATAAGCAAAAAGTTTAATCCAAAAAAAAGTGTAATACCACTGTCGCATGTAGGCAGGTATTTTCACCATAACTTTGCTTGGAGAAAATATGTCAATATGTCTTGATTTTGGTTTCGATTAAGTACATAACATTACATAGCTTAAAATCATACTAGCATAAATCTGGTATGACCTTAAATATCCAAGATGGCTGCGATTTTTTTGTAAGATGGCAGCCAAACCCCAAGCGGGAAATTTTAACACCTCTCGGATATGAGTAATGTTCAGCCTGTCAAATTTTTGATAGTGTTTTGCCTTTTCTCAGACTGTATTTTGGTTCCTGTTTAAACAAAAAATTATAATATGAAACAACAACATTCAACAAAACTGAGTCTATTTTCTCTGTGACCCCAAAATATACTTACTAAAGGATTTTGGACTGTTGAATACAAATCTGAAGTCAGATAAAAAGTTATAGTCAAAATTATAGCCTTTAGAGTGTAAGCTAAAGTGTGCGTATACTGCGAGCTAAAATGGTCTTATTTTTTTAACTCCTTAGTTCTTCGTCCTTGTTATTACCGAAATATGCATAATTACCTTGCAGTTAGTATTTTTAATGACCTATTTTGCATAAATTCGGCCAAAATTCTAACATTAAGAATGATTTGTTTTCAGTTTATCGTTTTCATTGCTTGTTTTGGCGGCATTATTGGAGCAGCCATTTTGTAAATAAAATGTTGACAAATATTTTGTATTCTCAGTAATGTAATCTCAAGGTGTAGCAAATATCATCAATTTTAGTCAATAAATGGCCACCGAAATGATTTTTTTCGCTGAAAAGAAAGCACCACTGTGTGGAGGTTTTACTAGAACTACTTTTTTGGACACCATCGTACTGTTCGGTCAAATTTGTTGCCGGATTTTTTTTTTTACACAAAACCAATTATTGCCTTATAAGGCAAGCAAAAACCCCCTTTCCACAATGTTATGGTTATAATCTCTTTTAGTTCCTGTTTCTAACGTGAACTTAAGCGGTGAACGCATTAGCGCTATTAAATATGCTCTCGATTTCAAAAGGCCCCATTTTCTGATTTGCATTTTTATCCAAATCTTTATGCAGCAATATTTTATTTTGTAAATTTTTTGTTAGAAGAAAACGTTTTTTAGTTTCATTTCATTGCTTCAAATTTTCTATAATTCTAATTTCTCTCTTCTTCCTTCAGGTGACTGTTGTCCTGAAAGATGTCAACGATGAATCGCCCATCTTTACCTCAGCCAACGAAACATCAATTATGGAGAACATCGCTGTCAATACAGTGGTGATGGCTGTAAAAGCCATTGACCGTGACGAGGGTCGCAACGGCTACATCGAGTACATCCTAGCTTCTGAGCAATCTGTTCCCTTTACATTGGGCCCAGTTGATGGCTTGCTTCGCGTAGCCGGTCGCTTGGATCGCGAAATACGTTCCAGTTATTTGTTGAGTGTTACGGCACGAGACCGTGGTGAACCGCCACGTTCGACACAAACCCAAATCTCAGCCAAGATTCTCGACGAAAATGACAACAGCCCGGTGTTTGACCCCAAGCAGTATAGTGCATCGGTGGCAGAGAACGCGAGTATTGGAGCAATGGTGTTGCAAGTGTCTGCCACTGATATTGACGAGGGCTCCAATGGCAGGGTGCGGTTTTCCATAGCAGCTGGTGACAATAATCGTGATTTCAGCATTAGCGAGGATTCGGGTGTCGTGAGAGTTGCCAAGAATCTGAATTACGAAAGGAAGTCGCGATATGTGCTGATTGTACGTGCGGAAGATTGTGCTGCCGATGTTGCTGGCGCAGCAGTCGAGACCAGATATGATACGGCCGAATTGACTATAGTCATCACCGACATCAACGATAATCCGCCGACATTCTTGGATTCACCTTACCTGGCCTATGTCATGGAGAATGTTATTCCCCCAAATGGAGGTTATGTTATAACAGTGAAAGCCTACGACGCCGATACACCGCCATTTAATTCGCAAGTTCGTTACTTCCTCAAGGAAGGCGATGCTGATTTGTTCCGCATTAATGCATCAACTGGCGAGATATCCTTGCTGCGTGCTCTGGACCGTGAGATGCAAGCCGAATACACACTCACCCTCGTTGCCATGGATACCGGTAAGTTTCTCAACGTTCTTTCATTTATATACGTTATAACGAGTAGTATAGTAGATGCGAAGTGAAATTACACACGATACGCAAATTTAACAATTCGACCCCCAAGGGATGAAATCTAAACCAGGCAGGAGAAGCGAGCTGCGAATATACTCGTAAGCGGCGAGCATCGCTCATAACGACCATGAATTCGAGTGTTACCTATTTTCCTGTGGCCATGATCGCATATTCTCTTGTGCAGCAGCAGCACACACATACACATGTGCACGTACAAATTACTGTAATTACCCGAACGTATTATCTTAAGGCCACAGAATTCAGTATTCAGCCAGAAGAAGATGCGAGGAATCACGATTCTGGGCGCTTGCTGTGCGCTGTAATGCGCTGCTGTGGTGCACTGGGCGCACAGCACAACATTCATTCACATGTGCGAGATGCGAGATGTATCTGATGCGCGCCTGCTGATTCTTGCTGCAGATCACATCTAGATAACATGTTGCACTGTGGTATTTGCGTATTGCCAGGAGCTTTTTTGAAATGTATGTTTCCCCACTTTTGTATTCCTTTTTGGGTCGTCCTCGTTCTTCCGTCCATCGTGTCGTCGTCGGTTGATCTTGCTTCGAATCAGGGGGAGAATAAACGAAGGAATTAGCTCTCATCTGAGTGATTTTGCATTCCAAGTTGCCCCTTTTTGATGGGATCCTTGCCACAGTATATGATCCTCTCGGTGTGCATTCGAAAGGCGGCTTAAACTCAACCATTAGGGAGGAGTTTAAAAAATGAAAATGCAAAAAAAAAAAATATGAAACCCAACAACCACCTTGGTGATGATGATGCGCGCACACACATCCAGAATGTGGCCGTATAGAGAGTATATGGATAGGGATACCTTTACACTTTAGGGCAAAATCAAGTTCGAGTTTTTTTTTCGAAAATTTCAACCCAACTACCATAATTTACTCCCCGCAGCCATTCTTTGCTCTGCGAGTTGAGCTTCATCTTTCCTTTTTTTCAAAATTGTTTTTTTTTTCATTTTTGAACTTGTATGGGTTTTGTATTTTTGTATTTATGAAGGCAGTTAGTGTTATTCGGCTGACAAAAAATTATGAATGATGTCTTCTCGGATATAAAAATAATGTTCAAACTAAATGATGACTATAATGGTCGTTTGTGCAACCGATTTTATCAGTTGATAAATATCGCGCGGCAGCTGAAGTCTCTCATTTGCATATGAAATGAGATGGGCTGCACAATTTGGATTACCTCAAAAAAAAAAAAAAATGTCCCGAAAATGTTTGTGGGTTTATTTTTTTTTTTTTTTGGGTCATTTTTTATGTTTGTATATATTTTTTGATAAATGAGATATTAATTAAAAGTGACTTGTTTGGGGCATTTCCGAAATGACAGGGTTCTTAAAAATCGTTTATTTATAAATGCATTTATATATAGTTCTTCGTAGTGCCTACCTATTTACAAGCAAGAACATCTTTAATACAGTTGGATTTCGTCCTTTTTTTTAAATCTGTTGCATCTTCTTATTGGTCGCCATTTGTTTTATTTTCTTGTAATTTGAGGAAAATAAGTCTGTTCGCCTAAAAGCTTGTTCTATTTATGGTCTGTAAAAAGTGGTTTGTACAGCCTTCAAAAGGTCCAAATTCACATTCCTTACAATTAGGAACGCTAGAATAAATTTTAGTATGCCAAGAACACTTATTGCATTAGATGGAGCCATGGGAGACAATACAAAGCCTCCAATCATACTTATTTTAACCGAGTCTTGCACCTAGAAGCTAAATTGGTATAAAACAATAGGGTGGAGTGTTTTTGAACTTTTCTTTCAAATCCCTGGTAATGGTTTTCTGAAAATGTTCTGTTCTTTTTTTTTATTCGCCTGATAGAAAAAAAAACGGGGTAGCTATCGAAGGAAGCACGAAAAGTGACATTTTTCGAATTCAGAAAAACCCACTTAAAATTAATTTATTCTTTTCAATTCACTCTATGCAACTCATGGTTTGTGCTTAATGGTTTCCTGAACAAATTCTGATCATTTATTTTGAGTCTTTTTTGGAGAGAAAAACCACCAAATAATGCCCTCTTTTTCAAACAAAATGTTAATTTTTATTATCCAGAAAATCGATCCTAGTGGATCTTTCAAATCTGAAAAATTCAAAACAACCGTTATGCCTACCAGAATAGTAAATATAAATAATGTTAACAATTACTGTTATACATACGTGCAATGGGTACTGTTCACTTAAAGAATGAGTAAGTACATTTACTTAGAACTTCAAACTTTTTAAGTACAAGAATAATAATTCTTTAATTTTTGTACTTAAAAACTCTAATACATGTTCCGTTACTTGTACTTATACTTAAAACTTCCAAAAAAAGTACTTATAAATGAGGAATTAATCATGTACTTTAGTATTTTAAATCTGTATTAAAGTATTATTCAGTTCCTTTTCAATTCCTAAAGTACTGATTAATTGTTTTAAAATCAAAACATGTTGTTTAAATTTTGAACAATTTTTACTAGTTGATTGTAGTCAAAATCAGTATTAGCTTTGACATTTAGATCTGTGACAGATCGCCAGAACAACATAAATCAATTTGTCGCAAAAATACGTTTTTGAAAGATTATGAATCCTAAATTTGTATACTCTATTACATTTGTTGCATAACTTGAACCAAATCATTGTAGTTAAGCTGTAATTAAAACATTTCAAAACAATATAAGTCCACTTTTTCAAAATTTATTCACGCTTAAAATATTAAGTTCAAAAATGTCCACCAAAAATGTATTTGATTACTAATCGACACAATTTGTCTGTCATCTCCCAATCTTATCCCTAAAATTATTGTAGGCAATAGGACACGGTTTCAATTTTTCAAATTCGCACTTTTAGAATTTCTAAATATCAAATATATTGTTTAAGAGAGATGTTTGGTGTGTGCGTGTGAAAATTTTGATATAGATACTAGGTAAACAAGTTTCCTTAATATTTTTAGAACTGGTCCTTGAAACCCAAGGCTTTTTTTTAAAAAGCTAGGTAAATTGAGTTTTTAACGTTCTTCTTTCATGTTTTTAAATTAAAAAGACTTTAATAAATATTTCAGACGAAAACTTCTCATAAGTTAGTTTTGTTTTTTGAGGATAAAAAGGAAATGGAAATCCCCACCAAAGTACTTAAACATGAAGTATAGGTACATAACAAGCAATAATTAACGGATTTATTAAAGTCTTGCGTGAAAGCAAATCATTGATGTTTATGTTCTATGAAATGTGCGTGTTGGCAAAAAAAAAATAACAAAATATGAAACCAATACCTTTATAATGTAGGTAATATGTAGTGTAGGTGCTCCTCAAAAAGGAAAAAAAAAGGGGTAATAAATATACAATTAGGGTAAATAGAGTGGAAACTAACGTTCACACAAAGCAAAATATGTAGTAGGTGGTTTGGTGCTATAATGTCGTACAATGTGTTGAATTTTCTCCACATAAATCCTTTTTTAGGTCGTATGATTAATTGCAATATTTTAACCGTATAAATATTCAAACCATACATATATAGTGTGGTGTTATATCAAGATTAGAGACGGAAACCCCTTTTAATATATCACTTGATGTCTAAGAAGTCTTAAAATTCCGTAAAAATGTTCGAAAACTTCTAAATTTGTATGTTTTAATAACGAATCAGTAAAAGTTCTTTTGCCTAAAATCATAACATTGATTAATAAAAACTACTCAAACATTGAAAGCTTTTGGTAATTTTGGTCCAAATTCTAAAGAAGCTAATAAAGTCGTAAGCAAGACTGATATTTTGTGTCTTATTGTTAGTTTGATCAGATATTAAATTTTCACTACGATTTCTATTGAAATGCCCAATTTAGGTCAACATTTTCCTATTCGTCATGATGGACTTCACTCTTTGACACTATCACAAAATCTCGCAACTAGGTCTTAACGGTTCTTTGATTTAGTGCACTTACAAGTCTGGCATCACCTATAAATTGTTAGCCTCCCTCTATAACTGCGTTGCGTCGTAGCAGACCATCATAATGCAAAAGTCTTAACATATCGCTGGTCGGTCGTTGCGCACATTTCGAACTATTTTTCCTATTTTTGGACATTTCTAATTGACCCTTTTCCCGAGCACACTCACAACAAACACAAACAACACAAGCAAATAAAGGTGAATCCCATCAACATCGTCATCGTCATCATCTCCTTGGGCATTATTATCGTTTTTTTTTTTTTGAATATGTATCGCTGAAGTCTGTATACACACACACAAACACACACATACTTAAATGTCGATGCCATTGTGTTAAACAGAAAAAATATATGCAGATCTCAAGTCAGCGATAGTAGGTCAAACATAACAACAAATCTTTAACGAGCCCCTCGAAAAGTCAAAAAAGAGTTCTCAAATACAAAAAAAAAAAAAAACCTCAAGACCCACTCGCAGAGACTTTAGAGAAGAGCAATTTACATTCTATACAATGCAAACTAGGGCTCACTAGCATATTGTGCATAGATCTTCATATTTTCCCCCAACATCTTGCCATCAGAAGCTATACTATACAGAAAGAATATAACAACAGAATCCCAAACACAAAATTCCGTTTGGTTTGTTAGGCTCTAAGGCTAGGCTGTAGGCTACAGCATACATATATGATGCCTTTACCTAGTTTTGCTCCAATTTTATCAAGGATAGACATGGCGACAAGATGCGGTGTTGTTCTCACTGCATTCTCCAATCATAAGCGACAATCGAAGGCTATACACAACCCAGGCGAAGACTAAGACGACTATGAAGAAGGCTACGACAACGTAGTCGATGAGAACAAAAGAAATCCGGGAACGCATTGCGAATTCTCTATCTCAAGCCCACCAAATGTCGTCTCTCTGATACACACAAAAACACAGCTACATACCAATGTACAAACGGAAGAACAATGGTTCTATGGAAATGACAAAAATAGTAGCTCTGATCTCGATCATTTCTATATTCTATAAAAGGTTTCTAGTTGAGAGCTTCGAGGATGACCCAAAATCCAGGGTGGTATTTGTCATTTTAGGCCTTAATCCTTAGAGAAAGACTTACTGCACTTCATAAGCAATACATCGATAACAATGTCCAAGACCCTACTAAACATTATCCCTTAAGGTTCTTGACAACAAAGATTCCCAGATTTCGGTTTTTTTTTTATCAAATGCGCTCCTGAAGCTTTTGCTATCAAAATTCACTTAGCAGATACGCATACGAGACCTTCTTGTCTTAGAAACTGTGATTTCTATTGGAAACCAAACTCCTCTGATACCTTCCTCTAATCTGAAGACGGACCGCAGGAATTATTTTGTGTCTATGTCTTGTGCGTGTCAATATCGAGGGAATGCGAGGGAGAGCGAACCGTACGACTATAGGTTGCATTTGGAGGACTCTTGGACGACATTTGAATGTAATGCACTTGAATTTACATTGTAAGCCGGGTGTAATGTGGTAGCAGCAACTGAAAAGAGGGTAGACTTCTTACCGAAATGACTTTTGCTAAAGGCTACTCGCCTGTGGAGTTTCATGTAACACCAAACTAAAAGTGAGGGAAAACATTGCATATCCTAGGCTTCAGCAACACACAGAAGCCAGAAACTAACCATGCAGTGAGAAACCACAAATAAACGTAAAACATTTTTACGTGCTGATTAATGTCCTCAACTTGCGGGATTTTTCCGGGACTGTGTCGTCTTGTTGGTAGTGTGCGTTCCTCTCTTCTAAACTCCACCGGATCGGTACAATGTACTAAACACACATGTATCAGTATTTTTTGTTGCTTATTTTTTTTTTCTTCTAATCGTCATTCCGCAGACTTTGCACAGATGATGTACACAACTAGGCTGCTTATATACCACCTAGCCTAGAGGAGAGAGAAGAGCCTATAGAGATTGTGCAGCAAAAGACACGCGGCATAAGTAGCGCTTCTTATTATGAAATTGAATGCCAAAGGAACGTGAGTGGAACATGGGTGACCGCCCATTAGAATGACGGAAATATTTTGAATTGCATGTTACCGATTGGGGCGCGCTCTCCTATACAGACTTTGTATATGTTTTTTTTCTTTTCTATTTTCTTCTTGTTTAAGTTTGTGTTGTGTCTTTTTTGTTCTTCACGAAGAAAAACTAAATTAGAATTTATGGGAGAATTTTTGTAATGATTTAGGCCTGGGAAGATATTCACTTAGAAAGGATAAATATTGTGTTTAACGCGCCAGTTATACGTGTACAGTATACATAACTGGCGCCATTTCTAGGTGCAGAAATGTTTGGAGAAGTGTTTGGCCAACAACAACGGTTTTAAGTGCTTCGGAGGTCTTAATGAGGTTTGAATTCTATTGTGGTTGTGCAAAAGAATGGAGAGGATTAAACTTCTTCGGAGTTTTTATTGGAGACTTATGGTTTTTTTTCGTCATTTTTACATCGAAGGTTTTTTTTTGTGTTCTTCTTTTAATTTTCTTGCTAATGATGGTGCTTTGGTTTAAGGTGCTTCATTTTTGAAATTGATTAGTACGTAATAGTTGATAGTAGAACTTAACTTTCTTCAACTTATACCAAAACTAGGCATGGTTATAACATATTTTTCTACTCCATTTACACTATTACGCTTAAAATTCGGGCTTGATCTCGACTTCAACCAACAAGCCTCTTAAACAAGGACGGTCCCAAGTCAGCAACAATTGTGAAAACCAAGTTGGTTGATGTGGGTCATCGCCTAATTGCGCCACCTTAGATCAGGCCTCTCTCTGTCACGTTGTGGGATTTGATAAGAAAACTTTTCAACAGGACTCGGATGCCTTGGGTCTTTTAAGGCAGATTCTAAGTTCAGAAGGCTTTACTGTACTTAAATACCTCTTAAGTCCGAAGAAACAGTGGCTGGCAAGTGTGAATCTTTATTTGATTTCTTATGTATTAGTAGATTCCTGGTAACCAATGATCTCTGCCTACTTCGGAGGAATAATTGCCCATCGTAGCCTCTTGTCCCAGTCGATGCACTTTGGTCTCTCTCCCAGATAACACAACATACTTTGTTTTCGTTAAGTTAATAATCAACCCCATTTTGTCGATTTCTTCATCCGATGATTCCCATTTCTATCACGGAAGACCTGTGTTTTGGGCTGGTATCCTTGGGAAGATCATTTCACTCTTTGATGGAATTTTCGAGCCATTTCCAGCATTCTTCAATAGATTCGACCGCTTCTTCATCTTTCTAAGAAGACCGTGTTAATATGTTATTTTCTGTACATTAACCTCACGGGCTGTAAGTACTCACACGTTCTTGAATACATGAGCCTGGTGGCACTCACAGTCTCTTACGCTTAAGCTTTCCACCGACTCTGCGGCGCGAAGATATCCGCTTTAACGAATGAACTAACAAAAGAATCAATTCCGGTCCCTAGTTACGTTCAAATATCAAGGATATTGGTGGATTACTTAGCGTCTATCGGAACATCGTTAACAGTTCGTTGATCCGGGGGCTCTAAAGTCCGCTTGTGTATATAGAGATGTAAGAATTGAGTGTTTAATATATTCTTCCCCCACGCCACCGAAAACTCAATCAGCCTGAGTTCGTTTTCAGATGTTTTGTCTTTCAAACTGTGTGGAACCAAAAATGTCCTCCATGTCCTACTTTCCAATCATTGAGCACCTCATACATCTTCTCGAAAAATTCGAAGAATGCTTCCTTTGTCAGGCTATCTTTGACACTCCATATTCGAATTGATAATAAGAAGCCGCAGCTGCTTTTTTACTTGATTTTACCGCGCCACCAGCACCACAGTCACTATACTCGGAAGTATCTACAATTAATAACAAAAAACTCAAAACCCTTTCATTAACGCTTCTCTTAATGTTCCATTCCCACTTTTTATTTTATTTTATTTTTTTTTTTTTTTATGTTGAAGTCACAAACGTTAAAGTATCAATAACACACTTTCTGTATGGGTCTCAAAATGGGTAATTCAATTTAATCCTTTCGGCCGGATTTTGATGAGATCAGCAACCTTTTACACCATTCAACCTTAATCCCGAATGTTATTTCTCATTTCCACAATATCAATCTTTTTTTCTGTTTGTCGGCTCTTGCTGCCCGCAGTTGAAATGATGTCTGATGTGGAACAACAACCTGCTGCAACACTGTTGTATCTGGTAGGTATACCTACTTATCAGACTTATTCAGGCATACATCTCTCATCAAGCATTTAGGCAATTAACTCCGAAAGCAGCCACAAACTCACCAAAAAGTTGATCTTTTTCACTTTTTCACTTTTTTGTTTTCTCTTCGGTTTGGATCTGTTTCCCCTCTTAAATTAAAAAAAAACGAAATGCCAATTTAAATTAATAAAACGAAAAGTACCGATTTGTATTTTAATGTGTGTATTTTTTTTTCGGGAGGACCAACAACAAAAACTATTGAGTGAGTGAAGAAGATCTGAAGAACGAGGTGCGTATGGTACTGGGACAGCTTCAGTGAAGCATCAGCAACATCAGCGAAACGCCACCTTCACCATGAGAAATGGACATACGCGCCCTTTTTTTGTAGCTAATTACTATGCGCCCAGCCCTCTACCACCACACCATCATATCACCACCAAGTTGATGTTGGTCTGGTCGTCATCGTCGTCGGTCTTCACTTCTTCAGTCTTCAGTGTTCGGCATCAACATATAGCCTGATAGCCATAACCATTTGCCTGCACAATGACACATTTGTCTGGGGGCACTCAACTCTAGCCAGTCGCCGAAAAGCCAACACCACGAATCCCTGCAAGCATTCGATCATCTTCAAGGCAACATCAACAGCAGCACCCCAGCATCAGCAGAGTTGGCCCAGGCCCAGAGTCAGGGGCATCACAGTATGCTGACGAAGAGTAATTATCAATATATGCATGGGTCTGAGGGGTATGAGGCTAAGAGAGGAGCCTGATGGTGCTCCTTTTGTGAGAATTCCCCAAACTCCAGCCATCTATTCATCCATCCATCCATCGCGTCGCGTCGTCTTTTTGGTCCATCCGTCCACGGAGGTGTAGGGAAAGGAGGGTTTTTGGGGGAAGATTCTCGTCATGACGATGTGTAATTTTACTTTTTGCATCTCTGATTGGTCTTCCATGCTCACATGGATGGCAAGTTGCTGTTTTTTTTTCGTTGTTTTTGTTTTTTTTTTTTTTGTTTGTCAATGGAAATTCCATGGTTGACTCTGGATGGCATAACTCTTCATAATTTTTCAGAATCTCTGTTAAAAGGGGTCGAGCCAGGGAAGGACGCTTGTGTTTATCCGAAATTCATTACCTGGTTGTATGGCTTGTAATGAGGCTGCACTCTCTGATGGAGGAGAGAAATATACTGGTTGCTTGCAAGTTCCACGATTTTTCCTTCTGAGTTTTGGATTCAGACAGGGGCATCAGAAGAGAGGGGTATACCTTAGGTACGAGTAGGAAGAATGGTGTTGGCGTGGTGGGCTTTTTTTGAGAGAAAACTTGAAATTACCCAGCAGAATAAAATTAATTGCTCGTTTAGTTAATTTATCATGCGGGATGTGCTGTGAGCGCACTCTGGCTCAGGCTCAGGCTCAGGCTCAGGCACAGGCACACCGACAACGACAGCGACTAGGACCACGGCGATCGTTTACTCGCGTACTGAGGTCGAATTTCGTTGCAATAAAGGTTCAGAGTGTGTGGAGGTGGAGGTTTGAATACTTTGGAGTCTGGAACCCGATGTGGCAATAAAAGTTGTGCTTTGGCTAAGATGGGCATTAGCATTGTCACGGATAAGTAATTTTGTTAAATTTTCTTAAATTGGAGCAACAGAAAAATAAAAAAGTATGCGTGAAAGGAGCTTGAAAAATTGTAACTGACTAAGCTGGATAAATTATCACCATAAACGAGCGCGAGAAGTAAATGTTTGATAGGAATTAAGTGGTCCTGTCTAATTGGTAGACTGTTGTCTAAATTAGTGTCTCTTTCAATTTTATTTATTCACTTATCCATGGAAATGTTTCTAACGCAGTGTAGCTGGCACTGTGTCAAAGCAACACATGAATGTCTTCAAAAGCCTCTTTGCAGTATTCGTTACCAAGTGAGTTCTTATCACTGTAAGACTTCCTCAAAATCAGAACCTTGTTCAGTTCAGCCTAAGATTGTGACACTGCTTTCATGATATTGAAAATTGTCTACTTCCTCTCTTGGTTATCCTAAAATATCAACTTGAACAGATAAGAAAGTTTCGGGTTAATCATTTTGTTTTTGTCGTAAATTGTTGTCAATTGTTGATGAAGATCTGTGATCATGAGAGAGAAAGCATCGTTGCCAAAGTACGGAAGGTGTTTTTTTGAAAATATCAGAGTCTACCTGTGAAATCCTTCATTTCCGTTTATGAGGGTAGGTCTCCTCCGATACTGCCTTTCCGCTATAAAGTTGTTGGCATACTAAAAGATCCTTCAGTTCTTTGGTATTCAACTTGAGCATTAGTTTGCTTGCTTGGAATCTCCTAACCGCAGCTGTTCGCAATCTTATACAACAGTTTTCTGCCGAGTCCAAATGACTAAGGTGAGATATAACTTTTGGAAAGAGAGCTGCTAGCAGCCTCACCTTGATAGTTAAATAGTATTGGAAATAATTTAACTTTCAGTATCATTGAGGGGAAACACTTTAAGTAATAGTTATGTTAGTAGCGTAAGGACTCTGTGAAGAAATTAACTGCAAGTCTTTTCAACTAAAAAAAACATAAGGAAATTTCAAAGCATCCTCATTTATTTTTCTAGTAAAATTGCTTTTCTGACTTTGGAACCTATCTTTTGATGATACACTAAATCTCCTTACACCTTCTAAGTAAGCCATAAGAGGTCTGGGCTATCCACATAACTTTTCTAATATCCTGTTAAATCTTTATTCCTGAGAAGAACAAAAAGTAGAACTGTAACAGCCTCATCAAAGTCCAAATCAAGAAACCTACAGAAACTGTTCAACTTAACTATACAAAATTAAATCAATTTCCAGCCTAATTAGATGTATTCCTTTAATTAGATCAATTTAATCAGTAAAAAACAAAACAAAAATACTAAAGCCAAGCCTCTGGCAGCGATCACTTCTTGCATGTTCCCCATTAAAGCATCTCTCCCAGCACAGAGCGCATCGCAGCGAAGGTAAATCGTGAAAGTTCCACTCAACATTTTTAATAGATTCATGTGTGCTGTGCTGCTGCTGTGGCACTGGAATATTATATATTTATGCCTTCTGCTTCTATTCAAAGGTATAACTGTTTTGTGCATGTTGCCCAGGTTCTATAACATTGTTCACAAGTTCTAGCGAACCATATGTGTGCATGTGGTGTGTGATGGAACTATATGCCTCTTCCTCCGCTTTCTTTTCATGCTCCATGGACTGACCACTCTATGACCAACAGCTCCTATACCACATCATCAACATCGCATCATCAACATCGCATCATCATCATCGCTTGCAATATTGGATCTTGGGACCAATGTAAGTGAGTGCAGTTACAATTGTCCAAACCGAGGTATAGAAGTACTTCAACAATAGTTCTTTTGGCCCAAAGTTAAAAACAACACATGGCACATGGAATCATCGTCCTACTCAAAATAGAAGCAGAAGAAGAAGAAAAAACAAACTATCAGCTGTGCCACCATCGAACAAGGAAGATCTCTTAAGGGGCAAATAAATAGTGGTCATATCTTCGGACAGCGTGCAACATGGTAGCAGCAGCAGCAAATGTACCCATGCAACCCATAGATACACTTCCTTCCACTAAACATCATCGCAGATACTTCAATAAAACCAACAACAACAACAACAACTGCAGCTCAGAAGCTGCAGCGCAATGCCATTCCACTTGGTGGCTGCGCGCTGCGTATGGTGCGGTGGCACGGCGCGGCGGCGGCTTGGAGTGTATGGTTTTCAGAGGTCTTAAAAGAAAACCGAAAGAAAAACAGGGAAAACTCTTATGGAATTATCCGCTCGTTGGTCTTGTTTTATGACAACGATTTGTTGTGGTGGGCTTCCTCGATATCCACATTGGAATGCTCCTCATTCACCTGAGTTCGAGTTTTATTGGTTTTTCGATTCTTTATAGCCCCAGCATCACCATCCAAGAGCATCATCATCATCCTCCTCAACTAGACCTCAGTTCACAACACATGTTGCATTATTGCCCATGAGAGAATCAGCACGGGACTATTATAGCTGCGATGCTTAGTGAAAAATAAAATAAAAAACAACTTAAATTTGAAAAATTCTCGATGAATCGATGAAATTCAGGCGAAAGGCTCTCCAGGAAAACCCTATACATATAACCCGAATGAAAATTTGAACAAACGACTAGTTTATTAGATTTACTTTAGCGCAGCTTAAATTCCCCTTCTATATCCGATATGAAGGCTTGTGGATCCAGCAAAGCCTTTCGTACACAGGACAGAAGAAGAAAGTGCAGAAAAGCGGTGCGGTGTGGTCTATTGTCGGTGTGCGGTTTGGGGGCTTTTGCTAGAAAAATGGACTCTATGGCAACTACAACAACCATTGTTTTATAATTTGTGATGATAAAAACTATTTTGTTTTTTTTTTGTTGTATTCTTTTGCCGCAAATAACTTGAAGTTAAACCATTGGATGACCTAAGGCTTGCGATAGATATACGAAATAAATGTTGGAACCTATACTATTATGAATATTGTTAAAGCTATTGTTGTTAATAAACAGAGAGAAAATGGTACGCTCTTGTGAAAAGCCACTGAATGCGCCTTGAACATTTATGTGTGCACGATTTATTGCTCGCATTTGGATATCATTTTATAGCAAAAGATACAAAATCGAAGAAATTATTTTTTTCTTACAATGTGGCTGAAAAATGCCTAATTAAGGTGGTTATAGGAAATAGAAATTATTAAATCAAGCCTCGATAAAATTGGCAAATAGAAAAGTTTTAGATTTTTTTGAACTTAACAGTATGTTTGGGCTTCCAACTTAATATTCCCATTCCACATTCAAATCGAATAATTCTGTGAATATTATTTTCTCAAAAAATTGACAGACAGAAGCTCGAACCACTATCCAACTTGGAACTCTATTTTGCACTCTAAGGTTGAAGAATATTCTGAATTAATGACAAGTCGTGGAAGTTATAACATTATCCAATTTTGCTTCTTCCTGTAATGTCAAACATTTTTGAAAGGACATTTCTTTAACGTCTTCGGAAAATAATAGAAGAAAAAGGCTTTAACCTGAACACCAGCTTGGATTTAGATGCAAACAATCAACAGTATTGTTGACCAACTGCAGAGAATCACCATGTGAGAACGATTTGGAAAAAAAAAACACTTTATAAGCGCGAGAGTTAAACGAAAGAATATAATAACACCTTCTAAACCAATTTGGAAAAAAGCTCCTTGCTTCCTAGGATAGTTTTACGAAGGTTAACATTCTGCGCCACTGAAATAAATCACACTAACAAAATCAACAAATAAGAACTGATCAAACGTTCGCTATTGTACCCGGACATTGATTGGTTTTTTGGAATGTGAATAAAACCCTTCTCGATACTAGTAGTTATGCTCCAACACGCAGTTTCAAACCATCCGCAACCAAGTTTGAGATTTGAAATAAAATCACAGCCATGGTTGTGGATGGTACGAAATCTGACTGATCACCAATTCAAATGTCTGTTGGAACGCTTTTCTGCATTTTCCGCCTGTTTCAACATAATTTTAACTTCAAACAATGAAAACAGACTGAATTTGGTATTGTCTTCTAAACGCACATCCCTTTACTCCACATTCACACTCTGATTTTTAATTTGAGACAAAACCTCTGACTGTTTCAACGATCAGAAACCAATTTGAGGATTGGTAAAATGCGTGTAGAAACAGATGTCTGATAGTTTGAGTTTGATTTTTGTGTGTTGGAACATCAGACTCGGTTGCGCTAGTTTGTTAAATAGGTTGAGTGCGTGTTGGAAGTTGGAACAAACCTAATTTGTATAGATTCCTTAGACTGGAATGTGAGTTGAATTAAATATAAACTGAAAATTTAAGTATTGAAGTGAAGTTCGTTTATTGGACTCGGGTTAATATAAATCCACATTCCATGGTATTGCGAACTACTCTCATCAGCTACCGAAAATCAAGTGTTGAGCTGATACTTATCACTCCACTAAAGCCTGATTTCTAGTGAGCTTTTAGGAGACAGGATCCAGACTTAGGCATGTTCTGGAAAACAATGATCACTTTCCGACGAGAAGACTGGTATCGAAGACAACGAAGAGGTATATCGTATATTTTTGCTGGTGCTGCAAATATTTGGTTGAATATGGGAGTTGCTGGTCTGTCCAACTTGTTCGACCTTTTTGCAATTGTTCTCAGTGTGAAGTTAGCTTTAAATCATCAAATGTTTTCTCCTCTAACCCTGATATTCTTTTCACAGCTTGAATCAGTTTGTTTTGATAGTTTTAGAGTTTTAGATCAGTAAAATTTCCTGCAGAAGTCATTGAGACCACCCCAGCTAACAATCCCACGTTTACAGGTTAAATTTATAGTTTAATGTTTTCTATATTTTGTTTAAGTAAAAACCTTCTTGCATCATATCTTCTTATGAACAAAAGAAAATTGACAGTGTAACATTATTAAAGGTTTAAAAAGCTAAAACAAAAATCCCATACAAATATCCCATAAATTTTCGCCGAAAAAGCATATTCAATAGAATTGATTTCGACAGTTACCCACTGGTGATTTGTGGGCTGCTCTCTTAGTTAACACCAAATGGGATATAAAAATATTTCGAAATTGCCTTTTTGTTTTTTTGTTTTTTGTTTATTCTTTTTATACAATCGTTGGTATTTTCAACTATTAACTTATTGAAGCCGAATGTGCAGTGCTGAGCTGAGCACTATGCACCTAATAAATAAGCAACTTTTCGTTTTTCGCCAAACAAAACGAAAAAAACAAAATAACCAGATTCTTTTTGAAAGTTTACCGCGCGCGTTAAAGCTGCTGTTTTTTTTGTTTTATGTGTGCACTTGATGGTTCTCCGATTTTGGGATAAATCCTAAATGTTAAACTAACTACTATCTGTCTATCTGCGCGGCCTCAAGTAAACAATAATTTTTTAACAAAAAAAAAAAAAAAACCACAACGATTGAGAGGAGAAAAAAAAAAGTTCAATGTTTTTCCTTCTAATCAATAAATTTCAATTCACAAATAATTCAAATTCAAATCGTCGACGACTAGGAACTAAAAAATAAACCGTCTACAACTTAGTTGCAGTAAATAATCACAGCGGGATGCTGTGAATTGTGCAGCAGCAGAAAGTGTCGGCACGTCTAAATGGAGCTCAATGGAGATTTCACAATCAAATTGTTTTTTTTTTCCCTGAAACTTGCAATGTTTTTACTTTTTTTTTTTTGTAGTTAGTTTTGGTTGCGCACTACTGGTTGCAATTGTGTATAGAGAAGGTTTACTTGCTCAAAGAAGGTACCTCAGGACGCTAATGTACCTACTTGTACAGCTATGGAATGTACCATCAGTATCAGGAGGCTGAAAGAGTATTAAAAACATATCCATTGGTAAAAGAGGGAGCTTCTGTGGTAATAATTTTATGTAAATTATGGTATTTCGTAATAGGCGAAGAGATTAGCGTTGTGTTATGAACAAATGGGAAATTTATCGATTTATAAAAAGGAAATTTTTATTTAAAACAACAACAGCACTTAGATACATAAAAAAAAACAACAAGAAAATGACAATTTGACATTTTATTGGCCGGTTGAATGCAAATCGTGTGCTCAGAAGCATGAAAACTTTTTTGGGGTGAAGCCAACCTAATACTATTTATTAGGTTGGCTTGCAAATAATTTTCAATAGATTCTTTTTTTTTTTGTTTTGAATTTCCCCAAGTCCTAGAAATATGAAAAGATTGCCTTGTAAGAAAAAAATATAGAAGTATTTTCAAAGCATAGACTTCAGGAATAAACTGTTTTTACTCAAAGAGATAACCAAGGCAATTTTCAACTAGAGGAAACTATTCGGGATGACCTTCTTGAACAAAATTCTTTTTCAGAATAAAGCCCATCTACCTTGCAGTTGTCAATACATCATTGTTAAAGTCAGCAAATCATTACTAAAATAACTGATTTTAACTTTTCACGAGTATTGGTTTCTCTTGAAACAGTTTCATATTTACATGACATAGCAATTAGTCCAAATTAATTAAATAGAACCGCATTCTGCTGAAGTAAACTTCTTCTACTTTACAGGTCTGGTATAATGTAATTCTTCGTACTCTTGTCTAGAGACTTGCTTGCAAGATCCCTTCAGTTTTTATAGAGAGAGGCTCGCGCGAAATCAAGCTATTAAGAGCAGTTTGATAAGCAGAAGCGTTATTCCTGGATTATTTCTGGATGCTCCCAGTTACAGGTGTTACGGAACCAATTTTATTTCGTATATCAATCCACGTCAGAGGAGTAGTATTGGTTTCTGAAGCTTGATGTGTCAGTTACAGAACCTCCGGAACCTGTCGTAAAAAAGCTAGGCTTATCCCAAATATTATATTCTCGTGTTCTTATTTGCTTTCTTTTAAAAATCGCTCTTATAATGTGAGCAAATCTAATCCTGTATCAGGCGGATAATACATTTGGAAAGAACAATTGATCTGTAGAAAAAAGTTGCGGTCACCGATCAGTACCTCGCCGATTTCTATAATTAATAGTCTAGGTCCGCTATGAAAAGAATTTAAAAGCTCGTAAAAATTCCAATTTGTTATTACCGACATTTCACACAACAAAAATTGTATTTTCTCCTCAAAACTTATCCCTTAACCTCTTGTATGCTAAATCTTAACTTTTTTTATCTAAAATACATTCATACTCAAGACTCATGGATGGAAATCTCTGATAATGCCTTGAAGTTATTTACTGCTCTTGGCTTTGACATTTATTGCACAAATGTCTAGAGGGTCAATTTAATAGTTTTGACCAAAGAGGCGGTGGTGGTGGGTGGATAAGATATTAAAATGTTTTGTACCTAAAAACCCATAAAAATCACTTTAAAGTTTTAAATTTCATAGAACCTTGGTATTGAGCGTCTTCTTTTCTTAAAGTCTTTCATAACCCGGAAAATGTGAATGCAAACTATTATAATGAAACGTGTTTACTAAGTTGCACTCAATTTTACTATATTTTTCGTGGAAACATCACCTCTTAGAGAACATAAAACCTGGTAAAATATTTTGCTTTTGTAGGATAAAAGAATTATCACAAATATGTATTTGAGACACTCCCTCTCAGCTTTAAGTGCGGTTTTTGCATAAAGTTTGTTTCTTTATCAAACATCTGTGTTTGTGTGTGAATAAAAAGGTGCCATTATAAAAGACTTTAAGGTAGTAAACAAAATCATACCGCCAGAGACTGCCCAGAGTTTCCGGTGTTAAAAATAATTGCAGATTATAGCTGAAATCATCCCGAAAATCCCATTCATAAGGATTTGCACGGAAAGCAATAAAGCTGGAATGCAAAAACGACAACCCACACTGCCACAAGGCTAATAAAATTGTTATCGGAATTTTTAATATTTTTTTTTTTTTTTGTAAACTTCAACAACAACAACAACAAAAAAAGATGAAAAAAAAATAAACAATATAAGTCCCCTAACTCCTTGAAGAAAATTCTGTAATGCAATAGTCTTTACTTAAAAGAAAAAAAAAAAAAAAAAGAAACAGGTACTAGTGAAATTCCCTGAGGGATCTCGTGGCGTCACGATTTCATAAAAGCCTGAGCAGCAGCTCCCAATGAACATCATTGGACAATGATGATGAAACTCTGATGTGGTGGTTGGTTGGTTTGGTCTTTGCTGGTTCAAAAAGGTTTCTCATTCCTTTTTGTTGTTTTTTTGTTCGTCTGTTGTCTTTCTAGTCACTGAGTGAGAGAGATCTCGGAATTTTGTTAAAAAAAAAAAATTGTTGAAAAATGAAAAAACAAAAAATCATTGTTTTTAGTTAAAAAGTTGTTCTTTGTGTTGTGCGCGGAGTTGTGACGTGATCAGCAAAGATATACGAGTACTATTCGTTTGCTATTAATAAAGCAAAGGAGTTGTTGTGTAAGAAGTGTGTAAGCACCTTTAAGCCTAACAAAACTCCTGATGGAAAGAAAAGGAACCAACATCAGCAGGAGGAAACACAAAAGGTTGATTGGCGAAGCACAATTATTAGATTATATGGAGTGCTTATGGCTCTCTGTGCATCATTGCAGGATGAAGTGAACAGTAGATAGATAGGAAGATAGATGGTGTATTGCCTGAAGAGATGTGCTGGAGTTACGCCCTCGCGCTGGGTTTTATTTTTTTTTTCTGGACAGTCAAGTATTTTAAGTTCTTTCTTAAAACAATAGACTGAAGTAATGAAAAGTGTTGAGATCGTCTGAGGGTAAGATCCTTACAGGTTATCGGTTTGATTTTATCGGAGCTGCTGTAGCAGAGAGGGATATTGGTTCTTTTGTATTTTTTTGGTTTAATATTGCTAAATTGTCACGACTTTCTGGATACAACGATTATTTTTTGTAATTTTTTTGTTTGTTTTTTTTTTTTTTTTTGTAGATGAAATGTATTAATGAGTTGTGGGGAAAAGGATGGAGAAGCATTTGTTATGGATTTTAATGAAAAAGGTGAATTTCCTTTTAATCAACTGGTAGTGTCATACTAGAAATTATATAAATAGTCTTATAGATCCTTAGAGCGGGGAAGAACTTGTATTTTTTTTATTTATTTATAGAACAAGTAGGATGTATTGGTTTCGTGTCAAAAAAAATTATGGGGTTCTCAACAACTACCTACATCGACTTAAACATGTACCTTACAAACGACATGTTCAAGTCATATACCAAAGGGATATTTAGCATTGCCAAATTTTTCAAATTTGACAAGCTTTTTAATTGTGTGTGTAAAAGTTTCACAACTTTCTTTCTATAACAAAGAGTCTATTTAATTTATTACAAAAGTGTTGTCAAAATTTACAAAATATGCAACAAAAATTAAAAAAAGATTAAAAAAGTTAGGGTAAAATGGGGCTAAAGACAAGAAAACCTTTTGAACGTGGGTAGTTTAATTGATTTTTAAAAATCAGGAAATAGCGGGGAAAATATTCTGTCAAATTAGATTTCTAAACAGTTTTGAATGAAATGGTTTTTAATAAACAACAGTAAAAACAGGATTTTTCAGTCCAAGTTTTCTTACCGTTTATTTTTATCATTTTTATTTTTTACATTTTCAGACCAGAAATTCACACAGCCATTAGATATTAGGTAAATACGTTTTGAACATATTTTCTCAGTATTTTCTGTAGTCTGTGAGCCAAGATAAAGGTAAAAAGAGTTTTTTTTTTCGGGACACTTAATCACTATTTACCCCAGACTCACAAGATTATGATACAACTTTTATGAGCGTCACGATTAAATTACCTTTAATTTGATATATCACACATAACTGTACAGTGTACATGCTATAAAATACTTTACAAACTTGAAAAGAGTTTCATCAAAATTCAACAAAATTGTCTGCTTTGGTCGTCAGACTTAATTGGATATTAAAATCTGTAACTATAGTTTTAATTGCAGGACTTTAATAAATTGATTAGATTCTATTAGATAAAATGTTGTTCTATAATGTTGTATAAGAATATTGGACAATTATTTTATTAAACATTGCCACAGATCGTTAATTGAAAATATGTTTCTACTGAATGCGTTAAAATTACAAAATTTCTTTTTCTTTTAAAATATATTTTTAGCTCAATATCAAGATGTATCTGTTCTCTTAAACAATAAAGTTTCTGATAAATTTGATTTTGATTTTTAATTAAGTTTAATTTCAAGTTTATTTTAAGGTATGCGTTGACGTGAATGACTAGACGAAGACATAAGTTCGTTAGAAAATATGAAAATACAAAACTATATAAAAATTATTCTTAATAAAATCTGTCCTAGGGTCAATGAATCGACTTACTTATTAATAAGAACCATAAAATATGATGCACTGTACGGTCATTTATGAAATTAATATTTTATTAGCTACAAATTGTGTGAGTATTGATTTATCTCAACAACAAAAAATTGTAACTCGTATAATGATTCCAGAACTCTAACTTTTAACATCATTACATCTTCTCTCTCTTTACTCTAATTTATTAAAATATGTTATAAATTCACTTCCTCGTACGCAATTAACAACAAACATGGAATTTAATTACATGTCAAATTAAAAATTAACAAAAGAAAACAAAAAAAAACTCTTGATCTCTCTTTAAGAAGCAAAAAGAAATAACAAACAAAAGAGCTGAGTAGAAAACTTCCTTTTGCCATTATTCGGAATGTATGGGTTTATGAAAGCAACAACATAGTTGCACCTTCTCTATGCAATAGATGAACGGACAATCACGTATAGCTTAGCAAAATTCCTCTTTCACTTCAATGATTATAACGACATCGACATAACACAACAAAAAAAAAAACAAAGAAACAAAAAAAATTGTTGTCTTATTATATTTCTTGGCAAAAACTCCCACAAAAATTTCTTTTCTCCCATAAAGTTGTATATATTGTTCATAGCTCTTACTCTCTGGTCGCAAAACGTGTGTGTGACAATAATTTAAAAATTTCCCACACAAAATCCGCGCAATAGACCGAAAAATTGACCGCCATCGTCTTACAAGTTTTCATATAAATATATATATTTTATTATAATGCTCTATGGTCATAGAGAGGTTGAAGAAAATAAAAAAAAAAGAAAAAAAACAACAGAAGGAGCAGCTATGTGACTTTAAGGAAGAAACAAAGAAAAAAAAATCACATAGATCGACCTGGATAACTGTTTGGTTATAGAAAAGCCAAAACCATATAGAACCCCGCTTCGACCGATTGCATACAAAGGCACAAAAACTGAAGATGATCATTAAAATAATCCCGCGAAAACATATGTTTCCCTCCTGCAAATGGCTACTGAAATATGTGTGCCTGTTCATATGGCATCATATATGCCGATTAAAGGAGGGAAAAGCGGGAATATGCGGATACAGCACCATTCTGCTGGATTGCATGTATCTAATGCTGCAAAACGATGTGTTAAAAGTAACACGATACAAATATTACAACTAGTAAGATTTGTTGTAGACAATTCCCGCCACAACCAACGAGCTAGCTTTAACGAGACAAACGGAACCAAAGTCAAAGCCCAAAGTCGCAAAGACTACGAAAGACGACAACGGACGCGTAGTCGTCGTAGTCGTCGGTCTTCTCATCCAAGAAGTTCCTCCAAGTCAAAGCCAATCCCCATTCGACCATACGCAGCGTACACATTTTTCCCCTCTACCACTCCCCCTCGTCGATTATTTTCGATTATATGCGTTTGAGATTGTTCCTGAGCTGCTGGCAGCTAGAAACTGGAGAAACTCTTCTGCTGAATGGTGGGTCCGAGTCTCTACCGAGCGTTCCTTCAATCTGCGCTAAAGATAAAGTTTTGGTCAAGCACGCAGCTGGAGGAGTGAGGAGCAAGCCGTGGCCACCACCGCCGCCGGTGTGCGGTGTGGCAGCCTTTTGTTAACGCGCTCTTCCTCCCAGTTCCAGTACCAATCCCAATCCTTAAAAAAAAAAAACAACAACACCACAATATGGTGTATGGATTTTATGAAATCACTTCCTTATCTCAGAAATGGCATCTGACTGGTGACTGCACAGCGCACACAACTAGTGATGGTGACCATGCGACGAAGATGATGACGATGCAACTAGCGATGGTGCCACAATAGATGCTCCTGCTGCTGCTGCTACTTTAGCCCATGTAATACGGCTGTGTAACGACACAGTTAAAAATCCGTTTTATATGTCCCCACATATATCTATGTCCACCAAGAGTCGACGATGATGCCAATGATGACGACGACGATCATGATGACGATGACGACGGATGCCAGACGGGCCACGACAAAGATTTAGATGCGCGCCAAACCAAAGCCAATCGATATAGTAGTGCAGTGCATAGTGCGGCAAGGTATAAGGTAAGCGAGGTTCAGTTAAGTTGAGACACACAGCCCAGCCGGGAGATTGACAACACAAATATTCTCCTCCAAAGTCGCGTACAACATTATTGCAGCTAGCGGCCGGCGAAGGTGATGCGACAACAGCAGCGTGGCGGCGTGGCGGCAACCGAGACAATGTTCACATACAAGTGACATCGTCAACAACTGTTAGCAACTATGTTTCGACAAAGAGTCTCTGAGGATGCTCTAGCTAGACCACTTCATTGACATTTAGTTGAATGCGGAATCTATCAACTTAAAGAGAGTTTGAGTTGAATTGAGTTAAGTTGCAGACCATAGCGCAGCATCATCAACAATCATTGGAAAGAGGAAATTTATAAGTCCACTCTTGAGGCAAAATGGAAGACCCTTTGATCATTCCAATTAGCCATGTTGCACCAACAACAACAACAACAACAACTACTTTGATGGCAAACTAATTAAGACTCTCCCCATAGGCCACTCTTGTTATACACATGTTTCTTCACATTCAAGCCACATCACACATATACACTGGCTCCTCCGGGGGGAAATATCATTCCCATCAACAATGACGTTTCCTCCTCTTTTCGCAGCATAAGGGAGAGAAATATACGACCAATTACAAGATAAGCTTCAACTGACCCTTATATCAATCCAAATTCCATTTCCTCCTCAAAGCCCCCATCATATACGAAGAACGACCATCAGCGCTGCATCGTCTGTCTAATCGTCATAGAAGATCTTTGTTGTTCTATGATGGGGCTACAACCAACACACCACAACACAAGACACACACACCATACTTCTAGTGTGTCCAATAATTTTTGTGGAAATTTCAAACCCTGCCCCATCCTTCAAGGTTAGAGATAAGACAAAACGAAATATCATCCCGAAAGCATACGTCACTCTGGCCAGACATGTGTACGGACACATTTCTGGGGACCATGAAGAGTGCCATAACTAAGTTGCACGGATGTACTTGTAGCTGGTATACTCTTGTATACCAATGTCCGTTTGTCCGTCTCTTGTCGTCCGGTGATGGCGCAGCATAGCACTCTCAACTTTACCTTGGCCTTGCTCTATCATATGTCTACCTACTATATGAGTGTGTTTTTCGATTCCCTGGACTATCTGTATAGCTGCTCTCAAGCTTGACTCAGCTCGGCTCTTTAAGTAATGTTAGCTTGAATTGGAGAAGGCCTGTCGCACTCTAGGCTATATGAGTTGAAAAAAAAACAAAAAATAAAAATAAAATAAGAGGAAACGTATGTTTCATAGTAGTGTAGTCATAGCTTATTTCTTTATCTGTGATTTCAGAGGAATGGTATTTTTTGTTGTTGTTCATGAGTGTGTGTGAATATGGACACATGAAATGAAATGAAAAAAAAAAAAAAAAAACAAACACTAATAATAACAAACAAATAAACTTGGCAATATCTTTTGCCTTGAGACCTCTAGTGTTTGTCTAACAAGCATTTTCCATGTTTCAATCGCGATTAGCTCGCCAAGAGAGCGTTGTTGTTTCTTTTTTTTTTTTCATTCTTTTGATTAGGTTTTGCAAAAGTAAGAGAGTAGGTAATGAAAATTTAGTATGGACAAAAAAAAAATGGAGGATGTACGGAGTGACTGGAATGTAAACCTATAATTTCCATTTTTTTTTATCATTAAGTGGGGAATTTTTCAGCTGATTATAAGTTTTATCTTTTTTAAAATGTGCCTTTTCAAATTATTTACATGACAGATTTTTACAGGATTGTTAGTCTAGAAGATAGATATTGATTCGTTAAGAGATTTTATTACCAAAAGTACCAAAAGTGTAAACTTTACAAATTCAAACCAACCATTGCAGTTGTTAACATTAAAAGAGTCATCTTTAAAGTTGGTAAGACCTTCCATCATCCTAATATCGTTGGTTCATCTGATTCTTTACGTGTATCTTCCAAACGACTGCACCGATTAAAGTTATATTTACCCAATATATTATCTTTTTCCAAAACCATTGTTCACAACCTAACGACTAGCAAGGCCTAGTAATGTTCTACCTCTACCATTTCTTATTTGTGTGTAGTTAGCAGCAATGGAAGTGACCTACAATTTTCTGACGGTTCCGAACATGCATGAGATCCAATTTTCGTGACAGTGTTCTTGAAAATTTTATAAATTCCTCGCAAGAGGCTGTACCCCAGAAAAAAAAAGGTGGCATAGGCTTGGAATTGAACACAGACCTCTTATAAGTTGTTCATAGAACCTTTTAACCTACAACCTTGATGCAATAAGACGTATGTCTCAACCACTATACTATACCACCTTCTTTTTATAAGATTCATTATGCCAACAAAAAATCTCAAAACGTTACTATCTCTAACTACTTGTAGTGCCTGCTGTCGGGCAAACTGCATAAGTGAAAACAGCTGCCCTGTTAAGAATCGCTGAATTCTATATGCTGTAAGGGGCTAACCTATTAAATCCATCGCGTGCGTTATGTCTTCGTTTTTAACTGAAAGCTTGATAAAATACACACGTTCTTATGAGAAATGATCCATAAGTAACTGATCGAACGGACGCAACGGAAAGAAAGGCTTGTTCATATAAACTTGTCTAGAAAGTAATGATGTTTCATTGAAGATTTTCGGGGCCATCAATACCAGCATGAATCATTGGATTGACTGATAAAACAATACTGAGAAAGTCGTGTTGGCCTTGCTTACCTAATATTTCCTGCAATCACTGGTAAGGTGAGCTTGATGAGATTGTCCTCCCGGAATTAGTCAGGAAAAGTTTAATTAGTGTTGACCTTCGGAAGAATCGTGGTGACTGTGGTTCAATTCCACTATCAGTGTTCAATACGAAACAGTAGGCAGGACTTGTGTTGGGGTATGCTGGGAGCTCCCTGACAGGCAGAAAATGACTATTTGGGCATTACCAAAACAAAAAATAACATGCCTATACATCTTAGTTCAACTGAATGTGATTGCCAACTTCATGATTCCTGACCGTTTATCATTTGGGGCTTTGAAGACATTTTTCTAAAATCTATTCCCTGCATTTTACAGTGGATTTTTTCAGTTGCTCAGTTAAATAGATGAACCTTTTTCTTTATTGGCTATCACAGTACTCGAATGTTTGGCTTCGTTTGGCTCATGAGTCTGCTCACTTTTGAAAATATGCTTTGCAGCTACTCCAACTGGCAAGCTCTTTTACCTAAAAAAAAAAAAACACTTCTTAGGCTTGGAAGTTTTACTGATTTTTTATTGGTGAGTTTTCTGAAAAGATACTTGACTCTACCCCTGCATCCCTCTTGGAACCTTCCGTATAGTCCAATGCATGAGTTTGGCTTTTAATCCAATTTTACAGAATTCCTTTGTTGAACATCTGATATTGTAGGTGTAGGATAGAACGAAATTGGGCGAAATCTATCGGTTTGGGTATTCCTAGGTACAGCAACCGTTAGAGCAATTTCATTTGGTCGTTTCATTCATTAATTTTTGCTTAGGTCTATAGTGAATGAATTTTTTATTTGCCTGCACTTGGTGAAGTCCTTACTGCATTTGTTGTAACAATACATCAGACTAGGTGGATAAGAATCCTTGGTGATTCCCTAGAAGGGAAATTAAAATTTTTCAGTACCTGCCAAATAATGAATATGGAAAAGTTGAATTTTTTCAAAAACGGCTATACCGATTTTGATAAAAAAAGTTGTATTTACTTTTGTTAGTAAGGCCGTACTTTTGAAATAGAAGAAATATTTTTAGAAATGTTAATAACGGGACCTACCATAGAACAATTTTTTTTTCACTTTTGAGTTTATCTTAAACGACTCAACCGATGTTGATGAATTTGGTATGTAGTTTCGTCCTCTTAATTGTAAACAGAACTTATTCATTCTTGAGCAGATAGACATTCAGCAATCAGCAGCTACTGCAAGGTTTTGTATACGATAAGAACAAATTTCCGTGATGATATTATAAGAATGTCGCTAAAGGTGAGAGGGTAAGTCTGACGTATGACTTCTCTCCATTAAAATGAAATATATGTAAGTTAAGTTGTCTCAAACATCTTCAAAATAGTTCCATCAGAATTTGCATAGACTCTTCTTTATAATATAAATTTGGTCAATAATTTTTGTATCGTGATAAATGATACATTTATTTTAGAGAAACAAAAACCAACATCCACCAATAAACACAAAGCACTCGTCTCTAAACCTACCTGTGGATTATTTTTCTAAAAAAACAAATTTGTAAGCCCTCAAAAATTTGTATATCGTCTCAAAGCCATTACAACAACAAAAAATACAAAACATTATCACCATCGCACACACCTTCTCACATTTTGAAAGAAAATCAATCAAAATAAATCGCTTTTTACGATTTATGACTCCCGCTTGTGCAAGGTTTATCAACAATTGTAAAAAAAGAAAACCAAAAATACTTTAACACCCAACATATTCTAGGTAAGGTACTTACTTACAGTACAGCTTCAAAGTACAAAAGTGTTAAGGTACTTCAAATCCACTTAAAGTTAACTATATTTCTTCACCATCAACTGGGAAGAGGGAGAGAAAGAGAGCGTACGTGCGTATTTTAAAGCAATATCCGACCAGCGATTATTGCATTGTGGGCTGAAGATTCCATTGTGGGCTTCCAGCATAAAAATATCTTTTACATATGTGTAAGTTATCATCATCGTCATCATTGCCTGAACGATTTATGTTTGAATGTCGTTCCTTGAACACGGAAGAAGCGGGAACACAAAATGTACTTACATATATGCTCTCTCTCTCTCTCTCTCTCTCTCTCTCTCTCGATAAGGAATAACATACAATCTTGTGAAACAAAGTATGAGTCTTCAGTTCGACACGGACCTTCAATAACCATGGTGATTATATTCAATGTGAGTGTGGGCAACAATTTAATTTTATCCTCTAGGACACCAAAACGATAGCCAACAATTTCGACTGACTTTGTTGCTTAATGTGCAATCGTAATCAGTTTTGTTTGTGGATTTTCTTGGAAACACTAGAGGCTTGGGTTCTCTTTTTACCATAATCATGAAGGTCAGCTATTGGTTTTATAAATTTAAAAATTGATGATCAGAAACAAATTTAACTGAAACCTATGATTGCCAAGTGTATCACCAATACCTGAGCAACATTATTCAGCCGTTGTCAAAAATGTAACTATCAGAAGCGCCCAACAACACCGAAGACAACAAAATTAAATATCAATAACAACTAACTGGCAATCAGGCGAAAAACTTTCTTCTACATTGTCTCAGCCAGAGAGCACAAAGGAATGTGAGCCAGATATTAATGCCGAAGTCACCAGGGTGCCATGCTAGTGCCATGCCACCTCCGCCACCACTCAGCAAACATGTAACACATTTTGAGTCGGATTGGGAATAATATATAACCGACTTCTTTTTGTTTTTGGTTATTGAATTCCAAAGCCAAAACTAAACTCCACCTGGGGGCTTACCCGGCCATGCCAACTTATAGGCACCTATATGAAACCAGGTGGATTTAGCTAACGAATTATTCTCCAGTCTTCCAGTTATGATGGAGTTTGGCCGAAATCGAAATTGCTTCTTATGGCCTCCTATAGCTACCTCATATAGCTAGCATCTAGCATTTTGGAACTATGATCTGCAAAATGTGGAATCGACGACTACAACGACTACGACGACCGACGACTTAAAGCCCCCGAGAGAGTGTAATTGAAAAATATTTAAAAAGCAATTTTTCATATCGACTGGTTCGCGCCTTTTGTGGTTATAAAGTACCCAACATAGTTCCAACACTCTTAGGCTTAGGCTAGGTTGTTGCGGGTTAGACGATGATGATCATGATGATGATGATGGTGGCACGGCAGAGTTACGTTGAAAGATGTGGATTTTAATCCCGAAACGATTGTAGATTTATAGAAAGAACAGTTTGATCTATCGCGGATACATATTCATCTTACTTTTCGGGTCTCCCAATACCTGCAACAACAACAACAACAACAACAACAACAACAACAAAAACCCATTGACTTGAGACTTTTCATAGAGAGACGACTCTTGTAGATATTCATATGGGCGATATTATGGGATCTTATGGGAGAGAAATCGCAATAGGGAGACAATGGGAAGAATTATGATCGCATATAGTGGTTATATGGACACATGAAGGTGCTATAGTCAGTCTAGTCGTCGTCGTCGATTCCACTTGGGCATGCACTAAGGAGAAATATATTACTTTGAACTTTTGTACTGTAACAGTTCAATGTTGAGGATTATTTTTCTGTGTAAATTTATAAACATAATAATGACGAGTATAGGTACTTTGCGCTTCCCAAATTCAATCTTCACTTGGTTATGAAATTGGAATTTTATAATCTCAAACAAGAAATAAAGGTTTTATTGGTGGTGTTGGATAGGTTTTATTTTGTTTTTTGATAAATCTATTTTCTTGGAAGGAAGACATGTGAAAAAGAAAGCTGTTTGTTAGAATTGTAGGTGGGTTTGACGACTTCGCTAAAGGTGAGATCAATGAAATATAGAAATTTTGTACCTAATAACTTGGATTGTAATAGCCGGCAAATTTTTCTTCAAAATTTTTAGAAGTTTTACTTTAAGAACTATGAAGTTTAGGGAATCAAATTTCATTGGTAACAAAAAAGGGATCTTTTTCCCCCCATTTTGATGGAAGGGGAAATGTTCTTTAAAGGTGACTTAAAACATGAAAACAATTATTGAAACACAATGGTCATAGGTGTTTGTTGTATATCCAGAAACCCCTTCTTTTACTTTTATTAAGAATAATATAAAATTAATAGCTAAGAAAAAATTCAACAAAAAATTTTAGCTGATATTTTTTCCAAAATTCTACGTCCAATAGAAATTATGGTGAAGTTTAGCTCATAAAAGACTTTTGTGAATATTGAATAATTGTAAGCGTATGAGTTTGTCACTTTGAAAACAGACAGTATCTGTGCTATAAAATTTTGACATAACTTATTTCAACCTCGAAGAATTCCCACAAGTAATTGCTCCAAGCAAACCAGAATATAACTTTTTATAATTTTTGATTTAGTGAATAAGTATTAAGAGAACTATTAAAGAATAATACAATTTGACAAATATTCTCATACACTAAAATGTGGGTCTATTCCTTATCAGTGAAAAAATAAATCGAACAAACCATTCGCAGTCAAAAATTTTCTAATAAATTTTGAATAAGAAAACGATATCCTTTCAACAATAAATAGTTGGACTTAAGACCAGGGGCTTATTTCTCATCAAAATACATCAACAACTTCTAGCAGTTAAGTCTTGCCAAGTACTTTTTAGTACTACTGTCTTATGTAGGGTTAGGTGGGGCTAGTTGGGACACGGGGCAAGTTAGTCAAAGTGAAGTACTCAGAAACTTCAAGTCCTTACTGAACACGATTATACACGATTAAAGTATGCTCGTTAGTCGAAACGAATCAAATTATTAAAAACACTAATGTTTTGTGTGTTTTGAGCGGTTAAAGTAAAAATGTATTTACTGTTTCTTTACTGAATATCTCGACAGCAACTGTGTTTTTCATGTGCCCCCTTTCTATATTTTATGTTTTCCTAAGTTTAGTTTTTTGAGAGACACGAAATATTCAAAAAAGTCACTTTGAGGTATGTTGAACCATCACTGGTTCAATTTTTTCAGCTGAATTACTAATCTAGCTACTTTTGTATCTTATTTCCGATATTTTATGATTTCCGAATGTGGAATTATACTCAATAAAGTCAAAATGTGTGATTCTCTATTGTGTTTTTTTACTTAATTTGGTTGTTATGGTATGTCAAAAATAAACCCCACTAGCCGTACAAGTTGGACCAACTGGCTTCGTGCATTGGAGACAAAATAATTCTTTGATAAATGTATGTATCTCAAATTACATTGAAACCCAAAATGCCATTATTCTTTCTATTGTAGTCAAGTTCATTACTGCATTATGAATATATTGGAATTGGAAGTTATGAAGCTTCAAACTGAAAGTTGTTGCTTTTTGGCAACAGTCGAATCGAATTTCGAATTTGAATAGTCAAGCTGATAGCACTGAAAACTGATTTTTTTCGAAACAAAAATGTTTGGATTTGGATTTTTAGTACAGTAACTATGTATAGATTAGACCATGTGTGAAATCCGGTAGTTCTGAATTTTTGCTGAGTTGTTTATAATGTTAAGCTAATATTAAATCTAATTTTTCGACCTCGAGTGCCTAACGAAACATTGGTAAAAATCCAAAAAAAAACTTTTGCGTTTTTCAGTAAATGGCATTTTTAGCTATGAAGGGCTGGTTTTTTACTATTAACTATTGTCTACGGTTTCACCCTAACAAATTCTTCCTAGTACCATTTCTGTAAGTTCAACAGTTTCCAAGGTACAGATTTTCAAAATACAGCAATAAAAAATGTATAACAGAAAGTAGTAGAAATTTAAAGTAGGTATATTAAAAGGCTTTAAACCCATAACAGTAATCAAACTATTAGAACGGGTTGATTAGGTAAAAAAAAGATAAAAAAAAATTGTAAGGGCAGTACGGACAATTTTCTTAAAAAATGACTACATGTTAAAATACCTATTCAAAGAGAACCGTAATAGCTAGAAAAAAATCCCATAATTTATCTTAGAGCCATAAAGTTATTTTAGCCAATAGTTTGTGAATATCTTTTCTTCAAACTCTGCATTTTGGAAAAAAAACTTTATTTTTTTAAGTTCTAAATGTTTCTATCAATTTGTAATCGAATACTGTAAACCAGACGCGAAAAAGTCTTTTTGTTTTCGATGAAAGATCTAGATCACTATTTGCAGGCATGGCACCTTACTTTTCAATAACAAAGTTGCTGGCCTGGAAATAGTGATATAGATCTTGTTATTTTCAGTTTTCTCGAAAGCTAAAAGACTTTTTCGCATCTAAATTGCCAGTATTGGACAATATAAAGCATACTTAAGAGTTAAAAACTATCCCTTCATAGCTAAAAATGCCATTCACTGAAAAAAACGCATTTTTACCAATGTTGCGTCACATCAGCTTATAATCATAAACAACTGAGCAAAAAATTAGAACAAACAAGTTTGACACAACGTCTCCTTCCTATACAAAACGACAAGGTTACTGGACTAATAAAAAACAAATAGCTATGAAAACTTTATTAAAAACTAATTTATGGAAAACGGATTACGTGTTGATTTTTTTCGAAATTTCATTATTAACACAAATTAAAAACGGAATGGGTACTAGATTTCCTTTTTCAATCTTATACAAATTTTATAAAAAGATACAGAATATAGTCATATTAAAAACGACTCAACTCACCGTTCTAAAAATTCATATTAATAAAAAAAAAATAAGTAAAGTATATAATTCGTTCTGAATTCAAATTCATGTACGAGCTTAGAAGTATTTCCAATCTACTAACACATTTTATTGAAGAAAACAAATCTTAAACATATAATGTGCCCAATTTCGTGTTAATGTTTTGTTTAGTTTTGAGCCATTTTTCAGCAGTGTCTCTTTTTTGCATATCTTTTATCAAGCATTTAAGTCCAATTAATGCTCCAAAAGAATTCCGTTCTTCTAAAACGTTCGATTTAATTTTGTCCCTACCGATTTTTTTTAATTGATCGATCCTAACTACATGACCTTATGAATTCGAATTAATATTGTGCGTGGCTCAAGGTCCACTATACTTTTAAGAACTATTACATATTACTATGCCACATAAGAAAAATAATGACTTCCTTCCTCCTTAAAAAAAAAAACAAAAAATACCAAATTCCTTATATTCATTACCATCGAAAACCTCCTTAGCTTCTATAATTGCCTGTTTCACTTATATAATTGCAATATAATTGGAAAGTCTCCTTATTTTTCTGCACACACATGATGATAAACGAGCGAGCACCTACATATACTACCTACTTTTATACTTACATTTCAAACTTAAGGCTTCCTTCTCTGTTCTGTACTTTTAATTCCAATTATACATTTTTTTTTTTGAAAACAACAAAATCTATATCTGTGTGTGTCCGACCCCAAAAAGGCGACACCTAGATGCTATCTATAAACCGTAACCAATCATATTACAACAAACGACACGACCTTTATGCGTAGGTATTTATAGTGCAACAATGCTCCTTCTCCTGCTTCATGCAATATACCAGGAGCATCTCTCTAGTGCCCCATTACCAACGGCTGGCTTACTCAATTTGCGCATAAAGCACACCACACACTACATAAATATGAATACAACAACACATAGGGGGAATCCAATACGGCACCACCACACCAATTTCAGAAAGAACCTTCTTTTTTTATTGAAGAATCCAATAATCCGTTCCGAAATAGAGAAAGAGAGATTCATGATAGCAAATCCGCCGGATTCGGATTACTCCCAGATCTCAACAAACGAAAAAAAAAACAATTGTTGTGTGTGCTGCTGCTCAGGCTGAGATATCTAGCTGCTGTATGCGCGCATTGGGTTCCTTTTAAGGGAATTATTCAATTTGCTCGTTAAATTAGATCAGAAACACCAGGCAAAAGTAGCACTACCCACCAAAGAACAAACCAAACCTTTTATTCCGCATCTCGCAGCTAGCTGTGTGGTGATATACTTTGCCTTTCCAGATTCTGACAGAGGAGTTGGTCCGTCCGTCGCTTCCTCGCGTCGTCGGTTGTTCCTTCCTACAAACAAACCAACAGTCGTATCTGTTAAACAGCATCTGGTTAGTTGAGAGTTGTTTTGTGGTTTATTGGTTCTTGATGCAATTTATTATTTTACCAATAGAACACAACATACATTGTCTAGAAACGGTGGATTTCTGCTTTTATCAAGATGTTGCGAATGTTGAAGAATTTTCTAGACTCTATGGAAAAAAAATCAATACTCAAACTATTCTTTGTTTCTTTTTCTTTGCAGGATCACCACCATTAACTGGGACTGGAATTGTTCGAGTCATCGTTCAGGATATGAATGATCATCGACCAGAATTTGCTCGCCAATCATACCATGCAACAGTACAAGAGAATCTTCCAATTGGAACAAAAGTTCTTCATCCTGTGGCCACAGACAAGGATACCGGTCTAAATGCTAAGATTCGTTTCAGCTTACTTGGCGAGAAGATGGAGAAATTCAATGTGAATGCTGATACTGGAGAAATAACTACAGCATCAGTTCTTGATCGCGAAGAAACATCAGTCTATTATCTAACTTTGATGGCTCAAGACAGTTCAGCAACTGAGCCACGTGCTTCAACGGTCAATCTTACGGTCACTATTCTTGATGTTAACGACAATGCTCCGACTTTTGATAGTTCCAACTTCAATGTGTATGTCCCGGATAATATTAAAAATGGTGAATTCATATTTGGAGCTAGAGCTATTGACTTGGATGATGGAGCAAATGCTGAAATTGTCTACTCACTAAGTGGAAATGATTCCAATAAGTTCGATATCAATAAGAAGTCGGGAGTAATCAAGACCAAAGTCGAATCATGGTCCACCATTGGAGGCAGTGGCAGTAACAAGAATTATTCAATAGTGATGCATGCTACTGATCAAGGAACTGATCCTCGAAGTGCCAAAGCAACTCTCAATATTCAACTGAGTCAAGCTCAAAAGTTCCCAACCTTCTCTTACATGCCCAACACACAGTTCACACTCTCGGAAGATGTTACCGAAGGCAAATTCATTACCAAGATCCAAGCTACATCGCCGAAAAGAGATGCCTCTGGGAATATCAGATACTCAATAGCTGGTGGAAATATTGATGAAGCAGTTCGAATTAATCCGGAAACTGGAGAAACAACTATTGGCAAAGATGGTCTGGACTATGAGACAGCACATCAATATGAAATTTGGATCGAAGCAGCCGATTCGGACACGCCAAGCCTTCGCAGTGTCATGTTGCTAACCATCAATGTTACCGATGCAAATGACAATGCTCCAGTAATGGAGAAATTAATTTATAATGCGGAAATTTTCGAAGAAGAACCAGAGCAGACTGTGATCAAGGTTAAAGCAATTGATCGTGATTCAGCTGAAAATGGAGAAGTCACCTATCGCCTGGTGAATGATTATGAGGAATCCTTTGAAATTGATCATTTGGGTGAAATTTATACCAAAGTTTCGCTTGATCGTGAAGAAATTGCTTCATATGAACTAATTGTTGAAGCTGTTGATCAAGGAATTCCTCAATTGACTGGAAGTGCCAGTGTGATTATAACGGTATTGGATAAAAATGACAATCCACCAAGATTCACACGATTGTTTAGTGTGAATGTCACCGAAAATGCTGAAATTGGAAGCTTTGTGATCAAAGTGACGTCATCTGATTTGGATACTGGAGTGAATGCCAATGCAACTTATAGCTTCACAGAAAATCCTGGCGAGAAATTCATCATTGATCCTATTACGGGAAATGTTTCTGTTGCTGCTCATTTGGATCGTGAGCAACAAGATGAGTATTTGTTGAAGGTAGCAGCTTCAGATGGTGCCTGGCGATCAGAAACCCCTTTGACAATCACAATTCAAGATCAGAATGACAATGCTCCCGAGTTCGAACACAGCTACTATAGCTTCAATTTCCCAGAATTGCAACGTCCAGTGGCATTTGTGGGGCAAGTGATTGCCACCGATCGTGACAAGCAGGGGCCGAATTCGGTGATTTCATATTCCCTACAGCACCCATCAGATCTGTTCACGATTGATCCAGCTACTGGAGAAGTTCACAGCAAGAGAACAATAGGGTATAAACATTCTCAGGTTGAGGCCTCTCCAGAGAACATGTACTCCATGACAATTTTGGCCACAGACAATGGCAAACCTCCAATGTACTCGGAGTGTCTTGTCAATGTGAATGTCGTTGATGCCAATAATAATTCTCCACGGTTTGAATCACGTAGCTATTTGTCACCGGTTCCCGAAGATGCCAAAGCCGGACAGAAGATAGTTCAAGTTGTAGCCAAAGATGAGCTCGATTATGGGGTAAATGCGGAAATTGACTATTCAATTGTCGGTGGCAATGGAACCTCGTACTTTTCTATTAACAAACAAGATGGTTGGATATCAGTCTCCAAATCAATTGCTGTTTCGCCAAATACAGCTTTTGTCCTGAGGATCAAAGCAATTGATCGTGGAGTTCCACCTCAAAGCGATGAAGTTCAGGCTACGGTTATTGTGACTGGAGAAAATAATTACGCACCAGAATTCACGGCTCTGAGTTATCAAGTGATCGTTGCAGAAAACCAACCGATTGGAGCAAAAATCGTTACAGTCGAAGCATCCGATAGAGATGATGGTCCTAATGGGATGATTCGTTACTCAATTTCTGGCGGCAATGAGAGGAAAGAATTCACAGTCGATGCAGTAACAGGTGCGGTCACAATTCTCCAACCGCTTGACTACGATCAGATAAGAGTGTATCGCTTGAATATTACAGCTGACGATTTGGGCTTCAAATCGAAGAGTGCTGTTGCAATGCTAACTGTAATCCTAACTGATATCAATGATAATGCTCCCGAGTTCAATCAGTCCAAGTACCATTCATATTTGGCAGAGAACCAACCACCGAATACATTTGTCTTCCAAGCACATGCAACTGATAATGACTCGCCCATAAATGCTGTCATCCGATACTCCATCACTGGTGGAACTGGTCGGAATCTCTTCAGAATTAATCCAACCAACGGAATGATCAACTCAACTGCCAGCTTTGACTACGAGGAGAAGAAAGAGTACTTGCTACAAGTTCTTGCTCAAAATCCTGATTCAGTGATGCAGGGCTATGCTGAGGTTATTGTGCACATCACCGGAGTCAATGAGTATTATCCGCAGTTTATACAGCCGGTCTTTCACTTCGATGTTTCGGAATCAGCTGAAGTTGGAACAGTTATTGGATCTATTCAAGCCACGGACAAGGATGCTGGAGAAGATGGAAAAGTCTACTACCTTTTGGTTGGCTCCAGCAATGACAAGGGATTCGGAATAAATGCTGAAACTGGTGTGATGTTTGTTTCGAGAAACCTCGATCGTGAGACCCAAAGTCGTGTGGTCCTGACAGTGCTAGCAAAGAATTTTGGTGGAATTCGAGGAAATGATACGGATGAAGCTCAAGTTATCATTTCGATTCAGGATGGCAATGATCCACCAGAGTTTTTGAATCACATTTATGAATCGAGGATATCTGAGGGAGCACCCATTGGCACCAAAGTAACCAGTGTCAAGGCCGTAGACAAAGATGTCCGACCGCAAAATAATCAATTCAGCTATTCAATCATCAATGGAAATATCAATCAAGCCTTCAAAGTTGATCCACAAAGTGGACAAATTGAAACAGCAAAAATGCTAGATCGGGAGACTATCCCAACATACAATCTGATTCTGGGAGCTATTGATACTGGACTTCCTCCCCAAACTGGTACTGCAACTGTGAAGATAGACCTGCTTGATGTCAATGACAATGGTCCAATATTCGATGCCAACGGAGTGATTGGCTATGTTTCTGAGAATGAACCTCCTGGAACTACAATCATGACTCTGTCTGCTAACGATCCTGATCTTCCACCAAATGGAGGACCGTTTACTTACTATCTGGTTGGTGGTAAGCACAAGGCAATGGTTAATGTTGACAAGCATTCAGGCTTAATGAAGACAACTCGAAGTATTGACCGTGAGGTGACACCAAGTTTGGAAGTGATCGTAGAAGTAGAAGATAATGGAAAACCAAAGATGAAATCACAACATACGATCACTGTGAATATCCTCGATCAAAATGACAGCCCCTCAATGCCGCGCAGGGTCCATGTACTTTTGAATATTTTCAGCAACGAAATTCCGATTGGAAAAATTGCTGATGTTCATCCAGATGATCCCGATACCACTGGCGACTATAAGTGCCGAATCAAACCAGATTCTCAGGGAAGTCTTTTGGGAATTCTTACGATTCCAGCTAAATGTGATCTACACACAACACCAAAGACTTCAACTCATGGGTATTCGTATTTTGTGACAGGAAATGATGGAAAGCACAATGATGTTACGTCAACGGTTACGGTAGAATTCAAAAGCTTCGATAACACTACGGTCGCTAACTCGATCACCATCAATGTTGACAATATGACAGCTGAAACATTTTTGACAACCTACTATCGAAGCTTCTTGGACACTCTCAAGTCCAGTGCGGATCAGGGCGATGAGTATAACCTCTACAGTATTAGGAATACATTGAATCAAACTGGTTTTCAAGTGGCATTGGCACTGCAGACCTCGAGTCAAAGTTATCGATCGCCTAGGTACATTACAGAGCGACTTAACAAGAAGCTGGAAACTTTTGAAAGACTCTTGCAATCTTCTGGACGAGTTAAAATTGGTTTCACACCTTGTTTTGGAATCAACACATGTGACAATGGTGGTGTCTGCAGCGAAGACTTTAGGGTCCATGACACGAGGTCTCTCAACATCGTAGACAGTCAGACGCTGATTTTTACTGCACCACTGGTGACTCATGATTTCGTTTGTAAATGCCCGGATGGTTATACTGGGCGTCAATGTGAGAAACGTCAAGACCCCTGCTCTCCCAATCCATGTCAAGCCAATGGCCAGTGTCGACGGCAAGGCTATGACTTCCAATGTACTTGCTCACCTCATCGAGAGGGCAAATTCTGCCAATTGGAGAGAGGAGATGTTTGTGCTGGTAGCCCTTGTAGAAATGGAGGATCTTGTCGAGAAAGCCCTGACGGATCATCGTTCTTCTGCCTTTGCAGACCTGGCTACCGAGGAAACCAATGTGAGCATATTGCTGATTCATGCAGGCCAAATCCTTGCCTCCATGGAGGCTTGTGTGTGGCACTCAAGCCAGGATATAAATGCAGCTGTGTGGGAGGACGTTATGGTAGGCACTGTGAGAAGACAACATTTGGATTTGAGGAGCTCTCTTTTATGGCATTTCCATCTCTGGATGCAGCCACAAATGACATTTCCATCATCTTTGCCACAACAAAACCTGATGGTCTGCTTTTATATAATTATGGTATTCAAAGTGGGGGTAGATCGGACTTTGTGGCAATTGAAGTCGTCAAGGGAAAGGCATTGTTTTCTTTTGGTGGAGCTCGTACTGCCATTACCACGGTTGTGGTGGGAAGTAAAACTAATAACACGCTTGCCAATGGCAAGTGGCACAAGGTGACTGCAACACGAAATGGCCGAGTGATGTCGCTGAGTGTGGCCAAATGCTCTGAGAATGGAGACGTCTGTGAAGACTGCAGACCTGGAGACTCCAATTGCTATGCTGATGATGTCGGACCTTCAGGGTAAGTTTTTAGGGACTTTCACGTAAGCGTTAAATATAAAACTCGATTATTTTTCATTTCAGAACCTTAAATTTCAACAAACAGCCTTTACTGGTTGGAGGTCTTTCGACAGCTGATCCCGTTCTAGAACGACCTGGTCAGATTCACACGGATGATTTGGTTGGTTGTGTTCATAGTGTCTCCATAAATGGACGTCTTTTGAATATGAGTAGTCCCCTGAAACAACGAGGTGTCCTTCCCACTTGTAATCGGAACAACAATGGCGGACCATGTCAGCAGGGTCTTCCATCTGATCCCGCTCTTTCACTCTGTGGAACATTTGGAATCTGCATGGATCGATGGCACACAGCTATGTGCCAATGTGGAGGGAATCTTCTATCACCCGATTGCTATAGCTCTCTGGAGCCCATTTCAATCTCCGATGGTGGCTTTGTAGAATTCAAAATTTCTGAGAAACACCGAAGAATGCAGCTACTGGACAATTTGTATGGAGGCAATAACGTTTGGACGTACGACGTAGAGTCTCGAAGGCGACGCTTTACTGTGAACAATGACAACATTACTTCAATGGCTCAGATTGGTGATCCACCAAAGACCCTTAGTCTGGTTTTTAGAACTGTTCAGATGAATGGAATCGTACTTTTCGCTGCTACCAACAAACATTTCACCTCAGTTGAGCTAAGATCAGGGAAATTAATGTACAGCTCAAGACAGAGAACATCGGTTAATATGACAGTTCATGAGCCGGAAAATTTATCCGATGGCAAGTGGCACAATTTGACCCTGCATGCTTCTAATCGAGTGTTGAGAATTCTCATTGATGGCCAGAAAGTTGGTGATGAATTGGACTCAGCTGGAGTTCATGACTTTCTTGATCCATATTTGACAGTTTTGTCAGTTGGTGGTGTGCGTCGGGAATTCTTGCAGCAAGAGACAATGCCTGCTAGCTTTGAAGGTTGCTTAGCAAACTTTACCATAAACAATGAAGTGCAACCCTTCAATGGTTCTGGGAGTGTCTTCAATGAGGTACTTTCACGTGGAAAAGTCTTCCAGGGATGTGTTGGAGTATTGGGTATTGGAGCAGCACAAGTTGCAGATCCGCTAAGTATTGGAATAACATTGGTAATTGTGTTCTTTGTTATTCTTCTGGTTGCAATTTTGGTATCATTTGTTGTGTTTCGATTTCGAAAGCAACAGAAAGAGAAGAGTGGTGGTCCGGGTGGAGCACCTGGTCTACAGAGCAAACAAAATGGAGGATCAACAATGCTTGGTAGCTCCGGACTCGGTGGTAGTAATGGCGACTGCGTAATGGCACGAGGGCTACACTCCAATGATCCTAGTGTTGGGTATCATGGTGACAATGGAGATCTAATTCGAGGAGTTGGTGGCCATCATATGGTCGGACCAGAATTGATATCCAAGAAATACAAAGAACGAGAAATTGGTCCTGGCGAACACCAGCGACCACAAAGACCTGACATCATCGAACGAGAAGTGGTAAGCAAGAGTCCACCACTGCGAGATGAGCATCATCCACCGATTCCACCACCAAGCCAATCACATCATCCCCATGACCATCCCGGATCAGTGGATATGGGTTCTGAGTTTCCAGAACATTATGATTTGGAAAATGCAAGTTCCATAGCTCCATCTGATATTGACATTGTTTACCATTACAAAGGCTATCGAGAAGCTGGAGGTGTTCGGAAGTATAAGGCAACTCCTCCACCTGTTGCTTCATACACGCACCACAAACATCAAGCATCGCCAGCTCAGCAACAACATAGGCATTCTCCACATCATGGAGGCCCTTATGCACCCAGAGTTCCACCACAAGCTAGTCAGCCTCCACCATCCAGCACACCACGTCCCCATCAGAGCACTCCATTGGCGAGGCTTTCACCAAGCTCCGAACTGAGCTCGCAGCAGCCACGTATCCTCACGTTGCACGACATTTCGGGGAAACCTCTGCAAAGTGCTCTGCTAGCCACAACTTCCAGCTCGGGAGGAGTAGGCAAAGATGCCCTGCATAGCAACAGTGAGAGAAGTCTCAATAGTCCTGTAATGTCACAACTTTCTGGACAGAGTTCCAGTGCTAGCCGACAAAAACCGGTAGTGCCACCTCAGTCAACTCCACAGGCTCCCATGGGTCTAACAGCAGAAGAAATCGAGCGTCTAAACGTTCGACCGCGTACATCAAGTCTCGTCTCGACACTGGATGCAGTGTCAAGCAGCAGTGAAGCACCTCGAGTGCCTGGTGGTGCCCATCATCTCTCCCTTGGCGTCCATCATTCTGCTGATGTTGATGCCCACAGTTCCACATCAACGGACGAAAGTGGAAACGATAGCTTCACATGTTCTGAAATTGAATATGACAACAATAGCATCAGTGGGGATAAATATACAAAAAGTGGCGGTGAAGATGATCGTCGTGGCAATGAAAGTGTCACGAATTCTAATAAAGCACCACCCATGCCACCACCCTCGTATGATGGCTTTGATTCTTCGTTCCGAGGTTCCCTCAGCACTCTAGTCGCTTCCGATGATGATCTATCCACGCACATGGGTGGAATCTATCGGCAGCCAAATGGTGCTGCCTCTCCATCCACAACAACACTCGGATGGGATTACCTCCTCAATTGGGGTCCAAATTTTGAAAGTCTGATGGGTGTCTTCAAAGACATTGCTGAACTTCCCGATTCGGTGGGAGAACATCACCCGCCTTCATTAAGGATACCAGCTAGTGTACAAAAAGCCTCCGAAGAATATGTGTAGATGCTGCCAATTTCTATTAAAAGTCTTTGTATATAAAAAAAAAAAACGAAAAATTTACTTTAAAAACCACAAGCTGTTTGTATTATTCTAGATTAGAACCATATTAACTTAGTTTTTTTTAGCATAGACATCAACCAATTGTTAATCATTTCTTATGAATTTTGTAATAATTATTTTTTGGGCTTCCACTGACAAATCAAAAACACACAACGAACAAAAAATAGATATCCTAATAAATATTATCTAGTAACAAAAGCAAAAAAAACCCTATTTCATAGTTTAAAGTTAATAAATAATAATAATAATTGTGAATCACCTTGTATCAAGGTTCAAATCCTAAATACATTAAAATCAACAATAAAAAAAAAAGGTTTGTGCATTTGATATATTTTTTTATTTTTATTTTAAAATCATATTTTTCTCCAAAGTGGCATGAGAAATATTTTAAAAAATTAAAAGAACTAAATAGCTAACACCTCATTACAGTTAGTTTCTTAGGATAAAACTTTTTTTTTTTTTAATCACAGACTAAAATTTCCCGTGTGCTATATTAACTATAAAACATTTAAACAAAACAAAAAAAAAACTTAAATATAAAAACAAAAATCTTGCCATAAGATTTACCGAGTGTAAATTTTCGAAATGCAAATTTATTAATTTGGAAAATTAAAAACAAAAATAACAAAATTTATCAGAGCAAAGGAGTATTTTAAGTTATAATTTTTGTGTTGATTGTAATTGATTTAACTTTTAAGTAGTTCACTATAAATTGAAATAAAAAAAAAAAATATTCTATTAAAATAATTTTAAGAAACAAAAAGGATAATAATATTATGTGGTATCCTAAAGCCTGAGTCTTAAATGTTTAAACAAATAAAAATGTGTTAAATAAATTAGGTTGACAAATTATATATATATTTTTTTTTTGTAGAAATCAAAATTTGAACGATTAGTTTTAAAATAGTTTTAGTTTATTTTTTTTTTTTTTTAATTTTAATTTTTAACTTTAATTTTAATGAAATAAAATACTAGGAAATAAAATGTTTTTATACGAAAAGAATATTATTGTTGTTTTTTTTTTAATTTTTAAAATTGTTTCTCAGGTCTGTCCATTTACACATCTGTAAATAAAGGATGTCTGACATCTTAAATTATAGTAGCAAGTAAAAATGGCTGGTAAGAGAACCATAGCCATATCAATTAATACGCCCTCTTTTGCTGTCACTGGCACATAAAGAAAATATTGACGAACGGTGGAAAGCAAAATTGTTTTAAAATCTTTGTAACCTGCTGAAAACACATTTAATTTATTTTCATATTGGACATTTTCAGCCATCAGAATAATAAACAGAGTTTAGATAAATTCTGGCTGCCAATTCAAAAACACTATTAAAAAGCTCTAGTTTCCAAACCAACCGGTCCCATGGGTTGCTGCCACCAGTAACGTACAACAAGTTGGTTGATGTCGTCCACCACTCGATTGCACCACCTAAAATGAGGCCTTCCTCTGTCATGACCGCTACACTGATGTTGTTGTGCAATGTTAGAGGGGATCCTAGGTAAACAAAAATCTTCGACTACTCCAAAGTGGATTGAATTGGTTAGATTTAAGTTCAAGATATCATAAATACTGTTTTCCAGAGACATTACTACCGTTATGCGTGGTATCATCCGTGGTAGTATTGATACGGGACTCAAATTATTGGGGAGTGATTGAACAAAGAATAACACTCCTACAGAAGTTTTATTGAAACTCAATAAATCTTACGGCCGTATCATTTACTAATTTGAAAACTAATTTTATAGCATTTTGCACACTTGGCACTGAATTCTACATTATATTGCTTGAGTTTTGCTCTTTTCCCTTCCATTGATTCGTTGCTTTGATCATTTAACACCTCCATTTATTTGGCTGCTATTACGAACGGATTTCCGGTCAAAATATTGAATTCTACCACTTTTTTTTTGTTTTTCCAAGTTCATTGAAACAGGTATTGGTGAAGTATCAACTGGTAGAAATAGCAATGTCGAATTTGAAGTGTACTTATATGCAACTGGTTCAAGTAATGAAAATGAGCTAGCCGAGGTTTATTCCTAAGAGACCATGACATTAATAAACTCCAGAAATTTCTCAAACACTTAAAAGTTTTCGATTTTCAAAACCAATGGAAATATTTGTTACTTCTGCAGTTTTGAATAATTATTTCTCCCGGAAATTTGAGGGAAAATGTGTCTAAGATTTTGGTGAAAATGCATCCATCACGTAATTCTGATTAAGATAAAATGAATTTGGGGAAGGTCATTCGGCAGACATAGACAAAATTTGTATTTTTCTGAGTTACTGAATCTGAATTGTCGAGCATTGGCTTCTGCCAGTCTAAAACCAATCTCTGATTCACGTTTTCATAATCCTCGCAAGCAATCTTTTTCTACTCATTTGTCTCTTGTGCATAAATATTTTTTTTAAGTCTAACACGAACCAATAAATAGTCTGGAAAAAAACGATAAGTTACACATTTGTGCCAAATTGTATCACTGTACCACTATTAAAAACTGGTTTGAGTCTTTTGAATCTTTAACTAAAAATTACCGAAATGTGCAACTGCACCTTAAGATCCAGATCCAGAAAAACTGTTAGAAGTACCATTTCATCTCATCTTACAGCTTCCATGAATTACTCAAAGACAACAGAAATAATCTGCCAAAACAAAAAAAATCGGGAATAGTAGTAGGTACGTCAGTGGTAAATGTAGAACCCACCAGAAAATTTAAAAAAGCTTTTTGCGAAATTGTTCATACAAAGCAGTAGCTCATCACTGAATTAAGTGGTTATGTATTGTCGCAATACAACGATAACCCTAAAACATATTTTCTCACTTTTCTAGTAATCAAATTAACGCTATTGGGAGTTAAACAAATAAGGTTAAGCATAAAACTTACTAAATAAAGTCCTAAATTGTTCTACTTAAACTTACATAATATACGTTTATTACAAAAAAAAATACCATCATTAGTTTATTATAACTCAATTTGCTTATTCATCGGGTTCACTTCATTAACTTGTTTTGAATAAAAAAAACTTAATAATTTTATAAACACCCAAACTATAAAAAAAAAAATATCAAAACAACAAACAAAACAATTCAAAAGTCCCGGAAACCCAATTCGGTAAAGCGATTAAAATAATTTATTACAATCAATTAAAATTCACCATCAAAAATCCGTTTTTCAAGATTAATTCATTAGCAGAAAATAAAAATTCAAAGCAACACAAAATAATAAATGTGCGGCACCACAATTCTAATCCATGTTTCTAATCTCTGCAATCATTAACCGAAAAATGCTTACTTTCACCGATACCACAATTTCTTTCCAACCAACCATCATCAGACATCCTCTATTCTGCAAGTATATACTCTGCCTTGTAAAACCGGATGACCAAACTACACAAAACACGAACATTCACTCTCGAAAATCCTCAAGACGAAGGATATAATTCTGAGAATTGACGGCAAGGTGGGCGGTGAGCGGGTGCCTCCATGGTGTGTTGGTAAACACATTCTCCTAGGAGTCTTACTTTCACTTCAACAACTTTCGCCAGTAGTTGTTGGCGGCAGCATTGAAATTTATAATTCCTGTTATCAGCCCAAACCAGGTCAGCTCGAATGTAACGCGTACATACATCCTTAGGACCACAAAAACCACAACGATTCAACAGGAGGGACATGTGCCACATGTGCCGTTTGCAGGACTTGCGCATTGTTGGCCCTCTGCGATATAGTGTCCAGTGTAGTGGAAAAGCTTTCTTGCAATTTACCGATTCACTGTTGGTCATTTGGTAAAAGCAGCGGCTATACAAAAAGCTTGGAAATCCTCGCCACCAAGTCAGTCATGAGTTTTTCCTAGTTCGGTTCGGTCGTATCGTAAGTAAATCCGTGCTCCTTGCAAATATTCTTCCACATGCACTTGTCAGTTGCATAATAATTCGCACCTCAAATTATTGAATTATTATGTTTTTTCGCCGAATGTTCACGCGAAAGGATACGAATTCCGTTGAGGAGGACAGCGATTGTCCATCTTCATCAGCACCCCAGCAACGTCATGTACTCTCTTCTACGCCTCGCTCGGCAAGGAAGAACCAACAGCACCTTTCATCAGCCGGCTCGCATCGACCCGGTTCAGTCTTGCAACTGACTCCACTCTGGGAGTACATTTTACGGACACGCACCCTTCCAGATAACGTTTGTCCGAAGGAAATGTTTAACGAGTTTTTGGAACGTTTACGTGATGCCGAGTGGCAAGTGAGGCAGCATGCTCTTCGTGTGCTCGTCGATGTTTTGGTTGTGATGGGTCCAAAAGCAGATGCCTATATGGACCCATTGGTGTCGCAGTTGGTGGAGAACTTAGGGCATCAGGCTCCTACCGTTCGGAAAGGAGCACTTGACTGCCTGAGAGTTTATTTAGCAGAAACAGAAATGCCAGAGACCGTTCTGCTGCAGATTCTGGACATTGGACTGAATCAGAAGATAACAAATGAACCGTTTGGTGGACGTTTAACATGTGGTGTTATGCTATCCCTACCAGCTTTGGTTCAATCGACCCTACACACGACCAAGAGGAATTACATCCTTCGAACGACCATTGACATGCTGGTCAGTAAAATGGGTCAAGTGACTCATCAGGAAATCACCTTGAAGGTGCTGACCAAAGTTCGAGAGTTGATTGGTAACAGAGAATTCTCTGAGTACATGTCACATGGGGCCTTCAGAGAGTTTGAGTTGCTGTGCAGTGTTTATGGAGTGGGCGAAAGTAAGGAGCTGAATTCTAGTACGAAATCTTGGCGAATGATGCCAACGTTGCAGTCGGAAAGTGATGCGCAATCCTTAAATCAAACTGAAGGCTGTTGGAAGTTTTCAGATGAGGAGAAACTTCTGGAATGTCCCAGTTCTTCCGCCACGTGCAATAGTGCTCCCAAGGAAAAAGTTATTCTAGAGACTGAAATTCAAATCAACGATGATACCTTGACCATGAGAATACTCGAGGAAAAAGAAGATTCTGAAGCACCAGATACTTATCCGAGCAGTGCTGAAGATGAGGTCATAAGTGGTCCACCATTGGAGACAACTGGCATTATCCATGTTCTCTCGGATAGCGAAGTTGAAGAAATCAATAGGAGAGTTGGCGATGAGTACTATGTGACACCAGCTACTCCGCGAACCCCAAAGCGGGTTACATTTGGTGGGGAAATTGTCAAAATGCGTACTCCTGACAGTGATGCTACTGTGGTCAATGAAGAGCCAAAAACATCAAGTGATAGTAAAACTAATCTTTTGAGTCTTGACATTCCAAATGACAATACCAAACCGATTCCAGAAAATTCTCCAAGTCACATTTGTAAGCATTCGAAACAGGACTCGAGTGATAGTGCTGCCACAACTCCTGTGTCTCCAGCATTACCAATCAGGAAAGAACCGGAAAACCAAGAAAAAGATGCTTCACCTAGATCACCATTCAAACGGCTCACTGTGAGTTCAGTGGATACTATTGTCAGTCCGAGAGGTCCACATAAGGAAATTGAAGTGCTTCATAATTTACAGAGGGAGCCATCACCAGTGAGAGCGAGAAGAAATAGTATTCGTTTAGATGATGAAGAATTTGAAGAAAAAACTGAAAGAAGCCAACAACAGCAGGGGTCAAAGGATCAACCAAAACCACCGAAGTCTTGGGAGGAGTTAGACATTGTTGATGATGATGTTTTAATGGACTTAAGGTCTGGGGTAAGTTTATTTCTAGTTCTTGTTATGGGCGGTATTTGAGATTTATTTATTATAATTCTTAAAGGAGTCATTAATGATGGTCGAGTCCTTGACATCGATATTTGGGACATTAATTTTGTTTTACTATAAGAATAAGTATAAGCAATGTCAAGGTTGAAAGAGTAGTCAAAGTGTTGAACATTCTTTAATTATATAGAGTTGATGAAATAAATAAACCACATGAAGGATATTGATATAAAAATGTTTGTTTTTGTAGTTAGAAAACATTAAATGTACCTCCGGGTTAATGTGTTTTTTTTTTTTTTTTGTTTTTGTTACTTTGGGCCAATGACGCTTCATATGGCATTAATACTAGGGTTAAGCTTATAGTAAATCATTTAATCAAAATTGACATCAGTAGCATAGGTTTTTTTCTACTCAAGGAAGGAAGACTGTAATGGAAGAATTAATTTTGGAATGAAATCTGGTCAAGGATTTTTTGCTGTGCTAGTAATTTATACTTGCTTCTGCAAGTTGTAAAAGAACTGTGTTCGTTCAAAGGTGTGTGAGCTGTTTATTATCTTGTTTAAATAGCGTTACTCCAATTAAGCTTATTGTTAGGAATATGGAATAACTTATTATTTTTTTTTTTTTTTTCAAAAACGGCTCTAGCGATTTTAATTCAAATGTTTACGTCTACCCCAAAAGACAAGTTCGTAATTTTGCGATACAAAAATATTTTTTCTTCGGTTAATAATGGTAGCTCTGATTTTCTCGTATGTGACTTAACGGATTTTGATGAATAGTAAACACGGTAAAACTAGTAAATGAGGAAAAAATGTCAAAACTTATATCGTCTCCCTCATGCCAGAAACATTGATGTGCAAATATTCCTTCCTTCCTTCAATGATATTTATATATTTTGGTAATATCTGTCTTTCAGGAACTAAAACTGTGCCAAAAGTTAAGTCAGATAAATATTAAATTCGGTAACAATTTACGACAGCGATTAGCTTTGAAAATCGACCTTCGCATGTTTTCAATTTTTCACATTCATTCTTCTATCATGAGGGAGACGATATGGGAATGACAGTTCGTTTACCAGATTTTTTAATTTACCACGTTTACCAAGAGTTTACCAGGTTGCCTTTATTATTTTACATATTGTCGGTAGAAAGCAAAAAATTTCTAACTCCACAATAGTCCGGGAGGTAGGGATAGTTTTAATGAAGTCATCACAATAAGATTAATTTTTTTTTTCTATGATAGTTGAGGGGGCCTTAACTATGGAAATGGAAGTCTACCAGTCCCTTGTTGGGGGTCTTCTGAGCAAAAAATTATCAAACATGTGAGAAAACGTTCATAAATGTGTCATCGCAATAAGGCTGAAATTTTATTGTGATACAGCTAATAGTATTAGCTGTAATAGTTTGGAGTTTGAAATTCAAAAACCAAAAAAAAAACCTCGGAAATTACAAAAAAGTTATCTGTACCAAATTTCATTCATATCTATCAACCCGTTTAGGCTCTCTCTACAGATGGACGCACAGACGAACAGACGAACAGATGCACAGACCGACGGACGGCATGACGAAAAATTTTTTTGGACTTCTCCATCATCGTAGTGTTGGTTTTGATTAACACCTCGAAATTTTTTTTTACACGAAATCAATACTTGCTCTATAGAGTAAGTAAAAATGGAGCTATTGTTAATGGAGATTCAAACAAAAACCGATTTTCATGGGAAGATATGGGCCTTATCCAACAAAAATGCACATGTTTTTTTCAAAATAGTTCAAAAAATCCATCTGAACAGTTGCCAAAGCAGCTGAATCTTGTTTTTTTAGATTGTAGACAAATCTTTAGGTAATACCTAAATCAGATTTTTAACTACAGTTTTACGTGAAACAAAATCAAATGCTCGAGTCAAAATCGTTTAGAGTTTAGACGATAGACCATTTGTTATTCCAACGTTAACCATAGCTATCGCTGTCGATATCTTGCGTGATGAGGGCCCCGAATTTTGAAAAACTGAATTTTGAAAGCAGAATTTTGAAATAAAAGGAGAATTTTGAAAACAGATTTTTTTCACTGGCAGAATTTCGATCACAATGTATCTCAATTTTTTCGTCTAATTTGTCTGTACTTATAGATCTTAATGACTAACTCACAAAATGTGTCGAAATTTCATGTTCGATACCTACATTTTTGGAAAATGGAATAAACTAGAAAACCTGAGGGCCTACTTTAAAAAAAAAATAATTATTTTTAACAAAAAAAAAACTGTTTCAGTTTTTTTAAAGTCATCATGTCAAAAAGTTGTAATGTACTACAAAATATCCTGGAAAAACCCAGTTTCCTTGCTCTATATATATATTACAACATTCTCTAAACATCCTTTTTATGAACGACGTCATGTCATACTTTATAAAAGAAACTGCATTGCAATATTAATTAAAATTTAAACGCACTATACAAGCAGCTCTTGCAATTAAACCAGTACTTTCACACGTTTGTCCCTTTTGTCCTGGAAAACAAAAAATTACTTCAGGAAGAATTAAAACTGACCACGCAGGCTGCTTTGGAGGACTACAACGACAACGACGACGACGGACGATAGGACTACCAATTGCCACGCGATTACAATTTACGTTACGATAAAACACCTCGCAGCTATTATGTTCATTTTAATTTTTTTTTTCTATTTTTTCTGTTTGTCCAGATTTCCTGAAGGATAACGTTTGCCAGGAATTAGAGATTATATAAAATCTAGGCCAAATATAACAATGAAAGAAATATGACGATGACGACCAAGCAACCCATTCGGTGAGAAAGAGATGGAATTTAGCCAAACCCAACCCCTATACAAATAGGATAGGTAGCAAGCAGCAACCTGAATGTCCTTCGAAAGGAGCAAAATAATTATTATATCGAAAGCAAAAGCTACATATATGTAACAATACATTCAACAAAAAGTCCTTGATAGAATTGTATATATTCAAATATAATATCGTTCTCTCAGGTAAACCAATGAATGGGGTGTCCTTTTGTATTGTTGCTGGTATTTTGTATGGAGGCATACGGCGGCGAGACTTTTTCTTTTACTCGCATATTTCCTGAGTCAGTTTTTGGCAATCAACTTTTGTTGGGGATATTAAAGGAATTACCATACATTTTGGATAACTGGGTTAAGTGAGGACCGAAATGGGTTTGAGTACTTGATTGAATGCAGTAGATATTAATTTGTTGCTAAATTCAAAATGAATGCGAATTGAATTTGCACGCAACAGCTAATAACAAAGTTGATGATTTGATAAAAATTCTTCCATATTTTTGAGATATCTTATCTCAGGTGGTAGAACATTCCAAGAACGGCCAGTCTTAATATGAATCAGTCAAAACCTCGCCGGTTGAGAGTTGAAGAAACATTGATGGTGAAATATCAAAAGTAGCTACTGTTCACCAAAAAAACCCTATTTAGCTTGTTCGGCTTTAACAAAAAGGCCTCTTTGATATAACTGAACCTTACGGACAGTAACGAATTAAGTCTGCAATTATCTAATAAGGAAGTAATCCCATTTCATGAATGACAGAGTGAAGGTCTTTTCGGTTAATGGTGTGGGCCTCTTTCCTCTTCACCTTCTGCTTCCAAATGTTGGTATTCAGGTCAAAATTATATTAGAAGTTAATATCCTGTATGATTTTTATCTAAATATGATATATCTGATAGTGATTGTTGGAATATCTAATGACAAGAGTAATAGTTGGAAGTTTCATTAATTTCGAAACCAAAAAGCAAAACCAAACACACACAAAAAATCCTTGACATTAAAGACGAACTTCTTTCATGACATGACTAAAGCTTAAATTGTAACTACCTTTTAGCAAACTATCTAATAGAAGGTAGGACCATCAGACCGCCTTCATTGGCTTTTTCCATTTTGTAATTACAAAGGATTGGCGGTACTTTAGTCTTTCATTTTAAGAAAACATTGTTAGCCTTTTTTTTAAACACTCAATAAGGTTATAAGGAATGTCTCTAAAAATACATCAAAGTAGTAAGAGGGTCTGTGTAAGTTTTTCTTAGATGTTCTTCTTGGCCTTTTGTTTCTTCTTTTTTGTTTTCTTTATGGTCAACTCATCAAACTCTCTGCTTCTGTGACATTTATACTATACACTGCATTTTGCGCTGCAGAAATTAGTTAAAGAAATCGCGTGCTGGACACAAATTGAAAAATTCCATTTACCCTCGTATATATAGCAATATTAGATGGAAAGGGGTTTTCTTTTGATTTTATGTAAATTTATAGATTTCTTAAAGTGTGCATGCTTAAGCTTGAAGGACGATGAAGAGAAAATATTGAAAGGTTCACCAATCAATGATGGAAAACTTATATTTTGCACTTTCTGAAAAACAAATATTTACATTTACTGGGTGTGTTATATGGATTTTAAAATCACGATTTGTTTTTTTAATAGGTTCTGTTTTTTTTAGGACAATCGAGTTACTGGTAGTCCAGGGAAGATAGAAAACTTAGTACCAAGGTGGTCAAAAAAAATGATTCTTGAATTTTAATTATTGGTGTCGATGCAGAAAAGGCAATTTCAGCACCGTGTGGGATAAAATCCAATAGTGCTTTAGAATCCTACGATACCTTTGCATCCAACCATTAAGTGACCTACACTGCAATGTTCAATCTGGCTGGAAATCAGAACACTTTTTTTCAATTCACACAGATTCAATTTTCGTTAGTTGATACCGATTAGGAATAAAGATTAGTAACTAGATGAAGAAATAATTGTGTTTAAGTTATAATAATGTTTTAAATGACTAATGGTAGTATGATTGGGCTCAATAATCATGAGGGAAATATATATAAAATATTAATTTAACCTATTTTTTTTTTCTTCGTTTTGAAAAACACAATGGCAAGAGTTCCAGCATTTAATTTGTATCCAAAAACTAATGTTTCGTGCATCAAACTCATGACATTCTACTCTAAACGGCATATTAATTGACCTTAAAATAATTTATTTTAATTTTGTCTGCATATATGCACAAGATGACCTCGATTTTCTTCTTTGGATGGCCTTAACCACAAAAAGTACGCACAATTATTATTACCGACAAAATGTTCCCTTCTCAAGATATTCTTATGATTGAGAAGAATATAAACCACAACAAAAATTACAAAAAACAAAACGGGGTTAATATCATTGAATCACGAAATCGCCAAAAAATATTTAGCATATTATATTGGCCAACAAAAAATTGAAACACAAAACATAAATAAAAATAAAACGTTTTTAAATGCAATAATAAATGGTGAAATAACGTAAATAAATACAAGAATGGGATAAGCTCTTTTTATAGAAAAATCTTAGGCATGAGTATAAAAGGGGGGGGGAGGGGGGCACACAGCTTATAACATAAAACATGCATGACCTACTAACATAGTCCTCTCAAGTCTCAACTACTATGCTCTCCAGCTCCAGCCACGAAAATAACTCATGGTAAAAGTAAAAATATTCAAAAAAGAAAATGAAGAACGTGCAAATTGCTCCTAAAATATTTTATCGCTATTTGTTTTACTGCGGATTGGTGGGTTGAGAACTTGTGTAAAGGAAATTCCGATATGCAACAGATTTTTTAAGAGTTAAGAATATGCTGTTGGTAAAAGTCTAGCAGACGATTTATTTTTCGTTTCACATTACAAAACATAAAGAGCTATAACTTGTTTTTTAATATGAATGTAATAGGAATTGATTTTGAGTTTGAAATCTTCAATAATGTATTATAATAGGCAATAGAGCGATTCATTAAAATAATAACTTAATGCTTACACAAAATCAAAACATATACTTTTTTGAACGTTTTAAGAATGTGTTTTATCAAAAAAATTGTAGTTTGTAGAAATTAATTAAGTTAAACTACATTTCTGACGTACCGGTTAATATTATTGAGTTAAATCTCCAAATGTGTTATTTTTTTTTTGAAACAGAGTTAGTTTTTGTTTTATTCTATCTAATATACCCGAAAAATCATTCCGGGAACGCTTCCATAACTCAAATCTGAAATTCTAGTGGCCAAACAAAAAAACAAAGGCAAAATGTTCTTAAAGAATTCTCAAGTGCCTTAAATATAACTGAGAAGAATCGTAGTTTCTATTTAAATAAAAGTTGTCAAGAGGAAATATGTCTCAATGTAGTTACAGTGACAAAATATCAAATTTTTATTCATTTAATGTTCAGATAGCACTAAGAATAGTATTTCGGAATGGCATGGAATTGGTTTATATAATAAGTTGATATATAAGTAGTATACATAAATTAAGCGTCATTCCGGGAACGCCTGTTTTGTGATGAATAAAGATTAAAATTATAATTTTGTGTCAATATTATGATGTTAAATCGAGACCACTACAACAAAAAGATATATGGTTTGAGTTTCTTAGAAAGAAAATAAACGATAATAATGAACAAAACTTCATTTTCGGGAAAGTCATTTCATTTTATTTTATTTTTTTGAGCTCTGCCCGATTATGAACTCCTAAATTATAACTGATTTCAACATATGAGTGTAAAATCTTTATTATTAAAGTTATTTTTTTAATAATTTTACAGTGAAATTTCCTATTTCCATTATTTTGGCCCATATAACCCATAAAGTTATTAATTTTCTTTTCTTTAATTCATTTAGCTTGCAATCAATAGAATATCGCATTCGGAGAATATTTTGAATAATTTTTTATCATTTTATAAAATCTAAATTTCACCAGTCACTGTGGCGTATGAGTAACATTTTTTTTTTCAAAGTTAATATACAAATTTGTGTATCGCTGACTAAGACCAAAGTGCATGGCTAATGCTCGTCATACACAGAACAGGAGCAGTAAGGTCTTACTGTCATTGATCTTCAGTCTCCATTAAGTAGTAGTTTCTGTCATCGGTATCTTTATTAAACCGAGAGGGTGTTTGTAGTACTCCGGAAATTCCCCTAGAAAGCTTTACAAAAAAAGAGATTTCAAATAGTAAAAAAAACAACTTTATTCAAAGATCAAAATAAAGGACATTACTGTTTTTTTTAAATGAAAATTCAAGAATAGTACCCAAGCGTTGCCGTTGTTACAAAACATTTTTCTTGTTTAAGTCGTTTTTTTTTGTTTGAAAATTGCCCCTATCACCTGAATGGAAGAAGACCTCTTCTCATATCGTAAAACAATTATATGATTTAGTTCGTTTAACAGGAATCACTCATAATTTTCCGGCGCCAAAGTAATCGTATTATTTTGTATTTTTATATATTTGTGTATGTTTTATGTTTTTTACCCCATTCAGACTATGACAGCCCCACACACAGTTAATTTATAAATTATTAACTGAGTTACAAAATATTTTTTATATACATAGAAAAAAACCTTACGGAGAAAATTTACTAATACGATAAAAACAAGTTAAAAGCCAGCAAATTAACCTTCAACCATTAAACTCGAACTTAATCGGATTGTCTTAATTAATTTACCTAGTAAATTCCAACCACAACAACAAAAAAAACAATAAAAAAAAACTTAGCATCACAAAAGACTTCTCAATCAGCACGAAACTTAATTCGAATTTGGACATCAGACTTAATAACGTCACTCAAAATCAATTGACAATAAGCTGTCATTCGTCCTTAATGTGATAGTTGCACGAGAAGTAAATAAACAGACAAGTTTAATAGAGATATAAAATGGCAGAGAGACTACCTCACGATGGGGTTATTTAAGGACATTCAACGATTGTCCAGTCCAACGCACAAGGTTACAATTTTTTTCTTCTTTTTATTAACAAACTCAACTATACCTTTGTTGTTAATAAACATACAAACATCCGAATATAGTTACTGGTATATAGGAATTTGTCATTCTTATAGGAAAGTTTTTCTTTGAAACGTAGTATGGAAAGTCCTTTCTTACCCTGTCCATACCTACGACAAAAGAATCTATCTTGGGGAAAGTGAAAACAAAAATAAAACAAACCAACCCTCTTTTTGTGGTTGTTACCTTCATCCACTTTAAATGAATTATTAAAAATCAATTTCAAGCGTTGCAATTTTTTCATGCTTGATGTCAACAAAAGGAGCGGTCTAAGCAATCACTTTCAATAATTGACTCTACCGGCGCAATATCTACTACACACCCATATTTCTAAAGCCGGGTAAGTCGAAGATCTAAAAATTACTCCAAGTGTGTACCTACTACTACTGACCCTTGATTTATGAAAATGTTTTTTATTTTTTGTCTTTCATTTTAAAATTTGATGTGGTAAATGCATTTATAATACCATGAAATACATATACATATGTAATATTCTATGCAGTATGCATGCAGCAAATAGCATGTTAAAGAGGTCAATTGTAATTTTGAAATCTGTGCAAGTTATAGATATGACATGTTAAAATGATAATAATGGTCTTGAATTGCGGGTAGTTATAATGTTGACGGAGTAATATGAATTTGTTAACATTTTGATTACTAAATTTGTTGGAATTTAAAAAATGCGTTTGTATTTCTGTTGAGTGGTTTTAGTGTAAATACAATTTTCTGCAAATTTGTTTAAATTATTCAAAGGACGATTGTAGAAACTGTCTTCAATTTGTAAGGAGTTGGTTGCGTTTTCAACAGCGCAGCACGCTCGGAAAAAAAATATGCATTTCAGTTGCAAAATAAAATTCATTAAAGTTACTTCTCTGAAGAATTAGTCGGATGTTTTTCAAAGTTCTAATCTTTCAATAAGAATTTTTTACACCGATATGCCTTTGGTTGATAGTAAAATTAGTAACTTGCCTTATTCAAATTATAATAATAACATATTTCATAATAAAAATTGGCACCTGCGTTATGAAACAAACTTATCAAAAACGCAATTGGTCTAAGGCATTAAAACACAGCAATGGATGTCAATTTCGAGTAAGTAGGTGTAAAATAAAATTGTACGCCCAAAATTAAGAAGAAGGTTTCTGTTTGTGTTGAGGTTCCATTTATAAAGCATATGTGCTGAATCCATGTCTGTTATTAAAAAATTGCAGAAATACATTCGTGTATTGAAATTTAATAAAAATCTTAAGTACTTATCTTCTTAGTTTGGTTAAAAAGGCTTTTTTGTGTTACTTACGGGTTGAGCTTGAAGCCATTTCAATACAAAAGCGACATCACTGTTTATTGAATACCAAAGTAGGTCTGTTTGAGTACTTTTGTAGGCTAAAATTCACAATCTGATGAGGATGAAATTCACCCAGAGAGAGAAAAATGCACAAACTTTTTTTTTATTGAAAATAAACGAAAACAAATGAATTTTGACAATTTTCTATCAAGCACTGTCATTTAACCTCCAACAAGGGATTGAATAAACATTCACGCTTTTGAATTCTATCTAAAAAACATTTTTTTTTGATACTGACAACAACGTTTTGTAAACAAATGTGTTTATGCTGTGTGTTTGGAATTTTGTTTTTGATAAAACTATCAGATTTCTGCTGCAAGAAATTCTATCGGCTGATATTTGCAAGAAAGTCAAATAATGTTCTCTCTGAAAGTAATCGTCGAAATTCTATGAAAAGTTATCGTATTTACGAATTTCAAACATCAGCGAAGCCGATGACAACGGCGCACGAACATAAAAATGTCTCAAGAACGTGTTTTTTTACGTTTCATGATGAAATAAACTAATTCAAAGAACAAAATTGTAGTAATCGCTATAATAATCCTACACAACGTGAACAGAAAAGTTAAATATAAATAGCCGTGTTTTATTCAACACTGAGTGAGTAGCTACTAACTGTTTTATTTTATTCGCAAAACAAAAACAAAAAAAATGCTGAGAAATCTAACTTGTTTTTGTTTTGCGAATTAAATGAAAGAATGAGCAGCTACTCAGTGTTGAATAAAACATGGCTACTAGTTATAATAGATTTGAGGCACGTTGTTAGCTTTTGTAAGCACACATCCAGCGAAGGGGCCTGAAGCCCTCCGAAATGATTTTGGCATGCATATACTCATTATTTTATTTGACTTGCATTGCATTAATTTTAAAAATAGAGAGGGGGTGAAATTGTTTAACGTAAGCCCCCTTTCTTCAACACACAATTGTTTAGTGCGATTTCATTTTAACGAAGTCTGTTTATCAAAAACACACAAACTGAGTAAACTTAGTATTGCATGTAAGTTTTCCCCCAAAAAATGCATTAATGCACTAGACTAGACTAGAATGAACATTTTGGTTCATTTATTTTTTGGAAATGTCTCGAATCTCGAATGCGTCCAGCACAAAACTTGCCCTTCAGAAAAATTGCACTACATTCATTTGCAATCACATGGTGTTCCTTTTGTTCCTTTTGTGATAAACCTTGGACAGTTGTTTTAAGCCTGCCTGCTTCAAATTGAAAAAAAAAACAACAACTAAGACAAAAACAGTCCCTTAACCCTTTATTTTATTTGAGTTTCAATCGCATTTAACTTGACAAAGGTTATTCGGTCAACAACCGATTAACAACATACATTTCTGCCAAGTAACAAACATCAGAATTCCTATCTACGTCACATGCATCACAAAACTTAACTCTCACATACCCTCCCAAACACGAGTAAAAATGGAAAATACCTTGAACAATAGTTAAACAATTTTAACGACAGTTCAAAACTTTTGCTTCCGTTTTCGCAAGGTGTATATGGATAGCTTTAATGGCGCTATTGAAACTCAGTCGAAGGACTTTTTATTCAACAAATTATTTAAACGTTTAAACTTTATCATTTAATTTATATCTGTTTTTTTTTTTTTTTGCAGGATTGGCGACAACGTTCAAATGGAATCTATGCCCTCGAAGACGCACTTCGTTCTTCTGAAAATTTAGCCCGTGTTCAACCGTGTCTCGACTCACTTCTACGAACTTTACTTTCGTCGGAGAAAAACCCCGAAGTGGCAGAAGAAAAGCGACGTGTACTAATGAACCTGATTTCAAGACTTCCGTTGGATAATCTCGAGGATCGGACTGTGCAAATCATCACCGGGCTCTGCCGACAAGGTGGACCGGGTGCAAATCGTGCCTCAAAGGCGTTAATGCAACGCCTACCACCGGCTGTCATTGTCCTCAAATTGATATCCGATGAATTTTTGCATGCAAAGAGCTCAAGGGTAGGTGTATCGTCAATGCTCCAATTGCATAAATAAAGGGAGGTTTCATAACGTCCCTTCATTTAGTACTTTTTTTTCTGTCGAGAGTTGTATTACTAATTAGTCTTTACTTTAACCTTACGTTGTTTTTTTTTTGTTCATTATTCGTTGTAGTTTCGAGAAAATGCACTGCAAATGGTGATGTATGCTCTGATGACCTTTCCCAGTACCTGTTTCGATACCAATACCTGCGTAACCAGTGCTGCTTTGGCTGCTCTGGATCGAAAGAAACGGGTCCGACAAGCAGCCTTAGATGTCCTTGCAATTCTGGGACAAGTGACGTCTCCGCGTGTGGTTCTTGAAGTTGTACAAAATATCGCCGCGTCGAGGGAGAATGGAAATGAATTCTTTGCTGCCGTTAAGGCGAGACTATCACGCAAGCAATTACCACTTGTCAGCCCAGATGGAACGGTTCAGTACACACTGAGAGTGCCATCACCCCAGTCCCAGGAAAGAACATCGCTAGCCAACATGGGTTCGGACTTGGAGTGGATAGCTTCGGGTGTGGGGTCGGTCTCGCCGACATCGCTAAAGCGCAGAGCCCACAAATACCGCAATCAGCAAAGTTGTTGCCAATCTTTCAATAATTACTCCATGAATAGGTAAGCAATTGACAGACAAGCAGACAGACAGAATGCTTTTTTGCATGTGAATTTGAATTTGACACCCATCAGTAAAGTGCCAACATAAATGACATGAGTGTCCACTCCTAGCATATGCAGAGCTGGCATACCTAAACATCGATTTTAAATTTGTTTCTTTATTTTTTTTTTTTATTTTGAGGAAAATAACCTCGTCCAAGGCAAGTAGAGGGTCGATATTTTGTTTACCCTTTACTGAGTGTACGTGTTTTGTCGATGTGCTCTGTTATTTAAATATTTTCTTGCAATTTCAAAAGTATTTTTAAAGTTGAGTTTTGGGCGAAAAGGTGGCACTTTATTGTTGGGAAGCTTCCAATTTACGAGCAAATTTTTATCTCGATTGAAATATATTTTTATTTGTTTCATCTTCTTTTATTTTTTCTTCAAGTAGTCACGAAGAATCGAAGAGATATCGTTCACCACACGAAATGCTTGCACTTGGAGTTGGAGTAAAAGATATTAATACGGAATATGCCACATCTGTAAGTTGAAGTTCATTGCTTAACTAAATATTTAAGCTTTTTCTTTAAAGATGTTAGAAAACTTTACATTTCACCGTCTCTTTTCGTTTTTATTGAGTGTAAAAGGAAAAAAGTTAAGAAAAAAAGTAAAGGGCATAAATTGACTATTTCTTTTATTTTTCTTGGAAGAAAATAATTAGATGGCGTTTGAAATGTCAAACCGGAATAGAGTCATATTTTAGTTCAATTAGCCACACAATTTCAATTACTTAGAAAATATGCAGCTGGAAACATGTCCATTTATTTAAATCAAACAAACGAATTCATCTAACTGCCAACCCATGGGTTTCTATTTATAAATCAAAATTATTTCGCATTTTAAGTATGTAAATTGAAATGAATATTCATGAACATTTAAAAGTGAAATATTGTTGCCTTATATTCTGCAATCAATTTAAAATGTCACATTTCATTAATTTATTTTACATTTAACATGTCACATGCATTTTCTTCTCCAGCCTACATGTATGCACTTTTAAGTTTTTAAAATATTGCTTTTCAGTTTTTATTTGTAACAATATCTGGAATTTTCTTCTGTAGACATCGCCTAACTGGCAGAAAATATAAAGAGTCTCGCAGGATTTGTAATATTTAGCTGTGTTTTGTACACAAAAGGTTTTTTAACTTCTTTATTATTTCATAACAATAAATTTCTGATTTTAAAAGGTTTCATTTTTTTTCTTTTAACCAATACTTCAAAAATTTTTTTTTTTAAATTTTAGTCTATTAGTATTTCCTCCAAAATAGCACACACACTTTTTTACTTACTCTATAGGGCAAGTATTGATTTCGGTACAAAAAAAATAAAATGTACGTAATTGCTCTTATGGTCAAAGTAGAACTTTAAGGCCTCTTATAAAGTTTTTAAAAATATATATTTCAATAAGAAAATATATATGTATGTAAGAAAATTATAAAAATAATTGATTTGAAGCTCCAAAATAACTATATGCCATATGATTTCATTTAGAAAAAATAATTTTTACAAAAAAAAAATTTGAAAATCGTTAGAGCGGTTTAAAAAAACAACTAATTTCTTATATATAAAAAATGTTTAAAAAAAAATGATGCTATTTTCAAAAAAATATTAATTAACACCAAAATCCAAAATTTCAAAAAAATATAGCAACCCATTTAAAAAAAAAAAATTGAAGTTTATTTCAAAGTCGAAAAATGTATTTTTTTGAAAATTTTGATATCAAATAATCTTAAAACAATGAAGAAGCTTCCGTATAAGAAAATTATTAAAAATCAGATAAGTCTAAGAGAAAAACAAAAATAATAAAAACTCTATAGGATGGAACCGTTATTCTTCTTCGTTCTTAAAATATTTCTTTCCTTTCAAAACACGACCATACCCAGAGAAAAACAACGTAAAACGAAAGAAAACCACTTTGAATCAACTATTTTTCGGAATGATTTAGTTTCGAAGATGGAAATTTTAAAATCAAAGCTGAAAGAAGTGAAGTTAAAGAAGTAAAAACATAACAGAATCAAAGTAATTTATCTTCAATGACGAATCCTAAACATGCCCTCTAGTACCTTTATATCGCAAGCAAAAATCGAGGTTTTAATCACAACCAACATTACGATGATGGAGAGTTCTAAACGCATGGACGGATTAGAACAAATACATCCCTATTTTGAGATATTAGATTTTTCTCGAGAACGTCTCTAACGATTTTGATACAAATTTGTGTATCTATCAAGCTCGTATAGCGGAGAAAAATAGCGTTACGTTTTTTTTTTTACAAAAATATACTTTTTTTATGTGAATACCTATCTCGTAAACGGTTAAAGCGATTTTAATTTAGGCTTTTATACAGATATTTTATATAAACTCTAAAAAAATTTTATTCACTTGTATTTTTAACCTCTTTTCATTTATATAGCATACCTTAGCTCTTTCGATAGTATTTTGTTCTATATTAAGGATCTGCATAATTAATTTATAAAGTCCTTTGAGTACTCGAACACATGCTCCTTTAAAAAACTACAAATTTGCTGTAGGTATACATATGTATGTATTTAAAAATCAACAATATTTAATTAAAGCGTAATTGTACACCTCCACACTTATCTTTCTCTGAATGTTCTTTTCGAACCCATACTCTGTCGTCTCCTATATTTCTTAATCTACAAATTTCTAATTTCAAAAACATATTCAAAAATTCATAATTTAAATTTCAAATACCAACGTATTTCTTACTTTTTGCAATTAATCCAAAAAGTCACTTTCCATACTTGTTTTGTTGTTTTGCATTAAAAATGCCACACGCAAGTTGTTGGTTCCTATTTCTAATCTATAATTCTTTTACTTTTATGCACTCTTGTTAAGCTCCGCGTTCACATTGAAATTCATCTGACAAATTTTCAGTCAGGTGCGACAAGATTATTAAAAAAATATGTGTTTTCCAAGACATTTGTCATCCAAACTATGCTTTCATCATGCGGCCGCCCACTCATACTCATACACACCGCATTCTGTATTGACCACAAACAATCGCGTGCATTTTTGAAGTAAATATCGATTTTGTCACCCGGTCACGTAATAACGCAATAATTTCTCTAGAATTACACTCGATAAAAATCCATTCGGAAAACCACAGGTTAGGTCTACCTAAATCTATAGAACACATCTATACGGTGTATTTTTGTTGTGTGTATGAAGGTACAATTTCAAAATGGGTGACCCCTTTTAAATGGAACACACCGACGCGACGCGACTATGATGGCCTGGCCAGTATATTACATATATCCTTCTGCATACGTATATGTGTTCAGTCCTCGGCAGTCTGCATGTTAATTGCGACCGATATCTGCAGTTGGTTCGGAACTGTTGTTTGAAAAGGACTCAAACGGATACACCACCCAATTCAAAACAAATATTATATTTTGCATACCTATATTTCAAGACTTTTATTCTATAAAAGATGGTTCAACTATTTTTGGCATATCGTTTGATTGGCTGGCTCCCTGTTGTTAATTTAAATATGGTAACCGAAATTGTTCGTTGAAATCATTTGAATCATTTAACTTAAGTGGATTTGGAAAATTTGCATCAAAATAATTTTTATTTCTGTATTTTTTCTTTTTTTACAGGACGACAATCATTCAATGGCCAACAACAATAACAACAACAACAACATACAATATGTCTTGGGAAAAACAGTACCGCTGCAATACTCGTCAATGAAATCGATGAAAAATGGTGGTGGAGGTGGCACCACCAGCAACAACGTTGGCGGCGGTGGTAAGTTGCTTTTCAAAACACCTATGTCTTTTTTTTTTTTTGTTTTGGTGTCATAGTTGCATTCGAATTGTAGCGAAAGTAGGGGCGGAATGGTCAGAATTTGAGTCAAAATCAACTTTGGACTACATATCAGTTTATAATCCACAATCAATTTTTTTTATTTGAAATTTTAAACGCTGTTCGAGTGGAATAGAACTTTTCATACAAAATCACATGAGTGAAAATTTTTGCGTTATACTTATATTTCGAGCAAAATTGTTTGATTTGTAAATGTAAGGTATTAGCATGCTAACTGGTAATTTTTTCCATGCAATCACGTCCTCAAAATACTATCGAAGAGGTCTAAAATATAGTGTGGAACGCGTTCAATTTTCATTTCACAATAGGTGAGTACCTATTTGAGGCCTTAAGCTTTTAATTTGTGAAAATATGTCATAATGCTGCCTGTTAAATGCTGTGGAACGTATGCATTTTCCATTTTCACAAGTGATGAACATTAATTCTAACGCCTAGTACTAACCACTTTTGAAAAGTCTGGAAATCACCAATGGTGAATTAAAAAATTGAATGCGTTCCACAACATGTTATGGACCATTTTACCACTATGTGAGGATGTGTTCACAAGATAAGCAAATCAAAACTTGACATTTGGCAATAAAACAATTTAAATTCAAACTACAAGCTGTTTTCTAATAAAATTTATTTGGCAAATTAAAGATTTACATTATTTGGATTGAAAGTAATAATTTATTAGACAAAATTGGAGCTATTTTCTCATATCATTTGCTAGAGATTTACAACACTATATTTGGATTTTATTTGTATAGCATCCAATTGTTTGTGGAATGTATTAATTTTTCAATTTACAAACTCTAAGTAGAGTTACTTGCCATTCAAAAAGTGGGAAATTAACGCTTTTCACAACGTCTAACAACCCTTTGAAACCAGTCTTTTAGGATGTGACCCAAATGTAAGAAGGCCAAGGAAATATAAGATATCTCAATATTCTTCAATCAATAAGCATGAATTCTAAAACGAGTATGTGGAATGTAAATCTGAACATTTTTGTATGAATATTTAATTGTCCCTTGAACCGATTACTGCGTTTTACAAGGTTATATATAATGTCAAGGAATCAACTGCCCACTACCACTACTTACCCCTGATTCCCCTACTCCTTTTTCATTTGTATAACAACGGTTTTGTGTTTACAAACAGTTTCTTTTAGTTGTCCCGGTTTTTCGACTCTGTTTTGTATCCCAAGGATTCTAATGGAATTTTTATTTTCAGGTGAAATTATAGGTATTAACGGCAAAAGAATAGCAACAAAATCGTGCTCGGATTCCTCCGGAGATGGAAGAAGTTCTGATAGCACATATACAACCAGTAGCAGTGGCAACGGTGCAATTAACCTTAATGGACGCTTTGCAAGACAATCTGTCACTTCGAGGTAAGTTCATTTAATATTCTTATAATAATGTACGTACTCGTATTTATATAATAATAACAATTTCATTTACAATATCGATATTTATCTATGATCTGCCCTAGATTCCCAACGATGGAACGTATTGACATGACCGGAAATTATTTGCCCAAACAAATGTATAAGAATCCATTTTTAATTCATAACACCACACGCAATCAGGTGCACCTTAATTCGACGTATCCGAAAGTGAATTACACGTTGCAACAAACAAACCGTAAACATATTACAACAAGAACCAATCTACGACCATCGTACTATAATACTCAAGGTTAGTAGAAAAAAAAAAACAAAAATACCACAAATGCTGTGCATTGAACTTGTGGATTAGAGTTTTAGTGATTGAAACTAATTTATATCCTATTTCCGCATTCTAACAGATACATTCGATGAAAGTTCATTTGGCGAGGAATGCCATGAATTTCCACCAACAGCCTACGCTGGCGGAGGAGTGGGAGGTGGGTGTAGTGGTCCTGGTGGTGCAACAGTGGAACATAATCATTATAACAACCATCACGAAACCACAAACGGCAATAGTAGACGATTTGTGAATGTGGAAAAGTTTATCCAGAGGTAAGTAAATTAGCAAAGTTTTTGAAGGGATTTTGATTTGTAAATCATGCGGTGGAAAGTCTACATAGTATCTTTGTATCTACACATACTTACATTAACTGTATCTACTTAGGGTATTGTTGCATTTGAAAGTTTGAAATATACAAAGAGGTGCATTGAACTTAAAATACGGAATAGGTAGTTGAGCGTTTCAGTCTATACAAACATATGAATATAGCTTAACATTTGGTTTTATTTATCTTATACTGCTATTAGGCATACAATAAATGGGTCTTGGTATGTAATTTCGTTGACAGCTTGTATTCTACCATTATAAAAACGGGTTTCGTTACATTTATCTCTAAAGTATTATCATATATTTCATTTGGAAATCACGTTCCCATCACGACAACTTTCAATTTGTGCAGCTTGTTAATTTTTTGGTATTCAAAAAAAGTTGAAATATAAAATTGGTCTAAAGTGTTTAGTCTATTTTTATACTACTCGTACTTTGGCATTTTTTATTGTTCCTAAGTTCACATTATACAGTTGGCATAAATCAACAACTAGGCGTAATCATATAAGAAGAAATCCAACAACCTTTCATGCCTATCCACATTTGAAAATGGTACGATAACTCCAGGTAATAGCATGACGAAGTTCCAGAATGAAAACCACACCATTCTGTCAAAATACGTCAAAAAAATTACGTGATGGAAGATTTATGTCGATTTAGTTAAGATAAAACACTATAGAAAATATTTGGAAAGACTTTGTAATTGTTTTAGATTTGCTACATAATGCATTAATTTTAGTACAGCCGTCATAGCAAACCGTTTAAATCTTTATATTTTTGAATTTCCAATAAGAGGTGTTATTTTGAATAGCCCGCTATTTCGGCAGCTGTCACTTTTGAAGCTGTCATGTGATTAGGCATTCCACAAACGTCATTACACCGTATTTTGCATAAAGACTTGGGTCTTAAGGCTTATAAAGTTCAGTTAACACAAGAACTCAAGCCGGCTGATCATCAACAACGTTGTGTCTTTGCTGATTGGGTCCTTGAAATGCATGAAAATGAACCGGAATTTCATCGAAAAATCATCTTGACTGATGAGGCCCATTTCCACCTCGGAGGCTACGTCAACAAGCAAAACTGTCGCATCTGGGGCTCGGAAAACCCAAGAGTTATTGTTGAAAAGCCTCTCCATCCTCAACGCGTGACTGTTTGGTGCGGTTTATGGTCCCGCGGGGTCATTGGACCTTACTTTTTCGAAAATGAGGCTGAAGCAACAGTTACGGTCAATGCATTGCGCTATCGAGAGATGAATACTAATTTTTTATGGCCTGAATTGGATGGTATTGATCTGGACAACGTTTACTTTCAACAAGACGGCGCTACGTGCCACACAAGCAATGAAATTATCGATCTTTTACGGGAAAAGTTTCCGGATCGTGTTATCTCTCGAAGAGGTGATCACAATTGGCCACCGAGATCTTGTGATTTAACACCTTGCAACTTTTTCCTTTGGGGCCACGTGAAAGATAAGGTCTACGCCAACAGCCCAGCGTCGATTCAAGACCTCAAAGATGAAATTCGTGAGGCTATCGAGGACATAGGGCAGCCACTTTGCGATTTAGTTATGGAAAATTTCATGAAAAGGATATGGTCCTGTAAGCGTGGTCTTGGCGGCCATTTGGCTGATGTTGTATTCCATTATTAACGGCATACCTTTCTCTTTATAATGAAATATACATCCGATCATTTATCACCAAAAATGCTTTTAAAATCAAAATAACACCTCTTATTAGAAAACCCTTTATCTTGAATGAATGAAATAACAACTATATTCACCCTACATTACGTTAATAAGCGCCATCTATGAAAAACTTGTACAAGTAAATTCGTTAGTCAAAGTGGTCGAGCACGTATGAAAAGTTTTTGTTGAATGCATTAAAATAACCCAACAACAACAAATGGGAATACATAATTTGATTTTTAGTTTTTGCTTCAGTCAATACTTCGAAGTTTATATTGAAGCTTAAAGGTACATATGTCAGCAGCTTGCCAAAAAGATGCAAAGGTAGTAAAGTTTTTGTTCGACTTTCAAGAACTTTTCCCGAAGGAAATAACTATATTTTCTAACAACTGGTTTTACCGTCAGGCACAATGAAAGATGAAAAAGATTTGAGAAGAAGGATAAGAGGGGCAACCGTGGCAGCTGTACATAATATAGTTGTGAAGTTACAGCACCAAAAAAGTCCTACAAAAATGTAGGTAGGTACCATATTCGAATGCAGTATTTGATGCTCTACATCATAAGCCAAAGGCATTTACTACAAAACTATATGAGTAGGTAACCACCAATCACATGAAAAGTCAAACACACTTATCCAATTAATTTGTTTGCTTGAATCAAATTCTTTTTTCTGATTGAATTGTTAGACCCAGTACAATGAACTTTAACCTTTAGATTTCAATTCTAGTGAAACAAAAGAACATTCTCGTTATTTTCATATGAATAAAAAATTAACTGTTGACCTCTGTCTTAGTTTCACTAATTGACACAAATGTATGTAAACATAAAACTCACACGTTTCATCACTTAATTCTAAACAAACTTAATTTACATATTAAATTTTCATAGAAGTAAAAAAACAAAAACAAGTATACGTCACAGTGATTTTTGCCTCAACAAACAGACTAAAAAAAATACATATTTAAACAACCTAAACTATTAGTAAAAATAACTAACACAAACACAAGACGCACAATACAAACAAAAAACAGAGTTCAAAATGTCAAAAGTAAAAAAAGAGACAAGTAACTGACCCATATTTGCCAAATTAATACATACGTCAACCTCAAAGAATAAAAGTTAAGCTAGGTTCCTAAAGGAGTAATAAATTAATAAATGACCTAGATGTGACTTTTAAGTCACGCCCCCACCTTCAGTCCAAAAACTAAAGGCGATTATTTTGACTGATCATCATCATAAATAGTACAAAAGAGAATAACTAAAACGACACTTAAAAGTATTTTTTTATAGTCAATCTGCGTGTTGGTGACAAAAAAAAATATCTAGCTACCCTCTCAATTCCAGGTTTAGAAAGGGGGATAATTTAGTTTCCTCAAGTTGTCCATACAAATGATTTTACTGCTTGTGGGGTCAGGATATTTGTATTTCCCCTTTTCAGTCAAAAGGTGATTCTATGGGATATTGTTGACTTTAACCACTACAACCTTTCTTTACTCCAAATGACCGCGCAATTGAACTCTTTGCTAGACAGGGTGATTCAAAAAAAAAATAGCTTTAGAGAAAATTGTTCTTCCCATCTAAAAAGGCCTGACAAGAGCGAAAGTTTTTAACCCATAAAGCTTAATACATTTTTGAATACCAACAAATGCAAAAAAAGAATCGATATCGTTGTTGTTTGGTTTCTCCACAAAAGATTTTATTCAAAATGGCTGAAATTTAAACTTGACCTCATTTGCTAATCAAATTTTTTTCGGTGAAAACTTTTATATAAGAGTTTATAAAATTTATAATATTTTTAAAATTATTTGGTAACAAAATTTTCGAAATTTTTAAAAACATTTCAATTTTTTTCTTTTTTTTTTTTTTGAAAAATTGATTTTTCGAAAACTTGTTGGTGATTTTTTTTGAAATTTTTGTTTTAGATGTTCATTAATATTTTCTTGAAAATGGCATACCAACTTTATTTTTTAACAAGGTTTGAGGATTTTTATGTATAAAAAAATTATTTTAAAAAAAAACGGCTCCAACGATTTTTAATTTTTTTTTTTTTTCTAAAAATGTATCCTTCTTAACAGAATCAAATGACATACCTAGTTTGGAGCCCAAAACAATTTAACAAGTTTTTTAAGTCATTTTAGTAGGTAAAGAATCTTATGTTATTTTAACATTTCTTGTAAAATTATTTATTCTTATGAGAAGCTTTGACGTGCGCAGTAATTTTGACCCTAATTAATAGAATATGATGCTTAAAACAAACGTAAAAAATTATAATCTTTGTTATAATTATAATCCTACACTTACCAACTCAAAACAATAAAATCATTTCGCACCCATTTCATTTCCATTTCAAACCCCTGTGTTAGCTTGGATTCGTTAAAATAAATTAATCAAGTAAAAATCTAAAAATAAATAATCAACCCATCGCAGCACTTTCTTCTCTAATTTTCAAATGAATCACCACGAAAAGTTTAATTTTCAAAACACCTCCAACCCACCATTAACTTCCTGTTATAATATATTATAAAAATTCCATTCGATTTGTCACACGTCACCCTGTATTGACCATTTCAACCCTCATTCATGGGGATCACCTAGAAAAAAAATGCAAAACTTAATCCACAACCTACATGTAAATGTTCGTTCTCTCTGATACCTCTTCCACCCACAAAATGTACAACTCAAATCCTGGAAATAATTCTCCAACCAATAAATCGGCTGTAAAAAAAACTTTTACCCCCATCGTCATCCACCGTCCATTCACAATAACCCCGATATAATGAGAGGGTCCTTTTAAACCATAGTGACCACCAAGGCCCAAGCAGTCTGTGATGTTATTTAGTTCGCGACAAACGCGTTTCGTTTGTATTCCTCAATTTCCCATTTTATTTTTCTCTGTCTGTCCATTTCATTCTCTGCTGCCGAACTGTGTAGATTTTTCAATTATTTCCAAATTGCATTTAGTTTTGATACAAAAATTATCCTTTTTCAAGATTAGTTTTGTAATGAAAAATGAAAATAACGGAATTTTTCGAGAGGACTCGAATGAAATATATCCAAACAAAGGAGTATCTAGTGGATAAACTTTGTTCGACCATCGAAAGTGTACCATATTGGTGTAATACGTATTGTTGTGTGTGTTGTTATTATCGGCGACGTAAATCGATTGGAATAATTCAAGAAAATAACCTGAGAACTGCCCAAGGGACTCCGGTAATACCAATAGCAATTGCTGATGGCGAGTTGTAAGTGTAATTTTCTTACTACTAAATGCTGATGATGGACATTTTTAACTATAAGAACTAACAATCAAGTCTAGAATATATACTGTAGATAAATTAATTAAATACTCATGCGAACATTTTACTGTTGCGCTTTGAAAATGGTGCGTGTGTGTTATTTCTTTGAGGAGTTTTCTTATAAAAGTTTAAACAATAAAATCTATTATTATCCTTTCTGTCTCGTTTATGTTCAAGTATACAACCCGTATGAGTGAGTATAAAGGTCCGTGTGTTAAGGGCATTTGTACTAATATTTGATAAGACATATTTTTCTTTGACAAACAGATTGCCTACCTATAATGCAAGTACATACATTCTTAGGTTTCTAGTTTGTACACTTTGAATCCTTGAAGTTGTTTGTTTTCGAGAATTTCTATGCAAAATTAACTTAACCTTGTCTTAAAGAAGTTTTCTATAGTTTTCATGTAAAAGTCTAATGAAAATGGAAAAGTTGTTAATCACTTGACCACACAGCACTCACTTTTTCGAATGATGGCAGGCTAATATATTTCTAGGCATTAAAGAGGGATGATATAAATTATGATTACAGCAGTGTAAAAACGTCAAGAAAAAGGAGATAAGTTCGGAATTTAGTAATAGATACTCTCGTTCATAATAAAATCGGACAATCCATAATTGAGACGAGAAAAATGCGTTTAGTACGTTTTTAAAAATTAAAACACATATTCTTGCAGAAAAGGAAGTGCATAAAACATTTAAAAAAATGGCAAAAACTCAAATTTTCGGTGAAAAAAAGCAATACAAATGTTTCATTTCAAGGTCCAATTTATTCCGGTTTAAAGGTCTATTGGACACCATGGCAATCAGTTCTTCAGAGTGTGTTGAAAAACTAAATATTTTTAGTTGCAAATTTTATACAAAAACTTAATCAATTTTTACAAGGAGTTACCATCTAATTAAGAACGTACCCTCCTATTTGAATTTATATTCAGGTTAGCTTTAAAAAGAATTGTACTATGCAAGCTCTCTGATGATTACTTAATCCAAATTGCATGTTTTTTTTCAAAAAAATGCCTGCTTGAGTGATTTGGTCAGCGTAAAAAAACTTATGTACAAACTAATGTTTAAGTTTTTCAAAATAAAGGAATGTTGCGTATACGCCATAGTGACCCAATTCGATAATAGTTTTTATGAAATGCTATATTTTTGGTAATTCTCTTTCGATATTTAAGCTATAAGATAAAAGAAGATATATAAACCAGTGTTTTCAAATAATTGAATATTTTTAAAAAGCATTTGAAATTATTTATTACAATAAATAATAGAATAAGAGCCGAGAGTAGTATTTTGGGAATGGAGTTATAACGAAAATGCGTGTAGGTTATTTATGGATAGATAGATATAAGCGTCCTGATAAGGAATCCAAGAGTTCAATTAATTGACTAGTAAAAAGATTTTCTAAAGTTTAAAGGCTTGCCCAAACCAAAGTGTCACTCTGTCCCGCGACAGTACGACACGACAACGACAAAATTGTTCTATTATTATTCCATTTGAAAATCGTAAAAATTTTAAAAGATTTTTCAAACAAAAGTTTGCTATATCTAACATTTCTAAGATATCATTTATCAACATCTAAATACTAAATTTCAAAAAAAATTCATTAATCCATTGATTGTTCAAAAACAAAAATTCAAAAATTTTGTTACTAAACTTTATGTGGGCAACTTTAAAGATTGCATCTAAAAATGGTGTAAGTCATTTAGGAGAAAATCAAAATAAAAAAAAAACTGTTCTATGGCAGGTACCGTTACTTATATTAAAAAAAAAATAATAATTATTTTTTTAATCAAAATCGTAGGAGCCGGTATTGGAAAAAATAAGTTTTTCTAAAAATGGTATTTGGAAGGTACCTGCTGCTATTTTTGGTAAAAAAAAAATAAATTTCCAAGTCGAAACTGAAAATAAATGCCCCATATATTATTCGAAATTTTATGTCTATGTACTAAAAGATTGTTTTTTTTATGATTTATTTTCTATTATCGTAAGGTTTTCATTGGATGGCTGATTTAAAAAGATTTTCTTTTACATAGAGGGGTGGTTTCACCAACCATGTTCTTCCAAATGTTTTTTTTTCAGTTTTAATAGAATAGTAAAAATCTTGTAGATAGATAACGGTACCTCTTTTTATTTTTTGTTTTTATTATAATTTCTTGTAAAGAAACAATTACATCCCATTCCTTAACTATTGTTTTGTTTTTAGTTTTTAAAGTTTTGTCTGTTTTGACCTTGACATCCAAGTGGGACTTTTCCCATGAAAAAAAATCACTAAATAAATTTCAACCCCATCAAATATTATCTCAATAAAAAAAATAATTATACACCTACTTTATGAACCACTAATAACTTATTTATTTTGTTTTCAGCAATAAAACCTCTCTTCAATCACATTCAAATGGAAACTCAGTCGCACCCTCGCCCATCAATGAAACACCACCTGTTACACCCCATATAAGAATTCCATTTACTGTGCCTACAAAACCACAAACGAGACAAAACAACGATAACCACAATGGAAACATTGTCGAGGGATGGTCTCATGGAAATATAAGGGAATACCATTCCGAAGACCGAAATAAGAACCAACAAGCTGTTCATACTGAACAACCATGTAGTACTCCAATAACAACTGTTGTGGCCACACTACAGAGCTCACCAAATGGTGTTGATCTTAGAAGTTCTATGAATCAAGCAGCAAAGACAGCGATAAATGGAAAAGAACTTCCCGATAACGATGTACAGGAGAGCTCCAGTGGAGATGTTATTATTGAACCCTTGTCGCCGGACAAGGAGTCCCCAAAAATTGAACAAAGACCATCAAACTTACCACACGAAAGTACGGCAATTGAAGAAAAATCTACGAAATCTAATGACCCTGCTGTAGATACTGTTGATACTCCAGACTATGAATCTCAAGCAGTTACACCAACTTCACGTCCACAATCGGGAGTTTCTGGAAAATCACAAATAATCGAGGAAGAACTTGATTGTGAGCAACCGGCTGTTGAACCTGATAGGGTCTCAGAAGCAACCCAAGAGGTATTAGAAGATATCAGTGATTATGAAGACAACATAGTTGCTCCAAAAACTCCAACTGAACCAATATCTCCATTCAAAGATCAAACTATTGGTCACGAAGAGGCTAGAGCCCACACTCCTAACATCGTAGATACCCACATCTCTCCACCAAGATCACCAACCATTCAAGAAATGAAAGCCTTATCTCGCAAATCATCTTTTGCGAAAAGCTGCGATTCGCTCTTCGATCGGACTTCGTCCAAACTAGATGCAGACAATAGCACTGAAACCAGCTCAGACTATCAGTCAAGCCACCTCAACAATACCCTCACCGATTTTACTCCAATAAAACCTCAACATATCCCTTTGCAACGAAAATCGAAGACTTCTTGTTTCATGAAGAAACATCGCCGAATCTCACCTGTGAAGCAAACAATCAATATGAGTCAAGCAGAACTCTACCCACAGAATATGACTCGCTTTGAAAAGCCACGGGAAGCTCTACATAAAGCTTTTGATCAATTAGACTCATCTAACTGGGAGGTTAATGTAATGGGGCTGAAATCAATGGTTCGACTTATGCGATACCATCCCGATACACTGGACAATCAAATGCACATGACCTGCATTCAGCTGACAAAGTCGGTGCGAAATTTGCGATCTCAAGTTTCACGGGCAGCTTGTCAAGCCTCAACCGAATTGTTCACCATGAAATGTAAGTTCCTCGAACAGGAATGCGATGATCTGGTGTGTGCCCTGCTACACCGTACAGCTGACACAAATAGATTCCTGCGTGCCGATGCAACCAGGGGCTTAGAATCAATGTGTGATAATCTAACGCCATCGAAAGTCCTTAATATTTTGTGTACAAAAGGAGCAAATCATCAAAATGCAATTGTACGAACTACAGCAGCTAAACTCTTAAATCGCTTGGCAGATCGCATAGGTTGCGATAAGATCTATGCAATGGGTCGAGAAAATCGTGATAAGTTCATTTTGACAGGAGCAAATCTTTTGCTTGAAGGAAGTCTCGAAACAAGAAGCTACGCAAAGTCGCTATTCAGATTAATGTCAAGTCATCAGAATTATTCACGTTTACTATTGGAGGTGATACCAACTCGGACTTATAGAAACATCGAAAAAACATTAAAAAATATTCGTTAAAATTTAAATTTAAAACTAAGCACACTTTAAAGTTATGTATTTGTAAATAGTATCGATATAGAACGTTTTATAAATGTTGCACCAATATAAAAATTTATTATTAGATGTATTCATTACATATTATAGGTATTACATAATAATATAAGATTATGTTTTTGTTTTAAAATAAACGCACTCGGCAATTTTAGTTGTAAGAAGTCAATCATTTTATAATTTGTATTTGTTTTTGTTTAATAAAATACGAATTACAAAATAAACCATGTAGCATGGTATTCTTATTTCTCTTCCTATCAGTAAACTACAGTCTGTCGGAAGATGGAAAGAGTGATTCAAATGTTTAGGCAAAGTGGACACTTTTACAGCAGTAGAAAATTACGAGTTACCTCAGGATTAAATCAAGATTCTACATAGAAAACCGTGTCAGTACGTATGTACATTAAGTACCTGCTATCCATCCTTTCGGGATTGGCATTTATACACATTTGTTCACATAAATTGATTATTTTTAGAAGTTAGTACAAGAAAACCATGATTGTTAACGCTACAAGCAGACGGCATATGAAAATCGCAAAACTTATACATATTAGGTTTCTATAAACAAAGTATCAATAATTAAAACTACACATTTGGACACTCTACAGGGTGTCTCGTAATTAGTCAAGGAAAATGTAAGGGGTGATTCTGGGGTATATTCTAAGAAAAAAATTGTTTACAGTAAAGTTATATCCAAAAAGTTGATATCACTTATCGATGATTTAAGAAAACACCTACTTTGGTATGACCCACAATCACTCCTTAAATTTTCCTTGAATAATTACGGGGGACACTGTATAGTGATTTTTGAACGGAAATAACAGTATTACCCTGAAAGTAGCAGACAAAATATATTTTGGCTAGGGATATCTCTGAAAAAAGAAAGAAAATGGATTTTCTTAAATGGGGAATTGTTGGAGGTTTGCGTATGTATCATTTTTTTTTTAATTTATCCGTTATACGTAATTTAAAATTATTATTAAAATTTTGGCAAGCTCTCCTGGGTATCCATATTGACGTTATAATATGAAATTGAATTAAATATTTATCACCAACAATTCCCCATTTAAAAAAAAAATCATTTTCTTTTCTTCTTTCAGAGATATCCCTTGCCAAGATATTTTTTTGTCTACTTTTTGCTACTTTCAGATCATAATGACAGTAGCTTTCATATCCTTGTTTTGAAAAGGCTTATTTACAAAAGAAAAGCTTCTTTTATTTTGACAAAGATTGTCCGAACACATCTGCATGCGATAGATACTTTTGGTATCTTTAGCCTCTCCAGGTATTTGCTGGCACCCTGGTATCGAGTCTTTATCATGGAGATGTTTTCTCCATCTGACTCGCTAGATCGCTGGGAAGCGATCTTTTTTATTGTTGTTTGTAATATTTTTTTTATTTTTTTAATTTTTTTAAGCCGGTTTGTTTAACACGATTAGCTTGAGAAAAAAAAGGTGCTCTGGCATGATATAATGGTCTTAATACTCTTTTATTCGACTCTGTTTCAAGGAGCCACCGCTAGAAGACAGCCGGATTCAATCCAATAGACACGGTTACACCATCCTGGATAAAGAGGAGCGTTTGCCTTCAATCAGATCTTTGTTTTAAACATAACAGTTTTAAATCTAAACACAATTATTGCACTCAAGTATTATCACATATAACGGATACCAATTCGAAAAAATGATTAAAGCTTGAGATCTTTATTTTGGAAACAGACGCGAGAGACGAGAGCAGATTTCTTGCGCGAAAGGAAACCGATTTATATTAATATTTAGTACAATCAGGACCGACGCCCCACCATATGCATATCGGTTACCTCACATGCAAGTTATCTGCTTCCGACTCTTAGGCTAGTATTGAGTCCCATTGTAGATGAAAATTTATCATTCAGGGTTAAAATTGTCAAAGGCTTAAGAAAGATCGAAAAGTCGATTTTTTTTTTGCAATTTTTAGGAAAAACCTAAACATGATATTTTTTAATGCATTTTCCAGTTCCATATAATGATGGATCCGATAGCAACTTGTCATTGCCCCGGTGATGGAAATGAATATGAGTCCTTGCACATTATCTAGTAATTATATTTCCTAGTTATTGCAAGATCGGATCGATTGTGCCAAGCAACGTTCAACGTTCATTTCTATGTATGAGTTTCAGATGGATTTAGTAGCTGGTGTGATTCCTACATAATTAACTTCTTCAACTTACTTTTTAGGCTTCGTGAGTAAGAAGTTGGATTTTGATATTCAGCCCTATTCTGAATGAAAACTCCCAGGGAAATGTTTTTGGGAGAAGAGCTCACAATCGAAAAGTTGCAACCAATTTCGTTATTTTTTCACTTTTACGTTATTCTGAACACAAGGGGAACAAATAACAAGCGAAAACATAATGAAATTCCGGGAATATTTCGATTTGGAGCCCTTCTCCCGAAAACATTTCCCCGGGAATTTTTGTTTAGAATAGAGCTGATAAAGGATACAAATTCGAAAAAATGATTAAAGCTTGAGATCTTTATTTTGGAATCAGACGCGAGAGACGAGAGCAGATTTCTTGCGCGAAAGGAAACCGATTTATATTAATATTTAGTACAATCAGGACCTCACATGCAAGTTATCTGCTTCCGGCTCTTAGGCTAGTATTGAGTCCCATTGTAGATGAAAATTTATTCAGGGTTAAAATTGTCAAAGGCTTAAGAAAGATCGAAAAGTCGGTTTTTTTTTGCAATTTTTAGGAAAAACCTAAACATGATATTTTTTTTATGCATTTTCCAGTTCCATATAATGATGGATCCGATAGCAACTTGTCATTGCACCGGTGATGGAAATGAATACGAGTCCTTGCACTTTATCTAGAAATAAGATTTCCTAGTTATTGCAAGATCGGTTCGATTGTGCCAAGCAACCATACCAACGTTCAACTTTCATTTCTATGTATGAGTTTCAGATGGATTTAGTAGTTGGTATGATTCATACATAATAAACTTCGTCAACTAACTTTATACCATTTTATATCGCAGTATCTTCAATCTTCCCACTGTCTTTTATTACTATGTCATCGGCAAAGCGGATACATCATATGTGCCCTTGTTTGTTTGGTTAGACCCAAACGCGGCTAAAATGTCTTTATCTTGTCTAACAATTCAATCCAATCAGCCATTAGCCATAGCCGTTTTGATTTCCAGTTAGATTTAGATAAATTGGCTTGTATGCAAAAAAAAAGAGCCTATCGACATAGGAAGAATCTAACGAGCTTGAACTCACTTCCTAGAGAACTGTGTTCAAGCGCCTTAAACTTTGCTCTTGGATTTTCTAATACGACCCATTAACTAGCTCTTAAAATATTAGATAAGTTCATATTGTGAACTTCTCTTCTCAAGAAGTTTGTGAAAATTATTCACACAAAGAAAAAACAAAAACAAATTACAACTTAAAATGTTAAAAATTACTCAAAATCATTAAGGTACATAATTTTTGTTTAAAATTCATGATCTATGTACAGAGAAAGGGTTAATATAGACGTCAAACTATTATAAAATTATTGCTTCGGCAATTTGCAGAACTTATATCGGATGGTTATTTCGATAATGCACGGATGTGTAGATTTGTACAAAAGATTCCTCGATGATAGCACCTGTTATCTGTGTCTGTTTCTCTGTTCGGAGCGTCTGTTGTTGTTGTTGTGTCTATTGTGATTTCCCCCACCACCACCACCGTGATCTCGAGAGGGATCCGAGCGAGAATACGGTGAAACCTGGTGCGGTCGTGAATTGTGTGACGAATGCTTTTGTAGTTCATCGCTTCGTCTCTGTGAACCCCATTCGATTCTTTGCGGGGGTGAGTTGTCTTGCTTGAAGGGATTATTTCCTCCATTGAAGTTGTTTCCTCGTAAGGCAAAGTTATCTCTGCCTCCGCCACTTCTACGCTGGAGTACTTCACAGTCGATGGGAAGGCTCTGAGCTGGCTGATCCTTTGTTTTGATGGTTAGACTCTTTCTAAAGAGACTCAGTCCAGAAAGAAGGTTTAATGCGTATGGCACGGAGCATTTGTGAACGTAGGTTATGAAGCCGAAGGTTTTTTGGCGCCCTCCATTGTCTTTGGGTATTCGAACTGTTTCAATTGGTCCAGCCTGAAAAAGTAGACACAGCCGGTGAATATTTGTTAAGAATGCAATTAGTCCAATTGCGAAGGTGTCTTACTTGAAGGAAAACTTCATACAGCAGCTCTTCGGTAACTCTTTGGTCGAGATTCGCACAGAAGATTGTCCTTTTCGATTCATCATCCTCGTCTTCGGATTCGACTTCTTTCTCTTCTCTTTGTGGGTAATTTGGTGCCATTTTTATCTGATGATACATTTTAAATTTTGGTTTTGTGGCAATGTTATTTTATAATAATAATCTTTTTAGAGATGCGTAATTTTGGATTAAATTGTTTTCTGTTTTGATTTTGGTTTTTTTGATGAACTCTTTTATGTTTTGATGTCAAACTAAATTAAAAATGGCGGAAACTGGAAGGGAATTTTATTTCTGTTTTACAGAACAGAATATAGAGGGCGTGTAAGAAGAGGAAATTTAACGTTCAGATGTTTAGATAATTGGGGTCAGCCTACATCGAAAATCTTTTAAATCCTTTTTTTGGATTGCTCAAACGTGAATGATATTACATTCACGTTTGAGCAAAAATGTCAATTCTTCTTTGTTGCATGAATATTAATTCTAAAATGAGAAATTAAAAAAGAAATACAATTATCAGAAGAAAGTAATAATTATAACAAAAACTATTTTTGGAAGGAATATAATTAAAGGCTTGCCCAACCCAAAGTGCGACACGACAACGACAAATTTTATTTACACAGCGTCATATGAGAGTACCCACACCAAATGCGATTAAGCGGAAAACGTTTTTCATATAAAAATCGTGTCGCACATGTCGTGACGAACTGTCGCACTTTGGTTTGGGCAAGCCTTAACAGCGAAATAAATACCTTGCCAACTATTTTTTTGTTGGAAGGAAACTGTCATAACTTAGGGACAGTGTTATACCAACGTTATCGGTTCAGCTTCTTGGTTCAGCGTTTTAACTCTCTGAATTTGGTTTATTGGCTGTGGTTCAACTTGAATTAAAATTTTCATGCTTTGTTTAACATACCTACAGCAACCTTGAACACACTTCCTCACCTGTGAGTTCTACAGAAGAAAATATGACTGAAATAAGTGCGATTACCACCGCAACGCACTCGTTGGATTCTGTAACAGAGGTGATAAGCTGATTTAAAAACTAAAATGAATACACCCCAATATTTTTCGTTGTCACTTCACTCTAAATTTATGTCACCCAGCTACCGACGTAAGAGTGGTAGAGACCACTCATAAGTCCCTATTATTTCTTTGGAAATAGGTTGGAACTCTTGAGCTTGGTGAATACCAGCCTTAAACATATAGCTGTACCATCGATATTATTAGATGCAATTTGTTGAATTTTGATTAAAATGTGCGTGAAACTGGCTTTAAAAAAACTAAATTAGTGGAAGTTGAATTTTTCTTACAGTTAAATAATTTTTAAATGTTGAAAACTTTCCAAACAGTTTATTATTACTGTACCTACTTAAAGTTTGGAAATCATTTTTTGTCCTGTAATTTCCTGAACGAAGATAGGATGAAGATTTACCGTTTTAAAAACCGTTATGTGTCAAAAATTATGAATTCCGCATGTCTCTAAAATATTTGTTTTTTATTTCTTGTTGCAAGTAAATTTATTTTAAACTTTAAAAAAATGGAAACTAAACGTGATTTAGAAAAAAAGCTTAGAAGTAAGTTTATGCAAAGTTACAAAAAGTAAAAATTTACAATAATTATATTTAATGATAATTTTCTGTGCCAGAGCTTGGTCTCTATGAGAAGGGAATGGACTTGGATCAAATGCGGCAAATAATGAAGGTAGTCAATGAATCCATAAGTGAGACAACATTTGACTCCCAAGATCTGGAACTTGCATTAAGGGTAGGTAACTAGTTTATTTCCTCTTGTTTTTAATTCCTTGAAGGGATACTTTTTTTTAATTTAAACAATTTTGTTTGTGTATTTTCTAATTTAAGGAAAGTGAGCGTGACTTTGCACCCGGTAACATCTGCAATTCTACTATGGTTGGGTAAGATTTGTATATTCTGTTTTGATGATTGACTGTTTAAACTATATATTTTTTTTTATTAGTGTATCTGAAAACACTAATGTTGTGGAATCTTCATCATTTGGCAAATACCAACACAGGTTTTTAATACTTTGTACCATTTTAGAGTTTCACAAGAACTAAATCTAGATTCTTTGCCATTTTTTATAAAATTTCAGCTTTGGATCCCTTTTCTCTACCACTTTCAGTAGTCCAGAGGAAGGTCAGTGTGTTGAAAAGATGACAGTTAAAGCTGATGTTCATCATGAGATGAATTGGACTCCGATAAAGTCATCACCACATCATGATGGGGTAACAATGAAACGCTTAGCGCGAAAACGTGCTGCTGATGCCATGTCGCAGGACGATTCTGGTATCATTGTTTCGTCCAATAGTAGTTTATATGAAACAACAAATTTTTAATTTTTAAGTTCTTTAATTTTTTTTTTTGTTGTACCTATCCAAAGTTTGTTATGGTTAATTATTGTGATTAAAATGTATGCGTATGTAAATAGAATTCAGAAATGTTGTTAAGTTTGTTAATAAATTGCTCTTCTAGAATTTTTCTAACTAAACCAGTTTTGATGCAACTTTTGTATAATCAGATAAAATGCTTTATTTGCTCAGTTTTAAACTGTTGGCCGCATCAAAATTAATAATAACAATCGGCAATTTTTTTGTTTGGAAAAAGGCACTCAATTGAAAAATTGCTAGGAAAGTCGCTCTCTTTTCGTTATTCTTCATACTAGAGCGCGAAAATGGAATAAAATGATAGGAAAGGAATATTTCGATTGAGAGCCTTTTTCCCAAGAAAAAAATCCCCGGAAAATTTAGTTCCGAGTTCTGAATCTTCTGACTGACTGCAAAATATTTCCAGGGAAACAAAATTCCTTTGGATATTCACGATAGGACCCAATATAATTCGAATGCTTTTGCTTTGGCTTATTCCAAATATTTCCAGGTTACTTGCATACTCATTTCCAATTATACCATTGAAAGTTGAGCGGAAAAACGTTTCACGTGAAATTTAAAAAACTTTTTACCAGTTTTTCCTTAGTGAAATTAAAATTTTCTGCAAGCTCGAAGTTCATTTCCAAAATTAAGTAAAAAAAAAGATTCAAGAAACAGTTCAAAATAAGAGGAATTCGAACTTAACCTTTTGGCCGATTTTCACAGAAATGGCAAAAGTAAAATGCAAGTTTTTCGGGTGAAATCTTGCTGACGTAGAACTCTCTGATTATGAATTTACATATCCGCTTATAAAAGCAATTCGGTGCGGTTTTTGGAATCGACTACTGTTTTCTTTTTTTCATGGCGTCCCATTTTCGCCTCGATAAGCCTTTTATGAATAACATTTTAGGAGTTTCATTTGTTTTACTCTTTTAATAAATAGTGTTTTTTTCTGGTAATCCGAAAGAACTTACCGCAGTTCTCCGATCCCTTAAGAGAATTATTCTTAAGCATTACAATGAGATGTACTTAATTGTTTTTTATAAACTCTGTAGAATATGGTAGTTATATTACGATTATGGAGAAATCAAAGAAAAGGATTTTCTTCACATTTGCACTGGCCAAGGGTCTTTACTTTTTCCTAAAAAATCGCACCTTCCAAAGGTTAGAACCTTGAATGATGTACCCGAACTAAAATTTCTGGGGAATTTCGCTATCATTTAATTACATTTGAACCACTACTCTCAGCCTATACTCTGACTCATGCCAATGACCCTTAAAAAGTCTTTCAATTTATCCGAATGAAATAATCCAAGACAACCGATGTAATAAAAACTAAAAAATATTATAGATAATGTCTTAAATTGTTTATTTAAGTTAATAATAATATTGGTACATATTATAAAATTTTTAATTTATTTTTTTTTCTTTTAATTTCTTCACAATCTTAAAATCATTTCCTCTATCGTTTTTTTTTTTATTTTATTTTTTTAGATATTTGTATTTTTTTTTTTTATTTAAATTTATTTCGAAATTTTTCTATATTTTCTTCAACTGAATTAATAATAAAATATAAAAAAAAACTCATTCATAATAAATACCCAACGCGGTTAGACTTTCAGTATATTTTTTCGTGTTTTTTGTTCATAAAAAGAAAAACAAAAGAAAATAGAAAAAAAGTAATAGTAAAGTAAAAAAAAAAACTAGAAAAAAAGAGAACAAAGTTGGAAGAGTTTCGCAAAGCATTAACAAACAAAAAATAAAAAAAAAATAAGCCAACAGGAACAGCGCGGTTCAATAAATGCAAACAGATTTGTAAATTATTTATTAAAATTAAAAATAATTATATTTTGTTTATTTTAAATCAACAAGCGAGGTGTATTTTCTTTATCGTTAGATAGACCTCACTCGTGTTTAATTTAATTATAGTAGGGTTCGTTTGTGTATATGTCAAAGTTGTGTTTTGATTGATTTAAATGAGAGACTTTGCTGGAACTGGTAGTTTTTTTTGTGTTGTTGTTGTTGTTGTTGGATTCAGGACGACTGAGGGAGGCGGTGGCGGCGGCGGTATTTTTTTTTTTTTTTAGAAATTGTCATAATTCTCTTCTTCTGGTTGTTGTTTGTCCTCTGATTCGTCGTCATGTCCCTCTTCTCAGTTCGTCTCAGGCTTAACACTGCGACGTAGAATTGCTGCAGCAAGATCTTGCTTCATCGCTGCCTGCGCTCTCTGGTCGGACAGGGATTGTACGCTTCGCAATCCATTTACAATGTCCTTTGTTTTGCCAAAGTAAATTTCATTTAGGGTATTACGAATTTTGTTCTCCATCTCTTCGACCATTCGGCCAATGTTGGCGATGTGCGGTGACGAATCACTCACATTTGCATCCTGCTCCTGTTGGCGGGTGAGAGAGCCACCCAAGTTCATTGTGCCCGAACCTTGTTTGTTTGTTTGCAACCACAGCATAGCTGTCGAAGTTAATTTGTAATGTGCTGTTCGACCAGTGGTTTTCTCCTGCACTTCAACCACATGAATCGAATCCCAGCAGCCACGAATTTTCTTGCTCCCATCGCCGGCTTTTTTGATCAAGATGACTGCTGCAAAGCCATGATCCAAATCCCACAGATAGACCGATGACACACCTCCCTCGTAGTACATCTCGCGATACTGATCGAAAGCATAGTTGGCTTCGATCTCGAGTTTGCGCAGTCTCTCTGATGGCATTTGGCCATCTTCTAGTGGGGGATCGTATGTGTTGGACCATGGCGAACGATAAGAATCACCATCGCGATTGTAATCACACAAGAGATAGTCTTTGCCAACTTCCTTGTCTTTGGCTATCTTCAGAGGCTGATCGACGGACGAAAGTAGATCTTCGCACAGGTCTGGAGCCAAATCGATCAAATCAATGAGATTCTTCTCGATTTGCTGAGGGGGCAAGCGACGCATAAGGTCAAGGGCGCAATCCATTTGTAGTTCCGTCTGCAAAAGAAAATACACAAAAATTATATAAAAACTTACTAATTCTTAAATGAAATTCAAAATGGGGAAAAAGGAGCTACGGGTATTGTTCCACTGTAACACGTTGCGAGACTTTAGATTGAAGAATTTGATTCAGCTAAATAAATTTTTGGTTATACATTTTAGATACTTTTTTATTGTTGTTTTGGTTCTGTGTTTATCTAAGGAGTATGGAGAATAAGATTCAACGATGAGCTTTACGGGCTGTAGAGCGACGTTAACCTGGTCAAGAAGCTGAATATACAGCTGCTAAAATGGCTGGGACACGTGGAGCGTATGGACATCAACGCACCAGCCTGAGTATTCGAATCTAACCCTGATGGTGTGCGCAGTAGAGGAGGACAAGATAACAGGTAGCGCACGCAAGCGGAGAACGACCTCAACCAACTCGGCGTGCCTAACTGTAGGCAGCTAGCTAGGGACAGAGCTGGCTGGAGACGTATGTATGTTGGTTGAGGCCGTAATACATCCTGGATTGTAAGCGCCATCTAAATGGAAAATGGAAATAATACCTGCCACCATGTACAATAATTCTGTGGTCATACCTGTTGGGGTATCTAATTTTCGCCATGACCCCTTATAAACGAATGGTTTGAATGTTCTATTTAAATAGGAAGCTGGTTTATATTCTGGCTCCTGTCTGTATACTAAAAAAGAATTTTAGTAGCATCATGATGTTGAGTTGCCTTTCTGAAATCTTCATCAGATACGGTTCCCTTCTTGGATTCTAGAATTCTTGTACATAAATTTCTTACAGTTTGTAGGTTATGTTCTTCCCAGACTACAGAGAAATCGTTTGTATTTTAAAAGCTGAACGCATCGAGCGACGTCATTCTGTTGCCGATGGGCGACGTCCATACAAATTTTATCTGTCAGCGACTTCGTACAGCGATGAACGTGCACATCTCATCTCTTGAATTTTGTTATCCAGTTTGGTAGTTGAGTATTTTCATGGATTTTCAGAATTTTACTATAGCACATTTTTAACAAGTAATCTTAAGAAGTATTTAAAAGATTCATCCAGTAACTCAAAGGTCTTTTTGTAATTACGTATTCCAATGGAAGAGATTCAGCATCCAAACGAACTACATTGCTTTGAGTATTATTGGCTAGACCAAGCAATTTCTTCAATATGGTCGTTTTGATTACTTCCATCTTGTAACTAGGGACTAGAGTTCCTATACTTCACAGCAATAAAGCCCAGTCGATTTTATTGTCGATTTAAATACTTCAAATATAGCATCCCAATTTTAGAACTTTTCATATTTTTATCAGATATTGCCGCTGCTATTCTTGCTTTGGTTTTGAAGATATTTATTGTTTAATTCTAAGAACCAGTGCGATTCACACTAACTCCTATTCATGAATAGTTTCTAACACATTTAATTAATGCATATCATCATACTTAACTGCGCAGATATGTGCGGCTTGAATGTTGAGGCGCGTGTCGATTTGAGAGTGAAATGATGTTGAGAAAAATTCAACACTCGAAAAGCTTAAACAGTACTCACACCTTGTTAACTCTCAAATGAACACGCACCTTAAAACAAAGCAATCAAAGCGATACCTACTAACAAAGTGCCAGTATGTTGGACCGTTGAAATCTCAAGCTAATAAACTCATGCCCTCAAGATTGGAATAAGAATTCTGGGAATATGAATCGCGATACACAATTGTGCTGATGATTTAAAAACCCAAGACGGTGCTGTTGGCGCAGTGTACTCAGCCATATCACACCTTCGTCTCAATTATCATTATTATTCATATGCAATTCGGATTACTAACTAAAGAATATGGCTCGAGGGCAAACAAATAAACTATAACCAAAATGTTCAGAACGTATAGTATCATCAAACAATTGGCACTTGAGAAAACCTGTTTTATTATTTTGAAAGGTCATTGATGTGTCGTCTTGTTAAATATTCTATTGTTTCGCGTAATTTGTGGGGACTCCATTATCATAACTTTTATCACCTTTACCGGATGTTTGATATTTCACACTATCGACTTTTATGAAACGCATTTCTATCCACTTGCCGCTTTTATGATAAGATAAACAAGAAAGGGTTAACAAATTTATCACCAAATAAGGTCGCTAAATTTCTACAAGTATTTTTTTTTTCTCTCATCAATAAGTTAGCACCATATAGCTTCTCCAATGTTTTTGTTGTGCCTCCTTTTGGGTGTGACATACTTTTTCCAGTTTCTCACATACGGGACGGGTGGTGGTACATGCATTGGATTATTCAGAAGGTAGAAGGAAAAAAAATTATTACTCACCATTTTAAAGTCGGTTCTCCAAAGTTTATCACAGTATTTCTTTTTTTTTTTTAGTTTTTCTTTCACTGCAATTGCTTGCTTTCGAAGGTTTTTCTATATCAGTTTTATTTGATTTTAAATACTTTAATGTTTAAATAAATAGAATTTAAACTTATTTTAACTTAATTTTATTTATATTTTGTGTAGAGAATAATAAAGTAATGAAATTTTTATGGGTGGTCACATACAAGATAGATTAAAATGCTGGCTGATCCGCTGGATGAGATGGTGAATGGCTTTTTTTCATGATTTTCTTTTGACCAAATTTTGACAGATGTCAAAATTTGACTTTTTGAGAGCTTTTTGAATTGGAGGAAACAGGGATGTTAAATGTTTAAGGTTTACACAGAATGGAACGACAACTTCAGAACAAAAAAATAAAATAGATCAAAACGTTTTAAGGCTTACCCAAACCAAATTGCGACATTGCGACAAGGACTTTAATATAAAAAACGATTTGCGCTTTGTCGCATTTGGTGTGGGTACTCTCATATGATGCTGTGTAAATAAATTTTGCCGTTGTCGTGTCGCAATGGCGCACTTTGGTTTGGGCAAGTAAACGGTAATACATCACTGCTCGATGATAGATGAAATTTGTATGGTTGTCACCCTTTGGCAAAAGAATGATGTCACTGGTCGCTTAGCGACGAGCGATGCATTCTGTTAAGGCTTGTCCAAACCAAAGTGCGACAATGAGTCACGACATGTGCAACACGATTTTTATATGAAAAACGTTTTGCGCTTAATTACTTTTGGTGTGGGTACTCTCATATGACGCTCTGCAAGTAAGTTTTGGTGTTGTCGTGTCGCAGTTAGTTATGTGGTAAAGCAACCAGCTGTTCACTTAACATCAAACCTTCATAAAAAGTTTCCTACATTTACCATTTCCGTCCGTTTGACAGTTCGTTTACCACTAAAGCCCAGTAAGCTGCTGAAGCGAAAAATCCTGTGTAAAAATCAGACAACGAAATCGTAAACGAAAAATTTTGTTTTTGCGTTTCTTGGTGGAGACCAACGAAAAATTTCGTTCCGCATTAACAGCGTACTAGGCTTGACCAATACCCCAAATAATCCAACAACTTTTGTAACTACAGCTTGTATTCATGCCTATCATGGAATTCGCAATACTTAACTCCCGGGGAGTCAGCGTGATTCAGCGTGATTTTGCCGAATGAACTAGGAGTTGTGTTAGTGGTAATGGTAAGGTAGTGATTATAAACAAAAAACTCACTTCACTTCCACCTTAACATTTTTCGCAAAAGCTTTTCTCTTGTTCAACTATTCCCCGCCAATGGGCATTGCATCACACTAGAAAGATGTTGCTTTTGTGCTACATCAAAAATCCGTCATCTGTCAGAGTCACAGAGGAAATTTTTTCCAAGTGCAGTTTGCCACAGAGAAAAAATAGTTTCCTCCTTCGCAATTTTTTAAAATTTTCATTTTTTAACTTTGTTTTGCATCATTTAATTTGCAAAAATCCAACCTTTTACATTACACCAGTTTGTGCTTTACTGAATTTACAACATTTTCAACCTAAATTCGCCCCAAAAAAAGTTATTTAATTTGTACATCTCGGAAGCGAAAGCAGTTAACGTCATTGGTTTTCTTTTTTTTTATATTTTGTGTTTCTACTTCTCATTTCTCTTCGTCGTTGTGATAAATTTATTCTTATTTGCTTCTCCAACAAAAAAGATATTTTGCAAATCTTTTTATTTATTAATAAAACGCAAAAGTGTGCCCCAGAAAAATATCTAATTTTGTGATTGAAATTGACAAAAAAGAAAAGTAGTCCCGTGGGAGAGCTATCTAAAGTTTTAGGTCAACTCCAAGCATCGAACATCTCCGCTCCGGGCAAAAAAGAGCAGGAAGAAGGAAGAGAAGGGTCACGAATCGTGTTCTATATATAAAACAATTTATATATATATAAACAGAGACATTACTTTGGTAAGTTATATTTTCACATTTATAATAAAACAAAAAAGATAAAAATATATATGTATGCTGTGGTGGTTTGCCGAAAGAAACAAGTCTATTGCCTTTGCCACCGAAAAAACCAGTTCTACGGTAACTCAATATACTTGGCCAATCCATCCATTCGCTACTGCTTCTGCTGGTGCTGCTGCTGCTGCTGATTCTCTTCCTCCTCCTCTCGTTTGCCATTGTCACTCCACTTCGATTCTGGTGCTGGTGCTGGTGCTGGCTCTGGCGCTGGTGCTGCCAGTGCCACGACTATTGTTGCCTGCACCTTTCAATTAACTTGAATTTGCTAATTGGTGCATGAACACATGAAGAAACTTCTTTTTTTTTTGTTGTTTTTTTCCTCATTTTGCGCTCTTCGTTGTTTGGGGTTTATTCAATTTTTTGTTTGCGAAAGAAAGTACAACACAGCAGCTCGATTGAGTCTCTATCGTTTGTGTAGAAGTTCGATGCTTAATCTGCTCTGCTCTCCCTCGTCAACTGCGTCCGCCTGTCCGCTGTCTCTACCCAATGCGATCTGCCAGTGACTGTGATAGACAGAGCACAGACAAAAGCGGTCATTAGTCAATTGTTTTGGCAAAGAGAGTCTCTGTCGAAATATTTTTTTTGTTGTAATTTTGCGTATTGTTTTTTCGGGTTAAAAATATTATCTGACGCAATTAGTAAGTCTCTCTGTGGTTTGCCTAGTCTCTAGTGTCTAGTCGGTTCGATGGTGATTAACATTTAGGCGTCGCGTCGTTGTCTCGATCTGTCGATCTCAATTAGGAAACCGCTTCTAAGTTGTATTTGGTGGATTGTCTTTTGTGATAAGATTTGGTGCTCACATTTTATTTGTTGTTCTTTTTTATTCGTTTTAATTTGAAACTATACTCACGTTGTTCTTCATCAAGTGCTGCGTAGCTAATCACGTAGAATCGTGTAATAAGATAAGAAATATTTTCGCGCTAAAGAATTGTATCGTCATGAAGTCTGATTAGAACTGATGGGGTATGTCCAATGGTTTTAATCGGATATCGATCTATAGACGGGAATAGAAAAACTGTCAATCCGTTTTTTTCCTGTAACACAAAATCATTAGCGATTTAAAATTGTTGAAACTTTTTCAATAGGTACCTTTTCTGGGGCTAAGCAAAACTCTCCAGTATTCATTCAAGGGGTATGAAGAACTTTAGTGTATCAAGTAAGGTACTCATATAATTCACTGTATAAGAATGTGATGTTTAAATGAACCAATTTTTACTTTTATCGCGATTTTAAAACTGGATCTTGCATGGTAGATAAAACTAAACAAACAAATGTTGTTCAGGTACTTTGCAAACCAACGATGTAAACTAAATGATAATTAAATGAATTTAAAGTCTCCTAGTCAACCAGCAACCTTGTGTCTCACATTCCATTTACGGGAAAACCAAGATACTATATCAATGCCATTAAAACGATGAAAATACTCTAAAAGGTCATCTCTTTCTTCTTTCGGAGTAATATGTTGATATTCCTAAAACAGTAATTGATTAGTTAAGAAATATAAACTGTTAAAATCTTCGCAAAAAAAAACCTACGTGGCAACCTGCCCAAGCCACCAAGAATTCACTACAAAACAATAAAAAAGGCTAATTAATCAAATAATAAACAATTCTATTTCATCTCTTAGTTTTATAAAACGATGGTGAAAGGAATTTTCAAATTGTGACACCAATCTTATAGTATGCAACTCTAGTTTGGTCTCCATAGCCATAGCATATTACTCACTCCAGCAGAACAGAAGCAATACCGGGTTCAGCCGTTTTATTTGTTTTGCATTACGCGGTCAACCTTGGTTAAACCACTTTTCAAGAATATGAAGATCGTTTGAAACTTATTGATCTTAACACACCCGCTCAACTTTGTGCAATCGCCAAAATAGATTTTCCAACACAGTTCGATATGATTCCGTTAAATATTAATCAACCCAATCTTAGAACTTTCCCACTTTCTTACCTTCCTCCATTTCCATCTTTTTGATTTTAATTTAAGCCCATCATCCCTTTGTAGATCCCTCAAAAATTTCTTCGTCCAATATTCACTACTTGACCAGTGCCAATCCAGTTTTAAGAGAGCAAAAGTTGAAAAAAATATTAGCAGAATAAGGGTGGTGGAGAAATTTAGAATAAATGGTATATGAAAGAGGAAACATTATTTGCCCTCAAAAATCGTGTTTTTTTACAATTTCATTCAAAAGTAGACAAAAGTTTATAGAAAAGTTGTAGATGGTAAAAAAATCTGCTACTTTTGTTTGACATAGCAATAAACGTTGAAGTTTCAGTTTCATAAAATTCAAATTATTTTTAAAAATAAAAAAACAAAAATTAAAAAAAAAACGATTTTGGAATTTTTCTCAATATTTTTGAGGTTATCTAGAAAAATTATCTAAACAAAAGTTGCAGATCTTTTTACCAACTACAACTTTTCTATCAATATAAATCGTAAAAAAACAACGATTTTCCACACCCATCCAATTTTTTCGCCCACCCACCCGCTTTCCCTCAATCTTTTCGGTTGGTAGGCAATTTATTTTTCCTCTTTTTTCTTAAATTTTCCCACCATCCATATTATTTTGATTTTGATGTCATTTTGTTAGTACATATTTAGTATTTCCCTAACAACTAAATGACACAAAAATCAAGTCAATGGGTTAATAATTGCAGGAGTTCTAAGAAATCAACGTTTTTTTTTCCCAGAACTTCACCTTCCGACTGGCACGGCTGAAACTAATCGTAGATCCAAAATATTTTAAGCGAATATTGTTTGGACCATTTTGAAACGGATTGGGGCATTGGGGGTGAAAACCATTAAAATTCAAAAAAGTCAAAATTAAGAGCCAGCCTAATGTTTATACTGAGTGACCTACCTTGAAAAAAGATATTCCAACATATAAAAATAATTATAAATTCTTTGTATTCCTGATTCGTATATTATTTATTACATTTTTACCAATTTAATAAAAATGCATAGGAACATTTTTCACATGACATCTTGGTACTATTTTCAAAGTGTTCTTTCTCCTTAGAAAACACAACTATTTACCCCACAATTCTTTGTGCACTAATTTACATAATAACTGAATAGTAGACATATGAACCATGCATATAGAACTTCACTTCATTCTTCGTACTTTGAGATGCAAAACAACATGTGCATTGCACAAAAAACTTTCAAATTTAAATTCTAACCGATGAAACTTCATAGTATGCTCAAAGTTGTTTATCATGAATGAATAATTAATCAAAGCTCCACTAAAGGCTTATTGTCTTAACAATTCATGCTATTTATTGAAATTCTGGTTATCTTGCTGACTTAAGAGAGTTCTATCAGAACCACCCATCAAAACAATTTTATCTGAATTTGGTTCGGCTGATTTTAAGTCTTTTGGCGCCGCTGTGAATCAATGTTGCCCCATGTCTAGATTTCTAACATTTATTTATTTTTTAAATATTTTGTTTTGATTGTTCAATAAATTCATAACTTTTTTTCAGATATATAATTATCATTCGTATTTTCTTCATCGTGGAAAATGATTTGAAAATGGCTTCTGGAGATCTTTCTTTAACCAGCAATAGTAGTCAAGAGGGTAAAATGCCAAAATCTATTTAAAAAAAAAAAATAAAACATTCATACTTATAGCTCATATTTTATTACAGAGAGTGCCGAATATGTCGTCGGCTATGATCGCACACTTCGACCGTCTTCAAATAGCAGTGGCAGCACTACAGCCGCTAATCTTGCCAACAACAATCCAAATGCTAAAAAGTCCTTCGATCTAATGAAACAGCAATATGACATGGAGCTTAATAATCTTCGCCATCAGCACAAAGACACGGTGCGTCGCTGTGAAGAAATGGGCTCCCAATTGGCCTTCTATCAAGAACAGTACATGGCAGCAATGAAACAATTGGAGTCTTCATCGAAGGATCGTAATAAATTCACGGACATTGCTGCCGAAAATGCCCGGCTCACTCAGCAAAATATGATGTTGGAGCGCAAATTGTTGCAGTTTATCGAATCAGTTAAACAAAAAGAGAGCGAAAACGGAAATGCACAATCGGGTTCGTTCTATTGCGAACACTACAGCGAAATGGGTGGCAAGAAATGCGAAGGTGGATGCGTAGAGACTGAAAAACTTCTCGAAGAGTTGCAACTCTGCAAGGAGAGATATGCTGATCTGTCTAAAGATCGCAATATAATTTCAGCTGAAAGAGAAAAATTCAAAAAGCACCTTAGTTCAGTTATAAACGAGTTGGACAATGTAAAGAAGGAACGCAATTACTACCGCGAAGCACGTGAAACATTCAGTATTCAACGAGATCAACTTGAGAAGGAAGTCGAAAAGCTTAAAGCCCTACTTGCTTCAAAGGCAAATGAATTGCTAATGGCAACAATGCACAGAAATCGTGTCGAAGATGAATTGAATCAAATTCTATCAGAAAAAGATAATGTCCTCCAAGAGACGCAGAAAATGAGCGATGATCTAGCAGCAGTTAAAAAAGAATTAGATCAAGTTGAAATCCAAAGGAAGAAGGACAAAAGTGACATAAAATCTCTTCAGCAAGCAAACTCAGAGCTCATGCACAACATGGAAGATCTCAATATTAAATTAAAAAAACGAGAACTCTTGAAATCGAGGGAGTCTTCGTGGAGCAAAGAGTTCTCAGACAGCAAAGATGACTTCAAGGAAATCGAAAAGCTACGAAAATGCCTCGAGAAGGCTCATTCCGAAGTGGAAAAATCAATTCAAGAAACCGATATTGCCAAACGACACCGCGACTGGGCTATATCCGAGCGAGAGAAGATCGTCCAAGAGCGCGATTCGGTTAAAACACTCTGTGATAACTTGAGAAAGGAGCGCGATAAGGCAATAAGTGATTTGTTATCTGCGATTCGAGACAGCGAAAAGATCAAAAAGCAAAAAGACGAAGCACAAAGAGAAATCGAAGGCCTCAAAGAGCAAATTGAAAATACCCATTCGCATGATCTGCGTCGCAGCTTTCGTTTGAGCACTTACGATGCCGACGATTTGATTGAAATCGAGTTGTGCAACTATCACCAAGATGGCGATGTTGGAATCATATTAGACGACACCAATAATAGGCAGTTGGTTTGTGGAGTGACAAATACGTCACCGGCATTCGGACACCTCAAGATCAATGATGTAATTGTGAAGGTGAACAACTTGGACTGCCAATCGATGACCAAACGAATGGTGTTGGATGAGGTGCGTTCAAGTGCACCCAGATGCAGTCTTCTCGTTTCACGCACACGTCAAAGTAAGCGTCATTTCTACACGGTTCATCTGAATCTTCAAGAGAACCATAACCACGGTTTGAACCTCGACACTGGGGTATTCATATCTAAGATTGAACAAAATTCACTGGCTGCATTCGAGCCCGAGTTGGATGTGGGAGATCGTGTGCTAAGCATAAACAACAAGTCTATGGAGGGAGTTCAAAATGTCAAAGAAGTAATGAACATGCTTAATGATCTGCGCAACGATTCAATTACCATATTTGCTCTAAAAAATGTACAAGATGTCAGCTATCCTGAAGCTCATCGCCGCATGACCACCACATCAGCTCAAACGGATTCCAATGATTCAATGCACAAAGTACCTAGCGCAAAACACCCCTCGAAAATCGCTGAAATGCTTAGCAAGTTCCGCGAAAAAATACACATATCAAAACCAGGAGCTGATTTCAGTCAGGAGAATGACGCCCTGGCTGCTTTGGACTCTGTCCTTAGTGAAAGTTCCGAAAAGAGCAAGGAGAATCTCTTCAAGCGAAGCAAGCGAAGCAGTAAAAAAGATAAGGAAACCTCGAAAAGCATGGGCACATGGCCCCGCACGAATATTCTCAATACATCACAAGAGAACCCAACCGGAACTATTGTCCAACATAGAAAGAAGGAACGTGCACCATTATCATTGTTTACAGCAGCTCCCATCAATGTGGACAAAGAAGAGCCAGAGAAAATGGGCGGAGCTGGAAGCTCTAGTACATTGATATCATCAAAAAACAATCCCAATCGTAATTCGAATCCTATACCTGCGTCAAGTCTTTTTCAGTCCACTGGGAGTTCAACTACCAACGGTTATCCCTATCGTCATTCAGTTTACGGAACAGCTCTAGAATCAGAACCCATAATCTTGGAACAATCAAAGCCCGTCGGCATTCGGAGTCCCCCACTGGTAGCACCGAATATGCGGAATAAAGCATCCGATTTGATGGGAAAGTACAGTACTCATACTAATCAAAGGCAGCATCACGCAAATCATTACCAGAATAGATACAGCTTGAATTTGACTCCTATGGAAAATAGCTTGTTGTACAAGACGACTGGTCAGACAGCCCAGCAGCAAGTGATTCCTGGAGCAATCACCATTGGGTCAAAGCAACAGCAGCTTTTCGAAATGATCAAAAGCCCACCGCCACAGCCACCTTTGTTCTGTCAGTCGCAAACGAATAGTACAGCTTTTGCTAGAAATAGCGCACAGCAAAATTCTCTCGATATGATATCGCTCAAATCACAGAATTCAATTGACTCGATTCTCTCGCAAAAGAGCCCGCCCATAAGTGAATACGCCAACTTCCCCAAGCGACCGGCTGCTCCTGCTGTTGGGATGCAATCGAAAAATGTCTCCAAGTATCCCAGTGATAGTGAAAGCATAGCCTCTGGAGTTGCCAATCATCCAGGAATGCATCCGGGTGGGGCACTTCTGTTTCACCGTGATCAAATGAATAATGGAGGCAGTATTGCTCCACAGCACAGACACACTCAGCTTTTCCCTACATTCACCTCAAACAGCTCCCAGATGCACCCGATTCATATCCCCCATTCCCATCATCCACACAAGATCCGTCACTCTAGTCCTCTCACTCTGCCTCATTCTATGGACCCACAACATGCAGCTCATTCCTCTGCAGATAAGTTTGACATGGACTATGGCAGCCCACCACCATTGCCACATCACGCCTACAACTCTTCGGTAGACTATCCGTACAACCGCGGTGGCAGAAGTATCCACCCAACGCGAGATCATGACGACATGCCATCGGGCTATGCACAAGTATACGAAGGTGGCACTTTCCCACGCAAAAAGGAACACCAGCGACTGCGTATACCCTCGAACCATAGCGTTGCAAGTAAGGGAAGCGGTGTGAAGAACAGCACCGGTTCGATTGATCATCACGGTGGCAGTGAACGAGGCTCGCCAATGCCTCAAGTACATGTCGAAGTTCTAAGCCACGGTGGCAGCAAACGAAATTCCAACGTTCCGTCGGATTTTCTTTGCCCTGGAGACCTGAGAAGAGTCACGATTGAAAAGAGCGACAAATCCCTGGGAATCACCATTCAGTGTAACAACAATGGTGGTGGTATTTTCGTCTCGACAGTAGCCGAGAAGAGCATTGCTACTCGTGCCGGTCTTCAGGTGGGCGATCAACTCTTAGAAGTTTGCGGACTAAACATGCGCTCGGCCACCAATGACATTGCAGCGAATGTCTTGCGCCAGTGTGGCAACTCCATCACAATGCTGGTGCAGTATAATCCAGAGAGTAAGTATACTATAAATGACTTGAGTCCCTCCTCCCCGAGTAACTTTAATTTCTTTAGAATTTCTCTCTGCAGAATATGACGGCGGCAATAATCTCGAACCGGAAAGTGTTAATCACTCTGGATCACCAACGCCTCGTAACTCCCCAAGGCCCCCAGTTCGATCGTTGATAGCATCCTCCCCGATAACCACATCGAGTGCTTTGACAAACAGCAGCATAATGCCCCCGTCCAATACTCTGATCTCGACTCCAATTAAGGATCAAAGTTTTGCCGATAGCCTAGAGAATCAATCGGATGTGAGTAGTCAGGATATTCCGACTACCATCTACCATGAAGAAGAAGCCAGATATGTAACACTTCACATGGACAAGTCAAAAAACCTCGGAATCAAACTGTTTGGCGGGAATAAAGTTGGTATATTCGTTCATGATGTAACTGCAGGGTCACCTTCCGATCGAGCTGGCATCCGGAAGGGTGATCAGATTCTGGAGTATAATGGAGTGGACTTGAGGTGTGTTACTGCTGAGCAGGCCGCCAATGAAATATCAAAGCTGACCGAAACAGTGACAATGCTAGTGCAGAATAAGTTACAAAGTAAGTTTTTTGCTTTTAGTTGATGAAATTGTCTTAAATTCGTGTTTTTTTTTAAATTATAGTTTTGAAGCAGATCAAGGACAGATCGGGTGATTCTTTTTATATTCGGGTGGGGTTTGACAGAACTGGCGATTTGAATGAAGGCGAGATAAAATTTGTGAAAGACGAAGTTCTCTATGTAGACAATACAGTATTCGGTGGGACTTTTGGCCTCTGGAGAGCATGGAAACTCGATTCTAAAGGACATCGCAAGGAGTGTGGAATTATTCCAAGTCAATCAAAGTATGTTTTGAGTGAAAGTATCACTTGGATTCTAGAGTAATCCCTTATTCATTTTAGAGTTGAGGAAGAACTGCGGTCGGGTGAAAGTGTAGATTGTGATGGTGGAACAGCACGACGTGGCAGCACATCAGCACGTCGATCTTTCTTTCGTCGAAAAAAACACCAACGTAGCTCGTCGCGAGATTCGACAGAAATTGCAAGTTTCAGCAACACTCAACTTAGTTTCTTTCCCGATTCCGGAATGTTGAATGATGATGGGGGAATTTTAAGCTATCAACGAGTTGAACGATTGGATTGTAAGTTTGTTTTTTAAATTCTTCGTCATATAAAACTCCAATAATTGTTTTGTTTATAGCTCCAATACGTCGCCCGGTATTGATAATTGGTCCACTTTCTGAATGTGTTATGGATCGTTTGACAATTGATTTTGTTAATCTGTTTAAATCGTGTGAAGTAACCACAATGGATTGCTCGCAAGAAGCCATGGAAGAAGGCTTACAGGAAAACATATTCGTAGACTATCGCCGAAGAGGCAATAAATTTGAATGCACCACAGTGGAGTCAATAAATAATTCTTGCAAAAATGTGAGTATTTCAATTTTTTTTTATTTCTTTTGATCTGGGACTTATTTAAATTACAAACCTGGGGTGTGGAAATTCGGTAAACAATATTATCTAAGTGCAATGCTATGAACTAGTTCTACTGCACTGGAAATTCTATTAAGTCATACAGAGAGCACTAGCATTTAAAGGTTAAAGCTTCCTCATAGTGTACCAGTAATCATTTCCGAAACTTCGGAATATTCCCAAGTCATATTAGCTGTACCATGAATGAATCAATACTCAACAAACCCTTTTAATTATACGTCTATGTTTTTATTATTTTCTATAGGATCGTCGTCATTGTATTCTAGACATATCGATTTCAGCAGTTGAGCGCTTACAGCGTCTACAAATCTATCCGATTGTATTGCTACTACGATTTAAATCGGCAAAACAAATCCGAGAAATAAAAGATCCACGTTATGGTACGGACAAAATATCAGCTAAAGCTGCAAAAGAAATGTACGAAAGAGCTCTTAAACTAGAATCTGACTACAAACAGTATATATCTGGTAAGCAATTTGAAATTTAAACAAAAACTAGTTAATTATTATATTGCACTATTCCAGCTGTTATACCCGGAGTTAGCATTAAACACATGTGCACACAGATCAAAGACTCAGTTGACAAGGAACAAGATAAACTCTTGTGGGTTCCCGTCTCCAATGCTTAGACAGAAAGAGGGAAAAAGTTGCTGCTAGCTTTTAATTTTCGGAGTGCATGCTATTTTATTAAACAAAAAAACAGACTCCCTGCCTTGCCTATTTTAATTTTTTTTTTATTTTTTTTATTTAGATATTGCACACAATATATTTTATTATTTATATAATTAGATGCATACACTTTAGTATCTATACAATTAAGTATTTAAAAAAGTAACTAATATGTATTTCTTTTTACACATAAATATATGTATGTTTTATGTCTTGTTTGTTTTTTAAATATTTTTGTTCTCTATTTTTCACTGCAATATACATACATTATGAAACGTGCCTTTAACTAAAACAACTAAATTGACTGGTATAAAATACAATCAAACATTTTTCTTATGCTAAAAGCATTTCGACAAAACAAAAAACAACAAATCTTCCAGTTTTTTTTTTTGATGATGAAAGAAAAAACATCAATTTTTTAAAAATATAAATATTTATTGCCTTGAAATTTTTTTATGTAAAGGTAAAGTTAAAAAAAAAAATGATAACAACTTTTTGTTAGCATAAAAACGAATATAATATTAAAAAAAAATATAGATAACGAAAAGAAAAAAATATATATGCCTTAGAAACAATTTCAATTTTATACAATATGTTTATCTATCACTAGCCTTATATTAGATATTTTTTTTATATTATTTTAGATATTATGTTTGTTTTTCTAGAAATATATGCATGTTTTATTTTGTATTTTCTTTAATTAAAAATTTACGCGCTCTGTTTGTCTTTTATTCGATATTGCAATGTTTTCTTTTTTTTTTTATAAATTTACAATTATAATAATTAACTATATGCATAAAGAGAGAAAAATACACAATAGATATTAATGCAATAAAAATAAATATATAGGATATTATATTCACTTGTTAAATTAAATAAATTTATATGATTTTATAAAAACTAAAAAAAAAATAAATAAATATTTTACTTATTTAAAAAATATAGTTTTTTTAATGATTTTAACTAAAAACTATACATGGCAATGACTTTTAAAGAAACTTAAAAAAAAAATGAAATACATTAAAAATGGTCTACGCTGGGTACTTAAAGATGACGAGAATATAAATGGAAATTAACTTTACGATTGGTAACACGGAAAACTCGCCGAACCCGAACGCCAATAATAAACCAGTAAAGAACATTTTCATTGATTCTAAAGTTTTTGTGTCTTGATCAATATATTTGCGATCGCGCCATAATATAACTAATTTTTTCTAATCAGTAGATTCTGGCTGCAAGCTGATGGAAGCTCCTATTTATGTAAAATATCGAATGACCAAATGTGTATGTAATTTGAAATTTCAGTGAATCATCAACCAAAAGGCCAACTTGTTTCATTATTATGTTCAATGATAGAGAATTGTTGATCAGTTTTTAAAGTTTAAACTTAAACGGTCACTGTTTTTGTTTTTTCTTTTGAACATTTTAAGCGATTAATACAAATTTAATTTCAACTCGACAATGAAGTGCAATATTGAACTAAATTTAAAATTAACTAATTTAATTCTGTGACAAACAGGTAGAACAGCTTAAGTCCATTTATTTCGTTTTGATTAAATAAAGTTCAAATATAAAAACTTTTGCACAGAAGATTTGAAAACAAAATTATGGTTTCGTTTTAAGCAAATTGTATTAAATTTTTGTTCTTAACATAACAAAATTCCAATAAAAACATATTTTTTGGCAGACATTTGTGGACTTATGGTTTGTTTCACTTATGTTGTTTTGAAATGTGTTGATTACAATTAAACTACAAGTTATGTAACTCTTTCACACATTTAGGATTCATAATCTATCAAAAACTCATTTTTGCGAAAAATGGACTCATGTTGTTCTGCCTATCTGCCACAGAATTATTCTAAAAAAAAAATGTATGAGTTATTGAAGGCTGATGATAAGTCATTTACCTTACAGTAGGTAGAACCCAGAACCTATCCAGTTAGCAGAACTAAGAAGCTTTCGTTATTCGAGATATTAATTAGCGCTTTTATAACATTTCAAAGTAGGGATTTAATTGCAATCAATCAATTGTTAGAAAGTGAAGTCTTTTTGAAGTTATAGATTGTAAAAATTCTGTTTTTGGTCCAGTCAAAAAGATACTAGGTGAATATGGTAGATTGAAAAGCTAATGAAGTGATTTTAGGAAAATAAATTGATGATTAAGTGGTGGTGAACTTATTGCGGTTTTTTTTAGTAGAGTTGTCTTTGAAAAATTAGAGACTTGTTCATTGCATCCTTTAAGTCATTTTCAGCTAACACTTTATCAAAGAATACTTCCAATTTCATTGCTTTTTTTAAAGGAAGTGATACCGTTAAATTGTAGTTTATCTTCTTCCTTATCAGGGACTTAAACCACTTTCTAAATAACTGCCACGTACATTATATTTTTTTTTTTTTTTAATTAATGGTGCATAATATAAAATAAATTGAATAAAATACATATGGCCAGATTGAATCTGTATTATTGTTTCTATAAAATGTACAAATAATAAAACAAACAAAAAATTAAAACGTGTGCTACTTAATATTTAGAAAACCATTATTCCAACAAAATGTCCAGGTGTCATATTATTACAGCCTGCGTTTCACTTTAGTTGGAAGATCAGTATTTTTTGTTCAAGGTACTTTCGCTCATTTCGATTGATATATATATTTACAAATTAACACAAATAACTTGTGTTTTCATCTTTCGACTAGGATTAAAAAAAAATGATAAGAAAAATTATTCTAACAAAAAAAACTATAAACTCAATCACAATCTACAAAAAAAACGCGTCTTTAATCATACAAATCAAACTCATCACGAGGTCTATACCAATCTTCGGAAGCATGTTCATAAACTGCCTTCCGTACCTCAGCTTCAGCTATTTCAGCTGGATGTCGAGAATCTGCTTCAGATCGGGGACTTCTTGATGTAGCTCTAAACTCCGATGGAATATCGTAACATTTGCAAATACAACACGATGGAAATCGAAACCAATCGGAAAAGATCCCACGACACTCGTTGTGTGGATCGTAGGCAAGAAGCCGATGAAGTCGGTATTGCTGCTCACAGCGGCATCCGTCGCGACAGTACATTTGCCTAAGCTCGTGGGTGCACTTCTCCCAGTGAACGTACTGTTCGAAGGGATACAGATTCAATAGGGCCAAAACTTCTCCGCGAGTGTTATTTGCCCAGAATGGAGCAACAACTTCTTCTTTAACAGGACAAGCATTGCTAAAAATATAGAAGAAGAAAACAAAAAAAAAAAAACTATGACTTAGAGCTTTTCATTACAAAGTGTATATACTCACATTCCTTTCAAATTACCAACTTGCACAGGCTCTTTTTGAAATGTATCCTGAAAAAGCTGACCATCTCGAAGTACTGGCTTTGCAACAGCTACTGCAATAGTTGGTTTCTTTGTTTCAGTGAGTTTAAGAGTTGTTGGCTCTGTTGGGGCATTGTTGTAGAGATTATGAAGGCTGTTCAAGCTGCTATTCGAGCTACTGCTTACGGCAGTAGCCTTGAGGGGTGTTGTAGCTGCAAACCCATTTACCCTTAGTTTGGTAAAATTTGAAATGAGACTTATTGTTTCTGAGATACGTGCTGCTTCGGTTGAACGAAAGAATGTTGTAGTTGGTGCTGTTGGCGCGGTTGGTTGATTTTTAACAGTGGGTGGATCTACTTTAAGGGTTGTGGAAATTGTAGCAGAAACATTGCTCACAACCAGATTTGGTGAATCAACTATTTTTATGTTGTCACCTACAGGAGCTGATTTCGGCGAAGTAGGCTCATATACGCTGTTTGATTCCAGACTTTCCTCGTGATTGTCGTCGTCTTCAGCTTCTTCGTCTTCATCTTCTTCATCAAATTCAACATCATCTAACTTCGATGTTGATCTCTTTGAGCCTTCAGTTGTTGTTGAATTGCTTTTTGGAGTTGTAATCTTTTGGGTTGTGGTATTCGGATCGAGATCATCAGGAGTAGTACCCGGTTCAGTTGGTATGGTGGTCGCTTCATCTGTGGTAATTGGATTTTCAGAGGATGATGTCGTGGTACTACTACTGCTACTACTACTAGTACTGGACTTCATTGTAGTCGATGAAACTGGCCTAAAATGTGGCTCTTTTACCACATCATTATTTCGATTACTTTCAAATTTATTTTGCATAACTTTAGTTCTTCGAAATCCATCTCTAGAATATCTTGCTGCTGCTTGTTCCAGATCTTCAACATCGATATCATTATTTTGAATTTCAGTTCTCAATATGGAGATGTGTTTGACATCACCATACATTCTCTTCATTAGACCCTGATTCTCATGAACAAATCGCCTAACAGCATGCCATGGATATGCCGCTCCTGGCAAATGGCAATATGCTTGACGCGAAAGATCACATGGTATTGTAGCAACCAGTTGAGCTCTCCCACGTCGTGACATTTTATTCGGACTGCATGAATTGGCTGAATCGAAACCGAACGCAACAGATCGATGGACTGTAATTGCGAAAAGTAAAAGGAACAGGAAATGCCCCTGCAAACAAAAAAAAAAAAAAAGAAGAAAAGAAAGAAAACAAGTTGTGAATTAAAGATTCAGTTACAAGAGACCATCACCAGCAACAGAGAGCGCCTACAATTTAAATGAAAACGATCGCACAAGTGAATGTATGTATATATAGGAGAAAGTTGCAACATCAACGTCATTTAATGCAAATAACAAATTTAACGAGAAGAATATTTTAAAGTTTTTTTCCTTACATGTTAACATCAAAATGAAAAAAAAGTATAATCTGTACAGTGACTAGTTATACCACTCGATGCGGTGAACACCAGCGTTACTGAGTCAATGAAGGGACCCATCCTCACTTTTAGGTTATTTTAGGTTAAGTTAGTTGGGGTTATATTACGGAAAGCCGCATCACCTCACGTTTTTCAAAGGATCCATTGCACTTGTCTGGAGTGGAGTTGAGTGGGAATAATGGAGGAAGAGTGGGAAAACGGAGCTGGGTGCTTCCCTGAATTATCTTGAATTCACAATAAATTAAAGGATATTACTAAGTGCCTTCTCCGAGACAACTTCCAATTAATGGAAAAAGTATTTTCCGAGTGCTGTTTTTCTGGGTTGGACCAACCAAAAAAATTACGTAGAATTCTACCTTACTCCAAGAACGTACGTAGCTTGTTTCTATTATGGTATTAACCAGTTTTGATATTCTTGTTAAAATTTTCAGAAAACCGCAGAGTTTTGCCCAAAGACTGATGCCATATAAATTTATAAACACACACTGTTACTTTCAATGACTTTCATTTTTACCAATTTTACTTCTGGATCTGAAAAAGTCCATAAGTAAAAAAAAACAACAACACCCTACATAACATAATCGTGGTCCCATTTTCTTTTTTTAACAGAAATAATTTCTCTTTCAATCAATATCAAAAGAACTCATCATCACCTGCATTTACCTTCACTATTATGATGATGCAGTATCTATACCGTGATTTGTGTTTTGAATTTAACACATGAATAAACCAATAAAATTCTTACATAATATTGATTAACACAAATTTTACATATTTTGTCACAATCTTTCTCAGAAATGGTTATCTAACAGAAATTTTTGTTTATAATTCTTGTTTGTCGCAGAGACATAAATTGTTCATGTTCATCTTATACAAGAGTTCATTTTTTTTTTCTAACCAAGGAGGAACATGGGCAGCCAAAACAGCATCAAAAAAACTATAAAAAAAAACTTGCAATAACATTCGTTGGCCGTTGATACTGCTACCGGCAAATAGACGCCTATTCTTTCTGTAAGCTGGTTAGCCCCCTGATGATGATGCCCTCGTAACTGGTTTAACCCAAGAGCCAAGAGATACAAAATATAAAATCACTTGAAATGGAAAGTTTCCCGAATCTTTTAGTAAATTTTGTCGATTTTATTGACCACTAACCGGACCGTTATGCCGGTCGCACACAAACACACAGACACACACCATATTATAATGTCTTGCGGTCTCGACTCTGGAGTTTATGTTGAGTGAAAGCCGGAAAGCATTTCGTTGTTTTATAATTCTTAAAACTTGTGAGACAGCTAGCTACTAACAGATCTACATCAGACAGCACATTTCTTTCAAATGGGGAATGATCATTTAGCGCACTTAAATAAAATACTGACCAACTGACAATGATGGATGTTATATGGCTTTCCGACGTACTCAGGAAACCATTAATGGCGATAAAATTGAGCAAAGTGCAGCAGAGAATTTTAATAATGTGGGAAATCGGGAAATTGTTATTTTTTTTTTGCCTTTATTTTATTTATTTTTCTTTTTAACGATCGGTGTGGGTGGTATTTAGTGCTGTGAACTCATTTTTCTTCTTTTGTTTTTAAATTATTCACTGTATACATTTTGAAAAAAAGCTTTGTTTGGGCTCTTAGTAATGTGTTTAGTGTTAAAAAAAAATTCTAACATACAATATCTCAGAATGTTATGTACACCTTATTGATACTATAATTGAATTATTTTAATACCTACCAAACTTAAACAAGTTGGCTGAACTTTTTTAAGTTCGGTTTAAGTTTAGGGCAAGTTTTTTATTGCTGAGTTAACTTTGGGTACAATATGAGTTAGAATCCTATGCAACACAATTAAACCTTCATTATTAATAACAAGACGGAGTTAATGAGAAAATTGTTGTTAAAAAAATCTTTGATTGCAAATATGTATCTGGTTCAGGTAATCCCGAGTAAGCCCGCCAAATTTGTTGAGATAAATTTCTAAATTTATGTATAGACCAATTTTTTGTGCAAATTCTGAATTCTTCTATAAAACTCAGTTCTTTTGAAAGGCACAAAATATCCTATTTTATCGGTGTTCTTCTGATTACTGCCTTCTTTAGACCATAATTAACTTGGCCAGTATCAAGAGTATAGAAATTCCATACTATCCCTTAAATTGGATTTTTTTTAAAATTGTGCATCCCAAAAACCACGAAATCTTGAATATTATATTAATTTTTTTTAAATAACGGTTTAAAATGTGACTATACATTCATGAAAAAAAACAAATCAGATTTAAGGTCTTAGCTTATGCTATGTGGAATAAGTCTTCCAGCAGCCGAATCGGCTTAATAGTTTTGAATAACAGATCAACCGAATCTAAGGGCGACAAAACAATCACAGTTTTTAAAAATCAATTAAAAAAAAAGTACGTCATAGAATTTTTCTGAAACCAGATTTATTTTCAGAAAGGTAAATCTTACATAATTTCAAAAATTTATATGAAGAAAAAAGAAAAAACTTTTTTTTTGCAGACCAGTGTTATTGAAAGCTTCTTTAAATTTACATACTAGATTTTATGTTTCTAACAGTAATTAGGTACTAAAATAAAACTATATACATTCCTATGAGCCTATGACGAAGTATAAAACAAGGATTCGGTTAAACCGTCTATAAATAATCAAGTTGTCTTGCTTAATATTTCCAAGATTAATTAATTGCACGATTGAATTGAAGTCTAAATAAACACGTGTTAAAACATTGAAACTCTTGTAAGTTCTGTTCAATTTTTAAATAGTGTAAATCAACAATTTCTCAGTTAATGTAATCAACCTCGATCACTTATTGTGACTTATATGAGTACAAAATGAACATGTGTGTGCGATCTCTGAGATTATTATGTCAGTGTAATTCAGTCAGCACTTCATGACACTTTAGACATAAGTAGACATCATAAAATCAAATCATATCATCACTAGCATTTATACTAACCTCATGCACTGAATACCTGTATCTGTCTCTTATAACACATTTGTCATATCGAAGTGATGTTTACCTACTCCGTTTTTTTCCTGTTATTTACTTCTTCGGTCATATATACCATAACATCGTCTCTATAAGTCAACTATGAGTGCACTTTTTTTCCAAGCAACTTTCTTCCTTTATACCTAATGTTTGCACTTGTTGCTTCCAACTTTGTTGATATACGATTAAACAAGTTTTATTTATACTTAGACTTGATTTTAACCAACAGATTGGTTCACTTCATTGTTTTTGTCAGTTTTTTTTTTGTTTTTTTTTGTTTTGTTGTATTTAATCTTCTTTTCACATTAATGCTTTAAATAGAAAAGATTACATTAATACCTACTCAGTGATGTATAAAAGATTTAATAGTTTTAGAAGGCATGATTTATGCTTTTCTATATCGCATCATTACGAAAAATGGGTGTGAACAAAATTTTTTAATGTTTTTTTTTTCGCTTTTTGGTAATGAAAACTTGATAATATTTTCCATTTAACTTTAGTAGGTACTTTCTCTTTTATTAGACAGATTAAACTTCCAAAATCACTAAACAAAACAAAACAAAACAAAACAAAAAAAAAAGTTTGGTGCTCAACTCTTTTGTTTTAGAATTATAGACCATTAAATTGGATGAAATTTACACCTTCCCGTTGTACCTTTCGAAAAAATTAAATTTACTAATTACAACAATATACCAGAGTATATTTGGCGACACAAATTTAAATAAAATTGGCATACATATTGTTGTGAGTGTGTGTTTTTTGTGAATATGTCAACGTGATATTTGTTTTTTTTTTTTGTTGTCTTTGATTTCGTTTGGTTTGGTGATGGTACAAACAAAAAGTGAAATTTTAACTTTTCCTTTTCCTTGCACTAATTGTTACCTTAATTGATACACAGACCATAATTTCTTTTGCTGTTACATTGTATCTTTAAATGATTTTTGATTTACGTTCGTTGAATTTATAGAAAGTTTTCCAAATAAAATGGATTTGTTGAACTTAAATGTAAAAAGAGGTCGATCCAATGAAATTGAAAATAATAATTTGTTCAAATGGATGATTACTTAAAATTTGATCATTGTGCAATGTATTAAGTTGATTGGTTGCAGTAATAATTTTTAGAAGATAAATGAATGCAACAATAACAAAAGAACATTAAATGTTCAGTAAGGTATGAAGTAGGTTGGTGTAGTTAAATTACGATTGTTATATTACAGTGGAGTTCGGGAAGTTTTCGTATATTTTTTCCTATTTTATATACGATAATCTCTTATTTGATAAATTGGTTTCTATACAAATGATATTGATTATATATGTAGCTTAACCTTAAAGCTAAGCTAACATGACTGACAAATTAATGTTGTGTTTTATAAATTTTCTTGCCATCAAGTTTAAATATTTTGTAATTGAATTGCATGGAATCACCAGAGGTAAGTACCAAAATCTGGATAGGAAAAAAAAAATACATTTACACGCCTAGTTTTTATTTCCGAAGCGGGCAACCACTAGGAAAAAGTTCAAGTCAGCATGGAAAAGCTTGAAGTTATGTTACTTAATTTATTTTTCTTCAAAATAAAACTTAAAAGTTAAATTTCGGATTGTGTGGCCTAAATTAATAAAATTTAAGGAACTGGATGCGTGATGTGGTATTGTTTTATAACTTGATAGTTGTCAAAAAAAAACTTCTTATTTATTTTTCCATCCAAAGTGAGAGTATTAAACATTTTAAGCCTGGTACTCAGTTCGGGTGGAAATAAAATGTTCATACAATATGAGTATCAAAAATTCATGTGGATAAAAATTCTCTTTTATATTTCTTATAATTTTTCACGTGTTTATTTAGGTATTGTATTATTTTAGTAGGTATGTATTGATTTTCCATTTCACAAGAAATAAGTACTAGGCTTTAAGACCTCGTAAATTCTTAATCACGGCATTATGTGGAGCCGAAAACTCACTTGAAAAAATACCTTTATTGATTCCTGATCATGATACATTTGAGACCCATATTTCTAGTTTAAACATATAATTATCAAGTTGTAAAATAAGATAGTGGACCGCCAAGATGGCATGAACGTCGATATCAGGTATCAGTTAAGGTATTGTTGTACTCATTTTCATCAAATTTCCGATAAAAAAAAATGTTTCTGTAAATCAAATTATATTTCACTTACATACAACTTAAACTTTTACAAGTCCCAGAAACTGAAAAGGTTTGATAAGGTGTAGTTTGGAAACAACTATGACTACATAGACGATTTGCATTTTTGACCATATTGCTCCACTAAATTACAAACCTCAGACTCAGATTCAGCATCCCTAAAAACATTATATAAAAGAAATACAAACTTCCCCAAAACTTTGCCTCTGGGAAACTTTTTGATCACAAATTAACTGTATTATAATGTACTGATATATTGTTTGAAAGTACCACCTGGCATTAACCAAAATTTTTCTCTGTATTGATGCAACACAACGCATTGTTACTTTTTGAAATATAATATGCAGGTACCTACTTCTTCAAAAAGATATTTGTACCTCAAATCTATCATAATAACACCTAGATTTTGTTTTTAACCTCAATTTTAACATGTAATTTTGAAAAGCGATCGCTTCTAAAAAAAAGTTTGCATTTCAGCTCTTTTGTTTTCAATCAAAAGTGTAAGAAACTCAGTATTATTTTAATTATTTGCATCTCTATTGGAAAAGAAATGGTTAAAGTCTCTAAATTAGCATACACAACTCATGAAAGTTTGCATCTCAACTATTTTCTTTTATTATTTTTATTGTCACCATAAAGTCTAATAGAAGTTGTCAATCATTTCTATTTGACTTTTAGAGAAAATATGTAAAATAAATCTCACATTGTGTTAACTTACCCCAAATATATTTGCAAATTTAAATCCTCTGTCCATATTTACATGCCGCATTTGTATGTATTCCTTGTTTGCTGATGTTAATATTTTTCTAAACCATTCACCGATTCTGAATATTAACACTTTTCCCATTCAATTTATTTATTTTTTTTTTCTCTTTTGACAATTTTAACAATTTTTCTCATGTACGAGTATATACACTTTTAACTTTCACACGTGAATTTCTTCAAGAAATGCACCGAGAACATCATCATGAACACATTTTACATTTTTTTTTTGTTTTCTTGTGCGATTTTTACTTTCGAAATCAATATTATACGATTTAACTATTTTTTCACCAAAAAAAACAAAAAAAGAAAAAGAAACAAAAAAGATGTAAATCAATCTAAATAATTCAACACCTTGATAGCTCAATAGAGTTAAAGTCAACACGAAGAAGAATAAGTTATCGTAGAACTATCCGATCATATAAAAAGTATAAGAAAAACTTTTTCTTATTATTATTCGTCCCGTCATCACCAACGAACGTCGCACATTTGACTGTGACAAACAAGAAAAAGTGAGCCCCGGAATAGTATGTGGTTGAGACAAATCTTAGTAGGTCAGTAGTGGCCTTCTCCTCGATCACCAGCTGTTTGTGTTGCTGCTACTCTGTTTTTGTATGTTGTTATTGCTGCAGATTTAGCTGGGTATTACTTGGCGGCAGCGTGACGACGCACGACTTGAACGCGAAGAGTGTTTGATATAACGACGACGGTAAGGCGCGCAGCCATCTCACAACTGAAAACTTGAAATTCGAATTTGTTGAGACAGCGCACAGCGGTAATGCAACAACCGCCACTAGTTGTTGCTGTTGGTATATGCGGTATATGGCATATGGTAGTGGTGGTCTTTGCTGAACCATGAGAAATGAGAGAGAGACTGATTGTCACTGTCTGCCGGTCTAACTTAGTGTCAGTATCAGTACTTGGGTAATAACTCTGCACTATGGACGCGGGACAGAACTACTTCGAGGGAAAAGAGAGAAATAAGGGGCTCCTTAGTGCCCAGAGAGTCATCGGTGTTGAAGAAAGCACCAGTCTTAAAGAAGAAAGCAATATTTAATTTTCTTTCTTCTCTCATGGACACACCGCACCGTCTTTATTGCCATCATCGTCACCATCACCATCGTCGTCTTCGTTGTCTTCGTTGTCTTCGTCGTCTTTAGTCGGTGTGGATTCGTCTTTCAAAGAAAGGTGCGCACGATGGTAAGATATGGTATCCATCCGTATATACAAATGAAATCACGAATAATTGCCTTTTAAGCTTTTTCTTGGCAATGGGAACCAACTTGGAGAGAACATATGATATTCCGGCATGGCGAAGAGGCGACCACATGTGGCGTATGTCACGATGGTAGATGGATGGTTGGATGGATGGATGGAACAAATGCGGATGGTATATAATTTGATTTTCAGGCAGCGCACCGTAGTGGTTGCAAAATCACACAAAGCAAACAAAATGGTAGAACAAACAGCAACAACAACAACAACACAACATACAGCACACACCATTGCCATTACTAAAGACAAATATTAATTTTTATACAATAAAAAAATTTGTGATTAAACTTAACTCACTTACAAGCCACAGAGTGCGCAGACATTGTTTGTGGCTAAGCTCTATCATAGATACAAGAGATATGGTGTGTGGTTCGCTTCTTTGATTTTTTTTCGTGTTTTTGTGCCCCGCAAAATTTGTGATGGAATTATTGTTATTATGGTAAAGTGAAAGTGTAATATGCGAGCGTTTAGGAATTTATGGTGTTGAAATTTTCGTTAGCAATATAATATAATATAATATGATGACTGACAAGAAGGGGTTTTTTTCACTTTCAGTTGAGTGACATGTGAGGCAATTTCCGTTTATCGAAAGTAAACACCAAGATTGCGGCCAATGATGTGATAGTTTTTGGTATATATGACCATAAGAAAACAAAATTTTGGAGCCTTAAATGGATAAGGTTTGATTTAGTATGAGTTACTCAATAAGCATATAGCTGTAAGAAAAAAAATTAGAGCTGGCAAAGGAAGCCCATAAAGAAAAATAAATGGAATGTAATTATTGATATACGCTGGTGCTTATAAAACAGTTATATTTTCACAAAACAGGCATTGTAATAAATAATTTAAACCTCAAGTCGTTGACAAATTACATTTTTAAAATACTGAAAAAATGTTTGGAGAACATGGATTACATCTTTAATTTTTACGAATATTAAGTGGAAAGCGAATTGTGTTCAATTAATTTTTTGTTTTAATATTTTTTTTGTTATTAAAACAAAAAAATTAACATGCAACATGTAAATACTTTTAAAAAAGGAAAACACGATGTTCTTATTAAAAAAGTTTGTACCTCAACTCTTTCGTATTACATATTAGGATTTATTATGATTTTAATTTTGTTTAAAAATAACTAATAAATTTGAAAGTTTTAATTTAGAATAAAAAGAAAATTTAGCAATAAAATAAATAACCCTAATTGACTTTGGACTCAGTACAGTGAATTTATAAATATTTTGTTATTCAGTCGTGTTTAATTCTGAGAAAAAAAATATATTACAAATAAGGTAGGTACATAATGTATATCCGTTACCATTCAAGAACATTTTGGTTCAAACAACAAACAGAAATTTATTAGCAAGGAAGAAATTAACTTAGATGGTTAATAAATCCTTAAAAACATTATAAAATAAAGAATATCAGGAATATGTGTCAATATTAACCATTACAATGTAATAACTTATTCATTTATTGATTCATAAAGAAAGCTTCCTTTGACACACATAAAATTTCTCATAACTCCTTCGAAACCCACAACAAACTATAAATCTAGCTGCCAGAAAAAAAAAAATCTCGAAAGCAGACTCTCTGTCTGATCAGAATATGGGATGAGTCAGAAAAAAAAAATATAATAAACACAAGATGTCCAAGTGAAATCCCCTCATCATCAGAATACTGCGCTCATACCATCAGATTCAGAACAAGCTCTATACACGTCCATATATGTATGCCTAAGTTACAAATAATCCAAACAAACAGAGCCGTAAACATGCAAATTTGCATCTTCAACACAATTTTCAAAGTGGAGCAAACGGCCAGACAGAGAAGCGACACACGCACATGATGTAACGCAGAAGATGACATTGTCAACACCGTGTCATCGCTAATGCGGCATTCAATGAATGACTGCTCCAGATTACCATACCGAATAGACCATTTCTCGTGCGGACATAATTAGGCACTAAAGTATATTTAATTACTTAATATCGTTCCGCGCAAGAGAGTGTTGTTTGCATGTTTATCGGCATCCCAATCTAATCTGTACAGTCAATCTGTGCGCGCAGAGTCTAGGATTCCAGACGGTCATAATAACAGCCTTTGAGAGACTAGGAGTCTCGTTGGTTTTCTTCGTCGTCGTCGTCGTCGTCGTTTGTTATAGCTTCGGGCAGGTGCGTGTGACTTTACACTGCCTACCTACTTATGGGCAACGACACCTCCTTCAGAACCAGAAACTGACGTTCTACTTTCACCTCGACCAACACCGACCGGGCGTTGATAGAGGTGTTTACGTTAGCGAAACCTAAAAACGAAAAAAAAAAAAAAAAATACTTGAATACCTATGGAGTAGAAAACCGTCAAGATGAAATCACGTTCGACTTGGATTTTTCATTCATTACGGCTGTTGCGTGTAGTTTTGTTATGGTAAATATAGGGATGGGGGGCAGAGATGTGCATTTTAAAAAGGATTGCAATCCATACTAACATCAAGTTTTTAACTGATAATCATGTTAGAATGATGCATCTTTTTGTTTTATTTATGATAAGTGTGTAAACTCTATATGCAAATTTAATATGACTAGCGAACACAGTATTGAATGTTATGTGGGAATCGAGTAATGGTTTCTATTACATGCGGGCTGATTGATTTATAGATACCCGTAAGTAAGTTGAATACCCACGCTCCGCTCAAAATGGTTTAAATTTTAGTATGTGTTGCTCTTTGGCGTACCTATATGTTATAGAAGTAGGTACGTCCCTATATTATTCGAATTATTACTTACTTTTATACAAATAAAAAATGCATACAAATTGGTCATATGTAAATAACGATCCATAAGTACATAATGAAAATCTAAAGTTATGATCTTCAGAGGGGGGGGGGGGTTTAAGGGGATTACCGTTATTACATTTTTATAAATTTTCCTTTTCAATTCGACCTTCCAAAAGTAGGTTATTTTTGTATTTTAATTTATTTCTCCAGGTCAATGAATTTTTTTCAAGATTTAGTTTAGATATTAACAAATAACATCTTTAAATACCATAACAATTTATTTCTTTAAATCTTTTCGATATTTAATAAATATATAAATGTAATTTGAAATAAAAACACCTCTAACTATTTTCAATCAAACAAGCTAACAATTACGTGCGATCCAATCGTGCATTTTTTCTAATATGTCCAGAAATTGCTGAAATATACAAAATTGTTCGCATTTATTATTAAGACCAGTTAATATCAGTCGTAATAGCTACCATTAATATGCATACTACCTATATTATGTGTTTTTTTTTTGTTCCATTCATTCAGATTGATGGGAGTTCTACTAACTATATTTAACCAAGACATTATACTGATCCCTAATTTGAAAAATAAAGACTTTAAAAACAACCCGACATTAGCTATCTATTCATTCCTGTACTTTATCATCTAATTCTAATTCATCTAACAAGTTTTAAAAAGAAAAACAAGAGATAATAAAACGCAAATGAAACTTTCTTGTACTCAATCAAGGCGTATTACTCTTTTAGATACAACACGCAAAGAACTTAATGAGCTACTTACACCAAGAGTCTAGTTTTGAGAGAATGAAAAAAAAAAAAAATCAAAACACCAAACCACTAAACGACTATAATGTACGTGCAGAGAGCAAACAACTTAAAGAAAATGATTTACCTACTTTAACAACTGCATGTCGGGATATGTTTGTAGAAATGCAAGAAGTATCAACAGTAGTTGAAACAGACAGAGAGCCGCAACAGCGCGACTTACCCTTATCCAGATTCACCTTTCAGTCTGAACAGCCGATGGATTGTATATCTATTAACCCGCAAGTTGATCCCAAACTCGTACTTCAATCGTAGGTATATTATGTACTTAAAACTCGCTGTGTGTGTCTTTCTATCTTGCAAAACGTTCCTTCCAACAACTGCAGTCTTCTTGGCTTTTTTTATTATTGTCGTCGTATGTTCTTTGTCGGCTGTAAGACGAGTTGTAAGCCAATCTCATATATGAGAGCCAAATGGTGAAAGACTTTCTTTTGCACAGTTCCCATGGATGACCATATTGTTTGTCGTTTTGTGTTCGAGAGAAGCCAACATCCATATCGTGGTGGCAATGATGACGACAATGATCAACGATCGGTTCAGAGTCGTGAAGCAAAAAAAAGAGGATTTCTTACACTTTTGTCGATAGAAGCAACGATGAAGCACCGCTGGCAATCGGCAATCACAATATTTGCCGGGTCTTACATTAACCAAACTTCTAATGCTCATGGAAGCCTCGGTGGGGGTCAGTCTCAGTATCCAGTATCTGTCGCTTTCTGTGTCTGTAATGGCTAAGAAGAAGCGTATCAAGGCGAGGATCGCCGATCGGTCATATGACTAGGTGCGCCAGAGTACCTATAGTTTATTTACATTATTCGCCAAGATGATGCCATCTGATCGAATGTGCAGCTGGGAACCACTGTCCGTACCATAAGAAAAACCCTGTTTCCAGAGACGAGGGGGAAGGAAGGCGTCTGCTAAAACTACATATATATTGGTTCATATACATGCGTATGGTGCAAGTCCAAGTTGTCAAAATGCTTCATACCATGTTCCATTCAAATGAATCAGTTGAGATGCTGTGTTACCACTCTGAGTGGGGGGTCTCTGGTGATGACGATAACTAACACTACGATGAAGACGAAGACTTTACGACTAGGACAACGACCACGAAGAGACCAACAACAGATAACTTCCTGATGGTGGCGGCGGCGGCGGCGGCATCGGCGCATGATGAAGACCATGGCAATTTGCAAAGTTGTTATGAATGGCAGCGACATGGGCTTAAGGTGTTATGTTTGAGCGATAGAGGTTTGGCAAAAAGACCAATGAAACTATTGATATGGGAAAATTAATTTTAAATGAGTATTTTTTTTCTTTTTTCAGGTTGGTCTTGGAGTTTTTGTTGTTTTGGTTTTGGCTTGGGTTTTCCCAACAGAACAGGTTAAGTACAGTTGAAGTTCAATAAGAAATATGTTTGAATTCAGGAAAAGGAAAACCTTGGCTTGGTAAATTGTATTAATGATCTTTAAGGATGGGTAGTTTCATTTACATATTAATCTGATGAATGATTTCGACGATTAGTTTGATAAGAGCCAGAGGTCCCCACATGTATTGTTTAATTGACTATATATTGGGAACTGTCCGTGACGACGTGAGGGGAAAAGTAGAGCACAGATGGTGAAATTTTTTTTCATTCTCACAGTTGGCCACTTTGACAAAGGCCACACTTGGGACGATGAGAGAATTGATTCCAGCGATGTGCATAGATCTCTCCATAATGGTTCGCTTATACCAAATTTAGTAACCAAAATTATCAAAATTTTGAACATTTTTTTTCGTCTCACATAGAAGTTAAATAGTTCCCTAAAAAATGAGGACGAATTTGACATGGTGGTTTTAATTTCTCTAGAAGTGTGTTTTAGAAGTAAGGTCCCGTTTGGAAGCAAAGAAATAAGGTTACATATTTTTATAGTAAAAAAGCAGAGGTCTCAAAAATATGTCCAAAACATTAACTTCAAACGCCTGGCCATTAATCAAAAATACCGCGTAATTACAGCTATAACATTTGGTAAAGCCTGAAGGGCCAGAGCATTCCACCGGTGGGCAAACTTGATAAAAAAAAGTTTATTAAAATCTTATAGCCTAACTACAACGGCCACTTTTTGCAAAAAAGTGCAAAAGTGAAAATTTGAAACACATTTTTCTGACTATTTAGCTTCAGAAAAAATTCAAAAACCTTAGATTTTAGATTTTATAACAACTGTTGTACTTTTTTCCGCAAAAGAGTGGACCTAGTAAGAAAAAAAATATTTTACATTTTTTGTATTTTTCAAAAAGTGACCATTGTAGTTAAGCCTTTAAACTTCATGTACCATTTTACTACAAAAAACAAATGACTACAAAATAATTTTGAACAACTCATTTTCAAAAGTTTTTGAAATTCAGCTCTTCAAAAAATTGCGATATTTAGTATTAAAAAAAAGTGCTCATCTACCGAATAAAAGGATCCACGTGTTAAAATTCGTGTTTTCATAAAGGAAAGTTGACCCACACTTTTTCTATAATTTTATGTCATTTTATCAAGTTTAAATAAGATTTCAAAAGTCTTATCAATTCTGTATAGTGTAAGCGCACCTTTCCTATAAAACGAAACAGTTTGATGGTATGTTTGAGGGTGCCTAGAGAAATTCTGTTTTGACGTTTGATAACTGTCATTAGAAACAGCTGACACAAAACGTCAACACAAAAAAGATGACGTTTAAATTTACAAAAATACAAAATAAATTTTGAGAAAGCACAAAATAAATTCGATTTTTAATGGATTTGGATAATGAACGAGTTTTAAAATTAATATTCCCCAATGGAGTTCCAGGTAAACATCAATAGACATTAGGAATATCATGCTTCCCTTAACTAATGTTGTTTTTCTTCCAGAGAATCTTCAGGACAACTCCGAATTGGTGCTCTATCTTAACAAACTAGGAACATACAAAGTTGATCAGCTTAAAAAAGAACAATCCCGTCTGCAAGATGAAAATAAAAGCGTCGTTGAACAAACACAAGACCTGGCCATTTCGAATTATAAAACTTTCATTCACACATCCGAATGCTCGCGTTCGATTTTCTCTGAATTCCAAAATGCCGAAATGCAAGTGGATAAATTGATTGGAAAACTTCCTGATTTCAGTGACAAATGTGAGAAATTTTTGAGCGAAGCAAGTGAAATCAATGAAAATCGACGGCTAAATAGTATCACTTTGAAGAAGAACGCACAGCTTCTAGAGATTCTGGAGCTACCACAGTTAATGGAACGATGTATTCGTGAAGGGCGCTACGAAGAGGCTTTAGAACTGGCAAGTTATGTGCAAAAGTTGGGACAAAATCAAGGAAACATTGCTGTCATAAATGTAAATCAAATAGAATCTTTAATTTTTGGGAAATTATTTGTCTATATATTTTTGTAGAGCATCGTTGTGGCAGTTGAATCATTGTGGCACACCATGCTGGCACAACTGGTTGCACAGCTGAAGACAGATCTGCAGCTACCCAAATGCCTCCAAATCGTCGGCTACTTGAGGCGAATGCAAGCGTTCGGAAACAACGAGCTAAAATTAAAATTCCTCCAAGCGAGAGATGCTTGGTTGACCAATTCATTGAATTCCATTCCGCGGGATGATGGTAGGTTGAATAATTTGTTTCACCTTATGATTTGTGTCTGAGCTTAAGGTTCAAGTATAAACTACTAGAATAAGTGCATATCACAACCATCACACTGCTCAAAATGTATTAAAAGACACAAATGAATGTTTCAGCTCAACAACATCTCACGAAGACAATCGAAGTAACCAGAATCAATCTTTTCAACATCATAACCCAGTATCGAGCGATTTTCCCAGATGAAGACGCGGCGAGTTCGAGCCTAAAGGCGAATACCTTGTCCAGTGATGGTGGGCGTTTGTTCCAATCCTGGCTTCATCGGAAGGTACATTTGGTTAATTTGTAGTTATTGTCCTTAATGAAACTTTCAATTTCTCAGATTGCCAACTTCCTGGAAACTCTCGAGACCGATTTACTCAAAGGAGTCAACTCCTTGGATACCGTTCTTGGTCAATGCATGTATTTCGGCCTTTCATTTAGCCGAGTTGGAGCCGACTTCCGTGCTCTCATGGCACCGATTTTCATTCGTGTTATTAAACAAAACTTTTCAAATTCCATTCAAGGCGTCAATCAAAACTTCGAGCGTGATTTGGAGCGATATACCCTGATTAACAAAGCTGCATCTGGTATACACAATAGACGAATCGAATTGGATCAAATGAATCCTCCAGAAACATTGCTTGACTTTCATCCGCTTGCAGCCCTCTGCAATGGATATTTGAATGTGTTGAATGAATTGCGTTTATGTGCTCCCATTGCTATTGCCAATGATGTTACCAAGAATATGCAATCATCTTTGCAGTTTGTAGCTCGAAAAGTTCTATCGTTCTATCGGCAGGAACAGCAGGCTTTCTCTGGCAATGAGCGAGAGTATTTTGTTAAGTTTTGTTCGTGTTTTGCTTATGATTTGATTCCGTACATTCAACGATGTATTCATGTGCTCTTTCCGCAAGCAACGCTCACTGCGGCTTTGGGCATAAATTTGATTACTCTGGAAAACGAAGGGATAACATTTATCCAGCAAAAAGTTATTTTGGAACCAATCAAACATTTACTGCCGCATAAAGTGGATGTTATGTTGCTGCAAGAGAAATCGAAGCAAATTGACACGAGTGTTTCTGTTGCTGCTCCAGTTTCAATTCCACAGGAGGGTTAGGTCGATTGTTAAAAGCAATTTATATAAATAAATATTCATAAATAAATGTTATCATAAAGGAAAACACGTTATACAGTTATTTTCAGTAGAGATTTGTGCACTTATCTTGTTTGTATCTTTTCCTTGGAAGATTTCTTAGTTCGGACTTTGGGAGCTGATATTCGAACAAGTGACCATTCTTTTGGAATCGCTTTACCGTTTTTTCGAATACCAAATCCAGAAAAAGTATTCAAATTTAATTAAATGTAAGGCCAATAGGCAGTACTGAGGGAGTCTTGATAGGCTGTAGCAAGAACTTGTCGTTTTACTAGATATGAGTATGAACCGTAAAAAGAGTGACTATTTTTGGTTCCAATTTGTTTTATTCACCTGTAAGTTCATAAATTTCAAGTGAACCGACCTACCAATTAAGTTAAGAGTCTCGTAGATCTTTACGCAGAAAAACAAAATTGTGGGATTTATGCTTTTTTCTCTAATAAAAACCAAGAAAATGAAGAATTCGATTATTTGATTTTGTAAAAATGCTAACAGCTACAAGAAAAATCATCGACTCAAACCTTTAATGTTTAGTGACGGAATGAGGCAGCATAACTGCATTTATTATAAGACATACAAAAACCTGCTTTAAAAACACTAATTACTTATTAAATTTTCTTGAAACTCCTTTCTGCATCTTTTGAGGTTATAATTTGTAAAATTAAATTCATCAGAAGTTGATATCTTGATTCGTTTGCGAGATGTGTGGCGTTTTTCTTTTTTGGTTCTGAGGAAATCTCTGAGCAGAGGCTTAGCGGTCAGAGCAGAGCTCTTCAAACTCTAGTGACCTCAAAACATCGAAAAATGGCAAAATGTATAATTTTCTACAAGTCTTGTACAGTTGTATACACCCAAAAGCTTAGTTTTGTACAAGCTTACATTCAAAAATATAGCCAAGACAAGATTTAGGACCTTGCCGGCCAAAACTGTACAAAACTCGCGAATCAGATTGACATTTTCATTTTTTCGATTTGGGATATACCGGGCTTTAGCTTGGAATCTATAAGTTTGTACAAAACCCGGCTTTGGTTGTTCAAAATTAGTACTACTAGTAATACCATAATTTTTTTTTTGCGAAATTGCCGGGGACATGGACGTATCCGAAGCCGACCGCCGAAGGATGTTGTTGCAGTAAAATTATATGCCTGAAATACAACAACTCCAAATATTCTATATAATTTATGTATTAAGTTATTTGCAAGATCTTGTAATTAAAAAAAAACATTCCAAAATGTTGAAAAAAAAAACAAATCATCTTACATAAATGTTAGATGGGTACCCTAAGCTTTATTATACTTAATTCTCGAAACAATTTTTATTTCTTGCATACCAATACTACATACTTAACGACTATACTACTCAAAAAGAAAATAATTGAAAATACGAAAGTAAAATCCTTTCTGAAACAAACAAATTCTCCTTGTTTTGCAGCTCATATACAAAAAGGTATGTACCAGATAGAAACAACGAACGTTTAATTTCAAAAAAGATTCCAACTCATCAACACAAATTATTACACCTGAGCAAAGCAAAATAATAATACCTCAATGTCAATGTTCTTTGAAATCTTCATAATCCTCCTCTTGTACGCTACGCTCGCTACTCCATTCCTTCCATTCCTTACAAAACTAATACAATTATGAAGAGACGAAAGCATGATAATGCGTTTTCTAAATTATTATTAAAATTTTCCAACACTGGGAATTTCAAATTAATTTTTCACAGTTTTCGTCACAATGAAAAGTGAAAGTATATACCCCATACTCCTCTGCTTTCTCTTCAACACTCAAAGGCTTAATCACTTTCAAAATCGTGTAGAAATTCCAGTTAAACTTTATGTGCCACACCTTTGCTTGCTCTTGCTTCACTTCCAATTCCAAGGACTTAAGGTTCCCAGATAAAATTATGTCCTTAATGTGAAGATTGTAATTTGAAAATGTATTATCACGATTCAACCCTTTTATACCTCGTCGCATCGTCGCCGTCCTCGTGTTGATGTAATGATGAGAGTTGAGGAATACCATCATGAGGGCAGAAGGTAGTGTGCATAGGTTGGTTTTGGAAAGTTTGAATGCTCATTCCGACGAATCGACGAAGAAGACAACAACGACAACGACGACGACGACGACGTGACACGCCAAAAGAATTCTGTCATTTTTGAATAAATCTCCTGAAATCGAGTTGATGAGAACATCGTCCTGCGATATACCTACCTTGTCAAAATGTAAGCTTTTCAGAATTCCATTCTTGCTATTTGTATGTAAGAAAAAGGTAGAGGATGGCTACAATATTCATACAGCCTTATTCTGAATCGGGGGGAGTTATGGTGTCTACGTGTTAGGTGGCTGAAAGAAGTTGTCTATGCCATTTTGCTTGCACGTACGACATCTGATTAACAACCTTTTAAACACAGAGACAGAAAATCTACCTACCTAAAATGGTACCTTTCGCATAAATTGCGACCCCCTTATCTGGATGTCTCGTAATTTCTCTAAATGAATCGTCATATTTGAAAAGAGTAGGCATTTATACAAAATATACAGCAAAAAGGATGCTTTCTTTATCTGTGTGTTGGCTAAAATGCCTAATACAAAAAGAATCAAGCCTCCCCATCAGAAATGGAATGGTTGGTCTCCACCATCACCATACCATCATCATCATCATCATCCACTTGAACAGTGTTAAAGTTTTCTGCGGTGTCTTTTATTTGACACTTTTTGCCTTGGCAAGGAAAAGACATTCAAGATACGAGAGACGAAGCAAAGGGACCCGGACTGTGAGTCTATATAGTGGTGAGGTGTCAGCAAGGACTAAGATAGACAGATACTGGGTTGCGCCATATTTAATTGTTCTATCCGTTAGAAATTAAGATGGTGTAGTTCTTGTTGAGCAGCATTATGATGGAATCGGTAGATAAAGGATCTTATGAATTTTGTAGCAGACACCAGTCTCCATTTTGGTGCTGCTGAAGTTTTGTATTAATAACTGGTTGCTTTGCTGGGCTATAATATGCTTGAAGGAAAACTTCTTCGAAGATTATGGTCTCTAGAGATGCGAAGGAAACTTCAGATAGTATGAGTCAAGAGTGTACAAGATGTTGCTTTATCATCAAAGTCGTAACACCCCCTTCAACTTTTCATCAAGAAAAGAGTAGATGTGACTTTTTGTTTGTCCACAGTCTGGGATTGGGTTTCTTTGGAAGATGTACTTAAGTGTTTACCGCAAGGGAAGGTAGTACCTCTATACCCATCTGTAGCAGAAAGTATGTTTGTATATAAACATCCAGAGACATATAAAAAAAATAAAAGGATTAAAAGGACATTTTGCGTGTCGAATTATTTGGATTTTAAGGAAATTAAAGTTGGATTATGTTTTAATTGAGTTTCGAGGGAGTTATTTTTTTCTTTGTTTAAAAAGAAGGTGGAAGAGTTGTGGCTTTTGGCTTGTCTGTTTCCTGTAAAAAAGTTTAATTTTCATGTTTGAAGTTAAGTCTTTAGGTTGGGTGATGCTCATGGTCGAAAAAACATCTTAAATTAAAATCAAACAAGATATGGTAAATTGCCTTTTCGTTGTGTCTGTAATGTTGGATTTTTGGGGCATATGAAATTGTTGTTTTTTTTTTGCTTGGAAGCTACATTACTTCCCTCAATATCTTTTATCTCAGGTTGATATTTGGGTTTTAATATTACAACCCGTCAGTATATTCTAGGTTTTTATATAATTTGTATTGTTTCGTGATAAAGTACTTAACCGATTAAAAAGAAAAAGAACCATTTTTATTCGAAAATGATGATAAATCCAACCATAATCTTACCCATATCGTCGTAAAATTGAAATGAAAATGAAACAAACAATCAACAACGGATGTTTGCCTCCATTTAAACTTCTCCTATAGTACTTACTCGTATATGAAAATGTGTCCTTTTTTCCACCCTTGGTTTTTCTAAATTTTTCTTTCCCTCTATATATGTATGGCTGCTCATTTTCTACCCACACTGACCATCTTGCTAATTTATCTGGTTAATTGCCAAATGGGGAGTTCTATAATATACGTATATGTTTTTGTATATGTATGTATGTGAAATGGACTGCGGAGGACCCTTGAAGTTGATATATTCTTTTCTCATTTTCCGTTTTACCGGGGGGCGGTAAATGTTTTTTCCTTAATTATAATTCATAAATTATCGTATGAATGTGAATGTGTGTGATTTGTGGGGAGATAAAATACAAACCACATATAAATATATGGACTAAGTTAAGGCGAATCGTTTTTCATGTTTAATGTTTGTATATGTGACGAAAAAATATATATATATTTTTCATTTGATAAGATTTTCTTTATTGGGGTATTTGATGAATAAAACAATTCTTAATGCTCAATTGAACTTTTTTTTATCAGATTCATTTCTTTAGGATTCATGAAAAATTAACACGACTAGGTCGCACGTACTTGTTTATAAGTTCAAAGCTTCTGTGGACAGTGGCGCATTGAAGGGGGAGGGAAGGCTCAGGGGGCTCAGGGGGCTCAGGGGGCTCAGGGGGCTCAAGCTGCCCCCCAAGCTTCAATCATAATATTATTTAGGTTATTTCATTATAATTAACATGATTTACTGAGACTAGAGACCTCACCAAATTTTATTTTTTTTCTATTCTAAAGTTGCTTTAACCACCAGTTTTTGTAAAAATTAAAATCAGACTAAAAAATGGAGAAAAAAATGCAAATCTTCCTTTTTCATCTGATTTTTTTCTCAAAAAATTTTGTAAATAGGCACTATTTTTGTTTTTAATACTCAATGCATTTATTAAGTTTTATTTAGAATGTCAAAACTATCGATGTTTAAGTGTTTGAAAAATAAATCAAAAAGTAAATAGTTCTTATTTACTTAAAACATTGAAAAAAAAATCAAAATACCTACACAAAAAATTCATTTTTTATTTCAAAACTAACTCAAATGTGTATTTTTCCAAAAAACTTTAAACAGTGCACCAAGTTCTTACATTTTGCTTAAAAATCACACAAGAGAACCCATTTTGTATAGAACATCTCTAGCAATGCAACGGAAATGTCTGAGATTAGCAATGTAATTTTTATTTTATTAGAATTTCTCATTTCATCATAAAAAGTTATATAAAACACAAAGAAAACACGGTTTTGGGACATTTTCCCATTCCCCATTCGTGCCATTGGCTTCGTGAGTCGTTGGCGTTGAAAATTTGTAAAACGATAACTTTTGATTAGTAGATCTTAATATCAAGGTTCAAATCTCAGCCAAATAATGGATAAATTTTGAAGATTTTGAGTTTCTTTGATTTCATTATTTTAAAAATCAATATTAATTCTCATTGCAACATTTAAACTAAAAATCTAATTTCCTCCATACAAAAGTGTGATTAGCGATTTTTTATATGAAAAGTACAAACAAATTTTATTGGAAATGGTGTAGACTCGGACTTTACCTTATTTTTCCCGAACCTACACTTCTTGCAATTTCTGATCCAATTATGTTGAGCCTAACAGAAGTGATCGTGTTACAAATATCTAAGGGAAAATGTCTAAAAAAATGTGTTTTTTTCGCATTTCATGACTTTTTATATAAAAATTGATTAATTCTAAAAAAAAACAATATTGTAAAAGTCGCTTTAATAATTATACCCTGTGTGTACGAAAAAGTAACATTTGCTTTTTGGGCCACAAAACACTGACGATCTAATTTTTTTTTCGGTATGGATTGTATTAGTTCTCCTGTAAGCGACCGGTCACTTTTGCATTTTGGTAAGCTCTAAGCCCTAATTTTTGTAGGCCGAATACTACAACATAATCTTTGACCTCTCTTTGAGTTTCAGATGTAAAAAAGCACTTCAATTCAGTGCATTCTATATTTTTCGAAAATCAATTATTTAATTTTTCATTGCAAGTGCCTCCTAATTTGGGATGCCTTTTCGCAGTGTTATTGATAAAAAAGTTATAGTTCCTTGCTCATAAACGAACAAAAAAATAAACAGCTTTCAAGCTACGATAGTTTGCTTTCAAGTTTGCGAGAGTTTTACGTCATCTTTTCAGCAATATATCCTGCTCGTTGTCCAGCTTAAGAATTTAGTTGTTTGATTGTTTCCCCTTATACATTTGCCAGCTCAAACTCAAAACCCATTAAGAATAAAACTTAACACTAAGATCTTAATTTTCAATTAAAAACATTTTTGCTCGTATTTCGAGAAGTTAAAAATTCCTCAAATCTAATTGGTATCTAAGCGAATCCAAATTTATATTCCTCCCGGTGCGATGTTGGAACAAATAAGAGAAACGCTTTTAAAAATTAATTAGAAAAATAATAACGAAGTGCTGCACTCTCACAATATCATCCCCATGACTCCGGTGTAGTCCGAGGAAAGCAAAGACAATCAAGAAGAAAAGGACATTCGCATAGCAATAAGAAGTTGAAAGTGAAAAATAAATTGCACTTTTCCTCAAGTGCAGAAACGATGCTGACTTCAAATAATGCACAAGAGTTTCCTTTTAAAAACTTTATTTTTTTTTTAAATTTTATTTTTAACAGTGTGTATCCTTCATATCCTTTTATTTTACATTTTCAATTTTCTCTTGAAGATGAACTCTGGTTACCGATGTTGGAAATTGCATCATCCGCAATGATGGAAAGGTTGAGTATCCTTTTCAAAACCTAAAATAAAAAAAAAAAAAACTAGAATTCATTTCCAAAGCGGAATTTTCGAAGAAAAAAAAACTAAATTTCCATTGCTAGTGCTTTGTGTGTGGAGCCAGCGGATAAATCTGAGTTACGGATGCAGAATGCGGTTGGCACACACAAACACAAACACAGACCCACACAAATAAAAAAAATCCTTCGTTTATCTAGCAATTCAATCCGCTTTGCGAAAGATTTACAAATCAAATTTAGAGTGAGTTCACCAGGCCGAAAAATCATTCCTAGAACATAAAAGAGTCCATATGGGTTCTGGACTAGGACTACACCGTATACGAATGCTGTAGTGTGATGTACGCACTTTGTGTATAAAAACTATTGCCCACAATCTGGTTCGCATTTAATCGCGAATTCCTCTGAGTCCTCTCTGACATCCAGGACGAAGATGGTTTGCAGATGGGTATAGTTGAGGGGGGGTATGGCAGTTGGCATTCACATGTAGAGTGCGCGGTGGCTTTACCACTCTCCGTAAATGGTAAAGCCGATGCGTTTGGTTCGATGGCTCTAGATGACTCTCTTTGATAGGCATGTCCATCAATTGGACGTTCTAAAATGCTGCTTTGAAGGTCCCTTATAGTCGAGGTGTTTTATATAGCTATATGTGTGGGGGGGGGGGGGGAGTGCGGCAGTGCACTTTGCTGCAATTCACTCCTCGCAATTATTGTCAAAAAACCACTTTCGCGAATTTATTCTAATTCTCAGTGAGCTTTTATGGCTTCGAGGATTTCGGACCGACATACACCGACCGCCACCATGCCAAACTACTGCAACACTCTGTGTGTTTATGGATATTGGACCAGGACCAATAGTGTATATTCGTCTATCTATTCATGGCACTATATGCAGTAAAGCCATCATGCATAGTGAAGGAGAAAAGCTACATAGCTTCGGTATACAGAAACAGAGCCTCTTGCTGATGTTGCAAGGATTTTCTATGTCCTGTGTGTTGTGTTTGTTGCTGGCGCTGCTATGGCAAACCGAATGATTAATGTGCGATTGTTTGAAATGAATTCGCGCTCGCTGCACCAATTGAACGGGAAAAATACGCGCGTTCTGTGGCTGTCGAAGGCGTCGGAAATGAATGGTTGCCATTTTGGAGAGTTCAATTGGATGCATTGAACGAAACGAAACAGATCGAATTGAGCTGTTGCTGAGGAAGACCAGTTTTGTCCAGATGTTAGATGGTTGAACTGAACTGATATTTTCCTACCTACACACACATAAACAAAATTGTTCTATATGATAAAATGTTTATTTTGTAAATGCCTTTTGTAACCAAGGTGTCTATATGGAGTCAGTTTCGAATGAGTTTTTAGTTGTTTTTGACTGATTTTGAAAGGCAAGTTATTTTTACTTTGATTTTAATGTTTTAATTTTGTGGTAATATTTATCCGTTGTTGTTACATTTTTTCCCCGAATAAATAATTTGAAACGAACATTTTTAATTTTATACTTTTAAAAATCTTCTTGAACTTAGACAGTCCATTTAAGTATCGATTTGACAAAAATTTATATGATCCTGAACTTTGCAGATAATTTGTACGCTGAAGTTTGAATAGCCACCAAAGCTGTAAAACTTGTCCGATTTAAAAAAAAAACTAAACCGATTTTCGTAAAACTTACGCCAATGGCTTTATCCTTTTGGCATATGCAAGTGAGGGTGTTCCTTCCTAAGAAAACGTGGGTTACACCAAAAATAATTTTAAGAAATCACAGTTTACATACAAAACATGCGGAAGATAATAACTTTAATATGTGTACTGTGAGAAAAAATTGCTTTGATTATCAAAAACACGATTTTGTTCAATACAAAAAAAAAAAAAAAATAGTGCGTATACGCCATAGTGACCATAAAACTAATCTTTAATATTGGGCTTACGGTAGACTTGCATTTTTGGAAAAAAAAAAGATATTTAGACAATATTTAGTAAAATATGAAGGATAAAATCTCTACACATACTTAAAATTAAATGGGTGATTAGAAGAATAGTACAAGTCCCTCAAACAATGAAAACTGTTTTACAGAAAACTATCAACTTTTTTGCTAAATAATGTATATGAGGAATTTCAAGGTTTTAGGTCTTCGGTTATGTTCGTGTACGACAATATTGAAAAATATAATAAACTAATACTATTATTAATCCTTACGCGCTTATATGTTTATTCTTCAACTCAATTTACTCAATTTTAAAATAAGCTGTTATTTTTTCCATTGGTATATCGTAGATTGGTCAACGAAGCCCCTTTATGCACATTCATCCATTGACGAAATTGAAGAAATCATATTTAAATTGAGACAACTTAACTCAAAGACATAGAATTTCACATTGTAACATATTTGAGTTAAATTAAATAATTTTTAAGTTGGTTTAGTTCCAATATAGACAAGTTATTTCCAACGTAAAATTATGATGGGTAAGGCACTTTAACTTGCTGTTTACATTTTTAAGAATTTTGCGATTTTTTGATTAGAAACCTCAGGATTAAGACCCCCAAAAGAACCTAAAAACCGAAATTATCTCAAAACTTACCCAATCTTGAAAAGAGCTTTCCTATAAGATGTGTACTGACAATCTTTGTTGGACAGAGAATAGGAACTTTTTGATTACAAATTTATTGTATTACACATTTTTTTTATTCTCTTAAACAAAGTTTCTTTGATCATCGTTTTCATTATTTATATGTTTAAATAATAATCATCTATAGCCCTAGAAATAATGAATCTAAAATTGCCAAAATGTTTTATCTAAGTAAATCCTTGAAAAAATATCTTAGATCATCAATTCCCCCCAATCAACTCAATCAATTGCCTCCCTAATAACGCTATAGCAACTGTATATACATTTTCACCACAACTGATTATCTTCGGTGTTGATAGAAAAACGTTTCGCTCCGCAAAGTTTATATCAAACACCCAAAGGATGACCACAATTTCCTACAAAAATGCATCATTCCTTCGAAACTTGGAACAAACTGACTGAAAGACAGACGACTGACGAACAGAGTAACAGGGTTGGGTTGCCAATGCCATACGCTAGCCTTCATCTTCTCATCTTCTTCTGCAACAAAACGAACAAACTTCCTGTATATGTGTGTGAGTTATTGCTTTAGAAAAAAAAAATAATAATAAAAAGAAAAATAATCGATATTCCCCCATTTTATGGGAGAGAAGAAATAAAAAGGAGCCATGTGCGAAAAAAAATTCCATCTCCATTTCATGTCTCACATTAAACATTTTTTCTCGCCTCGCCACTTTTATCCTTTATCTCCGTCATAGGTGGCGAGGGGGGTTTTGGGTTGAGTTGAGTTGGGTGGACTTTGGCGGTGGACTTGGCACACCGATAAAGGATAAGGATGCCCACCGAGACTACACAACCACTGCTCTCTCCCACGATAGTCCTTCCATTGGTGTTGTTGGTACTTGTTTTTTTTTTTTTTTTTTTTGGCTCCGCTTGGTTTGAAATAAGACATCCCTTGACCAATATTATGGTTCAACAAGGATGGCCAAAGAAAATATGTATTGATATGTGAAAGGACAATGTTTTTACTTTTATTTTCTTTAGTTCTTATTTTTATCGATGGAATAACATTCAATTGTGTAGGTGTGTGTGTGTGTGTTTGTTATATTTTTCTTTCTATTTCTTCTATCTATGCGGTCAATGTGGTCAGGTAAAATGTAATCTATCTCTGTGTATGTGTGCGGAAATAATTTTTTATCTAGCCTTATAGTTGAATTAAAAAAAAAATACAAAAGGACTATACTAGAGGGTCTTACCTCATTCCCATAGTTCAGTTTTTTCTTCTTTCTAAATTCTACATCGACATTGAATCGATGCAGAGAAGAGAAAGGTGCTTTTATTCATTCATATAGCCAGATGTGTATAGTTGTACATAGTTAGAAGCTATGCAGGTGGGACATCTTTTCTACTCCGGCGACGCGACTGTAATAATGCTTGAGTTATGCTACGACCAATGGCGATCTGCCAGGATGTCTATGTAACCAGTATCTTTTGTATGCAACTCGATGGTTATTGGTCGACATGGCCACGCGTTTTCATAACAAAAAGAAAAAAGCAAAAAAAGAAAACGAATCCTTTTCGCGAAAAAAAATCTGAACTATTCACATCGCCATCGCCATCGCCATTGCCATAGCCATCATCGGTCGTTGGAACGAGAAACGTCGTCTTTTTGTCATGATGTCATAATGTCCAACTACAGACATTGTACGTGGATGTGTCTTGCAATCTTGCGGTGGTGTCATAGGATGGGGCCGAGTATGATGGCAACAATAGAAAAACCAGGATGGCGGAAAATTGCAGTCCTGTTTCAAAGTTGATTTCAAATAAACCACGAACTCGCCGACTCGAAGTTCTTTGTCAACATTTTGCGTGCACCACGACACTGCTGCACTGCAGAAAATTGTTGGAGTATGCGAAAGATTGAATGGGAGCTATGATTGGGGCTGAAGGAGTTTGGTATAGAAAATCTGTGGCTATAGAGGAGTATATTGCAGTAGTGCATACATTATGTGTCTGTTTAGGTTTATTTCCGATATGGATTGTAGAGGGGCGTTTTTGGGAAGAAGGAAGTTTTCACTTGACAATTCAATTGTATGCCATACCACTGGATTCGGGTTAAAAGTGAGAGGTCTTTGTGGATTTTGCGGAACCTATGAGCTATTGTTGACATGTATGATTGTTGGCTTTTGCGTGAAAAAAATCAATAGTGGGCAGTTTTTCTTTTTTATTTTTGTTTCTTTGTCAAAGGGTAATTTTGAGACATTGACACTTGAGATGTTCAAATGTTTTCTTTGAGTATCAATTGAAAGCATTTTTGCAATCATTCCTTGGGCACTATTTTTCTGTATTCTTCTTTAACTTGAAGAAAAAAAAATTTGAATGCAAATGAAATACAACTCCGTTAAACAATCCAGGAAAAAATGTAATTTCTATTTAAAAATTTAGTATCAACAATATACCGTACTAGTCTTCGGTATTTCGCATATTTTTCCATGAGATTTCATGCAGTATTCCATCCTTTTTTCTACGGTATTCTGTGATTTATTCCACGGTATGTCTCATATTTTCAACCAATTTTCATATTCTCTTCCATAATTCCACGTTTTTTTCTGTGACCTTGTTTGTTTTTTTTCACAGTGTTTTACACTTTTTGTCGTGGTATGCTTGTTTCACGACTTTCCATGCGGTATTTCGCAATAATTAAAGTGATATTTAAAAGTTCTTTCACCACTTCACCAGTATTCCGCGTTTTTATACACAATATTCCGCGCTTTTTGCCATGCATGTCTTTCAACGACTTTTCAGGCTTTTAGCCTCGACTTTTCAAGCTTCTTTGTGACTTTCTTTGCTTTTATTCGCATGACTTATGTTGCTATTTTTCAAAGTTTTCAACGATTTTCGATTTTTAACGGCTTTTCACACGTCTTTCGACGACTTTTCTCGCTTTTTTCTATGACTTTCTTTGTTTTTTGTGCGCTGTATTTTACGCATTTCTGTCTTTTTTTATGACCTTAAATGCAGTATTTCGCGATATTAAATTTTGTATGCATTCAAATCGAATTCAAATGAAATAAAATAACTATCGAAAACTCGAAAAAAAAAATTCTGATAAGCTAATGATATGCAATAAAAGTACTCAAATTAACTTTAAAGTATAATGCATGCAACGCCATCTACTGGCATTTTCCAACCCAGCGTTCCGTGTTCCGTTTCTATCGTGTATCAGCGATAGTGCTCCAAACTAAGTAAGCCATTTGATTTGCTTGAAAAGGATAAATTTTTAGAAAAAAAAAATTTGAAAATCGCTTGATGCGTTTAAAAAAAAATTATTTTTTATAAATAAAAATTCTCAAAAAAAATTGGAATGCCATTTTAAAGAAAATAATAATGCAGTTAACTGTTTTCGAAAAAATAGACTTTTCAAAAACAAATTTTAAAGGTTTTGTTTTTTTGAAATCCAAAAATTATTTGTTTGAAAATTTTGATATCAAATAATTTTTAAGAAGTTTTCGTATAAAACTACATACACCCACTTTTCGCATTCTCGTAATGACATGTGTCTGATTGTTATCTGGAGTTCGATTTCTTTTACCAATCCTAAACTCGCAAGTTAAAAAATAAGAAATATATGGTCAAATTGCTGTAATTATTTAAATAAAATCATTTTCATTTTAAAAAAAGGCAAAAGTGACTTAGTCCACTTTCATAATTAAGGGACCTACCTAAACTTACATTTAGTTTATTTTTTTGATTAATTTCTAAATATCATTGAAAAAGGCTTCAAAAATGACTTCTAAAAACCCCTACCACATAAATGTAACAACAAACCCAAAAGTACCAATCTATCAGGGGTCTTTTATAACCAATAAAAAAATACCCTGTAAGGACCATGTACCGACAGAATTCTTACGAAAAAAAAATTAACTATATTTAACAACCAAAGGGACATCGTCGCCAATTGAATTCTAATAAAATATTTAAATCCTTCGCAAAGAAATCAAATAATATCCAATAAAATGGACATCAGTAAAAAGAAAAAATTAAATATCCCAAGCACCCCCTTGTTAAATTAAATAAAAAAAGGACATCTCTATCCCGAGAAATAGCCCTAGTATAGGTACACAAGTTTCACAAAAAAAAAAAAAACGAAAAACTTGAAAACATTTGTATTTGGTGTAAATATGAGTTTAATGGTATCCCTCGGGACTTGATCTCCTCGCTGAAAGAATCAAACGCACATTTTTTTGTGTGTCAATTTTTCACTTTATATTCCTCCCACCACCATCGTATGTGTTGGTTCTCTCTGAAGTTCAACATATGTACGTTTAGTAAACAAGAAAATGATAAAGAATAAAAACACACAAAACTTTTTTAAGTGCAAATCCTTCCAAAGGACATTTATTCTTCTAAAAATTAAATTGATTTGCTTCTGAACATGGACGCGCTAGAAAAAAATAAAAGTGTAGGTATTCACAAAGAACCAAGGACGGGCTGAGTAAAAAAAAAAAGTTTTATTGACTTGAGTCAATATATACCCATAACAGAAAGGACAACATCAAAACATGACCCATCGTTCGTCGTTCTTCTTATTTTTTCCCAAGTAAGGATGATTTAAGAAAAAAAAAAAAAAATGAAAATAAAATAAAATAAACGAAAGATTCCTGGAGAAAAAAAGCAATTCCCAATGGGACGAAATGAATTTTTCATAAAACTGCTGGGTCATTTTCATTCAACATTGACTAACGATGACCATCTAGAATAGAAGCAAGGATGAGTTCGTCTATCCAAATCCATATCCTATACTCTCTCACTGGTCTCTATGTATAGGGATGTTTGTGTATGCATTGAAGATTCAATTGTTAAATAAGCTAACATTACATGACATGACAACAATAACTTTATAGCCTTCAAACTATCTTGACTCCTTGATTTGGCCTAATTCATCCCTCTTCGCAAAACGACAACGACTTTGTCCTTCTTCTATTTGGAAATTCAACTTATAACTGTATACGAATATGCGAGTTTGTGTTTGTAAATGTTTATCCAACCGAAGGACTTTTACCTCTCAAAACATTTTTGGTATAAACCCACTCTCGCATAGATTGGGTGGACATTTTGAAAATGAATATTTAATAAGGCAAGCGGTGGCGACTATCATTCCATTGCATACTAAAATGCGGATAATATGATTTTGTGTGTTTTTGGAAATATCCTTGAGCCCGTACGAACTTAGTCTACCCCATCAGAATGCTTCTTCGTCCCAAATCCTAACTTTGAGGACACACATTCGAAGGTAATATGTTTTCTTCGTTTGCTTCTATTCGACAAGAGATGAGCATTGTCCAATATGCATAGGTTCTGCTTCATCTTTTTTTTTTTCATCCTCATATCCGAGATGTGTGTAGAGTGTGTATACATAAGAGTCATCGTCTATGTCCTCTTCTTTTAGATTGTTGCCAATTCCCAGTTGAATTTTGTGAAACGTTTTCCTGCTTAAAAGCCCAGAGGCAGGCACAGCATTATCCCAGAATATGGTGCGTTATATCCATTTTGTTGTTAGTTTTTTTGCTGTTGTATCTCAGATTCAATGGTGAAGTTCTGTACGTTCTTATTCGTATACGTATATCTATAACTCTTACCTTTTTGTGCGTTTTCATTTCTACTCTTACTATAGCTAGCAAAATGCACAAATGGACAAAATGTAATCGTGTATGCATGTCCTATTGAAATTCAAGTTTGGACATCATTTATTATTCTCTGTAATCTCGGCCCCAGGTCCATTTTGTATAACAAAATTTCATATATTAAATATGTAATTGCGAAAGCACTCTTCATGTGGTTTGGAAAAAAAAATGTATGAACAAGTAAAGTACTCTTTCTTGACAGTATACAGTACACTACATCCATACACGTACATGGGTAGGTATATCATCGACAAAAATATCCATTGCTGAATTGGTTGTTGGTCTTTTTTTTTTTGTAAAAAGTTATAAAGTAAATGACATTTGATTGAAATAAGGACGTGATTTTATTTGAGAAACTCATTGATCCATTGGAAGGACACTACATATAACCATAAAAGGAGAACCAGATTTACTTACTAAAAGAAATGCAGTCACTTCAAAGAGATGAAAGTTTAATTTTATTTGACATACCATGTATAAGTCATGAACGAAAATACACCGTCTCGTCATTAATAAATTCATTTTTGAGCTCTCTTTTGCAGTAAAATATCGTTTGGTAGTTCAAGAATTGGGGTCCTTGCTCTTATCCCTAAAATAAGAGTGTCAGTTCAAAACAAACAAAAATAACTTAGGAATTGAACTCTCAAATCTGGACAAAGGTCTTTGAACTATATTTCTGAAACTACTAGCTCTAGAATTATGGTGTAAGTCCTAGTTCTAAAATTACGGTCCTAATTCTACCTCTTAAATTGATCTCCCATTTCTAACCTGAGAATAAGAGTCCAATTCTAGTCTAGAACTAACGCTCCACAGAATTATTTACGATCAACAAAATAATAAATGAAAATAAATACGTAAGACCCCAACAAATTGCATAATTTAGTTTCCAATTTATTTTTTTTTGTGGTCTTAATTTTTTCATTGTCAATTGGGGCCTATGTTTATTTTCGATGGTCTAATCTAAAAGAAATCAATCTTTAAAATAGTTTTTGGGCCTTCTTATAATTTATTAAAAAAAATTGAGACCTTGTTTCATTTTCCTTAATTTACTGGAAAGTTATCATGCTTTTCAGAAACAAAGATTCTTGGGGTCTTAATGTAGTAAATTTGTGATTAAAAATTTTTCTCGAAGGAAAGTCTTGGGATAGCTTTGAATTCTTTCATACTTTATGGTTTTTGGGGCGCTGAATTAGTTTGTCAACTAAATTTCGTGACGCAACATGGTCAAAAATTTAAAAAAAAACGTGAAATTTTGCCCATTTTTATGAATATTTTCAGCAAATTTCAGAATTAAAAAAATGATCCTAGGTCAAACTTAAATTGCTTTAAACTATATTAATACATACATAGTACCTACTAAATATTTTAAGGGTCTCAGAAATTGATAAAATTTGAAAAGCCGTATTTTGGAAACTATTATGGATACGAAGACAATTTTACCCTAAGACCGTAATACTTCGGAAATTAGGATGTGGAGTATAAAGAATGCACTTAGTTCAGGAGGAAAACGCGTATTTTACCGCGGAAAGCCTGAAAAGTCTTGGAAAAATATGCGAGATGCCGCAGTATAAAGTGCGGAATACCAGAAAAAGTCGCTTGATACCGGCGAATGATTGCGGAATTTTGCGCAGAATAATATAGCAGGTAATGAAGAATAGCATGGGAAGTAAGATCTCAGTACCGCGGAAAAAACGGTGTGGGAATTCGGTGAAAAAAAACGTGAAAAGTGAAAAATATGCTAAACTACGTGGATTAACGCGATAAAAAGGAAGAAATAACGTGCAATCCTGATAAAAGATCGGAAAGAAAACCATGAAAAGATATGCGATATACCGCAGTCGCAAGAAACAAAAGCACTTTCACCAATAAAAAAAAAACACAATTTTCACCCATATAATCAAAAAATTAAATTAAAAAAAAAAGAAAAATGTCAACAAATTTTTAACGAAATAAAGAATATAGAAATGTGAATAATATGGCCGTAAATGATTACAAAACTACCCCAAAACTTTCCTACTAAAAATACAATATGACTGGATTAGAATTTATTTTTCCTAGGTCCTAATTGTTTATGAAATAAATCTTTATTTTTTAACCTATTTTCGCAGTCTCGATCTTAGAAAATCCCAACCAGAAAATGCTAATCTACATTTAGGTATACTTTCCATGTACCTATAAAATTGGACAAAAAAAAAAACATGAATTTGATTGATTTATTCCTCCAATGGTCGTCATGGTCTATGAATAACACATACCTACACCAATGCCAAAAGCTTGACCACCCATAGCTCTAAAAAAGTAATAAATCTTACGAAAAACAATCACAAGTTATAATAAAATTGCAAAATGTCTGTCTGGTCTAAAGCATTATTTTATGTATAAAAATATAAATAAGTGTGCAGTCAATATCATCACAATCCATATTGCCACACCCTCAATGTGACTTTCTTTACTTGTGTGTCTTTACCTATATAAAAACAAAAACAAACAAGCAACAGTCCATCTGTCGGTCTTGGAACAACAAAGCCAAAGGATAGTCCATCCTTCTACAGCATCGCAAGGCTGAGAGACCATCATAGGAACGTTAAACTTTGCACACGCCAGTGTCAAACACCACAATCATCATACATAACCATCAACACTAACTTGGAATAGCTAAAACAGTTATTTACGTATCTACAAGATACGCATAGATCTATAAAATTATATTATCCTTCGATATCGAATTAGTTGCCCACCCATCGAAATGGGGACACACGAGGACTTTGCTTTGTAGGTGCCAAACAGCAGGACATCAGTGTAACATAGAATAAATACAAAAATATAAAAACACCCCTTGGGGGGTACCAAAAGACGACAACAATGGCAACAACAACAGGCGATGGCGATGGATGCCACGCAGTCTTCCAATGTGATCTGCCATCAGGACATAATAAAATTTTCATTAAAATTGGCAAACAACATAAATTGCGCAAAATCCCTTAAACTGTTTTGAAAACAAATTGAACACCACCTCATCCGCAACACCCCCTGATGGCCTTCTCATATATACAGTCACCGTGTAAAACAGCTTTCTATAGCAATCGCCTTGTCGTACCCACAGGACTCTCTCATTGGATTTGTTGTTTTTGTATTTTTTGCTGCAATAACGATATACCACCCATCGATGTGTCAACGCAGTAATCTAGAATTTTTAGATTATCCTTTTATCAAAGCTCTGTGTGTTCATGACTACTTCCACCCCACACCCCCGTATACCAAATCCGGAATGAATTTAATAAGAGAACACGAAGTATCACAATGTTTGCATAACGATTTTATATTCATCGATAACTTGTCATTGTGCGAGAGTCCATCATGCAGGGGGACAAAGGATAATGCTGAAGGCGACTACCATCCAGCTTACGAAGCAAAGCAAAGTTCGAATATAGGTATGTAATGGAGGAGATTGACCCAAATTCCAGGGATTTGATGGGATATTTACACTTTATTCGTTCCGCTGTGATTGATTGGTTTTTAACGTGTCGCCATTTTAATGGTTGCATATATGTATGAGGTGCAATTTCATTTTATTATTTTTTTTTTTTTTTTAATATTTATTAATACACGTCATGAGTCAGGTTTTTAAGAAGAATTACATTTTTATTTAGATTTCTGATTTTGTAATCTGCTAATGATTTGGACGACCATTTATATTGTATTTAATTTTACTAGAAAACAAATATCATTTTCAATGCTCTTAGACAATTTATAATAATCATTTTTATGCAATGATGTATATATTATACATATGTTCGTTGCAAGGAGTCTTTAAAATAAAGGAAATTTTCAATTATCATGAGAATCTAGGATCAGAATTTCATTTAAATATTTTGGGTGAAAGAGTGTTTTTTTAGTATCGAAACACCCTGTGAAAAATGTGGTAAGAAGGTTACAGTATTCCAATGTTCATTAGAATCAAGAATACAAAAACAGTGAAGGGCAGTTTTTTTTCAATTGCACTGGCCGATAATTCCGATTTTTTCGGATCTAAGCTATATCTTGGTAAATTTCGGGAAATTTCAATGGACGGTTCTTTCTCCTCAAAAAAAAAAAACAAGTTTGTGTGTATACTCATGTACGAGCGCCAGAAGTTATACTTCCTATCATTATTTATTTTTTGTAGTTTTTTTAATTTGTAAAATTATTTAAGAAACTTAGTGAAAAGTTCTAAAATTTTTTCAGAGAAACATTATATGTTTTTTTGTGAATGTTTTGATATTTTATCGACCAAACCCCTGTTATTTGATTTATTTTTGCGTTTGGCCAATGTCAAATAAAGCTTGAAGCTGACCCACATTAATGTTTGATACTTTAAAATGACCGCTGATCATTCACGTGACAAATTGAATTTTTGATATTATTTAATGATATTGAGAAACTTATGAGTGTCTTAAGTAGACGTAGTCAAATGCTATGAATGGTACAGTTGGTGATAGGAGCATAAAAAGTGCACACAGTGCACCATGTTTCTAATTTAATCAATCAACTTTGTATTGCATTGCTTAAGAGAACAGATACATCTTGAAATTGAGCTAAAACTATTTTCAAAATATTCAAATTCTTTATTAAATTTTGATTAAAAACATATTTTCACTTAAAGACCTCTGTGGCAATGTTAAATAAAATAATTGTGCAATATTTTTATGCAGAATTAAATTCTAATATTTTTTCTAATGGAATCTGTTCGATTTATTAAAATCCTGCATCTAAAACTGAAGTTACAGGGTTTAATATTCAATAAAATCGACTTTTTTTAATTTCTCTTAAATCTGTAAATACGCATTTATATGTTCAAAAATGTTTATTGCCTATCACGAACACTTGTACTGACAATATTTTAGTACATTGTTTTATGAAATTCAAAAATATTTCGTACCATTTTGTTAAAAGACATAGAAAACAAAAATTGATTTTGCCTTCCATTATGCTTTCCTCATTATTTTTATATGAAACTGTATTAAAAAATTACACTTTGTTGTAGTCTGATATTTCAGCTAAATTTAGACACCAATATCCAACAATAAACAAAAAAGTTACAAATTGTATAACCATCCCGAATCCATTGGTGAGCCAACGGTACCGTTCTCTACTGGATGGCTGGTCGAGTCCGACGATCAAAGCAGACAATTTTGTTGAATTTCGATGAAACTCTTTTCAAGTTTATGAAGCTTTTATAGCATAAACAGTTATGGGTGATACATCAAATTAATGGTAGTTAGGTAAGTAGTTATTAAGCTCTGCGTCTTTCTACCGTTTTCTCGGCTTAAAGACTACACAAAATTTGTGAAATTTTGTTTAAAAATGTATTATCAAATGGCTGTGTAAATTGAAAAGGATTAAAATAAAATTACTTCGGAAAAAGTCAAGAAAACTTGAGATGAAAATCTTGTTTTAGATGTTCTTCATTGAAAAAAATGTATAAAAATTAAATTTCGGATTTCGATAAATATTCTTACACAAAAGGTTTTAGCAATTTTCATATTATTTTATATCAAAAATTTCAAACAAATTTTTTTTTTTGCTATAAAAAAAAGATTTAAATTTTTGCTTAAATCAATTTTTCGTTAACAATTTTTGTTAAGGTGTCCAAAAATATTTTCTTGAAAATGGCATCAAACAATTTAAGATCTTGTTTAAGTTTTTAGAGAAATGAATTTATGTTATTTTTTTTTTTTTTTTGTTATAAATTGTTTGAAAATTTATTTATTATTTAAAACTTTTATGTAAGAGTCTTTTACATCCACAGCAACTTTGACCCTAAGATTAAGTCCATACGACCGATTGGGGTGCATTTTCATTTGTTTTAAATTGTAAAATGTTAAGGTAAAAAAGTTGTTCTAAAATTAAAACACTTATTTACTGCAAAAACAATTACATTGAAATAAAATATGCATTTAATTATAGAAAATATATTTTTTTTTGCTTTATTTGGCTATCCTTTTTTTTTATCTAATTTCAAACAACCGCAGGATGGTTGTTCAAAGTGTCGACCACAAATGTGTTTTTTTTTCGGGGATAGAAAGAAAAAAAAACCCCAAAGAGGTAAAATCAGTCAACCCCAAGATAATCAGAGTGAGCATTTCAAAGACAGATGTCCAGTTTGGTCGATCGAATAAATTATACAACTTTAGACTGTGGAGTATCGGTTTTTTTTTTTTGGTCGAAAACAAAAAAACAAAAAAAAAATGCAAAAAAAACATCAAGTAAAAACTAAAGAAATGGAATTTCATTTTTTATTGGCAAAAGGTAAGCAAAAGAAAGCTTTATTTTTTTTCCACTTGAAAACAGGTTGGTTTTGACTCTTCTTTGGCAATGTTATATTGCCGATAGAGGAAACACACCTATATATAATATATAAGAGAGTCCTTTGGTTCTTTCTTCGTCCTCATGTTCCTTTAGAACTTTTATATAAATCGTATTTGAGAAGCATCAGGAGAAAAATTCCTCCATCTTATAGCGAAAAAAATAAAAAACTAACAAGAGAAAGTCTGGAATTCGTTTTTCGTATCAATTCCTGGTCTGGTCAGCAAAAATATAGGAAGGATATATATTTGGAGGGTATGACATTTTTCTTTTTGACTATATTCTGGATTTTCAAGTTTCTTTTCTATTTTTTTTTTGTCTATATAGAGATGAATTGAGTCCACTTCTGGTTGTGCGATGGTCAATATTTCTTTGTGTCATCGTCTTCTATTTTTGTGCCACAGAAGGGATGACAAGATGAAACACACATCACCAAAAAGTGATAAAACATCTATATACTCTTTTATTTCTTTTTGCAAGCTAGGAAACAAAAATTTTGCTTGACTTAAAAGTGAACTTTTTGTTGACTGGAATAAATTGTATTGCATCATTATGATGTCTTAGCTTATTGGGACAAAATTGTATTATTTAAACTTATGATACAGGTAAATATAGTCTAACAGTTACATGTTATTAATTTTTTTAATTAAATTCAGCATATTTTTTTTGTCAATACAAAATTTTCAATGTTATAAGTCCCAATACATTCCTTTAAACCTGACAAGTCCCCACAATAGGCCTGAAGCCTGAAGCTTTAATTCTTATTAAGTCTTATTTCTGACCCAATTGTACACAAAGGTGGTATCAAATGAAAGGTAATATTGAGCTGGTTATAATGATCTTTTATGCGAAAAATGAGATATCTGAGAATAAAGTTACCCGTTCAAAATTGTTTTCCCAATAAATTTCCATAATTTGCGAATGAAGAAACAAATGATATAAAGGGTATCTGGAAAGGATTGGATAAGCTTAGTATTATAGCTGACCTTGAAAAAAAATTGAGAAAAATTCGTTCCCAGACAATAACTTTTTTTGTACACTATTCTCAAATGGTTACAAGTTCGCAGGCCAAAAGTCCATAATGGACTTTTGACCTACTTGGATGGGTTATAAGTCCCCAAATCAATAGTGAATCCAATCCGAACTTCTGACCCATCCAAGTGGGTCAAATGCCCCAAAAAAGTGATCCATAAGTCCCTAATTTTAAAATGAAAGTCGGTTATAAGTGCACTAAGTATTTTTATTATTTATACTGCATAGTAACTAAAACTTCTAACATAAAATTTTGAAAAAAAAAAACAATTATTTACTTTTTGTTTTTAATTCTGAGTTTGAAAATCATTTTTTCTTAAATTGTTTTTTTTGGATTAACTTTATTTAAAATGTTAATGGAAGAAGGTTTTTTTCAGCTATCAGAAAACATATAATTTGATGTTGTATTAAATTCCGTTGCATTTCAATAATTTTATTTCTGCTTTAAGTCATCTTTTGAGAAAATTCCCTCTCTCATCTGAAAGGGAGAAAATAGACCCCTATTTTTACTTGTTGTTTTCCTTAAACAGACCTAGTAAATTTTTGGCTTAGTTTATTTTACAAAATTTTAACAATTTTTTTTGATAAAACAAATGTTTGCTTACAATCTTATTGTTGAGTTTAGAAAAAAATCATATAAGAGCCGCAATTTTTAACTGGTAATTTTTAAAGTTTGTTTGAATAACAACATTCGAAAAAAAATCATCCAAATCGGAGCGGTTTTGCCCGGTTCCAAGATATTTTGCTTTAGAAACTTCACTATTTATAATTTAAAAAAAGAAAAATGTATACAAAATATCTTTTAAATGATTTTTTTTTTAATATAATTTTGGTTTTTAAAAATTTTATAAAGTCAAATTTCAAGAAGTGGGCAAATTGCAATTTTTAAAGTACCTACCTAAGATATACAAGATATACTTTATGTAAATATCTTTCGTCAAAATTGAATAAAGTTTTTTTTAAGTGTGAAACTTTGAAAATATAATTGTGAAAAATTGAAAAATCATATTTTTTAAAACTTTATTAAAATTCGCCAAATTTTTCGAAAATTAATTTGTTGTATTTTTAAAAATCATATACATACATATTTCAATTGTTAAAGTATAATATTTTTAACGATAAATTGTATGAATTTCGTTTTTGAAAATTAAAGTCATAGGTAGGTACTTACGAATTTTTGAACATATTATTTTGAAAAATTGAAATATGGTTTTTAAAAGTTTTCTATGGTAATTTTCAACAAGAGTGAAATTGAAAGTTAATTACACTCATTTACAAAAAAATTAAAGCTGTACATTACTATGGATTTCTGATCCAGGTCAGGATTCCACAATGGGTTTGTGGACTTATAAAGTTATAACCCACCCAAATGGGTCAAAAGTAGACTTTTGGATTTAGTACTTATCACCTGCGCCGTATTGTTCATTAGTCTTATTTTACTTTTAGTTTTTCATTGGTATTTTTCGTAATAAAATATTTAACAATAATCGTACGTACTTGCTCTTAGCTTATTGCATGTACCAACAATGTATATCGGAAGTAAGAAACTCCTCATCTAATGCAATTTTTTTTTGAACATGAAATTTTCATATCAAGGAAGAATTTAAAAAAAATCTTATTTCATTGAAGTAACTTAAGTTAGCTTTGTGTCTTGGTAATGAGAAAAAAAAAACAACAACACGAAAAAAATATAATAAACATTTTCCTGTTTACTGAAACACTTCAGGCATCAGGTTTGGCGACAAAACAGAAACTCGACTTTTCTATTTTTCAATTATTTTTTTTGTTTCGTCTTCCTTAGCCTTCTTTCTATTTGTTTACAGAATACGGGGAAAAATAAGAATAAAATAATTGTATCTTCCATCTTCCATCTTCCATCTTTTATTTTTTTTTATTTTTTTTTGTATTCCTGTTAATTTCAATTTAATTTTAATTTTTCCAGTTGTAAAAATACAAAGGACTCTCTTTTCTTTGAATTGTTTGCCATCTTTTAGTGGACTGTGCAGAGAAGTCCGAGGGCTAAAAATATCCTCAACAAATCAGGAAAAAAAAATAACGAACATTGCAGCAGGCAGAATAGAAAAATACACAACAAAACCAAAAAAAAAAATAGAAACTGAAACTGAAAAAAAATCAAATAAAATAGCGAAATCTTTTTTAATTGCATTTTCTGCTTGAAGTGAACTAATTAATTTGTTATTGCTCCGCCTTCTCCTTGTTGTTGAATGAAAAAATAAAATAAAAAATACAAAATAAGTGAATAAAAAAAATCATTCCATCTTCATTCCTTGGGGCAGCGCAGATAAATAAATGTAATTATTTGAGTCCTCTCAAAAGCTCACAAGCGACTATACTATAAGATGGCAAAAAAAAAAGGCAATTTGTCTGAGAGGAACTTACGACATTGGGGATGACAAGAATGAAGGAAAAAATCGGTGCCAGTATCCTTGCCAATAATATAAAAGTAAAAGACCTTCATAATTTTCAGCGCAAGATTAAAACAATTGCAATGGATTAAAATTGACAGACATTTTTATGTGTCGTCCATCGTTTTTTTTTTTATTTTCTTTTGTTTTTGTTTTTCCTACATTACGAGCTTTGTATATTAAAACAAAAAGGCGAAGAAAAAATTGTTATTTTTTAACAGGATTTTTATTTTACACTTAAAATACAAAAAAAAAAAAAAGGACTAGAACACAGAAGCACTCAAGACCAGTTTTCGTGTGTAATTAAATCGAATGAAAATGTCCTGTGGATTAAATTAATTTTCATTTGCATAAGAATTATATGTATATTTTTGTATTGGCCTTTTGTTATGTTCATTTCTTGCCTTTTCTTTTTTTTTTGTATTTCTTTCTTTTTTTTTTAATGTCCTTTTGTGTTAGTTGAAATGAATGCCAGGCGGCTAATTATTTTTTTGCCGAAGGGCATTTTTGTGACGAGGGATTTTTTGAGTATAGCTATATGTATGTTTGTATGTGTATAAATGTATAGTATATCTTTATTTTATTGTTAAATAAATAAAAGTAAATAAGATCCTTTTTACTTCCTGGGTTAATGGCATTATATCTAAATTTAATCCATGTTTAAAATTGTTATCCCTTGTTAATTATTAGGCATTTTATTTGCGTGCGTATTCCTTAGATTCAAAAAACTGATGGAGAAATTTTTTTTTTTTAATATAGATATATTTTGTTGTTGTATTCTATTTATTCTTAATTACCGCTTTTATTGCAAAAATAATACACGTAGGGTATACAGGGTATACAGGGTGTACAGAGTATGCAGGGTAAACCAGAAGTAGCAGTTCAGTTTTCAATATATATATTTTTTTCTTTTTAAATAATGACAATTTTCACAGTAATATTGTTACAATTCATTTAATAAGCACTAAGCTGACTGCAGAAAACTAAATTCGATTAAATGCAGTTTTATTGTAAATTTCGGAAATCCTTTTTTTGGCACATAAGATTAGGTATTATAAGGAAAAAAAAAACAAAAACAGCGCAATTTGATTCCTAATTGGTTGGTAAAAAAATGCCTCATAACATACAAATTCGCATTATTTTTTTGAAAAAAAAAACATGCCACTTATGCGAAAAAGTTAAGTTTCAATTTAATATTTAAAAACTAACCAACGGACCGATCAAAATTAAAGTGTAAGTATTTTTTTTTTGAAATTTATTCCACTGAAGAGTTCTTCATGTCCAGTTTTTTTTTTTTAACTTATCTGGTGTGGATGTGGTAGACGCCGCCGTAGACTGTGATTTGGTTAAGGTCGTAGTAGGAAGAATGTATTGTGTTCCACATCGTGGACACCTGACAATATTTGGTTTATACATTTTTGTTTCCTTTTTTTTAATTTCAGATGGTTATTTTTCTTTCGCCAAAAGATGGGTCGCCAAAACGTAAATGCTTTTTTTTTGCACTTTAAATAATAATTCCACTTTTGAAATAAATCAAACTTTAGATACTTTTTCCAGATTGTGCCTTTATTAATAATATTTTGCAACTAAACTAAAAGTGAACTGAAATTTATAAAAAAAAAATTACAAAGATGTAATATTTCGAACACTTCAAATAATATTTAAATTTTTAAATAAATCAGTATCAGGTATTCATAGGCATTTAAATTTAAAATCATTTCCAAATTACATTCTATATTATTTTCATAGATACATTTGATATTTTTTTTTTAAATTTCTTTCAAATTTATTTTTATAAATTGTCAAATGCTACAAAAATATGGAATTTATTTTAAGATACACGAGTATAATACCACAATAACTCTTCATACATCGACCATCAATCTTCTATGATCCAAATGCACGATAAAATTTGTTATGTCTGCAATATTGAGTTGAAATAAACAAAAAAGGAAAGAGTTGCTGTCCCAATTACCTGTATGTGTAAGGATTGCCATGTTAAAAGAGTTTTTTGTACCCTTCATATAAAATTTTATAAGAAGCTGGAGCTTGCATGTGACCATAAAACATACAAAATAAAATGCAAATGCACTTGCTCTAAGGTTCAAAGTTGCTGTGTACATTAAAAGTTCTCATACATAATTTTTGAAAATAAATAATTTTTTAATCGAAAAATCTTTAAAAAAAAGTGTAAAAAAATATAAAATCCATTACTAAAATGACATAAATTCCATCTTTAATTGTTTTGAGCTCCAAACTCCAAAGAATGCCATTCGATTTGATAAAGAAAGATAAAGTTTTAGAAAAAAAAAAAAATTGAAAATCGTTGGAGTCATTTTTAAAATAATTAATTTTGTGTACATAAAATTTTTCAAACCTTTTTTAAAAAAATTGGTAAGCCGTTTTCAAGAAAATATTAGTGCACATCTAAGACCAAAATTTCAAAAAAATACAGTCTCCCGTTTTCGAAAAATTGATTTTTGAAAAAAAAAAATGCTAAAAAATATTTTTTTTTTAATTTTGCATAGCAAATAATTTTAAGGTTATTAACAAGCTTCCGTATACAAAAATTTCATTATAATCGGTTGAGTCGCTTAAGAGAAACTCTAAAATGAAAAAAACGGTTCTATGGCAGGTACCGTTACTAACATTTCATAAAATATTTCTTCCATTTTAAAAGTTTTAAAGTAAATACAATTTTTTTTATCAAAATCGTTGGAGCCATTTCTGAAAAAAATTCAACTTTTCCATATTCTTTATATGGCTGGTACCGTTAATTTTGGGGAATCACCAAAGACCCATAACCACCAAATTTGAAAAAAAAATTGGCTTTAGGGGTTTAGGGTGTAGCTCGAGGTATAGAACAGACAGACCGAATTGCGAGACCCACTTTTATTGCATTCTCTATCATCGTAATGTCATGTCTGATTGTTTTCAAGAGTTCGATTTTTTTTACGAATCCTAAACTTGCCCTATAGAACCTCTATCGCAAGTAAAAATTCTTAAGGTAAAGGGTCAATTTACCTCCTTTGAAGATGGAGGGTCAGCCCAAAAGAATACAAATAGTTAAAACTGTGTGAGATATGCCTATTCAAAGCCTACTATTTTTGGTTGATTGTAGCAGTTTTTCTCCAAAATATCTTTAAAGAACGAGTGAATAGCTGTTTAAGTGTGGTTGGTTTTCTCCATTAACTATATTAATTACATATAATGTTCGCCTTTAGCGAACTTTAACGATGAATAACAAGTAATTAAGATAATGCAGAAATGTATTTGTGTAATAATTTCGTAGAATATTATAATGAGAACAAAATAACTATACTGAAGAAATAGCATTACATAAATACTACTTTCCTTAAAACTTCATTTCAAAATTGGTTACTATTTTGATATAAAATAAAAAAAAAAACTTTATCGATCAATTCAAATTGTATTTGTTTCGAGGACTCTTCAAAAAGTCAAAGTTTTGTTGTTTATTTGCAAGTCAAAAAAAAAATAAAGTCTCTATACGCCTAAGGACAAAATAGATTTAAGGTTATGCCTTTGGGTTTTTTATGTTACTTTCTAAAAAAAAGAAAAAAAAAAATAGAAAAAAAATGGTAAAAACGCTTTTAGACTGTTTTTGTCGAAATAAATTGCAAATAATATTCCCGAGTGAAATATCTTTTACATTTTGGATTTTCTCATTGTTGTTGTTGTTGGTTGTCGTTTGTAGTCAACTCGACTATCGATGAACAAGTATTGTTGTATCCATAAAATAGAATTACTTTCATTGAGCGCACAGGAAGGCGCCAATAACGTATCAAAATCTTCGGCAACAATAACGTATCCTTGGGCGATTTTGCATTTCTATGCCGATGTCGATTTTTTTTTTTTGCGTTCTTTGCTGTTGAATTTTTTTGAAAAGCATATCGAATCTGATGGGGAATTGAAATTGAATCAAAATCTTTTCAGTTTTTTTTTTTTTTTTTTTTGAAATGTAAAGTATAGAGGCAGGAGGAAAGTTCTATACTCTATTTTCATGCTTTGCTATACTTTGGTTCAATGAGAAAAGGATGTTTTATATGATACTGTTGGAGTATCTATGACAGGATACGGTTATTGGTCGGGATGACACGGGTAGATATCGTTTTAAAAAGATTTTCAAGAATTTATTTTTTTTTCTCTCTTTTCGTTGTTGTTGCTTATACTTATTGAGGTTGTGATTTTATGTTGTTAGCATAAAATTTCACGAGGTGGATTACATTAAGGGACTTTTGGCTTGAGGGAGTTGCTTTTGCAGTGAGATATGTTTTCTATTGTGTATAGTAGAAAATTCTTTTACTTTTTTTTTTTTTTTTTTGATGGGTTGAGTTTTGTGGGTATAGATTACAGTTTTTGTATGAATTTTACAATTGAAAGTGGATATTATGGTTAGAGTGGGATGGAATGATATAATAAATATTATGAAGAAGGTTCATGTTTTTTTTTCAATATTCTCGAAGTTCTAGAAGAATATTGATTTTTGCTTGAGATTTAAGTTGGAGTGATTTACTCCCGGTGTGTCTATTACAATTATTGTTAACAGAGAAGTCATTTTAGTTGAATTAAACTACCAGTTTAATTCAAAAAAATGAATAGAAGAATCTTATTAACATTTATCCCAGTCATATAAGAATTGTATAATACTACTATTCTACCAGCTTTAAGATAATTTGTTTCTTATGGATGTTGAAAATAAGCATAAGTGAAATAGTCAATTACGTAAAACAAATACGTGAATCAGGCCATCTCGTAAGTCCTCAGAAACAACTCCGATTTTAATGATATTTTTTCTTCTAAATTTTTGTTTTTCTTGTTCTATATAAAATCAGCAATCTTTCCATATTTGAACAATATTACAATACAGTGTGTTAGTTGGGTCAAGAGTGATAAAAAAAATAGGATAAATTCTATTTCCCTTCGTTTTTGTGGAAGGTGCAAAAATACCTACAATAATACTTACAATATCATGTTGTACATTTTTTAGAGCCAGAATTCAGTTCTTTTTATTTATTATCAAATAAACTTTTTGAAAAAAATATGTTTGTGAGTCGAGATTTTCAGAGTTCTACACTGAGAGAACAAATCGTTTTTGGCAAATGAAAAAATGTTTAAACTACTTTTTCGTTTGCAGTAGATTGCATATTAATACGACAAACATGGGGCCAGTTATAAAAAAGTTTGTATTCTTCAATCATTTGTTGTAAATGAATTATATACATATTTACACCAAAAATTAACTTCTTTGCAAAAAAAACTTTCTGGAAAGGTGCTTCACATTATTCATTCGTTTGCTGCAAACAATAGAATTTTCTTGTAAACGAAAAGTTGTTTAGATGTGGAAAGCTTTTTCGTTTTCCGCAATCAACCCATGAAAATGAGATTCAAACGAGTGGGTTGTTTTGCATTTGATTGCTGTCATAGATTTACAATTTGGGTCAAATAGAATATAGTTCCAATGAATGGAAAACTATTGCGGAGATCGAATTACCTTTCCAGCATATGATTTTCATTTAATTCATAGGATATTCACTAGCCGCAAACGAAAAAAATATATTATATCTCATTTTTGAAATCGGGCGAAAAAAAGTCGATATTTTATCAAACAAAAAATAGGTCTAAATCGACTAATCCAGTCCTCTTATTGTCGATAAATTCAACGATTGATTCATGATTTAAAGTTTAAAAATACGGTCCCTCTTCCCCCAGCTACTTTCTTCAAATGACTGCAGAATACAGCACTTTGCAGAACAAAAGAGCTGAGCAGCAAACTTAAATGTATGTACTCATTGAAATTATTCTATATTATTGTTTCAAAACATTTTGTTTATTATATCTTATTTTAGTTACGAAAATCGCCTTCAAACCAAATCTGAAGTCAAAACTATACACTAGCACGTCACGTTTTCTTACTATGTGAAATAATTTCTCCAAATTTCAGCCGAATCGATTCAATGGTTTTGAATATATACCAGGTCAACCGAGTCTAATAAAGGTCTTTTCTTAAAAAAACAATTAAGTACATTTTTTAAAAATCAATTAAAAAAAAGACGTACGTGATAAAATTTTTCTGAAACCAGATTTATATTCAGAATAGTCTAATTACATAATTTCAAGTTGATTTCTGCAGACATTTCCAAGATAAGAAAGTCCATTCTACATAATAAGAGACAGTTAAAAAAAGGGAATAAATTGGATTTTGGTGGCCAGTGTAATCAAATAACGGCTTAATCTTCCATCTTCGTAGGGGTTTATGGTCTATTGGTCTATTAGAATAGTCTTTTTAGCCTTAAAAAAAATAAACAAACTGTTGCTAAAATCGTTTATTCGAAATGCAGACATTTCCTTTGAACACCAGAATTCAGGTATCTAAACTTCCGTTATTCTATTAACTCACGTGAAATAAATAAGGTTTACTCTTGCACTCCTTTCAGGAGCATAGTCTTTAAATTCTTTTTAGATTTTTAACCACCATTTTGTATAATTTCTAAGCTCTTTATTATCATCCCAAAGCATTTGCAAGACCACGCCCCAATAAAGTTATGAAATAATATCATAAATTCATAAAGCATACAACAAAAAAAAAAACCTTTTTAATACCTCGACACACGCAACCGCGGAAACAACCCCTCAAAAAACCGGATATTATTACAACCCAAACCAACCCCCACAGTATAAGTTTAATATACCTAGAAAAGTCCATAACAAAAAAAAAAAAAAAAAAAAAGCAAGTCCTTCACTATTTTTGCTCGTATATTCTTACAATATACGGGGATTAAATTCGATTTTTGTTTCTTTGTAATACTGATAGCAATAACAATAACCATTGTCCTGACTCTTGTCTCTTTGGAAAATTATAACGAAGTAGGAGAAGATCGTCCTTGTTTGAAGAGTGGCCAGTAAAAAAAGGAAACATAAAAACAATTTATTAGAAAACAGGTCGTTGTGCACGTAGAGTCCATGTTCATGTGTCCGCACCGCATCCATCTATCCTATCTATATTCGACATAATATACCATACCTATAGTCCAGCCAAAAGTTTTTGCCTCTTATGACAATGACTCATACATATAAAGCATGCGTTGTATAATGGCTCTCTGTGTTTGTGTTTATGTGTATAGAAAAAAGTCACCCAAGCTAATAAAAGTATGACATCATATTTTCCATACAGATAGCAAAGCGCCCCCAACTCAAACCCAATCCCACCAACCCCAAACTCAAATTCACCCTCTTTCACATACCAAGGATGCCATAAAGCCCTAGCATAAGGGTGTATTTTTTTTTGTTTTATATTTTTCCTCTGCTCCTTCGTTATGAGCAACTTCGACACAACAATAACATCATATTCTTATAGAGAAGAAGAAGTGGGAAACAAACACAAATATAATAAAAATTCTCATATAAAATATTTTCAAGGATATTGCGCAATGATAGCTGTGTGCTAGCTAGCCAGAGCCACCTCCACTACTATACGTTAAGGCACTGGCCTGGACAGGCAGGACTCTAGCAGAGCACCCACGTTCACGTCATTGTGTACAAGTACAACATCTCTCATCCGAAAGCATAGAACAGAAGAATAAGAAGGTGTACTGTTACGCGAACGTGCGGTGGCTATCGACCAATAATATTCCGTTATGTCCACTCCACCTCCACCTTCACTCCAAGGATTAATAAGAATTTTCGTTTTCGTTTTCGTTTTCTGTTATGTTCTCTATAACTGTTTTATTTTTTTGTGTGTGTTTTTTTTTTTTTTCATTTTCATTTTCTTTATTGTATATTTTTTCTTTTCTCTTATCGTGGTTTGGTGCTTAGGTATGCATTTATATAAGGATCCAGGACGACTACGACGACGACGACGAGGACTAACGACTAAGGGGGGTGATTGTGGTGGGTCGAATATCAAACTGTATCCGGATGTAATACAAGAGAGAATATGAGGAAAGTAGCAAACAAAAAAAAAAACAAAAAAAATACGGGACCCCAGCCATAAAAATACAACACACAGCGGCGCTCTCAACTCGCCTCGACTTCGAACCGAACGTATTCTCGATATTAATAAAATGTCAAACGGGAACGAGAAAATTGAAAGCACGGAGTAAAGTGGGCAGCAGCAGCAACAGCAAAAAAAAAAATAAAAGGACGAGAAAAACATGAAAAACCTTCCGCCCAGTGGTGTCCTGCACGCCCACCCCAATGTTGAAAAATTTATATCTCCGTTTTTATATTTTTTCTGTTTTTTTTTTTTTTTTTTTGAATTTTTTTCCTTTCTTTCAGTATAGTATGGCTCGCTAGGTCCTTCTTCATTCGCTTGCCCACCTTTGACAGCTATAAATTCCCTGCAATTTTTCATCCCCATGGGTAGTTGTGTGCCTTGTTGCCTCTCATACCCCTATCCACCATTGACACAGCTCGGACTCCAGTCCAGTATTATAGAGTCTGCCTTTGTGTCCTTTCGCTGAGTAAAGGATTTAATCGAATGGTCACCCTTTTTTTTATTTATGTATTTTTTTCGCATTTAAAATAAAAAGCCACATTTGAAGGAGTCCGAGTTCGAGTCCAGGAGCCAGGGCATTGGGGACATAGTGTTTTGTTTATGCGGCCCCGGGGGGTGACCGACCATTGTCCTGATTATGCGTTACCGTATACAATAACTGTACATATCTATACATTTTGAAGACTATAATTTTTTATATTTCTTTTTTTTTTTTTTTTTGCTCATTTCAATTCTCATAAGAATCGGTTTTGGGTTTAAGGGTATATTGATTTATTATGTTTTTTTTTTTTTTTTTCTTTTTCATATAAATTTACTGAGCGATGAAGGGAAAATTGGAAGAAGGGGTTATTTATATGTGTATTCGCTTTCGCATTGATTGGTTTTTGCGTTTTATGAATTCTTTTTTTCTTTGTTTGTGCGGTGAAGTTCTTTTTTGATTGTTGTTTTCTGTCTTCAGAAATTAATCATAGCTATAAATGAGATATCAAATGATAAGATCGTTAATGTTATCTTTAGCATTAGTATCGAATACAACAACATTAATTTTTTTGTGTTTTTTAACTTGAATCAAAGATGTTCAATTGAATTGAAGAATTGAAGATGTTCAAGTAAGTCTTTGGCGATGCGAATTGTGGAAAACGTGTCTGCACGACCATCGGCCCTCCACAGGCGTTGGTTGAATGGAAGTGGAAACTAGTTACCTCCTACCGATAGAGAAGCCCCACAAAACCTTCGACAGTTGCACTGAAAAGGTAACTGAAGTCTGCTTATTTAGGACGAACTCATTGGTTTGGATCCTCCTGAATTCGTCTTCTGAATCAATATCAATATCAAAAGTTTCACCGTTTTTTAGTTGAATCACTTGAAGATCTTTTGCAGGCCTCTATTGTTGAAAATGTGTCTGCACGACTATCAGGCACCCCCCACAGACGTTGATCCTGCTGGTTACATCGACCCAGCAATGGAAATGGATGGTCTCAGCACTTTTAAGTCTGAAGCGGGGAGAGCGATATAGAGGCTACAAAATCCGTCGACAATTCCACCGAGAAGGGAACTGAAGACTCCTTATCGACGATGTACTCATTGGTTTGGATTTTAAAACCAATCTCCTATGTTTGTCTTCTGAATTAGAAGACATGGATCAAACCATGTTGGAGATTGTAGCCAAAATACTAGGGGGACGTACTGGATAGTGTCGGTACATCTCGGCCTGGGAAAATACTAAAGAGGATAATCACTGAGGAAAACGGCCGAAAACTTTCACTCTTTTTAAAACACAAGTACAACATAAATCGAGGACAAAATATCTCAAAGAAGAGTTTGTGAAAATAAATTTTACAATCGAACAAAAACGTTTTTGCTACGCCTGCAAGGTGTTAAAAATGAAAATCTGAAAAAATTTTGTGATTTTTTTTTGTATTTGGAAATATTTTTCACGGATGTTTAAACGACAAACATTAATTTGAACAGGTAAGTGAAAATAAGCACCCCTATAGCAGATAGATTGGTACTTACATTCGCATTTCGGTTGTTCCGCATATTTTTAACCAAAATTAACATTTTCCGAAGTGGTAATAAATTAATAAAAGTTAATATTTTTGGATTTTCGAAGATTTTCTGACTCTTCGTATCAAAATCATCTTTGGATGAATTTTGACATTTTATATACACAGGGTGTCCCACAGTCACCACCGCAGACGAATACCATGGGTTCATGAGGTCATTCTTAGTTGAAAAACATATGAGGCAATTTTCTCGTTTTCACTACTTCGTTTTCGAGTTTATTGTTTCTATGATTTTGACTATGCCTATCTTTACTGGCCATATCTTTGCCAAATGATCTCCGATTTGTAAGATTTTTCTTTCATTTAATCAAAAATTTATAAATGTTTTCTCGCATTTTTTTATCACACCCAATTTTAATCGTTTTTTTAAGTTGTTTTCATACTTTGATATCATTTTATTAAAAAGAACGTTAAAAGGTAGTAGTTTTCTTACAAAACACCAAAATTCTTACGTAACGTCAAAGAAACAAACTATATGAAGCTAAAAAAATGTCTGTTTCCACTAAATGCCTTAAAAATATGTTGTAATAAAGTTTTAGCTCAACATAAAGCTAAAAATCAAAACAAAAAAAATTTAAACTATTGGTTTAGCGCTTTAAGTTAGGGTTTTTTTTCTGGTCTCAATACTTCCATTATTTAGTTAAATTCAGCTTCTCAAAATTTACTGAAAAAAATTGTTTGTTATTCTTACATTTTTTTTTCCACTTGTGTATAAAGTAGATAAAAGTAAGAATGGAAAATGTCAGCAATCTAAGAAGGTTAAAGATACCTCAAATACCGACCTTTAAGTAGTAAAGATACTCACAAGACCTCTTATTTCTAAAAATTATACTCCACCTCAGTTCTGTTCGTAACAGCATCGTTTTGCAAAAGCAAAAGCTGCCCTTTAGCTGTCTATTTATAAAGCAGAATATTTTACATAAAATGTTTGTTTCAATTCCGAAAAAAATAAATACAACCCTCAAAATGGCTATAAGCTACCCTTGCAATATTTAAATATTTCCTATATGAACATATGAAAGACTTCCTACTTATTTCCTCACTCTGAATTTTTCATATGTGTACATGCAAAGGCATATATACCAACAACAATGCCACCACTGCCACTTGACTTAAATTGAATCCCTTTTAACATTCCACACATTTATTCAATAAATTTTAATTGCACAGCAATCATAAAAACACGTCCTTAGTCTACATTCATGTATCATGTGCCTGTTCACATAAGTGTATTTTTTTTTATTCAAATGTATAAGCACTCAACTGCCCACTGCTTGCACATATCTTGTCAAAATTACTGTACCGTTTACAGCCGCCCCCCATTTACTAACAGTCATGATAAAAAAAAAAGAAAAAAAAAAAAAAAATTTATTGGAATTTTTTTCTTCGTTTTTAATTTACCAAAAAATTAGCCCAATTAAAGCCAGAATGTACGAGTCCAACATTTGTACCTATACTCGTATTATGTAGGCATGCAGAACTCAATATACACATACCTATGCTAAGAGGACAACAACAAGTCAACAACAACAATAAAAAAAAAAAACTCCCAACCGACCCTCCAAGTTACCATATTTTTCAAAGGAGATTAAATGTTTTACGGTTGAGAGAAAACTCTCAACGATTTCAAGGGTCGGTTTTGCAGACACAACTCCAAGTTACATATGCGAGGTACGAAAAAAGAAGAACGAGTATTATAACCCTCACATGGGGTCCTTTACCGGACATTTGCATAAACTGGATACCTACATATGAAATTTCATTACACATAAACCATTTAAAAAAAAAAAAAAAAAAAAAAAATAGAAAACAGAAATAACTACCAAGGAGAGTGAAGTGAAATGTTGCCTTTCTCGCAGAACCACACACAGAGTCCGGCAGGATATGAATAAAAAAATTCACAAAAATATTTATTCATGAAAACTTTCTACGAGAGGATATAACGATTAATAAAAAAAATAAAAAAAAATAAAATAACTGAAGGACCCAAACAGACACGCAAAATGGTAAAAAAAAAAGAAAATACCCTTGCAAAATATTTCCACATTTGAGTCCGACCGTTCGTTCATTCATTCTTGGGGGGCAATCAGAGAATGTTGGAGATAAAGGAGCCCCGTTTGGAAAAATGAGCAAAACAACATACAAGGACATAAATAAAATCCTACTTCGCATTATTATCCAATTAACGAAATTTATGCATTGCACAAGTGAATGCGTATAAGCATACAACATATACGAATAACTGTGTATAGCATAAAATACTCACATACATATAAGGTTGATCCTTGTTGCTGGAGTCGGTGTGTGATTGTGCGAGAACCACCCATAATGATATTAGATCCTTTTTGCTTCTGCTATGAATAAAATAATTTCCAAAAAGTATAGGAGGTTGAGAAGAGGCTCTGAGTAGGTAGGGTAGTAAAAATTCCAATTCCATAACCACCCACCCGTATATAGCAGCATGAGACCTTTATACATTAAACAAAAATATAAAAAAAAAGTGGTGGGGGAAAGGACGACAGTAAAAATACTGAACAATGCCAATATCGGGATGTAAGCTGGGTGGTTAATTTGTATTGAGAATTAATAGAATTTGCGTATTGAATTTGTAATTAGTTTTCTTGGCCCCATGACTATGCTATTTTGATTTTTCTTTTCCATGGATTCTTCGAAGAAAAAAAAAGAACAAAAATAATAAAATGTTTTTTTTTTGTTTTTATTTTTTTTTAAGATAAAAACTTTGTACCTTGATTAATCCCAGAAAAATTTAGTCTTAATCCCAACAACGACGATGAAAGAAGTACAGAAAAAAAAAAGTTAGAATTATGCATCCTTATACAGAACTTAACAAGAAAAATATGCAAATTTTATTATTTCTTTTCGGTACAAGGATAAGAATTTTTTTTTATACTTTTTCAAAATGAAAGAAAAAAAAGCACGCCCATCCTTGCAAAGATATTAAAAAAATAAAAAAAAAAAGATGTCCTGAAATGAAATGATATCTTTGTAGGACATTATTTTCAGATACTAATCCAGATTACCTTTTTTTCGTCTCTTGTTTTTTTTTTTTTCTTTGTCAAAGGCAATCCCCATGACACCCGCGTATATCCAAACTTTCATGGATTGTGACATTTTTATTTCGTTTTTTTTTGTTTTATTTCTTTTTTTTTCTTCCTTGTTTTATTAGATTTATATTTAAGAAGAAAAAAAAGGGCAAAATAACGATTAAGAATTCACCCTTTAGAAGAAGAAGAAAAAAAAAAGTATAAACGATATAATTACAATAGAAATAAAAATAAGGCCGGGAAAAAACGAATAAAAATGAAATCTCTTATTTTTATCAGAGAAAAGGGGGCTTTCGCGTAAATTTTATGCGAGAAATTCAAGGAAAGTTGGTATATAATAATATAGTGTAATTCTATGAATTTGCTATAGCAGTGGAATGTTTTACATTTGTGCTTTTAGTTCGGTAATGTAAGCTTAAGCTTTAACAAAGCTGGGCAAACAATAAGGATATATTTATAAGTCACCATGCAGACAAAATACAACATTTCATTACTAACATTTTATATTGACATTATTTGTTTTATTTTTTGAATTCTAGAAAAAAAAATTATTAAAATATTAGAAATCTTGAAGATTAATTTTATTATCATCATTTATTTTTATTATTATGTTGCAAGGATAGAAGGCTGTTACTTGGAATAACTTTAGGGTTTTTTTTTTTTTTTAAATAAGATAGCACTTTGATCTACAAATTTTAAAATTTTGATGATTGATTTTTTTTTTTTTGTAGAGTTTTTGATAAAAATGTTTCTAAAGTCTTATCCTTAAAAGCTCAAATTTTTCTACCTCAGTTTCTTGGAGCAATGTTAAAAACACTTTTCATAAGAAGAAAACAAAACATAAAACTTAAAAAAATCACCTTTTTTCAATAGATTTCAAAATACAGTTATAAGTTTAAAAACTTGGAATATTTTACTAACCACTTTTACAACCCGGAAGATTTATCACAATTTAAGCTTAGAAAAAATGAGAAAAATACAACTATTATAAAGATATAATTTAATTAAAAATTATAACAGGCTTCATCCATCTGCAATTCTGCATAGTCTACCAATATTTTTATCAGATCATACGTGCCATTGCAAGAATTTTGTTCGAATTTCAGTTCGATACGATAATTGTAAGTAGAATAAAATTGCTTTTGGGTGTTGCAACCCTACAATATCCCTCAATAGGGTCCGAACCACCAAAATATTGTGTTGTCATCCGAAATACATACATGTACAAAAGTTTACTTTGATACTATATTTGTAAGTAAGCTAAAATCTGTTTGGGGTGCTTTGACAGGAGGGTTTTTCTATAAAATATCTCAAAAATAAAAAACTTTCCGTTTATTTCTTGAAATTACATAAGCGAGTTGTTTGGATTTTGAAAATTTTTTAAAACTCAATTTCTAGATCATAGTTCATATAAAAAAAAATATTGTAAAAAAAAAAACACGTTAAAGTGTAGAACTTGACAAGATAGTATGAATTATTAAATAAAAATTATTGATATCGCACTTCGGTTTCGCCATACAGATTCTGCGAGTTGTAAATATTTTCGAAATTTTTGTTTGTAATCGCTTCCAATTCCTACATTATTCGTCTTGGTATGTATGACTTTGGCTAAGATAATAATTTTCCGACGTTTTCTAAGTTCAACTTAATTCACGCTTCTGGAATTTAATATTAAAATACATATGTAAAAAATCGCTATAGTGGCCTCAAAATAGCCCTTACTGATAAATATTAGGAATTGATAGAACTTTTTGTGACACGCTGAAACGCAGAACAGCAGGCAAAAGCTCTGGTTGATCAGCAGGGACTAGTATGGCTTCTGGTGGCACGAAGTTCTAAGATGCCGAATATGTAGTGATACTTATTATTTTATTTTCAAAACATTCCAGTGCTTTCTCTTAAAAAAGTGAAAAAAAATAAAATAAAAAATAAAGAAAAAAAAGTGTGACGAAAAAATTAGGAGTGACAAATTTTGAGATCTATTGTCTTTTTAATCACACTTTATTTCTTAGAGAACGAAACGATTACACTGTGTGACACTCAAAATATAAGTGGGCGGAAACCTATCACGTTTTGTGATAGGTTTCTTCCAATAGGACGAGGAACAACAATTTAATAAAATGTGCTTAAAAAGAAACCTTAATTTTTTTTCAAAACTTCCGTGTGAAAGTTTTATTATTAAAACTAAGGGATTCTATAAAAAAAAAATAGTTGTGTAGTTAAAGAGAAGACTTTCTTTAAGTATTGTATCTAAACATACATGAAATAAGCCCCATTATTTCTTCCATTTTCTATTTTAATTGAATTAGTACCTACTTAAATTCTCTTTTTCTCTTGGATCCTTCAACATAAACAAAAATAACACTTGGGCATAACAAAATAGAACAAAAAAAACAAAAATGGCATCCACTTTGCCATAACAATAATGGCGTCCAGTTGACATAGCTGTCCCCCCATCAGCATCAAACAAAATAAAGGAAAAGATAACACAGACAAAGACCGAAATTCATTTTGGGTATTAATATTTTTGTCATACACACACAATAGTGTAGTTCTTCTCTATACTTTAACCCCATCGAATCCTTGCAAGCACCCCTCACATACAGAAACAGAGGGGATATCATAAAATTTGTATGGATGGATATACACTCTGGACTCGTCCTGGACCCCATATCATATACCTATATGAAGCACAGAAAAAGGGATGCTCCGCACAGCTGATGTAGGTAGAGAGAGGTACACCATGCTGGACATCGTCATCGTCGTTGTTAGATAAATTCTATATTCTGCGTGCACAGCATTTATGCCAATAACAATAACACATTCGTTGCCACATACTCATACACCACCCACCCCCCCTCACAAAAAAAACACAACACCCCATCAGATGTGTCTAGGTATAATATGAGATGGCGATTTGTGTGCTTTTATTCCTGCTATCTCTCTCTACATTATATTGGATCTGATATTTTTGCACTCTCATGCAGAGGAACGGTCTATGGGTACGTGTGGGTGGATACCCACTTGATCTAAAAGTCCAAGCGTTGTTCGTTGCCAGGATACCAATAATAATGATAATCCCACCATGTCTGTATATTGCCATCAAAATATTCCATTCAGTTTTACCACAAGCTTGACCCTCTACATGTCCGTTCAATCCATAAACATGAGTGTCCTTTGGGTGGAAAATGAAATACAAAACACTCATATGTGTGTATCCATCAGTCCCCTGCCTTGACCCAATCCAGCAGCTTATGGGAACTCTATACATTTGTTTCAAATCGCTAGCAATCGTTTTCTAATGTCCACTCTTTTAGGGGGACTGGTGGTGGTGGCCACATATAAATCCCCCTTTTTATGCCTCCCTCTGTACTTACCTAACTATAGCCTCCCCCTCAAGCCTACGTGTATGTAGATAAAACCCAACAGAGATGACCCATGTTATGAGTGTGTGCTCTCTGGCCAGCAAAAACATCCACACGAAGCTCATAAATATTACTTTTTCAAGCACCCCATATTAAGAGAGATTGGGGATGGGGAGGGTGGAGGGGATGAATGTTTGGGTCTTTAGCTGTAGGTATGATATTGGTTGGAAACACTTGTAGACGCACATGGCCGTTGCTCTTTCGATTGCCTTCGCACGTACTAGGACTCCACCATATAGGAGAAACACTCATTCCTGATGATGTCCCATCTTCCGGCTCCTGTTTCTGCATTTGATTTTGGTCGAAATTGCCATTTTGTGTGTTGGTGTAACCTTTTGTTTTTGCTGACACAGGACACAGGCCCAGCACGTGTGTGGCAGGGTGGCAGGATGTGAAAAAGGGATGTTTCGAAAATTTCGAGTGCGTGAATGCAAGGATATATTATTTTGTTGTTGAGGAATAAAATGAAATTCTATATCTATACGCATAAGGACAACACAATTTCATCGATATCGGGTTGGTACATTCATTTTAAAATCAAAAAGGATTATATCCCTCAGTCTGGGTTATGTATAGGCAATGGTTTTTTGAAGACCAAATTATATTCCTTCAAAGTATAAATTAAGGACGAGATATCGAGGCATATCCTTATTGTTGTATTTGAAATTTGTGAATATTTCCATGGCGTGTTATAAATTTTTTTGCTTCCCAAAATCTGATGTGGTTGTGCCTAAATGTATTTAAAATTTGGGCATAGACAGGCATATACTTTTATGTCTATACTAATAAGTTAGTATATCAAAGCAGAAATCACCTCACTCAGTATATAAATGTTATAATGTTTTATCGTATGTGTTGGGTATAGTGGTTGCGCTTTTGTGGTCGTTTGATAGGATAATGGGAATATAATTTCCAATTAAAATTTCCATTAGGGTATTTTACCTCATTTTTTTTACTCTCATTTCACATACGAATAGATAAGACTCCTTCACCTAAACCCAATTTTTGTGCGTTATATGAGTTTCTCCCCTTAGATTCCTTTGAAAACTCAAAGAAAACAACCCTTGTTAAATAGGTATATTTAATCGGAAATTAAAAACATTAAGATGAAAACAGTTTTTCGCATGTGTGGTGTTCGATTAAATTACATTATAGTCTTTGATGGTCGAATTATAAATTAAAGAACTTTTTCTTTTTTTTTTAACCTCATCATTTACGTTGTGTACTCATATAAAAGAGAACATAAAATAGAAGAGTGATAGGTTTTCGTTAAATATGGTAGGTATTTCGTGATTTTGATCAAATATTTAAAAGAAGAATTTTATATTTCTTCTTATTTTATATAGGAAACTGGATTTTCCAGGTATTATGTATCTTTTTAATTTTTATGGTTTCAAGTGGTAAGGTAGCGTAGGTTTTTATATACTTATATATTTGTTTTAGTCAAAATCGGCTAAATCGCTTACGAGATACCTACACACAACACTTTTTTTTTCTTAAAAAATATTTTTTTTTGATAATGGGTCAATGATTTTATAAATATCATAAAAACGGCAATTTTTTTAAACTCGTTTAAAATGTTTTTTTTGAAAAATATACTTAAAAAAAAAAGTCTGGAACGTTTTTCAAATAAAAATTTCTAGAAATGTATCTTTATACCCAGAAGAAATCATACCAAATAATATAATCAAAATCGTTAGAGCCGTTTAAGAGTAAACTCGCATAACTCAAAACCAAACTTTGGAAATTAGAGCAACGTGGCCTAAAATGGCTCACCAAGGTAAAATGGCTCCCAAGTTAGAAATCGTAGAATCGAACAGTATTAGAAGGTTTTGTTTTTGTGAACACAAATCTTTAGTTTATTTGCCATAATCTACATATACAAAATTTTAGCAACTTCAAGCTATTATTTGAAATTTTACTGGTCAAAATGTGTCTACCTGTTTCTAAAACTAGAGCTAATACATTTTATGTGAAAAATGTATAGACAAAAAACTCTACAAACAGATGCATTTGGGAAAAGGCATAAAAAATGTATAAAAGTATTAAGTATTTCTTATTCATCTACTAAAATTAGTTGCCCGTAAACTATTTCAGTTTTTTTGCTATTAAAAGATAAAAACAAGGGAAAATGGCTTCCTTAGCACTCGCGTAAAATGGAATAGGGGACATTTTGTACCCTTACATTTCTATAGTTTTTGTAAAGGGAAAATTATTGGAAAATTTAAACGGTTTACTGGCAGGCAGTCCTGGAGGAAGGAATCATTTTGAAAAGGTCTAAATTCCGTGCCAAAACGGAAATGGGCAGGAAGAAAGCTTTCAAAACATTTTGAGTTTCACGAACCACCCTACCAAACAATATTAAAATTTTTAATAAATTACAGAAGGGCTTGTGGCGATTAAGGACCACCCATTCCAAGAAAAATGAAAAAAAAAAAAATTGTCCATCGGGATTCGCAAACTTACTTACAAGGTGGCTGACTTAAAAACACAGCATATCAGTGTGCCAATTTACCCTGGCAATTTTGATCAGTAAAAATTGAAGACGTTTTGAAAATTAAAAATTTTAAATACCTTATCGAACTTTTTAAACTTGTATAGCTAAGAAGTGTACACGTAGTGTATTAAAATTTATATAAAATTTAAAGTGAAATGTCATTTATTGCTCTACATTGGAAATGTAATAGCAATAAAATACTACTTTCACTAAGAATGGAAGAGACCCTACAAAAATTCTTTTTACTATTAAAAAAAAAAAAAAATCAAAGATTTGTTTGTAACTGGCTCTTCAAAGGGCAGGTAATTCCTTCTACTCTTACCTATAATAAAGTAAATTAAAAGCCTACTTACTTCACTTTTTTTAGAATTTCAGTAGTCTCAATAACAACTGGCAAAATTTAAAGGCGCAGAGAGGAAAAAAAGGCAACAAAAAGGAGCTTCTGTGCAAATAAGATAAATAAAATAAAATAAAAATTAAATAAATGCATGAAGATTTACAGAACTCTTTCGACTGGGTTCAACTATGGAATAAGTTAGTAGTCCCTCCCATACACACAGAAAAATAACAATGTGAAAACATCAAAAATAAATATAATTCAACATTTTTTTGCTATTATTTTGCTTTCATAGAATGATAAATAAACATTTCAAGTATAACAACAGAATAATCTTATAACAATATTTTTTCTTGTTAAGTTTAAAAAAAAAAAATAATTAAAATTTATCAATAATCCAACAATAAACCGATTTCATATAAAATCTTAAAATTGAAATTTCAATCGGCTTTCATCCAAATACGAATAATACTACAGCAAGTGCATACAATAATAATAATCCATCAATTTTAAATTTCCATAAAGGGCACATAATCATTTATTACCTTAGGTGAAACGAATTAACCTCTCTCGCATATGATGATTTCCACCCTCCACATAGAGTCGATATAAACATACCATTCATATCCGCCAGCCAGCTTACCATAACCGCCCACAGACGATGAAAATATTTTAAAACTTCAGCTGAGTTTTTAACTTCCTCCTTGCATCCACCGTATCGGAGCAGGACTTTTCATACCTACCACTTAATCCATCATACAAAGGCCAATTCATCCCCGACTAGCAACAACAACAAAAAAATCTGTAAATATTCCGAACAATATAATAACTTGTAAGGATAATTTCACACTTAGTTCATTTGACAGATGCCACTTGTTTTTATTCGTCACCCCTTCTCCTTCGTCTCGATTTCCATACATATATCCTGCGGCCTTACAACATTCACATTTATTCGCATGTCTTGCTAGTCCCTTTTTTTTCTAGTCCATCATCAATAATATGCTACGCATGTAAATTCATAAAAAGGAAAAAAGCTACCTACCACACCGTTATACACCTACCCCTCACGAATTTCCAGTCACTCCATGCTCAGTTCAAGTGTGAATAAAACTCTAAGCCAACACATGAAAGAGCTGTGCATATAAAATATTGTTTTAATTCAGATACACACCAGATAGGGTGAAATACACCCCCATGTCATGATGGTGATGCATGGACATCAGAATCATATGAAATATGCACTAAGAGTGTAAGACCCATCAAGCTGCAAGAAGGGAGAATATATTCTTTGACAATTTTGGTTGACATGAATCACTTTTTAAGTGATACAAGCGACAAGAAAAGGATTTTCACACATACTCTCGTATGCAAGATCAAAATCCACCCCATGACGGCGGCGGCGGGCCTCAGGGGTGGATATTTACACTCGAAATAGAAACAATATGAAAATTCAATTTGATGTCCTCATTTTAATAAAATAATAACCCAACATAAGACCGAAGAAGGAAGGAAGTCATTCGGGAATTGTTTTAAACTTCTTCATAAGGGTTGAGTTTTACAGACCCCCTCTCAACCTGTGCCCGCAAAAAAAGGGAAACATTTTAAAATTGAATAATTTCCATTTGGAAAAATAACGTCGTTCACTTCATCGTCATCAACCATCCATTGTGGTATGCGAAATCATAATAAAGAATTTTTATTGTCAACGACACCATACATTTTTTTGAAGGTCTAAAAGTGACTTAGGGGTGTGTGTTGATTTAATTTTACCGTGGAAAATACATTTTAGGGGAAGTTTTGAATTTTTAAAACACAACACAGAAGTAATTTTCAAATTATCTTAAATATAATTTCAAAATTATGCCCAAAAAAACTGGTTGAAACAGGTTGACTTTGTCGCCTTTTTTGTCAGGATGAAGGGGTTCAATCTTTTTGTCGGTATCAATGGGGTGTCGTAGTGCACGTTGTTGGGTGTTAGTTTAAAGTGAATTTAAACATTAGCCATATGGGTTTATTGTGATGGAAAAATGAATTCATATTGGTGTTAATAACAAAATGACATATGATTCGTGTTGTCAGCTAAGTTAATTTAACTTAGCTGTGTGGATTTGGATTGGCATCAGGATTGAGTTGCGAACTGATGTGGGTAAAAGTCCATCTGGTTTGAATTTAATTTTTGACAAATTTGAAAATTGAGTAGATTATACACTGATAACTGTGGACGTGGAGTTGGAGGTATAAATTAAAAGAGGCGTGGTGGATTTGAGTTATGATTGATAGTAAAATTAAGTTAACAAGTTGATGTGTCACGACAAACACATTATAATAAAAAGTCATTTTAAAAGTCAATATGTCACAAAAGGATTTGGTCGATTTTAGAAATTTTTATGTTCTTTTGTAATTACTTTTATATTTTTAATATTTTCATACAAAAAAGTGGATTGTGAGTTTCAAGAAATTCCATTTGACTGTGCCAGAGTTTTCAAAAAAAATTTGATGTTGTTGAAACATAAGCAGAAAGCGAATCCAGGACAATGACAAAAAAGTATTGTCAACAATCTCTAGTAGTAATCTCTATGTCCACATTCTCTAGAACAACATTAACTTCTTACACTCACAAAATTACACCTTGAATGTGAAGCAGTCATCTATATTTATACGTCCATACGAATTCGATTGATACTTTTTTGCGTTGCTTAACGGCAACGGATTTTAATGGTGTTGGTCTTATTTGTAAGGTACAAGTAGTCTTCGTAAAACAATTTAGTTTTTGTATTATTATATGCTATGTTATTCATGATTCTGCGGTCAGATTTTGACCGCTCGGTGGTACTAGCAGTATTAAATCTTCAGCCTTAGTCGTCTCCACAAGCCACGTAAATCAAGGTTAAGATTCATCTTACACCAGCAATCTAGAATATTCTAAGCTCCATTCTAAATGAACCTATGGCAATAGTAAAAAAAAAAAATTAGCAGGATAACTTTGGGAAAAATTTGGAAAAATGCTATATGAAAGGGAAAAAAAGGCGGCAGGGGGTAGGTAGGCGAAAAAGTAACAAAGATCGTGATTTCTTACAATTTCTATCCAAAGGAGACCTGCTATCGAAAAAAGAATTTTGGCTAATTTTTCTATATAACCATACAAATATTGGGAAAAGCCCCAAAAACATTTTTTTTTTATTTTTATTTTAATATTTTCGAAAATGGTAAGATTTTGATGAAACTTTGTTTCAACGTTCTAAATATTAATTTTCATATTTTTTTGAAACAAAAACAGTCTGTTTTCAATTAAAAAAGTTGGCGAATAAATTTTTGATTTTTGAAAATTTTGAGATGCCGTTATTTTGAGTAAATTCTCTTTCTTAAGATGGTTTAAAATAATAGTAAAGTTATTGTGTAAAATATTGCAAAGAAAAATCTAAAAATGTTTTCTTAAGCATAATTTTTGCTGTAAATGACATTAATATTAACCAGCAAGAAGTGGCCATAGAAATCAAATTAAACTTGTGCAAGAGATTTTGACCCTCTGAATTTGAATCAAGTATCAGAATTGCTCTGAAATGCAAAGTTCTTGAGATATATTTCTTTTTCAGAAACAATATCCAAAATTTGCGAGGATACTCGTCTTATCCTTTTGTCAGCAATGAAATAAAATGTGATGACAAGGCAAGCAACTTCGAAATGTTCTTCAAGGTCAGCACAACATTATTTAAAAAACTATTCAAAAATTGCGAATGTATTTGTATGCATTTAAAAAAATATAAATACAGCAAATAAAGGGCCGCTGAGAACGATCATAGTCACAATGTCAAATTTTTACGATTCTCCGTAATTTCAATTTTAAACTATAAAGTCTGATAAACAGGCAGTTTAATGAAACCAGATTTAAAAATAAAGAAACAAAAAGAAAATGTATTCAAAATGTAAAACCTAAAACAGCATGAAATATAATGCGTTTTATCCAAAAGAAGCAATGGTATCCGATCTTTGTTAACCGTTAAATGGGTGGGTGACACTTATGATCTTTCTCTCAGTTTATTGAACATTTACCGTTTTCATTCTTTTCCGTTGTCCTTTAAATGTTATTACCTAGCATTTTCAATTAATATAATCAAGTTTTAACCTCAGCTCTTTCGTTTTCTTATTTCGACTGCATATTGTCTGAATTCCGTAAGCTATGAACTCAAAACGATTTCCACGATCCACATTATCGATCTAGATTTCTAAAGTGACACTTATAGAAAATGTAGCAGCTGTAAGCCTTTAGTATCATAAGTAAACTTAAGAAGTATTAAAAAAAAAAAAAACAAATTGGGATTCGTGTGCGGTCAAAAATCAGTTAGTTAGTGACAAAATTGGAGTGACATCACTTCCGTTGCTCCTGGCGTCTCAGTCGTTTTGTTATTTTAACTGCCTCTCCAAGTGACCGGATAAGGAAGTTTAACTAAAAAGAAAATTGCTGATGCATTATATCATTTTTTCTCAACCACCCCAGGCCTTAATCTTAAAAACAAAATTCTAAGGACACGACATTTTAATTTACCAATTTCGTGACATTTGTTTTGTTTTTTTTTTTCGTTATCGATGCACTCACGTTATTCAATTCTATTGTACTGGCATTTAAGCTTTATATTAAAACAAAAGATTGTTTCTTGACATTAACTGAAAAATAATCCACTATAGGCTTTCATATAAATAAAACCTTTTATAGAGCTTAAATTTTTGTTTTAAATTGACACTTATCTAAGAAAAAAAAAAACGAAACAATTTATCTAGTAGGTAGGTAAGTGATATGAACCTCGTGATTTATAAAATCAAAAATTCCTAATTTGAATCTATTTTGTATTTGTACTTGTGATCCCATTATTGCAACCACATTCCAATCTGACAAGATTTAAAATGATCTATAAAGCATTATGGTCATACAGGGTTACACGCTACTTAATACAAACTTATTTCATAAAAAAATATTTTAACACAATATTTCTCACAACCCAATGAACGACGAACAAAATCTACTTAAACGTCATTGCGTGCGTCGCCGTCGTCGGTCGTTTGATTGAAATGCTCTGCATGATCGATTTGTCGATCTCTCATGTGTATCACAAATGCAATATCAACTTTTTAGACAATCTGTCAATATGATTGCTGTCAACAGTCACAACACACACACACACACGCATACCTATCCCCCATGCATAGTTTGATCGAATTTATGGTAAAGCTCGGCATATTTATGATAGACCGTAATCGAGGAGATCCCGCTTCGCGCGTATAAGCTGCTATATACTGTTGCCTCTCGATCTTGCGATCTCAAGCCCTATAAGGCACACACTCGCAGAAATATTATTACGTAAATCAGAGTCGCATAAATACCGCTCCGTTCGCTCCGCTCCTACGAGACACTCAACAAAACAGAGGATGTAGTATTACTCAGCGAGATTTATGTGCCACGCATTTATAATTAATTTTAATGGCAATATAATATGTGAATGCAATTGCACGAATCATAATAATTATTATGGGACAGATATTGGCCTGCTTCTTCTGCTGGATACATAAATACAAAACGTGAATGCAGAATTCGATCTCGAATTGGTAATAACTAGTTGCGAAAATCATCGTGATGCATGTATGTTACGAGTTTGCTTGTAGTATTTTCAGATTGAGAGGAGTATCGAGTGTAAGAAGTATTATACAAATGGGTTATGAGATGACGGAATTACGATACTGCCCTGAATGATCATCATCAATCATTAAGAAAATAGAAGGAATATTTCGAATTTTCTGAGCATCTTTCCGATACAATGTCGTTGCTTAACGATGTAAATGTTGTTAAATGGGTGATAATGATAATAAGTGCTGTCTGACTGATATGGTTTTTTATGGCAAACCTACGGTGACCATAGTTTTTTTTTTCAACAGAAATAAATAAATTATGATGCTTTGGCAAAGTTAAAATAATGTTATTTTCTGAGCCTTTATAATATTTTTTATTTTATTAAATGAAGAAATGGGGCAGTATAAATATTAATTTTTTTGTTTGATGAAATTTTTTTTTTATTTTGTAGAATTTAAGTAGTTGATTTTTTTTCGAAATTTTCAGGAAACATATTTCATGTATTGAAGGACTATGGTAGATTATTTATTAAAATAAATAGCAGATGGTCACCTTACATAAAACGGAACAGATAAAATAAAGGAAAGACTCAGTTAATTATTATGTTTTGTTCAAAATAATTGTTATAGAAATACCAATATGTTTTCTGATTCCTGAACCAGTTTTGTTTTACAACTTTATGAAAAAGTTCTTCATGGGGCAACTTATAATAACATAACTTGAAAAAAGGCATAAGCATTACCATTTACGTGTATCAAGTTTTCATTATTGTTACAATTTATTTAACTCGTTCAGGTTCCTTAGAACAACTACTGGTACTGAAGCTTTACTAGATTTGCTTCCTTGATATAATTCATAGTTGCAGGAAATGCAATTTATAGAAAGAAAAAAAAATCATGTAAAATGATTTATCAATGGAGGTTAAATGGAATACGAATTTTTAAATAATTTGTTTCTTCTTTCGAATTTGTGAAATATTTCAGGGCAGTTTGGAAGTAATTTTTTGGACTTTACGTACCATGAAAATGTTTTCCTTGTGGCATTTTAAATATTTTTACCTACCTAACATAACAAATTTCGAAAAAAGATGTAAATGGCGGGCCTTGTAAGTTTTCAAATATGACATTTATTGGTGCTAACTTAAGAGGGTCAGACCCATGTTTCGTTGTTTATGATTTAGACTTCAAGGAAAAATAAAATGCAAAGCTAATAATTTTTGTGGTGTTCCACTTATTTTTTGTTTAATTTGAATGTACTAAATATTCAATTTAAAAATTTTGGAAATAAAATTATTGATCTTTTCAAGGGTTAGGGTTGAAATTCTGCTAGTGAAAAAAATTCTGTTTTCAAAATTCTGCTTTCAAAATTCTGTTTACAAAACTCTGCTTTCAAAATTATGATTTTTTTAAATTCTGCTTTTCAAAATTCTGTTCTTTATAATTCTGCTTTAAAAATTAATTAATTAATTAATGACGCTGGCTCTTGGGCTTTTGGTCATTTTTGACTTTCGAGATAGTAATTTTTTGATGCTATTTTTAAAATAAAAAAGAAAAATTACACAGAAGCGAAGATGGTAACAATCCTCTATGCTTTATGCAAATAGCTGCAAGAAGGCTAACCAAGTCATAGAAATTGACACTTCTTCGGTATTAACAATAATTTTTTATCTTATTTGGCAAACGGAAAAAGAAATAGGTACAGGATTATTTTTCGTTTTTTTGTGTTAATTCAAACAATTTAATTTGGAGTAACAAGTGAAGAACATTAATTTCCTATCGCAAAACGTCAAAGAAATAAAACAAGTATTGCGAGTACATTATTACATAAAATATGGTTTTTTTCGCTATAGGTACCAGTACTTTGGTGTTTATTAATATTTGATTCTGAAACCATGCTTTTTGGATCTTAAATTCGTCTAAGACTGTATGCAACATTTGAATAAATACTTACTGAAGTGATCTAACAAAGTAACTGATCAGATAAAAACTTTCCGTTGAAAACTATTGAAAACAAATTTAATTCCTAAAAAAGCAAATGGGGTTTCTGTCCACAAATTATTTCTAAATGTGGGTTTGAAAAAAAGCATCTTGTAATTTGTTTACATTTATTTTTTGTCAACCTGATTTTACCCAAATAACTGAAACTTAATACCTACTCATTAAATGTTTTAAATCTTTTTTCAAACTTTTAATTACATTAAAAGAGTCCATAATAAACTAATGTAATGTACAAATGTTTACCTTTTTTTTTTCTTTCTTAAATCTAAATAAAATAGTTTTTTTTTCTCATGGCAATCAAGTGCAGTGCCAAACTTAGATTCCTTTTCGTAATTTAAATACCATTTTGCACTCGCCCGACACAACACAACGGCGCGACGGCGTCGACGCATTATGAACACTTCAATTTAAAAATGTCGCCAGGCACATTCCATATTCTGTGACATCCAGTGCCATGTAAAATAAAATAAACTCAAATCAAAACCTTCTCCAATTTCCATCATTTTCCATTTGTGTCTTTTTGAGACACACGCGTCGCACTATGAATTTACTATCAATCGCCGACTGCACTCTCTGTCGCTTTTAGAGTAAACTTATTCGTCTTAAATTTAAACTAAATTAGCTCGCTAATAGTTACTTAAAATCGCCATTAATTAATTACACACAGAGACTTTATAGGTATAAATTTTATATTGAATTTTGTGTGTTGCATGAGTATTTCGAACGCGCTTATTAAGTGTTGCCTGGTCGATGCCATAAATCCATATTCTACACCGCGAGGATGCCAAATACGGAACATAGTAAGTAGCATTTGTGAGCCCCGGTTTGTCTATGAATGTTCATTGTAGGCTCTCCGCTACGTCTCCATGTCGATATTGTATAAATCATGCACGATGACGGGCAACAAGTATTCATGTTAAATTTCCATAATAATAAACAAATTTTTATGCAATCAACATTTTTATTTGTTGCAACCATATTCTGCAAAATGCTGTATGTTGATGTTGACATAGTAACCAGCGCAGCGACGACGCTAAGGCGGCTACAGACACTCTTGGGGATTCGCGATACCTAGTTTTATTGAATACCGGAGTATATGAGTATCTATTGCAAACACGGCTGGACCTTGACAATAATACAACTCTTTTACCCTTTGTTGGGCGCCATTTAAGATTTTAGTGTTTAGCCAAACATCCCACATTTACAAATTCAAAGTTCATCAGATCGACTTTGAATTAGTAAATGTGGGGAGTTTGGCTTAACCCTACAATCATAAATGGCGCCCAACAAATGTCAAAGTATGAGTTCTTCGTCGAGTATGCACATCTTACAGGTCGAGAGAAGTCAGAAAAATTGTAGGAATGCTACATGGGAGGTTGATCTATTAAGTGCTAAAATTTTATGATATTATACACTTTTTATTTCAGTACAGCTTGCTTGTTCTTGTCACAGCGTTTGTGCGTTTCTACTAAGGCACAGTTTTTCAACTGTAATATGTGGGAAGAATTTTGGGAAAAAGTAAAGTATTGATACTTGATATTGTTCTTCGTCAGGAAGATAACTTAGGATTTCTTGAAATTGTTCAGAAAGTTGTTGTTTAGGTATCCATTTATCGCCGATACCTTTTAAGTTGTAGTCATTGATCGATCCGATAAGTCTGTTAGTGGTTCTGGTATTAACTCGTTCTTCACGTATAGCCCTGTCTTCTGAACTGTTGGCTGTTTCTGTAGTGCGATTTTGCAAGTTGATTAAGCAACAAATTCCTGTTGCTTAAAATTTTTTCCGTTTCGGGTAATGTTCCACTTATATCAATGTCTTCGGTAAAATATTAGCTAGTATTAATTCGGTGGTGGTAGCATCCCAGGAAAAGAGCCAAGCAAAAGCTATGATTTAGAAGGTATAACTAAGCTCTCTGGTGGAACGGAAAACTGCCAAAAGATCTGTTGAATCAGGACAAAATAATACGTCTACGCCTCCTGGCAGAAGGGAAATTAACAAGCAATAGCTCCGTTCAATCCGTCCCTGGTAACTAGGTGCACACGATATGAGTATAATGTGTATTTCCAAATGGCGATCAATAAAATTCAGATCAATATCATCAATGGAAACTGTGTGTCCGTTTAGTATGCGAGTTTATGATTAATGCGCGGCACAACGATGATGGATGTGATATGAAAGATGCATATAGAAAAACACACCTGGGCAAGGTGAAACATTTAATACCAAAAAGCAACCAGCTCGGCGAATAATAAAATCAATCGAACCGCTCTGGCACGGAGAAACATGTCAACTTGTTTTGCGAGTCATCGATGACATATCACAAACTCTAGATCAACTTCGATGGGTTGCCGTTGCGTTGCAGTACTGCTACTGCTGATGAGAAGTGGAACATTTTTTTTAAATTGAATATGGATATTGAATATGAATTATTACCATTGCAGTTCCATCATTATAAATTTATTCCATAAACGTTTTTGTCATATCCAATGTTCTCGCAAATGTTTGAAGGTTTAATAGAATGACATAAGAGTAAAATGACTCGCTAAAGCAAGAAATTATTTCAGTTCAGTTCTATATTTTGCGGTAGGTCTTAATCCTCAGGTCAAACATACTATTGAGAACTGATTTTGTCAAGACCTACAAACTAAAATGTCATCACAAAATTCTTGAAATAATTTAACCTATTTCTTTAAATTAGCCGAACACAAATCAAAACTCGCTGGCAAAAGACATTACATTCTTTAGACTATTAACCAATATTTTACCTTGTTTAAATCGTGTCAAAAGAAGTCATTGAATCACTTAATTTGCCAACTTTAACCGCACCCACGCTGCTGATATCTCTTTTCAATTCTCTGAATAAAGCTGCTATATACGAGTATAGAGATTCAGATACAATTTGCTTAGTTTTATATTTTTTTTTTATTTTCCATACCCATCCCACACGTCAATATAGCAACTAGCGATGCATTAAGCTTTCTATACTATACGAACGAAGTATAAATAAGCACATTGCTTTTGCTTATAAAGGTGCAATAATACAATAATAATGATTTTCAATTTATTATTTTGTTATTGTAATGTTTTTAGCATTTGGAAAAATAAAAAAAATAAATAAACAAAACTGTTATTCACGCTCGAACAAAGATGCAGATGAGACGAGAGCTAAATTATGCATATAATTTGAGTTCTGAGGAGGTATTACATTGTTCGTGTAGCGACAGACGATTTACATGACAAAACGTTTGTTATTACAGCATGTAGGTTTCAAGTTGACGTTTAATTCATAATCTTGACTTCCGGTAAGTTCTCGTACAACGGATGCATGAATGGCGATAGGCAGACTATAATAAGGAGTGTAGCTGTCAGACGAAATGACATTTGCAAACATAATAAGGTGCTTTTTTTTCATTTTTACTTTTAAGTGAATAAGAACAAAGTCTACTGAAAATTATTGGTCAGTCGGCAGAGTTAATTTTTATTCAAAACTATACCTATCGGTCAAATTTTACAAATTTGTTTATTTCGTCGACTATTGGACTAAACCGGAGCCTGAGCTAGCTTTAAAATCAAGCAGATCCAATGAGGCTACAAGCCTTAAAGTGATCAATATTCACTGAAAGGTTAAGCAGTTCTACTGCGGGTTAGACACAATTGCTTTAGGCTGTGCGCTCTCCCTTTTATACTCATGCAGACGACTACTTCTGAGGCGATTGTTTATAAATATTAAGCATCCTTGCTCAACATTGCTTCTAGTGGAAGGTAGGTGACAGCTCTGGAAAACCATTAGCACTGAATCGTGTCAAGACGACACGCTAGTATTCTAAAGTACTATCCAAATAATAATGAGCGAATAATTTTGACTAGACTGATGAACCCACAAATCATATACTGTGGCAGTGTCACCGTGTTACCAAACATACCATTCCATTACCAATATAGGCTCACGCAGGTAATTAACAAGGGTAGGTTCAGTACCAATAGTCTTTCATGATCCCATTAATCAGTGATCACAAGTATTTCTTTTTTGGCCAGAAGTCCTATGAATCAAAATAGTACTAACTGATGGGTTTTCAAACTTCGGAATCAAACTTTTTTCTAATATGACTTCTATAAGCCTCTTCAGTAACAATTTTTTACGATTTCACGATTTCTGGTTCTCCCTCCGCCTTTGTTCTCATTTGATGAAGACCCAACATCCTGTGAGAGAGTAAAGCATAAGTAAGCCAAGTAGTCCAGGTGTTTTAGTTTAGATCTCTAAGTCCATCAAAGATCGAATGTGTCCATGTCTGGTCAAAAGTATTGGATTACAGCTCATTTCATTTCATTTCGTTTTCAAAGCACGCAAATGATTTTTGGTGGAAGAGTATTTTATAGTGGTGATTGTTCGCACACTCTTTGTGCGAAAGGTTGTTGCCTTGTTATTGGAACACTGAGTCATTCTTAAGTTAATCATGATCGTGGCTAAACTTTGAGGTTACGGTGTTTTATTGGTATTTCTAGCTGTACGTTATCTCACGGAAGCTACCATCAGAAGGAGTTCGCACGTAATCCCTATTTCTTCTGTTCCTCACGTCCAGTAGAGTACCTAGTTCCAAAACGTCAGTCGATCGCAAATATGTCACGCAGATGATTTTGTATTAGAAGTTTTTGGTTTAAACATGGAACCCACAAATTTTAAGACGGTTGGCACTGCATGCCAACGGCATATTTGGCAATTGAAGCCAAACTTCTCAAATCTTCTATCTCCGCTTGGTATATATTTCTAGTTCGATTCCGCTAACTTGCAGTTTGGGGATCATTTTCATTGTTTTTGAATAACAAAAAACAATTTTTGCTAAAAGTCGTCAACGTTTGATCCGTTCTTATCATATAGGCATTTACCAATTCAACAATAGCACATTTACGTCCGAAAAGTCGAGTCCGGTAGGACGAAACTAGTATCCGCCGATTACCACGAGGTTTGAAAGCATGATGATCGTTTTTTTTTTTCAAAACTCACCAAACGCCAAAAATGCGAAAATGAAATTTAGGTATTAAATTTTATTTTATTACCAGGCGCACAAGATAACTTAATAAAACTATTAAAAAACTCACAGGTTTTATTTAGAAAAAATAGGAAACATAAAATCTTCTCCTGAAAAATTAACAAAAAACATTTGTTAAGTTTTACAATAACGATCCTCAATGCGTGAAAAAGGTTTCGACCCCTTTTTTTAACCAAAAATGAAATAGATGTTCGAAAGTCAGTTTGAAAAAAAAAATGTTAAATTCTTGATAATTTTTAATAAGACAATTCTTTTCGTTTTCTATTGTTTTTATTTTTACTTTGAATTTATAAAACAAACCGTCAATTAAAAATTAATTTAAAATCAGCTTTCACTTTCAACCCAAAACTAGATTCTCAATAATTGAATGTTACGATTTCTACATTTAGACATTAATTGGTTTCCTTAATAAATATAAATTATGAATTGCTTATCTTATGTCTAGATTTTAATAAAATTATTTACAAAAACTAAATTTAAGCTTAGTCAGCTCTAACTTGTAAAACCCGTGAAAATTATTAACATAACCAAGAAGCAATATTAAATTAAAAATCAATTTTGTTTAAACATTTTAATTAATTTTATTCATAAAGCAAAGTAGTTTAAAAATTATGAACAAAACAAAATATCGACTATTAAAATTTCCGGCCTACATTATTATGACCGACCTCTAAAGTTTCGCTGTCAAACGTGTCGTCTGGTTCATAGCACAACCATCACCGATTTATTATAACCACCAACGCTGCCGGTGCGGTCGGTCGGTGTCACGGTGGACTGAACGGCTTTATACTGCCTCTACTGCTACCAATGATACAAAAACCGTCTGTCACCGATATTCCACTGAAAAACAAAAGCCTCAGTCGTATAATTCATAAAGTAAAGATATCAAATAAAAAAAAATAAACGAAAAACAAACAACAAAAAGATATTTTATTTCAATAATTTCATATGAACGACATCGGAACCGCTAATGAATATTTATGAATGCGCGACTATCTAGTTAATATTTTTAATGAGTCGATGGTTGCCCGGTTAGTAAAATGTCGTTTTGATATATCGTTCGGTTTTTGGGGGGACACTGGGACAGTTTTGTTTTTTTTATTTTGGAACAAACGTATATCTTTGAGTCTCTGAACGTAAGATTCCTAGAATTTGGCACCAAGTTTTGTGGTGCATAAGATTGTGTTCGTGACGTATGTTTGTGCGGTGGGTGTACCTGATTCCACTGGAATGATATAGATAATAATTTTATCGTTTTCACGGAAAAAAAAATTACTGAATTTTTCTACAAAATTATGGGTCCTCTAGATGATTTAATGTGTTACAAGCGCGTTGAATTTGAAAGTGTATGTCAGGCTAAAAATTATTTATTTCTTTTTTTTCTTTTATTGCGACGAACAACTACAACGACGGACGGATGACTTGCAGTATAGATGAATTTCTGATGCAGCTGATGGATGCATTTGGTACTTGGATCCACGATGAAGGGGCATCCAAGTGACGAGCCGAGCGTATAAAGAGGTAGAAGTCGTTTGCACTCATAATGGTTATGTCGTTTCGTGTCATGATACACATTTATGGTCAGTGGCATTTTTATTTCGTTGCAGTAAAATGCAAGCAATTTGGATTCTGGACCAAGTCCAAATGTAAATGGAAATGGAATTGGACTTGGAACGTGCCACTCGGAGCCATAAAAAATGGTGAAAACATGTTTGTTATGATTGCATTTACTGTTTGATTACAAATATGAAATGATTTCGTTTGAATTTTTTTTTTTTTTATTTTGAATTTATAACGATAACATCTGTAGTGGATGATGGGAAAAAGATTGGCTAAATTGGAAAAACAAAAAATCATAACATGTTTAGGATAGGTATAAAAAATTAAGAAAATTTCTTTTCTATTTTGTTTTGCAGAGTCCATGACCCTTTACTGAAGTCATGAGAAATTGCAAAAAACGGTATTAGAAAAACTCATTTTTTTCAAAATCGGCTTCTACTACCTATATTACGATGAAAAGAAACATGTGCATTTTTATGGACAAGGTCTATCTTTTTATCACAACCGTATCAGCCACAGAACAATTTTTTTTATTATTTTTTGAATTAAAAAAATTATTTTTATAAAAAAAAAAAACAATTTTTCGACCACTGGTCTGAGTTTTTTTCCAGGATTTTGTTTTTCCAATAAATTATATCTTAAAAGGGATATACCAGTTTTTATTGTGGAAATCTTTTAAAATTTTAAATCCAAAAAAAAATAAAAATTTTAAAACTTTTCGAAAAAATTTCAATTTTTCTTTTATCAAATTTTCATCTTCATAAAAGAAAGTAAGATGATACTTTATTTAGACATCAAAAGTGGCTCAAGTCATTTTTAGGAAGAATTTTATTGTTTTTTTTTCATTTTTTTTCTAAAACCGAATTTGAAAAAATTTAATAACCATTTTTAGATTGAAAAAACAAGTCGTACATTTTATTGCTGTGGAAAATTGTTAAATGTTTAAGAACAAACATTAACAAAAAAAAAACTAATCTGTTGTAAAGTTTTTTCCAATTTTATGTATGAATTTAATTTCAAGACATTCCCATCTAATCTTCGTGTCATAGAACTCAAAAAATGTTTTATTAATTTGGCATTTGCATAACAAATCGAGTGCAATCGATCGATGTAATTTAATTTACTTTCATTTCCGACATCCAATAGTCATTCTCAATCTACCTCTCCTGGATGCCATTAATTTATGAACATTCCCTCATTTCTCCTTCATCAGTTCAATATCATTATGTCCTAAAACATGGACTTCTACTATGTACATCTTCAACACAAAAACACATTTCTTTGACTTAAACAACCATCGGAGAGAGAAAAAAAAATACGTAAATAATTTTTGAATAATGATTAGCAAATGTTCATTTTCAATATTAGCTTCCTCATTGCTGTTTTCTTCTTAGAAAAGGGGCTCCAATTTATCAAGTTCCTTGCGAACATCAATTGGGTGGATGGATTCTGCTTCCTTTTTGTCTTCAAAATATTACAAAAAAATTGAAAAAAAAAAAAAATCGCAGTTATAACATTCAGCATTGCTGTTTAACTTGATCATCGTTATTATCATTATTACCATAACGTGCCAGTAGCATCCCTCACTCACTGCGTAGAAATCGAAATAATAAATGAAAGGAATACAACTATATAAGGGATGATGAGGGTGGCGAAGTTTTTGAACTGAAACTTAGTATGCGAGAGAATTTTTCAATGTTCAGCACCCCACAGGGAATGAATTATGGATGTCAGTTTTTTTTTTTGCCCGTTTATTTAGCTTCAACTTTTCTTGTTCTTCTTCTTCGTCAAGAAATGAGAAGTTGAGAAACATCCCCAATAACTTACCAAACCAGCAGCCCCCCGCAAGGCAACCAGCAATAACCGCTATTTCTTGTATTTCATTAGCTTTAATTTGGCCTTTGCCGCTTATTCTTGTTGTAAGTCGTTTGTTTGAGTAGCTTGACTGAGGGTAATTTTGGTTAACTTTTTTTTTCTAGTTGTTGTTTTTGTTTAACTTTCGACGAGTTTGAGGTAAGGCATTCTATGCCCCTTCCCATTCTCAAAGGAAATTCGATGATTTGTGGAAATTGTAATTGGCTACGAAAAATCTTATTATTGGATTTAAAAAAAGAAATTTAAGGTGTGTTCTTAGAAGAAAAGTTCTGGACTGATAAAGTCAAACAGATCAACAGATGACTTTTAATTTCAATCTTCAAACTGATAAAACGTTAAAAAACGCTTCTAATAGAATTAAGATTATAGGTTTTTTTTTAAATGCAGAATATAATGAAACCAAAATCAATGCAATCCAAACACTTAAACATGAATAATTACGACTGGTTCCTACTTATGTAGGTACTTGATCGTATGTTGGAAACTGCTGTGGATGTTGAAGTCTTTTATATAAAATTTTTAAAAATGTAATTTTTTACATATATAAAAATTCTCGAACCTTGTTTAAAAATAAAGTTGGTACCTTATGCCATTTTCAAAAAAATATTAATGCTAATCTAAAACCAAAATTTCAAAAAAATACAATAATCCGCTTTCGAAAAATTGATTTAAAAAAAGAATTTGAAAGACAATGAAATGACATTTGTCATGCGTATAAGCCCAGCATTATTAGGTCTGTTTGGGTACTCGCCAAAACAACGAATTTCTACTATTTTTGAGTTCAAGTCCTGTCAAACCTGTCAAGAGAGAGCGTACTGACAGAGAAAATCATTTCCCCTCTTTTGAAACTTTCTGCCCAAAGTATTTCTTGCCGCTGAAATATGAATTCTGTCAAAATTATTTCATACAGGAAAAAAAAAAAAAAACAATAAAAAATCATAGAAATATTTTTGAATCTGGGGAATTTTAAAAGATTGAACAAAAAAATGAAATAAAATCAAAAAGTGAATTCATTAATTAATAAAACAAAAAGTTGCAGATATTTTTGATCGTCGTATTCCCGTGTTTTTGAGCAACTAAAACTTTTGTTCAGCTTATTTTTCTATATACCTTAACTTAAAAATATGGAAAAAAGGCCAAAATTTAATTTAGATGCACCTTGCATTTGACATTTGCATCAAAATTTTAAATTTTTGTGACGAGTTTATTTTTAAAAAAGTGGCCTAATATAATCAAAAAAGTTGGTGAACAATTTTTGATTCTTACAAATTTAGAGATGGCTTTTTTCGGAAATATATCCTCTTTTTTAAGATTGTGTAAGAAACAAGACAGTTATTATGGAAAACATTGTCAAAAATTGAAATAAACAATAAAATGTTTTTTTAAGATCCATTTTTTCATAAATGCCAGCAACATTAGCCAACAAGGAGTGGCCAACAAGGAGTGGCCATAAAAAAAAATTTTTAAAGAAAAATTGGTTTAGTTGCTGTGTCACCCCAAAAAATTTGTTTTTGGCTTGTTTAAGGTTATTCCAGTACTTTTTCACGAAATTGAGACCAATATTTTACATATGTTCCTATTTCAAGATGATTTGTATTATATTCTGGATAAACTATATCCATTCTTGAGCTCATGTAATATAGTTCTTCTATCTTCTTTTATCAATTGATTTTATTAAATCTAAGATTGGTAGGTACTTGCAAACAAAGTCAACATCATCAATGTTCTCTCATATCAAAAAAAAACAACAAAACAAAGTAGTAAATCAGCAAAAAATGCAAAACAATTGTACCTACCTTCGTATAAATAAAAAAAAAAAGAGAATAATCTGGAAAAAATAATAAATTCCCTTGGGAGGGCTAAATTGAACACTTGACCAGGGGCGCGCAGTGGCTACAGGCGGGCTAAGAAGGAAGCATTGAGCATAAACAAAACAAAAAAAAAAAACTTCTATACGAAAGAAAACGAAACGTTATAAATAATGAGTTGCACTTAATCAAATGATAACCACCCACCCCACCATGATGATTTAGGGGCGCAATAAACGTAAATTAATTACGAGGACGGCTTACGGAGATTAATTATTTTGCGCCGTTTCGCATAAGCTCCAGGTTTTTTTTCTGTTTTGTTTTTTTCTGTTTCTTTCGTCCTTGCATGAATATAAGTGATATAAGAGTGTTTTTGTTGTTGTTGTTGTTTTGGGGAAGCGTGTGCTAAGACTTCGACGATGCGATAGAGACAGACGGACGGTGACGTTGGTGCCGCAGCTATTTAATGTATTTCAATGGCACATTACATCGGTCTGCGGAGAACAACAACGACGGTAAAGCCCTCTCAGCGCAAGTGATGGTATGCAATGTGATAGACTTTAGCCAGGTGAGGTGAGATTGTGGTCGTTCTATGTAAAAAGAATTGAGAAGAAAGTACAGGTACAAAAGGTAAGATAATGATTGTTGCTGTTGGGTTATCTCATGATGGTCTTGTGGGTGTTCAATGTGGTTTAGTCAGAAAAATTAATGGTCAATGGGGGAATCAAACAAAAAGAAGCCTCGAAGGAATAAAAAATGATTCAAATCCAAAGACACCCTCTTTTAGGTGTCCTTTTAATTACAGGCATTTCTCATTGAAATACAAAATACTTATTATGAGCACCTTCGTTTTATTTTTCGAATAGCATCCATAGAAAAACTCTCGAACCGCTTACAATTCCACAAAGAGTTGTTAACTCTTACAAAGCCTCAAGATGTAAACATTTAGACTCTGCATATTGTGAAAGTTGATAGTAAACTCATTTTTCTCATCAGAGATACAAATTTTTGCATTTTCCTTCGGAAAATATCAGTTCTCAAAGCATAAGTTCATCCAACTCCGACACTATTTCGTTTAATTTTCATTCCGGAAAAAGAAGAAGAGTGAGCAAAGGAAATACCCTGCCTAAGGTGAGTTGGCAAAAAATTTTTTTTTGGTACAAAAAAATAAAAATCTAAAAAAGGGAAATACAAAAAAGTAGATATTCAGTACTCATCCAAACACTGTTTCACGTAAAAACCAAAGGAATGTACCTACCTTCGAGTGGATAGAGTAGAAGTGTTTCTGTATAAGTATAGAATGCATAGAAGAGGATTTGAATATAAATGTGTTTGGAAAGGAAATCAAAAGGGAAACTTTTAATTAATTTTGCAATAAATTCAAAAGAATAAATTGCTTTTTATGTTATCTGCTATTTTATTTCTTATTTTTCTTTAGTTCTTTTGTTTTACTTATTTGCTTTTTATTTTAATCATTGTTCTTTAAAAAGTATAATAAATCATTTTATTTCTTTTTGTATGTGTAGTTTTGTTTTTAGTCGATATTTAAGGTAAAAAAAACTACCTCTCATTTGTTGCTAATTCAAAACTCTAAGTAATCCTACGATCGCCTCCTAGGCTATTGGTTATAAGGTGCTTCGCTAAGTTCATAATGAACAATAAAAATATAAAATATTGCGGTTCATTTCGTTAACAAATTCTAAATTTTACATTTTAAATTCGGTGAATTCGGTATATTAACATCAACATAGCTTCAAGTATTGATAGCATGCTTATTTTGTATGAAACTTATTTTTTTTCGTTAAAAGGAAAAATCAATCATTCATCACGTACACGTGTTTTCAATCATCAATTCCCCAGGTCCCTGCATATTTTGACCTTCTTAATGTTTCATCAAACTCAATTTCAAATTGAATTCGTATGGAAAAAAGAACCCCAAACAAAAAAAAAAACCATAACCCTTTTTATTCATTTACATTTTTTTTTCTTCTTCATTTCTATGTCAGCGTTACCGCCACGCCACCCATCAAAATTGTTCTGCGGTATTGCGTCAGCTATACTTACAGCCTGTCCTAATAAATAACTTATAAGAACCAATTGACAGCCCATAAATACTAACACAGCCACAGGAGAGGCCTATATTAACTTATGTAGCTCTACAACGAGGACACACGTCGTCATATAATTCTTCTTCCCCCAAAGTCAATGTCACGGGACAGGACTAAAAAAAGAAAATATTCTTCAACAACAAAAAAAAATAAGGAAAATATGTATAAAAAAAGAAAAAAACACACCAAATCCACTTGCCCATCGATCAATCACCCCATATCCTTGATGAAATGGGTATACTATGATGCTAGGACTCGCTGTCTTCACACCTAATACACGCACGCATCTACCTTAATGTTACGAAACGTTTTTTTTTTTCAATTCCGTCACAAAGTTACTTTTTTATTCAATTCGTTGTCGTTCAGCTCCTTTGTGGATAAACAACATTCAACATGCATATTTTTTTTTTTTGAAAATTCAGTGAAAAAATCCAAAATCGGACCCCCAATTTCAATTTCAATTCAACTTGCAGGAGGAATATAGAGGAACTCTCAAGGATATTCATTTCCACAGTTGTAACCAAAATATCGTGATATCTTGCTGCTTCAGTTTCATTTTTTCGTTTCTTTTCTTTTTTTAAGATTTTTCTGTTTTTTTTTTTTGACATAAAACTGTAATATATTCATCCCTAGGGATGAATCCAGATTTTCTTTCTTCGTAGTTTAGTTTTTTTTTTTGTAGATTTTTTGTATTTTGGAAATTTTTCATTCACTCCAAGGATTTCTGCTGAGGATATCCTTTATATCAGAATGGCTCTTCTTTTTTTTTCTCTTGGATTAGTCTAATGTAGTACCACTTATCCGTGATTTTGACATGACGCTGAAGTGTGTGAATAAAAAAAAAAGGAAAATTTTAGAAATAAATATTACCACCCCTCATGTGCTGTCACATTATCCTCGTCATCATCATCATCTTCATCAATGATGAACAACCATTTTCTATATTTATTGACATGTGAGTTGTGGGGTCCCAAGGAGCTTTAGCTCTAACATGAGTGATCTTCGTCGTCGGTTTTGCATGTGGACGACAAAATGACACTTTTTTTTTTACATATGAGTGATTTTTTGGGCATAAAAAAAGACATTTTCTTCCTTAAAAAAATCCAATATTGATTGATGGCGATAAGTGAATTTTTATGTTAGGAGTGGACAATTTCGCTATGGAAGTGTCAAGCAATCAATCGATTATGAATGAGTGATTTTGAATGACATAAAATTTGTGGCAAAGTATTGGGGAACCGAAAGCAAAACAACCGACTTGAAAACCAAAAAAAAAATCAACTGCGCTAAGCAATTGGCAGGTTTGACTTCTTCCAAGTATCAGCAAAGTACTAAATAAGGTTATCAAATTTACCGGGATTGGCATAAGTAAACTACTTTTGTAAATTTCGTATGACATGTTTTAATGGTGGAACGTTTGTTGTCAAAAGTGGCGCCGTAACTTCTACCGCAACTTTTGATATTAAAAATGGTTTTCAGCAGCAAGCGGTGAAATGGCCGATTTTATTTAGCATTTACACCTTACTTACTCAAGAAATTTTGTATGCTGACGTTCCAATAACGCGTACATAAAAATATAAGAAGTTAAGGTCTGCTTTCGACAAAACTCATCGATTTGCAACTTTCAATCATCACAATTGATTGAAAGTTGCAAATCAACGTTCAGAAATCAGAAACAATTCTGTTTACGGACACTTTGGCTAGACCTGAAGGGTTATTGAATTTTCCGCTAAAATAAGTCTGAAGTTAGCGGACAAAAACTCAAATAATTCAAAAAATTATTTTGATTGGCATTCAAATTTGTATCGTTTGAATGTTTCTAAGTTGCAAAAACTTCGTTTTCAATAATAGTTTTTTAGTTATTGAAAATTCCGCTAAAATAAGGCTGAAGTTAGGGGACGAAAATAAGTAAATAATTAATTTTTATGCAACTAAAATTATTTTTTTTTAGTTATTTGTTCATTAGTTTTAGACTTATTTTAGCAGAAAATTCAATAACTCAAAAATCATGTGAACTACAAATTTGTGGTTGGCGCAGCAAATTTGTACTTAATTAGCTACAATTAGGTATTGAGAATTTTTAGACTCCGCCCCAAACTGTCCGCCACAATAAGAGACGTTTGAAAATTACCGTTAAGCACAATCAATGATGGAAATCTTGGAGTATGCGGGTATCTACAATTTTTGCAACTTACAACTTCGATCGGTAAAAAAGTTCAAAAATCGTTAAGCTTGAGCAGCAAATGATAGAAATAGTATTGGAACTGATCATTATTTTTTTTACGACCCTCAGAAACCACAATTTCAGGGTTACCAACCTAACAAAATGCAATATTTCCCACATTTTAAAATGTAGAAAACACACAAGATTGACAACATTAGTTTTAGTTTATACCATACTACTACATTGGCACAATACTTTAAAATTTATTTAAGTTCTTGACCTAAACATGTTAAGTTCCAAAAAAAACATAGTTTTTAAGCAATGAAACCGCTTAACCGACTTTTTTCCTTATGCCTTCACCTTATTCCGTTAATATTAAAAAAATGTGCTTATGATTTTATTTGCGTTTGCTTTGTTCCAAGCTTACTCCCCATATAACATGCCTTGAATAATAAAAAAATAAAAACAAACTATTTTCAGGAGAATATAGCCACAATCACAATCCCTCATAAGGAAGTTCAAAACATTTAGCTGTAACGTATGTAAAGAATTTAATCGTAAACTTTTGTATATGAATGCGTAACAAGTATTCAGTGTTGAATTTCTAAATTGAGTATAATCCTTGACTTTTTCTGATACAAAAATACCTGAAATATCAATATATCAATCGAATTCAAGGTTATGTTAAGCCTCACATTTCACATAAGTATGTACCGAGAATGTATACGTACCGTACATATATGTTCCGATACCTCTATTCTCGTATATATGAACAAAAGCTCAACAGAGGAATTTTACAAAGATATTATTTTTTGATGGACGGCTTTCAATACAAGGTGCCATAAATCGCACTCCATGTGCACCATAAACAGACCGCTTGAGATGCGACGATAAACCTTGTTGGTTGCGTTGCCATGGCTACCTTCTCCTCCTCCTCCTCCTTCAAATCCTCCAGCTTCAGCACCTCCTTCTTCACCATCAGTGATATTAATTTTTCATTTCATCATTATAAACTCACCGATTCGATGTAAATCAATCAGCAACAGGCCCAACAACGCAACGGTGCGGTGCGGTGCTGCGGTGTGGTGAGACAAAAAAAAATCTCAACAATATATTGCAAAGCGGCCAAATATGGCACAGAGAATGAAAAGCAGTTGTCCTCTTTATGATCATCGTAAATATTGCAAGAAATATAATTTCAAATAAACGGGCGCGCGCGCGAGCAACGCGAATGCGCACAAACTTGAACCCACCAGCCACAATATAGTGAATATGTTGTAGGTTTGTGCGGTTATATTGGCATGAGAAGCCGTCGTCGTTGCATTGTTTGGCGGTGCAATATAGGGAAACCTCCATGGAGCACCTCCATCATCCTTCGACTCTGACTCCAACATATTGGTATACGTACGTGGCAATGTGGCATTCATCAGATTTAGTCGATCATAATTGGCAGCGTGCTGTCGCTACTCCACCGCCACTATACCCATGCGCATAATACCGCAGTCGCAGCAGCATACAAATGAAAATCATAATTTTCATAAATCGTTGTTGCGCGCGCTGCAGCTTTATTGTTTGCTGTGATTTATCTAAATCTAATCGATAATTTATTAATTATGGTCGATCGTAAATATGTTTATATTATGATCGATGGGATATTGATCACAAAATATACGCACATTCATGAGGTCATGAATATTCTCAAAGACTTTTATTGCCAAAAGGCATAATTGAATGCAAGAAGTCAAGCCAAAACAAATAGTAATGAATGACTCATTTTAGGATACCCGCTCGCTTCCGATTGCAAAATCCGATGTACTAATTGGCGTTCTGCATTGCCAATAAATAATCTCTTAGGCTATTATATTTAAAAACTCAAAAGTTTATTGAACTATGATTGCAAACTTAGCAGCATAAATTTTCTACAAGACTAGTGACTGACACTCTCAATCATTCCTGAGTGCGTCATATAGTAGACATGTAGGAATAGAGGGTTCCTACAATTTTCTGCCGATATATGATCTACTATATTCAAGCGAAATACTCCTTCAATCTTCTAAGTTCATGCGAAGTCAGTAGGAAAACTTTAGTAAAGACGCACGGTATTTGATAAGTCGTTGTATGTGAAAGACTTGAATCTTATAAATGTGCGATCTCTTTTATTGTACGTTTGCGATGATGTTCTTTCACTTAGAACTTTTTCCTTTCTTATTACTTTATCCAGTTGCTAGTTTAGCTTTGACGAAGTATTTTTTTTTTCTCTTCAGAGAGACACTGCTTAACTGCCTTATATACCGACGCATTCATTCGCCCCGCTTGCGAAAGAATTTATCACACAACTGAAATGTTGATTTAAGTGAAGTGGTGATTCCGGGCCAAACCTATATTATTATTGTTTAGCGAGTGTTTAAACTGGCGGTTAGTATCAAACCCATTGGAGATCTTTAGCAGTCCTGAGTCAGCTTCATAAGTCCTATGATAGATGCCCCATGCATTGTTTTTCAGAGTAATTCAAGACAGAACTTTTTGAGGAAAGTGTGCTTCTACTATCCATTGCACTCAATCATTTTATATCGCTCAATCCCAAGATCTCAAGTTATTGTATAGAAATATCTTCTTAAGTTACGTATTCTGTTATCAATGATCGCTGAATTCCATACCAGAATCAATTATTATTAATCTTTGTTCGATAGCTCAAATTCGCCTTCTGGTACCAATTCAAAGCGGGAAACTGACGACACAGAAGAGTTTCTCTTGCCCTTAATTAGTTTCAGCAGGTTTATCGAATGCTCCCAAGCTTTTGTAAGGTCCTGCTTTACTGCCCTTCATTGAAGATTTCCTGGTTTATTAGATGAAAGAGATAAAAGAAAAGACGGTTTTTATTATAGAAACTTGGGTATAGACTTAGTTAATGGTTTTATGGGTAAGATCTCCTATCCTTACACCTTTGACACCCATAGGCCTGAAGTTGTGAACAAAGATGTTAGAACCATACTTTGCAATTTCTACGATCCTTATAGTTTTTTTAATTTCTGAATTAAGGAAACATTTTTGATGCAGTTCTTTCTTTTAGATAATTGTAAGGAAAATCATCGTGAAAGCCTTCATTTACCAAAATTAAAGACTGTAGGTATTCAGTTTAGCTAGTATTCGGGATAAGAGTTCCCAATGATATTCTCTAGGCTACAAGGACTTGCTAGATTGCCATATTTTATGTTTATACTACTTGTTTCCCATCCAAGACCTTCCGAGTGGATGGCTTTACATCATACAAAGCTGTTTCTACAGTTTCACCGTTTGGAAAGTTACTTTCGAAGAAATTTGCGAACACATTTCCTGTTGCTAACTTTTTTCTCAAAAATAAACTGAAATTACTGATTTTTCCAAGATGTTTGACTAAACAGAAAAAGGTCAGAATGTGTTCTTTTTATGAGTAATTCTGTCTAAGATGACTTAGATATTCATTCGCCAATATAAAATCAATACAAAAACCTTATCTCTTTTGTATTGTGAAAGCTTAGTTTACTTCTTCATTATCTAGTATAAACAACAAAAATCAATGCATAATCAAATTCATTAGTTTCATATGCCCTCAACTATAATATACTGCTCCAATCAACTGTCTCATTCCGCATCAAAGGAACAAATAAACAACAACAAAAAAAACTTTTATTAAATTCTCCAAAAGGTTTATTCCAAATTATCTCCAAAAAAGATGCCCAACAAATCAAACAAAATGAAAGGGTTTTTTTTTCGTCATATAGCCCGATGCGTAGCTGGGGTATAGTGTGGTCCATTAACGTCTATCGGAACTCATTAATCTAACCGCCCCTTAGGGTTGTGGATATTCTTGTTAAACAACAACCAACAACTATCAACTTCATAGCTCCCTAAAATTCATCTTCGTTTGACTGTCTTTATTTACCTACACTTTCCATCACATAGTTTGTGTACTGAATGTTAATCCTTTGCATCGAAAGGTGTTAATCCTTTTCGCCTGGATGAACAAAAATGAAAATAATTCAATTTTCAGGACTTTCATCTTCAGTCCAACACGTATAGTAAGCCTTACAAGTTATACGACCCTTAATACACGACTCGTTTTGGTACTGGTATGGGATAGATTCTGAGAAAGAAAGAGTAAATGAAACGCCTTTCGGCATTTAGCTAACTTTATCTTGATTCTTTTGCAGCAATCGATTGGAAAAGTTCTCCTTTTACCATCAATGCCACCATTGACTCCCACTCCTATACTTCTTTCAAAAATGAACAAAAAACAAAAAAAAACAAAAAACAACAGAAAAGAAGAAACCCATCATCTCAGACCGCTTCAAAGAAAATTCCATCCTGACTCCTAAAAAACTTTTTCCATCGAGTTTTTTTCTTTTCATTTTACTTTTTTGCATGCAAAGATACTGCCGAGAAGATGCTTCCAGATCTAATATTTTCTAACAAGGGTAGGTGATAAGTGGGTGCTAGGGTGTTAGTGTTGGCACTGATGGGTATACTTGCTGTTGGAGTCGGAATACAGTGAGCTATCTCTCTTTCCAAGACTTGCGGTAAGTCAATATGGGGGTAAAAGATTTTTCAATTATAAATCAATTTTCGATTAAAATTGCTTTGGTTGTAATGGCTGGTGTAGTTTTTTTTTTTGTTGTTGAGGATTTTTTTTGTTGTTGTGAGGCTTTAGGGTATTTCGGAGTGTCGGTTTTGAGGTCTCCTCATACCGCCAAGTAAAAAAGTTAAGCATTGTCTTGATGCGATGAGATTTCGCGAGTTTTATCCGCGATCACATCATCAGCAGCAAAGTCATATTAATAAAAGTTTGTCTCGAGGAAATTGCAGTAAGTATTGCCAGATTGAATTTTTCTGAATGGGTACCAGTCTGAAGTCTATCGAACATTTTTACATAAAAGAAAAAGAAGAAGAATTGTGTCAAAAACAAAAAAAATTGGCATATTCTTTAACAATTTTCTGATGAATAGAATTGTCAAAATGTTACTTCTCCTGCAGCGAGATTTTGACAGACAAATAAAACTAATATAGGTCTAGCTTAATGGCAATGCCTTTTTTTGGTCCTTAATTTTCCAACACCATAGTAAATTTAACTGATGCAAAGGAAAAAGTTAAATTGTGTGGTGTAGTTTTTGGGGCGTCTTAAGAAATTAGTTTTCAAAGAAATTTTCTATACTACACAGGGTGCATGCGGTACGGCAAAAATAAAGGCAAGAGGCTGCATTCTAAAGAGCTCGTGTCGTGTGGTCGGGTAAAAAGGAATCTTATTCGCTTTTGTCCTATATAACTGAACTTGTTTATACTTTTATAGGAAATGGAAAGATTTTTTGATGATGAATTTTCTTTCTCTTTGTAAATTGAAATCCACGATGAAAACCCCAACAGCCGCTACGCTACCACTACCACAGTAGTAAGAGTTCATTAGAAGTTTAATGCATATATATTTGCGTCAATGAGAACTCTGGCTGAGGTTTTTGGCTGCAGCATCATGGTTTCAAATTTAAAGAAAAGAGAAGTCTAACAAGTTTTTATATTAAAAATCAATTAACTGGCTATATGATGCGACATCAAGGTGATGTGATGAGTACAGGTTGCAATCTGAAAAAAAAAAAAAAACAAACAGTATCATCAATATCCAGAGGGAGTCCATAACGAAATATCCGACAAGACAACGCGATATTAACGTTGAGCGATGTCATGGAGTCTGGGACTCTGGCAACCTATTTTTTTGGCTGGATGTGAATTTTATGACATGTCATAAAAATGTTGGTTTATAATTTAATATCGCGCGCATTCTCAGTAAAACAATATTAGTGTTTATATCGGGATCCGAGAAAGTTATAAAATAACATTGGATCCAACATTAAAATCAATAAAACAAACTGTTTTTTTTTTGTCTAATTAATAACTAAAAAAATCTTGTTGACATGTGAGATGGGTTATTATTATTATTATATTACTTAATATTATAATTGAAGCAGTCGTTAATTTTTTTCGTTGACATTATTAACTGTATAATCCTGCTGTCATAATTTTAAAAAGGTTCGAATGAAAATATTTTGTTCTATTATCTAATTAAAATGCACAGGGTGATTCCTCAATAGTATAGACAATTGTTTGCGTAAAAATTCCCTGGGTCACTTTTGTAAAAAATAAACAAAAATCATAATTCAGGGGTCTATTTTCAAATTCTAAGTCGAATGAAATTGTCTAAGAACATGATAAAAGCTAGTATCACACGCTTTGTGTAAACAGCAAATTTTGTTTGAACATTTGTGTATTTTTGACAGAAATATGCACAAAAGCGTATGAACCACAAATTGAATGACAGAAAATAATATTGTAAACACTATATATTTGTATATTAAGAATAAAAAAAAACAACAAAATATTAAAAAAAATAACTGCTCCACAAGCAATACCTATATGCAGGGTTCAAGGGAACATTTCAAACACAAAGGTTTGAGTTTGAAAAAAAAATAAACAAAATAAAATTCTTGTTTTCTGTTTTTTTTTTTTTAATTAATATTTTTTTTAAAGTATTCTTATTTAATTATTTTATCAATTTTAGTCAAACGTTTTAAACCCACTTAAATTAAAAAAAAAATATATATATTTCTTCAAATCAATTTTTGTTCAAGATTTTACGTTGCTGCACTTCTTTTGTTTGGTCACTAAACCTACGAATAAGCGATGTATAAAGAAAAGATGTATTTTTAAGCTCGATTTTCCGTAAATGACAGTTAAATCAATCAGCAGAGAGTGGTCATAGAAACCAAATTAAACTTTTGCAAAAGATTTTGACTCCTTGAAGATTCCTAAAAACACTGGTTTTGTGATGTTTTGGGTAAAAAAAGTGATTTTATGTTTTTTGGAATGATTTTTAAGTCCAAATAATTAATAACACTATAAACAAATTCAGACTAGTGTTCAGTGCATCGAAAGTTTTGCCCAAAACATGGTCTTGTTTTTGAAAATGAAATCTCACTTAACCAAAAACATCACAAGAACAGTGTTTTAAGAAAGTTTAAAATTTGATATCTCTAAAACAAAAGTTTAATTTGTTTTTTTTTTTTTGTGACCATTCGATCTTAAAAATGCATTTTTTGAGTTTCTTTTTTTCTTTTCAACTTATGACAAGATTTTTCATAATAAGTCTTAAGAGACTTTAACCACAAAGAGTCCATCTCAAAATTTTCAAAATAAATTCGTCAAAACACAAAAATACTCAAATTTAGCTGAAAAAAAAGGTTTTTATAAGTACAACACATTGTAATGTTTCACCAAAATCTTACTATTTTTGAAAAAGATAAAAATATAAAACAAATAAATTCGTTTTCGGTATTTTTCACAATATTTTTTCCATAGGACGTCTACTTTTATGATAAAAATCCTAAAAATAAAACACGACTTTCGACATGCATCCCACTTTTTCGCCAACCCACCCCCTTTCTCCCCAATCTATTGGTGGGCAATTTATGTTCCCCTTCCATATACCTTTTATAGGTATTAAATTTTGTCACCGCCCTTATCCTGCTGATAATTTTTTCAACTTTTGTCTCTGAAAAATGGATTATCACTGTTTATTATGCATTTTGAAAATTATTATGATTGGGATTATTATTAATTCCTGGCTTTTAACAAAAAAACTTCAAAGGCGAAAATCTTTCTTTAATTAACCTTACCTTGTAAAACTATGTTCACCATTGTGTTCAGCATACTCGAATTATCTTAAGATATGAGGGCCGATTGTCAAGTTTTTGAACCAGGACAGAGAAATTATTAAACAATTTTCAGAAAAATCAATGCTTTGTTTTTTATTAATTTTTTTTTTTACTAAAAATTCTTGAAGAAGGAAATCTAAAACCAAAGTTCACTGATCTCTTTTTAGCTATTCGGGTAATTATTCAAAAATATTTTAAACTCTTAAAAAAATATATTTAAGGGTAGTTTTGAGGGTTAATTTATTGATGGTAGCAATTCGGTTAATGCAATTTGTTTTTATTGAGTTCAAGAATTATTGTGACTAAAGAAAAGGCTCGATAGTTGAAAGAAGCTCGTTCGAAAATTGAAATATCTGACAAAATAGCCGATAGTGAAAAATTGTATGTATGTAGCTTATGATTAATTTGGCATAATTTGTCTCATAAACTATTTTACTGTGTATTTTGTTGTAGTAAAGATTCATAATGAACATAATTTCAAGCAAGCTCGCTCTTATATTATTATATCCAATAAACGAAGTAATTATAAACTGCAACCAAAACAAAAAACTGTTTTCATGTTTAATTTTTGTTTATGGTTTTTCTTAGAGCTCGCTAGACCACGTCGACGTCGCGTCGTCGTCGCTGCCCGAATCACTTTTTATTTTATGACTTAAATGGGTTCTACTCCTATGAACATTGAAAAAAAAAACATTGCGGAGTTATAATATAAAATTACTATTGCATGCCAATAACAAAAGACCATAATAATATTATTTTATGATTAAAACGACGAAAATATTCATTTTTAATGAGTTACTAGGTACTAAGAGTCAAGACTTCAACGTATCATGGTAAATGTGTGTGGTTTAAATTGACCATTTTAATTATGGCAACATTCAAGTTATAATTATATACATATACACAAATGGCCAGGAAAATATAATTTCTTATAATCATAACTATGGTATACGACAATTATATATCCTGGCGCTGAGTTTATGCCGAACGTGTTTTCTGCGATGAGGACCTTAAGACTGTGTGGTTTTATGAGATTATTATCTTTATAGTTTCATTAACTGCTGCACCGGCTATTTATAAACACACTTTTGCAAAGTTATAAAGATTGACCGGCAAGAGGAGAGGATATAGTTGGAAGAAGTAAGAGTCTTAAGGATTATTAAAAATTGTAATACAAGATGTGTAGCTGATGGTGCTATGTGAGGTTATAGTACGACGTTTTTAATTCAATTTTAACAACTTGATTAGCAACCAATTAAGATTGAATGAAATTGATCTAATGTTTGGAACGATGGAGCTATGTAAGAATCAGAAAGGTTAAATGTGGTATGTTGTCTGAACGTTTATAACCTCTTATAGTCCGGAAGGCACTTTTGATTAATTATTACATCGCTTTTAAGAAAACAATGGATGGATAAGGTTTGGCCAAAAAAGTACCGACTTCCAGTCTTATTTTATTTTAACCACGTTTGAATTTCAATTGGATTCGAAGAATATTTTCTCTGAAAAATCAATGGTATGAGTCATTCTTATGATATCAATTTAATAGAAAAAAAAAGAGTTTAAAAATCCTATGTTACAGTTACAGAAAATACAGTCAAAACATCGTTTTTAAAAAAACATTATGAATAATTTCCTGTAGTGAAAATATCTGCTCCCATCTCACCGAGAAAAAATAGACCGCTACCATTACAAATTGTTTTCCTTAAACAGACCAGGATAAATTTTGTGATTCTTAGTTTATTTTAGAAAATTGAACAAAAAAATCGCAACAAAAATGTTTGTTCAAAAAATTGTAGGGTTAATAAAAAAAATAAGATAAAAGTGCCAAGTTTTAGTACATAAAAGTTAGAGAATTTTTTAAGTTAAAGAATTTTTCCAAAATAATTTGCTTATACATATTTAGTTGCTGCCACTAATAGCTCAAGCCTTAGTCAATAAGATGGTGCAATTAATTTTTGTTCCTTACAAGTATTGTACTTAAGCAAACTTCAAGTCTAAAAATTTTGAATAAAACATATTTCTTTTTAATTAATCCACTTAACTTAAGAAAAATAAATGGGGTGACCTTCTGCTATAACCATGTCGAAGTTCCCACCCCACGGCCATGACCTTTAGCCAGAGGGGGGGGGGGGGGCGGCAGAATTAACTATTTTGTTTTTTTTTTTCGTAAAGTTGATATCACAGAGCAAGAAAATATGTTCCTATATTAATTGCGGGCAGTAAGAAAATATTATCCCTCAACTGAGAGAGAGCTCGACTTAGTTGAATTTGACTGTATATATTTTTCAAACTGTACTTTTTTGTATTTTAGTTATTGAATGCATTCATTAATTTTTAGTCAAAATTTTAAAAATGATTTTAGTTAACATTGCTTAGCTAAGCACTATTGATGCTTTGTATTAAAATTAAAATGTTGCCTCTTAATGTAAAACTTTAGAAAAAATAAAAACTAAATTTATGAAGAACTTCGTTGTAAAAATGCACAGAATTTGAAAAATTGCAAGAAATTAGTTAGAAAAAAATGTTATTTAATACTTCTATTTTCTTTCTAATTTTTAACATATAAAAAAAGCAATCAGAGCAGTACGACATGTTTCAAATTAAAAGTCACATAAAAAGTGAGTGTGTTTAAAATATACACAAAAAACCAAAAGTGTCAAAACATATGTACTAAAAATGTACTAAAAAAGAAAACGCCCTGTCTTTTTAACACGAAGCTGATTTAAAGTATGTATTAAAAATAAAAAAAAAAATCTATTTTAGGTAATTCTCTTTAATAAAATTTTTAAATAGTGGGAAATAGATTTCCTTCCCGTACGATTTATTTCTTGTTTTGACCAAAGTTACATGCTCTTATTTTTGTCACATCTTATTCTTAACTTTTTAGGATTTAGGGCTTTCGGGGTTCTGAACTTTCAAGATTTTGGGTTTTCGTTATGCTTAGATCTGGCCCTTAATTACTACCTTTAAAATGAAATCATTTCAAGATTTTAAATTATTATTTAAGGTACAGACATTACTGCGAGGTTTAATTTTACTTTGCCTTTTATGTCATCGCAAGGAGGAGATTTATATAAGCTTTGAGTGAAAGTACATGAAGGAACTTTTCATTGTAAGGCATTAACAACTTGATTAAATCTTGAAATTTGATAATATTTTAACTATTTTTTAATAAAAACATCTACCCAAAACTCCTGAAGCATAATTTGTTTCCGATAAATTCAACTATTTATTTATTCATTATAAATATACCTTATACCTTCATACTTATATGAAATAGTTACAACTCTTATTTGTGGATTTAATTAATTAAGTTTATTCAATTTATGTTAACGATGTGCAACTCTGTTTGAAGTCAACTCACTGATAAGATAAAATCAATCAAAATACTCATTTAATTTTCTCATATACTTAATGCTATCCACTCAGTCGAGTCGGTATAGCATATTGCCATTGCTATCATTTTGCCACCCTAAATTATGGAAGGGTTGAACGTAAAATATCCAAAGCATCATGTAGTTGAACGCGCTCCAGCAGCAGCCAGCAGCACATAACTACTCCTTCTCTTGGTCAATTTTATTAATCGTATACATCCACAAGCAGAAAAAAAAATATAAATAAATGTAATTCACTTACTTTGCTGAATTATTTTTTTTTCTTTTTTTTACAAAAAAAATATTATAAAAAAAAATTATTTCGTTCCAGAGCATATTCTGCGGGTCTACTCGAACCCTGAAAATCAACGCTTACCCTCAGCACAGTGGAACACTCAACTTTGCCAAATGAAATGGACTCTGATGCTCGCTGTCGAACATATTTTTTATGCCATTTAACTTTTTCGCATTAAACTGATTAAATTGATTAATTTACTGTGGATATTTGTGTATATATTGTGCTGTTTACTGGCATTGTGTAGGTTATATTCCTGCAGGCATATGATGACGATGACGATGATATAATGCCATCCAGTCTGAAGACCGATTGACTGCACACAACGAAAGGGTTGTTGGTAATTTGTAGATACTCTTTTTTTTTCTGAAGCTTCTAGAGGTACATTACATTACATCGCATTGAAGTGTAGATACAGTGTAACCTCGCGAGATCTTCTTGCTTTCATTTTCATGTTAAAAAAAAATGAAGGGGGCTTTCGTTTTAAACGCGAAATAAAAAGGGTTGTACAAGAAAGTGATTGACAAAATAAACATCATTTCGTGAAATGTATGACGGATTACTCACTACACTCAGACGCACATCATGCTCATCAGAGACAGTAACATTACATTCGTCATCCGTTTGGTGAAGTAAAGTTACTTACTGCAAAAAGAATAATCGGATGAGGTAATGTATCAAATCTTTTTTTATTTTTTTTTTTTTTACAAATTTTTTGCCAAAGGTACAAATATGCTATTTTTTTTTTTGATGACAGCAAACAAAATAAAATCAAAATCATGTAATCCATATAAATATCCACCTCCTTCTATCTCGTCTGACAGGAGACATGGTCTAATGCATCATACTCGAAAAGATATAGCATACATTGATGTGCGAGACTTGGCATTAGGGGAAATTTGTCAGGTTCTTGGGAAATAATGGTAACTTACGTTCTTCAAATTACAAAAAAAAAATAGTGAAATTTTCAGGTATGATGGAAGAATGCATAAGAAATTTTGAGCCAAAGTTACCACCCAATGAAACATCCACTTTGTATATTAATTATATAAATAAGAACATTTACAAATTTAAGTGTAACTTCAACTTTGGAAATATTAATTCAAAAACATGCACTGTTTTGACAATGATATAAATATATTTTAAGAAAAATTTCTATTGAACAAAAATTTATATTCAAAAGAAATTTAAAAAAATTACATACAGCCTATTTTTACTTAAAATTATTATTAGTTTATTTTAATGAAACTAAAAAAGTTGATAAAGTTAAAAATTAAATAAAAGTAAAAAATGTCAAAATAAAGAGGATGTATTTTAAAAATAATTTTACTATCAGAAACAAAAAACAAATAAAAAAAATATTCTCTAATTTATTCAGATTTTTATTTTGACATTGATACCCCCTGTAAGCGCTTTAAGTTTCTTGGAGATAGTTGGAAAATACCCTAAAATTTGTCATATTCTAGAGAAAAACTGTTATATTTTTTTTTAATATTTAGAGGTCATAAGTCATAACTTCGATCTTATCATCACATCTCTTAACAAAGAGTTCATAAACTCCAGCATGAAAATGTATGACGTGACGTAATAGATTTTTTCCAACTTCAGATTTGAATTAAGGATTAAGCAATGCAAAAAACTTTAGAAAAATTTATTTTGGTGTCACAAAAAAAAAAAATTAAATCAGTTTTATTGAACATTCTGTGGACGCAAGCAATAACCGCCTATGTCACTTAAGCGAAAAGTTAAATGTAATGCTTCATACTGATCTAGATAGATTTTTTTATACTTTAAAACAAAATTCTGGCTTTTGAACTCACAACTCCATTTTATTAAGTCTAAAATAAAAAAGTTCATTTCATTCTCATACTTAGCAAAATTAGCAATAAATGCTTAAATCACTTAAGAAATATTAAAAATTGTTTTGACTTAAACCGTAATAGCTTATTGCCACAACATTGTAATTTTATATTTTCCGTACAAAAATAGCTCTAAGGAAGTAGGCTAAAGTGTGTGTCCAGTCAATATTTAAAGACCTATTTTCCATAAATTTACAAAAATTCCAACTCAAAGAATGATTTGTTCGAGACAAGAAGTTTGCCTTCACGTTAAATATCTTAAACAAATGACAATGACCATTTACTTGTAACTTAGGCTTTAAAAAACTAAATGTAAAAAATGTTGACCCCTCTTAGTTCAAAATATTATTAAGATTACCAATGTTCACTTTAAGATTACGAGAACTAAGCAACTTAAACAATTAATCAAGTTTGTTACTCAGCTCTTTTGTTTTGTATTATAAATAAGTTATTTATTTTCCACAAATCCTTTTGTGGTACGACACGAACGCCATGTGCTGCATGTAAGTCAGTTTCACGAATGCCTATCGATATGCAATGATTTTCTTGTTTTTTGTTCATTGGACTCTGCAGAAGATGAATAGTATCTATGTTGGACTCGTAAAGTAGCAGGATTGTTGGTGGTGAAGGATTATTTTGTGCGAAGTATAAGACTTAATTAGAAGTGCTTGAATTGAAATATATGCTCGAAACATGGCAAAATAGAAAATTACTTAGTATGGCGCTACATGATAAAGCACATGCACTGAAAAAATATTTCAGTTAAAATGAAAAAGGTAAAATATTTGTTTTCATAAAAACAAAAAAAAAAATAAATATTGAGTAACAAAATCGAACATTTGTTTTCTTAACCATAGACCAAAACTAAAATCATCCAGAGGGATTTATTTGCTAAATCTGAAGTCCGAATTGGAGTTGTTATAGGTCCCCTCCATTTCTGCTGAGAAAACGCTCACAGAAATTGGTTCAGAGTGTCAGGTGTTTTAAGTCTTGGTTCTTTGTGAACTAGCCTTGCCAAATAGGTACCTGTAACTCAAATCCAATTGAGCTAGTTTTTTTCGATCCAGCATGTTCTTATAATATGGATCAAAATCTCAATTCGAATTCTGGAATTTATGTAAAGGAGTGGTATATAAAACTAAAATCTATTTAAAATTGATTTCTAAAGCTGAAACTAGAAATTGTCTAATTAATTATCAAAATCCCATGTTATTATTCTCATAAGAAAATTTCAAAACAGGCAAGAGTAAGAATGTATGAACAGCTTGTGGTCCACATAATGCTCAATTTATGTAAATAAAAAAAATAAAATGTCTTCTCTTAGATCCACAGTAAAATCTAAAATTAAAACTTATTTTTTTTTTTCATAAAACCCATAAATCAAAAATATCATATAATTCTGTCAAAAATATCAAAACCAGCTTCCTAAATAACTCAACAATTCAGAAAAAAAAAAGATAAATCCTTCACAATTTGTCCCGCCAATGAGCCGCTTATATTTATTTTTATATTTTTTTTTGTCAAACTCAGTCTTCTGATGTCTCCACCTGACTGACGCCTGTCTGTCAAAACCCACCCAAAACATCATAAAATCATAATCGAATACATTTGCTTCCCCTCCTGTGCCTTCTGCTTCCTTCATTATTATCGATCCTTAAAATTTGACCACCAAAGAATCGAAATATATTCCCGTGGACATTTCTAAAACGCGAAATTATGCGAAACCAATCCCCTCTGGCTTCTCTGGAGTATAGTCCCGGATCCAAAAGCCAGGACTGTCAGAAGTCCTTTTCACAAGAAAAATATTGCATACCCAGCAAAAAGTATCTTCTCAGAAATAAATCAATCAATTAACTCGCGCTGCCTGGTTTTTTCGTTTCGTTTTTTTTTTTTTTTTTTTATGAGGCACTGGCCATCATGAATACCTGAGCATGATGATGATGATGATGACGTCGTCTCCATCATCATGCTGGACCTTGCGATATCAAACAGAAAAATGTCAACCAAAAGTCTTCCTCCCGATACGCGATGAAAAGGACCTCAAAAAGAGAGGCCAGAGCTTTTCTAGTTAATCGTGTTCGTTTGGTAATTAAAATTTCGGCTAATATCCACAGGAATGAGGGATTTTGAATGAGCGACGAACATGTGACCACAATGGACCTGGAGCCCTATGGAATTTCGAGAATTCCCTGCAGTTTTTTTGTTTAATCTTTTTTTTTTTGTTTCATTTAATTTTATTTGCTTAGGCCAGAGCATCAGAGGGGGCCATCATATTAAATTGTGATGATGATGATGATGATGACGACGATGATGATGACAACACGATAAAAACGGGCATAACTTATTATCAATCAACTTGGACACGGAACTGCCATTGAAATGCCACAACATCAGCAACAGCAGATTTCATCGACTCGACGACGACGACGGGCAGGCGGGTAGTGTGCGGATCATTTTTAAGTTTGATGGCCAAAAGTATGCTGGAGAGCTTGGGTTTGCGCATTTGGTGGGCGCCATTCATCTCCATAATAAATTCGTCAAAATGCCTTCGGAATCGCATGGACAAGTTGGAGGTATTGACTTTGGATATATGGACCAAAGATTTTGAGACGTTCCTAACGTCCGGAATATAGTTGGCTATGTGGTCCTGATGGCGTCAGTTTTTGCTTGGTATTGCATTTTTGAATGTTTGGCCATTTGACATTCCTAATGGCAGATACTTAAGAAAAAAACACAAAAACCTAAATGTTCTGGTATTTCAATGATACTTGAAAGGTTATTTTTTTTTTGTAAGAAAGAAGCTGGCCTATTGTATTTTGCAAGGGAATATAATGTACAGCGCAATTATCAATTAAATAGGAGTCACGTGGTTATTATTTTTTTTTTTTTTTACCAAATTTGAAGTTTTTTTTAGAAACTTACATAGCAAAAACTCATCTTCTATGGCATATAGCTCCCCTAGGTGTGTACTATTCATAACTAAAATTTAAAAAAATGATTGTGTCTGTACTAAAAAAAATCAATTAAACAATGAAACAATAGTATATATTGGTATATTTAGATTTAGGGCGCACAGTCGTTCGAGTTGCGTGAAAAATCGGTCTTATAATATAAAATTTGAACCGGTGATTATAATTTAATAAAACTTTTAGACGTGATTAGGAATAATATAAGAAAACGGCTAGCTACTTTTGAAAATAGTTGTCTTATCACAAAATTTTGTTAAACAACGATTGAGTTATTAATAAGTAAACTTGTAAATTATGTGTTTTCTTATAATTCGTCTCAAGAATTTTTTGCCCTGCCCTGTAGCTAAAACTCCTATATTTCCAAACAAAAATAAAATCATTTTTAATGTTTCACCAACAAAATTTATTGAAACAATAAAATGATAAATTTTTTTATTTTAATATTTGCATAATTTCCCACATTCATTGACTGATGGTTGTGATTCTCCACATTTACAAGATTGCACTTTATAATAGTGTTCAACAATTGTTGACTTATTGCATGAGATGTGCACAGCACATACAAGTACATACTTATCGTAATTCTCATTACCACTTCAAAGTGCATCATACAATAGATTGGAGAGGCCCTTACGCGTTATTACCTCCTTCCTTCTTGGTGGCTTACTAAGTGCTTCCATCAAAAAATATTGTACCCACTCGAAAATCCACTAGTAGATTCTCATTCTCATATAAATAAATGAATGTGGTGTGAAAATTGTGCGTGCAAATATTTTATTTTTTTTATTTTTTACAAAAAAAAAAAGAAAGACTGAATTGATTCCGTAGTACAAGTACCTATACTCAAAAATGCACACGAACACTTCATTTATTGAAACACCACCATCAACACTCGTCTGAAGAACATAAAAAAGTTTTGATTATTCGAGTGCTTGATGTGTCCTTGAATTTCTGTAAAATCAAATTTGATTTTCTTATTGGAACAATTGCGTAAGGATACTTAATTAATTTACTCGGATGCGTAAGTAAATTTATGCTCTAATGGAAGCATTTACTTCAAGTGTTTAGCAAAAATTCTGTCCTGCTGTGGTTGTGGACGCGCACTGAATTGAAGCAAATTTTTCTTTTGAAGGGAAACCACAATATTGGTTTGCCAGCACACCGTGGTTTCTTTTTTTATATTCTTCTTTTCTCTGTTTTCTTCTAAAAGAATGAATAAATATTTGAATTTTACACGCACCCTCGAGATTTTGGAATAATTTTGTTGTGATAAGAATTTAGAGATTTTTTTTTTTTTTCATAAAAAAAAAGGAAAACGAACGAAATTAGTTTCGGTTCGATAAATTTTCTTAATTTGGGAAAACTCGAGACTCGAGTTATTAAAGAGTAGTGGTTTCATTTCTTTAGTTATATTTTGGGACGAGTAAATGAACAGTTTTAGTTTATAATATCTGAAACAATAAAAGTTTTTGAATCAATTTGATTTGATATAATAATTCAAATAAAGATTAAGGATTGAGCCTTAAGTAGTGTAGCCATCTTTTTGCGATGGGAGGTGATATGACTTAGTATAAATTCCATCAACAAATTAATATGTTGTGGAAAATCAGTAAACATTTGTGACCAATTTACACTGGTCTGCAAGAATAAAGTTCTTTTTTGTCCTTAATATATTTTTTTTTAAATTATACAAGATTGGACTTTACTCATCTTAAATTTGGCTTCAGAAAAATTCTATCACGTACATTTTTTTTGATTGATTTTTAGAAAAATATGATTGTTTTGTAGAAAAAAGCTCTTTTAGATTTGGTTCACCTGGTATATATTCAAAACTATTTTGCTGATTCGTCTAAAATTTGGAGGACTTATCTCACATAGCATTACCTAAGAAACCAGATTTGTTTGTATTCATCAATGTATAATCACATTTTCAACCGTAATTTAAAAAAATCACCATAAATTTGAAAATTCCGTAGTTTTTGTGATGTACACTGCAAAAAAAACTCTAATAAAGAGGAAAGTATGAAATGTTTACACTCTTGATACTAGCCAAGTTGATTTTGGTGTTAAAAAGGCAGTAATCAGAGGAAAACCAATAAAAAAGGATATTTTTTAGTTTTGAAAATGACCGATTTTCAACATTTTTTTGTGAAAAATCCAGAAGTCGTAAAAAAAATTGGTCAAGACATAAATTTGGTAATTTTTTAAACGGTTTAAGCGAAAAATGTTCATATTTTGGATTATGAACCAAAAACAATAAGAAAAAAGTTTTTAGTTTTTACTTCAGATTTGAGTGTGCCAAAATATTTTAGAAAAGCATAGTGTCGTTTGAAGGCAATTTTCGTTGTAGACCAGTGTCTATAAATGAATCATGCTCGAAGAGTTAAACAAAAATGTTTCTTGTATATTTGCGTCAGTAAATAATCTCTATCGAAAATCCATTAAGTAATTTCTCTAAAATTCAGTAACAAGGTACCATTTCTGGACTGTCTTATTTTCGAATTTCAGGATTTTCACAATTTATTTATTTCTGCTAACAATTTTTTACTGTTTCACCAGTATTGTAGAATTCTGAAAAAAATTTATTTTCAGGTAATTTCTAAAGCGAAAAAGTAAGAGGTAATTTTCTTGTTTTGGCTCCGATTTGAATTTATAACGATTTTTATGTTTTGACTCTATTTTTGTTTAACTGGCTTTGCCAAACAACGCCGGCGCACGCTCGATTCGAAAGTTTTTTTATTCAATCAAGAATTTATAGCTTTTTTCCTTCAAATCGTATGAATTGGTGCAAAAAATATTAGTGAAATTGCTGCTAACAATACTAGCAGAGGTATTGTTATATCAGAAAAGTTGCCAGAAGTCAAATACGAAAAAAAATGGTTCAATATACAAGTTTCAAAATCAGTAAGTACCATTGGTCTATATGGTAGGTATCTAAGTTTAGTTTCGTGTCAAAAAAAAAATTGAAGTTTGAATCAAACCCAACATTATAAGAAGTCCAAAAAAGTGTCTTCATGCCGTCCGTCGGTCTGTGTGCTGTACGTCTGTGTGTCTGTGCTTTTGTACGTCTGTGCGTCCATCTGTACACATTTTCACTGCCGAAAAGTGTGAACGGATTATCTTCAAATTTAGTACAGATTTTATTTATTTTTAAATATCTCATCTAGAACGAGTAGGCATCTCTCATATAACATTTTTCAACTATTCAAGTTTTCTCGAAAACCGCTCTAACGATTTTGATTAAACTTTTTGACTTAACATTATTCCTTTCGTCAACAACTACCTATAAGCTATTGGTAAGTCTGCAGCCTAAATAAAATTTTATTAATTTATACATTAACAATAAAAGGTAAACAAGAAAACAAAACAAAACACATTTTTGTTTATGCTATAACGGTTAGTTGACATAAGTCACATTAAACACATATACTTACATTAGTTAGATTCCTATATTATTTATTTCATGTGTGTCGATACTTTACCGAATTAATTGGAAATGCACAAAAGATAGTTCATTTAGTACTTCAGTCAATAGAGATGAGAACACACATATAATAGATACTTTTACTCTTACCTCTCTGTAGGTACGCACAAAATCAATAAAACAAAAAATAACTTTGGATACAAAACAAATGGAAATGTATTCCCTAAATTGCCATCATTCACATCACTGCTCAAATTATAATAAAATATTCAAACCTGTTTATCATTTTATCCAAGCTAAATAGTGTCCGCTTTGATATAGAAAATGGAACTTCCCCATAACAGCATTTACTATGTACACAGGGAGAATGGAGAATATATGTATGTATAGACAGCCCTCAATAAATATGTAAATATCCAATTTGATTTTGATACAAAACCATCTAAAATACTTTTGAATTATTAACACCACCTGTACTGTGAATTTATTCATACAACATTCATACCCCTTCCCTGATGCCAAATGTATGGTCTTCAGTGTTTTTGGTCTCTGGGCTGTGTATAGCTACAAACTCACCCACTATAGTAAACTTTTTGAATAGAAAACATAAAAAAATCCTCCACATTCACTCACATCTCTTTTATAATCCACAAACGGAAAATGTGCAACAAAATCCATATGCACAAAGACCAAAATCAATGCAGTTTTTGGGGTCTCACATTTACCTACCTATACCTACCTCCAACCCAAAACCTAGAAACAAAGAGAAGCTCCCTCAAAAACTCTTGCAAACTGCATCATCACTGCAAGGACTTTATTCATTTACATCCCCTCCCCACATATATGATGCTTTCGGTACGAGTTCGGTTTGCTGGTGGTATTATACCATTTTGCCATTTGGCAATCTAACTGCACTCAGGACGCCGTAAATATTCGAAATGTCATTTGAAATCCTAATTTACGCTCTCGCATTGTGTGTGTGATGAGCATGCAATCAAAATTTAGAATTTCTACACACACAATACAATACGACCCTTTGGAAGCCCCATTGCATCGTCGTTTTTCCTTTATTTTAGAAGAGCCCCAACCCCCTGTTTATGCTTTCAAACCCAACCAAACGATCACCCTCCACAATCCACACACTATGCACATCACACAGAGAAATAGGGTATCTAGTGGATACAGGAAAATTAGTGCAACATAACTTGTAACGGTATGATTGCATTTTGCACAAGGATGAGAGATATACTACATCCTTCACAAAGCGAGAGTGGAGTGGTACAAAACAAGAGGATACTATACGCTCCATCTTCCCGTTCTTCTCCACCTGCTCCTCCAAACATTTTGGGGGATTATTGCGAATGCGAAATTTGCGTATTGTATATTGTGTAGATGGTGAATGTTGGATATGGTTCCCATCAGAGTCATGATAAAGATGGAGGTTATAAAGGCAGTTTTGACGCAAGGTATGCACTGCGCTTTTCGGTCCATTGGCATTGGCTTGGCATGGGCTGAATGAAACAACAGTCGTCAGCACGAGCACACACGAGGTACCTACATAAAAGTCCCTGCGATTGTATACGGACATAATATAACATCGTGACAGGACCATAAGCAAATGATCTATATATATCTATGCGTATACATTTTCTATTTATAGATATGTGGCGAAGAGTGTGGGCGTTTTCGGTGGGTTGAACTGGTAAGCATAATCGAATATTGGCATTTCTGACATAAGTCCAGATGGATTGTGCTGCTCTCTCCTAGATTCGATAGTTGGAATTGTTGATTAGAAATGTACAGGGTGATGTGTTGGTTTATTGAGATTTGAGAAAGGCAAGTTACTGTTTATAGATTCTCTTTAAAGATTCTATAAAGATTCTATAAAGCTTCAGTAAGATTTTATTGTTTAAAATACACGCAACTACATAACCAACCAAACTTTTCCAGACAGACAGCCTAGCCAGTTGCCTACGGAACAGTCTTCAGTTGTTCGTGCCACCTAAAATAAGGTCTTTCTCTTCCACAAATCTTGAACTCTTCCACCAAACAGCCAAATTCTAAGCCAGCTGCCAACAGTTACAAATACGAAGTTATATGAGGCTGGTCTTCACTTGTCCGAGCCACCTTAAATGAGATTTTCATCTTCAACTTGGCCTGCTCACCCATCAAGTTTCCAGATACCCCATTCCCTAGCAAACTGTCTTGAGTTACGCACACGAAATTCGATCTTCACTTGTGCGCACCACGTAAAATAAGGTCGTTCTCTTCCACGTTTTCCATCTGAAAGAGGTCAGAGGTCAGAAACTTGTGCGCACAACCAAAAATGAGATCTTTCACGTTGTCCATTAAATTCAGCCTCTTCTACCAGACAGCCAAATCCTAAGCTAGCTCTTTACAGTTACGCACAAGCAGAAGAAGCAGAAGAAGCAGAAGAAAAAGAAGAAGAAGAAGAAGAAGCAGAAGAAGAAGAAGCAGAAGAAGAAGAAGCAGAAGAAGAAGAAGAAGAAGAAGAAGAAGAAGAAGCAGAAGCAGAAGAAGAAAGAGAAGAAGAAGAAGAAGAAGAAGAAGCAGAAGAAGCAGAAGAAGACGAAGAAGAACAAGGAGAAGACGAAGAAGAAGAAGAAGAAGAAGAAGAAGAAGAAGAAGAAGAAGAAGAAGAAGAAGAAGAAGAAGAAGAAGAAGAAGAAGTAGAAGTAGAAGAAGAAGAAGAAGAAGAAGAATAAGAAGAATCAAATAAAGATATCATAGCATTTTCAATCTTTCCCAAAGACTATAATTTTATCTGAAAAAATTAACCCCAAAAAAGCAACACAACTTCACCACCCTGCACTTAAACCAACATCAAGCACTCAGTGTCAATTTACAAAGTCATGCATAATTGTTAGCGAATGCACTTTGAACCAATGCCATGCATATACACAATAAACATCATCAGCATCACAAATACTCGGTATCAATAAATTTACCTATTTGTACCTTAACTCAACCTCCATTCTGCAGCTGTCCAAAAAGGTAGTTATAGGTACAATACACATTTGAATGGGGTAACACCCCCTTTAGATCGACCATCGAGCATAATGTATCGCTACCAAATTGCTGACCCATTGTGTAATCATAAAATCAACGATGCACCACTGTTATATTGGATTAGAAGTTACATATACACACTCATACACTATTATAGACTCTAAAATGCATAGCATCATCATCATCGCTCCCAATTCCAATCAAAGGAAACAAATTTTCATTTGCGTATTTTCACAAAGACCCCAAACAAAACAAACATTCACAACTTTATACACAGAACTTGGAAAAGCACAAAACTATACATATACACGCTGATGCTGCTGGACGATATGTTCAACAACGAATTGAGAAAAAAAAAATTCAGTTCCCAGAAATGCATTTTATAACTTTACACACAAAGAAAACACACAAACTAGTAGCGCTCCATCACAAACAGAATCCCAAAAGCCGTATCCTATCTCTCGCATATCCCAATTAAAACGGAGGGAGCCATAAAATAGTCGATCATCCGCGCACCGCAACAGCCAGCGCGCAGTAAACACGATGACATTTTATATCATCGTTTGCATCAATACACCTGTGTTCGATTTTCAACCGAACCAACGATGCAACCGACACATGGATGCGATGATGCACCAAGGTGTCCAAGTCACAACCTAATCATGGATCATGATGTGGATAGATCACCCAACAGTGTGGCTCGCCGATCGTCTCCTATATGGAAATATTGAATTTCATTTCTAATAAATCTCCGATCGTCGAGGTTTTCCAATGAAGTCGTAAAGATTAAAACAAACCAACAGAGCTGCGATTAAATTTAGGTGGCCATCATGCGGAGTGATCCCAAACGAGTGAGCGAAGCGAAGAGAGACCCCAAACCGATCAATCAATAAAACGAAGAAATACAAGTGGCCCTGATGTGAACTTTTTATGGCCAAAAAGTGGTTAATTCCCGTCGACGGCTATACAACGCATCGATCCATCCGAAATATTTCGATAATAAAATAAAATTGTTCCCTGATGATCATGTTGTGTAGAGTCAGCGAGGAAATCCAAGACATCTTCACCTTCAAAAAGGGTGAAATGCTCTTCGCTAATGGAATTCAATAATAAAACAATAAAATAAAACAAAATAAAAACAAATAAAAACTATTGAAAGAACAATTAGATGAAATGATGATGAGAACAATACAAAAAATTCGAGTAGCCCGGTGAAGAAGAAGAAACAAATTAACGCATTTTCCTAGAAAGGCTTTCTTCTTTCTAAAAATGAAAAACTGAAGATAAAAATAGAAAACAAAAAAATTATCATCGCATCGCGTTCGAATAACAATTTCGATTCTGGTCTTTCATAAAACAAAACGAAAAAAAAAATTAAATGTATTTAGAAGCAATAATAAACGTAAAGTGAATAATAAATTTTATACCAGAATGCTATAAATTTTAGTTCGGAAGAGGTTGAGCATTGTGATGGCTGTTGGTTTGGAGTATTAAGGAGATAATTTGTGTGATTGCACGATACTAAAGTTCATTTTGAGTGTGTTATTGTTTAATTAGGTTTTAATTGCTACCAAAATGTTCATTTATGTATATGTTAGGCTGGGAGACCTTTTTTGTCTCTTTATAGGTAGACACTACGAGTAAATGAGTATCTGGTCCAGGATAGAACACAGAAGCACTCATCGATTGCACTTCTCGTTTAAGTTATCGAAGTATGTGATTAGCTATTAATGTGATGGTTTGCAGGAGTTAAGTGAACACTGAATATTTTTCAATTCCAGGAAGAAATAAAAAAAAAAACTAAACAACTGTTATAACATTGTGTGAGTGTGAGTTTGTGAGAAAAAGTATATATGGTCTACTTTTCATGACTCATAAATTCTTAAAATGTCTTCCACTTTTTTTTGTTATTTCTGCTATACAGCCATAAAGAAGAACGGATTCTGCATTGGAGAGGAACAGTCTTCGCTTGGTCTTTTGATAGCATTCCGAACGCAGCCTTACTTAATAAGACTGGTGATGTCTTGTTCAGTACCGCCTTTTGTAGAGACAACACTCCAAAGATATTGAAAGTCTTCTACTTTCTCTAGGAACCTGTTGTCCAAAAATATTGACTTTAACGGAGAAGTTACTTCCGAGGGTGATCATTTTTGTTTTTGACGTCTTAATTTTCAGCCACACGATTTCTGCTTCTCCCTCCTTGTTTTGATCCATGATCCTATGTCACATCGTCCATGTAGTCCAGATGTTTAAGCTTAGATGTCAGAGTCCATTTAGTTTCTCCATTTCCGTTCAACAGAGCACCGCTAATTATTTATCGTTATCATCTCAAATCTACTGTTCCAACAAAAATTCTTTCTTATTTCTCTATTTCTTCGAACTAGTGCAAATCGCATATAAAAAACCTAAGGTCTTACAGGCATATAGTTAAATTATTATTGTTTTTCACACTTTGCACAATGTATAAGACTTAAACCAGTCAAAAAGTACTGCAGTTAATTAACTTTTAGTCAATTAACTGCTTTAATTAACTGTTTAGTTAGTATTTTAGCATTGACTGCTGACTGTAGTCTTACAGTACTTTGTAAGTTAAAAAGAAATTTAATCTTTTTTAGCAATTAATTGCAGTTCCGCAAAGACTACAGTTTTTACAACTCTGGTACCGTGTACAAACCTATAGTAATGCTAGTATCACACGATTTGTCTAAACACCAAATTTTGTGTATAAATTTGTGTATTTTTGACATATAAATGTACATAACCTTCTGAATCACAAATTTGATGAGAGCAAATGACATTCAACATGTTGGTATCATCAAAATTCTGGTTCAAATGGTATTGTGTATTTTTGATACAAAAATATACAAATTTTTGTGTAAACACAAATCGTGTGATACTAAGTGATCACACAACAGTTTGCTTCCAAGGAAATTCTGATTGAAGTATAAGAAAAATGTTAACTTTTTTACCAATATTATTGGAGGGTATTCCATTCTATGAAAAACTTCCATTTTTTAGAAAATCAATACAATTCTTTTTTACTTTTGTTATAAAATGCGAATTTGTGGTACTCCCAATTCAAAATTGTCATTTCATCGAGTTTTTATATGAAAAGTAGAAAAAAGCCTACGTTTACTAAATTTACGTTTTAGTAATCCCTTACTTTTGATCTTACAGATTTTAATTATCTTTATGTTAATAAAAGTTATTTTGTTAAAGGACTTTAAAAATGTGTTAGTTGTTCAGTTTCATAACATCTTTTAATGTTTAAAACTCATAAAATGTATTCACAACACAATCAGAACCAATCGAAATACCCCAACAGTAGAAAATCCATTGAATAAAAAAAAAAAAGATGAATAAAAAACATAACAAAAAGAGAACCTTAAAAAAACATTCCCCAAGGGTGGAGTAATTTTTTTTTCTTTTATTTCAATTTTTTGTCGACAACATTTTTGTAACAAAATCTTCAAAATATAAAATAAAAAAAAATATTCCCCGCACTGAAATATACACACATGCTTGCGTATATTCCTATAACTTGAGCGGAAATGCTGGTGTACCATGATATAGCGCATATATACACAATTGGGGATTCAAAGTATCCCAAAGGGGAGAAAACGACACCCTCTTAAAAATAAAATTGAAAAAATTGAAAAAAAAAACCATAACGTAAATTTATCATGCTTAATATGGCACGTTGTTTATTTATCCCGCATCCCCCCATGCTGCATAGCAAACTCCATCCCCCATTGGCATCATTGTCGTCATCATGAGACTCCTTAAACACGCATCCTTGTCAATGTCATCCATCTATGAATCGAGTTCGTTGGGGTTTTTTTATTTTATATTTTTTTTATTTGAGGATATATCAGGAGCAGGAGCAGGAACGAAAGCCAAGAGCATCGCACGAGATGAGTGAATTAAATGTAAATTTCGCAGGATATAATATGAAAAGCCATAATGGGTGCCATGTTGTTTTTTTTTAATTTTTTTTTATTTAGCTGTTGTTGTTGTTTGATATATTAAAAGTGCGATGGTTCGTATAATGACACAAGGCGCCATATCTATCGTGTTGTCGATATTACCCCCCCCCCCCCCCCACACACATTGGTGTATAGCTTAGGTAGAAATAAGCTTGGGTTCTGAAGTCATCGCAAGTATAACTACTTATACATACACAAGTAATTGAATTAAAGATAATTTGGTAAGAGTGTTGGATAAATTATGCTTTTGCGTGTGTGACTCCTGTCGAATGCGGGGAAATAATTGAATTTTCTTATGAAATGTCAAATACTGAAGTTTTTTTCAATTACCAAAATCAATCTTTCAGAAATATTCAGAAACATCCAGAAGAATTTTATATTTTTTTACTGTACAGCATAGGTAGTTGTATGATATAATTAATATCCCAACACGTGCAGTTATAAGTAATTGAGTTCTTCCTCCCCCAAAAATTCGTCGTTTTTGGTATTGTCACTGCCGAGCATCCACATGACATCAACTAATCACAAAAAATTATTTTATTTCAAATTGAAACTTCCTCCAACTTATTGAGGAGGAGGAGGAGTAGGTTGAATAAGAAGTCGTTTGTGGCGACAGCCAGCGGTATGATCGACTCACCTTAAAGGCATGATCCCCCCACAGGATGCTACTGCCAAGTGTCGAGATTTATTGAATTCAATTCAATGTCATTGATGTAGTTTTTTTTTTTTCCTTCTTCCATAGACGACAGAGTGACTGTGACAAAGATGACTTGATGGTATGAAGACTGCTGAAGACAATGCTCCCTCAATTGAACTTCAGTCAACAAGGTCAAGAAAACTATCTTCAAAAATCTTGTTTGAAAATGTCGGGGTGTAGAGTGGATCCTATTTTTAAATATACCTACCAAAGGAAACATGGAGAAGAGAAAATTCAATTGCTCGAATGTCACTTTGTTCTATATGGAATTTTGTGGGTTATGATCAAATTATGGATGGATGTTTATTTCGGGAACACTTTAGAGACAGTTATTATATTTTTTGTTTACACAAATTGTGGGGAAGGAATTTTTTTGGTTATGAAAGGACACGTGCCAGTCGTAATGCACAATTTGTTACCATACACCCTCTCGATTATACAAAATTGATTCATAAGTGTGTTTTTAAAATAGCGTCACTTTTTGGTGAGTTAATTGAATTTTTAACCAAAATGGAATATTTGGATCTTATTAAAAGATCCGCATGATTTAAATGTGTGAAGTTCCAAAGTGATTATCTAAAACCGTTTTGTATCTTTGATTTTTACCGTTATTTCCTGATTAATTTTAAAGTACCTATACAAAACCACTCAAGTAAACTTTCAAAAACGCATTTTCTGAACTCAAAAACACCGTTGTTAAGCGTTTTCCAACAAATCTTTAGTAAACGCATATCAAATTTCAAAAAATCTCTTCTTTTGGTGTATTCAGTTTTTTTTCTATAACTTCAAAAAATAAGAAAAACTCGAAAAAAATCGATTCACCTTCCTTCCACATGTGATTTGATCCTTGCACATAAATGACAGCCTTAGATCCTTACAACACTCCTTATCTTTTGTGAAGTAGATTTGTCGTAAAATACAAACAGACCGAATAATCAATTGTTGCAGCACTTGTAGTTATGCAGATCAAAGGAAATTTTAATTATATGTACAAACCCCGAATTATTGGAGTTCGAAAATCTTCCACCCTAAACGTTTTAAAATTTCAAGGACATTGCTGAAATTTAACACATACGTTAGTAGTAAAAACTCTCATCTGATTAATTTATGTAAGTGTCAAAAAAATACTCAAATAAATTTTTCTAACAAGTTTCAAGGCTATAAGAAAAGTCTGGCCATCCACTAAAAACGCTCATTTCCTTTGATCATTAAGAATTTTAAGATTGATTTTTGCTTTTGAAAAATGTTTGCATGAAATAAATTTGGAAAAGGATAACTCTTTTTACTCAGCTGGACATCCTTTGCGCATATTTAGTGTCCGAAGAGTCCATCATTTTCACAAAATGACCTTCGAATATTTTGATAAATGATCCTCCGTAAATATTTGCATCCAACAATACATTCTTCATGCATATCGAAAGGATTTATTTTTCTTCTCGAGAAATAAATAGATACTAGGAATATTTAAGAAACTCACACAATGGACCTTCGCACAACGTGTTCGCATAACAAAAGGGTAATAGCTCTAAATCTGCATATTGACATCAAAATATAGGTAGTCCTACTCTCTTTTATATACAATTGAAAACCATTTATCAAAATTGTGTGTCTTCGAGATGTCAAATATGCTTAGCCCAATGTGCCATGCAGCGAAGAAGTGGAATAGGAACTTTCTCAGGAGAAATCTTCTGAAGAAAATAATCTTCGTCAAGCAATCGTCCGTACTACGCCACCGTAATTAGCTCGCAAAATATTTGACTTAATTGCTTAAATGGTGCCCAGCCTATTGTCTTCGCCCAGAAACCCAACAATCTTCGGGTTCATTTGTCAAATTTCATTCTCTTACAGAAAAAACAATTGATCAGCTTTGTCCGACAATAGAATTTCGGACAATCGGATTTTCCGGTCACCGGCTACCTGATCCCTAGAATCGACAATTGGTCTATCAGTCAGCAGATTTGCATGCAAATCCTTTTTTGCGAAATTTCTTCCGATTTCGCTGCGTGAATTATGATTTTTTTTTTTTTCCAAATCTGGTTTGTGGTCTTTCATCCTTTTTACCTGAGTTGAAGGATATTAGTGCAAAAGGAGTTACACCCTCAAAACACTGGAAGCATATTTAAGTGTTACCGATACAGGTATAGGAGAGTTTGAGGGTTGGTTTGTTTGCTTTAGCTGGCATTGTTCTCTTGTATACATTTTATGATCTATTTTTGAAATTTTATTTTAATGGCTCACTATATGCCAGGATAATAATCAAAATTTTTATTGCAAACGGACGTGAAAAAGATAGAAAATTTGTAGTATACTTAATAAGTGGCGGTAAATATAGTAAAGGTATATTTTCGAAGGAAATTACTCAGAAACTGGTATCTTGAATTTGGTCAATGGAGGTATTTATTTTGTTTGAAATTGTAGGTTATTGTAGCACAAAATAGAAAAACAAACATCAATAAAATTGATTGATATTTTTTGAGATAATTTTTGTATGGTTTTTAAAGGCAGGCATAATTTGGGAGTTGCATACAAATTTGTGTAATGTATGTTCAGTACATATTCAGTATATTCTGTACTTACAAGAATTATACGAATAGTTCTAGATCTGAGATCTAAATGAATTTAAACTAGATAATTATTCAAAAGCCATTGATAATGAAATGATTAGTCTTCTAACAATATAATTATTGCATTTTAATACAGTAAATTTGTGATCGAAAGGGCTCCTAAAAAGAAAGTTTTGGAATTGCTTTGGATTCTTTCCGAATCTGAGGTTTTTCATTTGGAAAGTTTTTTTTTTTTTAATATTTTGTCTAAACGAGTGTCTACCATTTTTGAGTTATTCGAATTTTTTTGAAATAATATCCAAAGTGATTGCAACAAAACTGCATTTCTAGTTTTTCTCCAGAAAAAAAAAAATCAAAAAGCCAAATTTTCCACAGACATGAACCATGAGACATCCAGCAACAGATTTCACCTGCCTTAGATTAAACATAAAAGTGTGTTTTTTGATTTCCTGAAACTGATATGAGATGGCTTAATAAAGATCACTGTTTAAACAAAATTTAATATAATCATCCGCCTTATTTCCCGTCCTTATTTCCTTCAGATAAATCAAAACCCAAAATTATGGAAATCCCTTTTTATATACAGCAAAAGAAAACCTTAAAGGAAAGGCCCTCCTCCATAACATCCCAGAGCCTTATCCTGTTTCTTATTTGCAAAAGTACTTTTCTCTCATTGCGCCAGCAAACCATTAACTACGCATTAATGCACGCAATCAATGCATATAAAGTAAATGCGAAATTCACCCACCCGGCCACCCACCAACCATCCCTTGAATATATTTATTATTATTTGTTAACTTGAGCAATTTTTCAATCAACTAATATTTACATTAAGCACGGAATGTGACAAATAAAAACATAACGCCTTCCGACACGTGACCTCATATTATATCCTTTTCTTTTTGAATTTTATTAATAACCATCATCTAGGATAATCATTTCAAAGTGAATATACAACACAAGGATATATGAAGAAAAAAAAAAACGAATGAATTAAATCAACCCCTCTCTGTGCTGTATGACGATATGATGATGGGATAGCAAACAGTAAACACGACACACAAAAATTGAAGTCCATTATTATGTTAACACATTGTCAAAGCGAGTCCTGTCAGACAAAAGCAACAGTAGCTGAAAGGCGCAACAGGATCAGATCAACCCCCCGAATTATGAAATTATTTTCCATAAATCCCCTTCTTTCCGTTATGTATATTTTTATTATGAGCAAGCAGCAAAGACATATTGAAACCAACCGACCAACGACGCACGACGATGACAAGAAGTCATACAGCGAGCCTTCATGGTGGTTGATGAGTTGTTGAAGGTCCTTTGCGTGTGTGATGTGATGTTGCTTGCCAATACATGCCACGTGGCGCTATTTAGGACCCATTACTCGGCGACATGGCTATGTTCCTGTTTGACTTAGATGACGGCAACACAAGATTAGGGGCGAGTTGTGTGTTTGTGTTTTATGATCCTGTGGATCTGCCTCTTATGGATATGTATGAGAAGATTTTTGGGTTATGACGAAATGTTTATTCGTCATATCCTGTATGAGCTCAGAGATAAAATAATGATGATGTATCCGGAGAAGCTGATATTATGAGGTTGGAATTCATCAGCTGGTTGATGATAGAGTCGGATTTTTATGATCAAATCTGTTTGGTAGTTTTATGACCTCTCTTTTTCTCATTGAAGGGGGTTCTTCAAATTTTAGGTAGGTATTTGGGTTTTATGTGTTTATTTAGTTCGATACTTATTTTTATTTCTTACATTATGAGACTTTAATTATAGCAAGAATTTTATTGGAATTCTTTTCATACTTTGGCTGTACATCAACAGTTTTTTTCAGATACCCATAAGAGGAAACCCCAGAATTTATTTACCCAATATTGAGTTGTAAGCTAAATTTGTATCAATTCTCTTCAACTCTCTTGTACCCACAGGTACAGGATATAACCTATTTTCCCAGTATCTAACCTGGATGAACCCTAAATTTTATTTACCCATTTTTGAAATGTTACCCAATTTTTGTATAAAGTTTCAAGAATTTCATTTCCATAGGTATAGCTTATTTTATGTTTTCTTAACTTTGGCAGGACACTAAATGTTTTTTGAAGCTACCCAATGAGAAAAACTCCAGAGTTTGCTACCCATGAATGAAATGTTAACCAATTTTTATTTCAAATCCTAAATGGGTACAGATTTACACAATTTATACAAACTTAAAATACTATAACCTAAGGGAACAATTTTCTTAAAAGTTCATTCATATCCCTTTTCTATAACCCTATAATAAAAATCGTTATAAACAAATAAAAACTGAATATAAACAGCAGCAGCAGCAGCAGGAGTATCATAATGTTTAATAAAAACCAAAAGAAAACATCCGTGAAAAATATTAAAATTCATCATACACACCCGACCGATGATGATTGTAAAAAATCATAAAAATCCCATCAAAAAATATTCAACAGGGTTTTTTTGTGTTGATTTATTCAAAAACAGACAAAAAAAACACACAACAGAACCTAATTTTTGTGTATCCTACATTTAATTGCCCCTGATGTGCGTGAGCGTCACACAGAGCTATAGAACAAACCAGGCGGCATGCATCACAACAACAAAAAACTTCACTTTTATTACTCAAATGGCAGGGATGTGCACAGGATCAGTAATTATAAACCCTTTAATTTCGATCCGATTATTCGTTTGCATTTCCAGGGAAAAAAAAGTAAAGTAATGAACAGGGATGTCGTTGTGAGTACAAAAGGAGAAGGTATTCTCAACTCATAAAACCAATACCTGCAAACTAAATAAAAACGAAGCACAACAATATTAAAAACATAAGTAAAACAAATCAAAAACATAGTAGGGAAAAAAGCAACACAAAGGCTTAACACTACAAAGCAAACGTTTTTGTTTCATTTCAATTTCTATTTTCTTTTGTTTCACCTTCTAGGTACCATTTTCTTCAGATTTAATTTAATTTTGCTTTATTTTGTTTTTGCTTTTTCCAAAAATAATATCTTCATGAAGGAAATGCAACTCTAAACCTTAAAAACTACTTGATGAGTTTTTTAAACGACAGCCCTGTTTAAAAAGTAAGAAACCATTCAGTTTGACCGATTAGGTGCTGTTTTTGTAATTATTGTTGTTGTTTTTTTTTTCTGGTAAAGAAAGAAAAACTCACGATTCAGCGGAAAATATTAAAAGCAAATAAAAAATTATAGATGCACGCACATGCACACACTCCCTCATAAAAATTTTTGAAAAGAAAAAATGAAAAGAATCCTTTGAAGCAGTAGCGCTTATTTTCGTGTGTTTTAATTTAAATTTACTTTCGAAAGAAACGATCATAAAAGTTTCATGTTATGGAGGTGCCACAAATGGAATACGAATAAATTGAGACCTCTGATATTATATAGCAAGTAGCACTATTATGGTAGGTAATAATATTAAAACTAACAATATCAATAAAACGAAATGATAAATTGTTATGCATCCTATGTGCGCGATGCACATCCTTTTTCCTTAGTTCAGTTTTGGTGTTAGTTGTAGGCGACTTTGTTTATAAATATAAACGGATGCAGATGCGCAATGGACATTATAGGTTTAGTAGAGACAACCCTCGAATAAATGTGTGTATGTCGTCGGTGAGCGGTCGGTGTGGTAATTAGAATTGAACGCAAACAACATCAAAAACTGCACGTTCAACTGAATAAAATATTTATATTTTTACTATCACAACTGAGAAGATCCTTAGTATTCAGCAGTTAATTCCCGTATGTCGGGATGGACTTTCAATACTTCCTACCAGCAGATTCCTTTCGTTTAAGGCCCCAAAAATAGCACACAGCAGCAACAAATTTTCTTAAATTTTGAGGTGTTATATCATTTTTTGGGGCTGTATTTCATTTTTTATGCATAATTTAAGTTTGAAATCAGGCCCCAATGAAATTTATTTAAAAAGTTTTGGACCTTAATTTCATTTCATTCATTTTAAGCCGTCTCATTTCATTTGTTTTTTATTATTTACATGAAAATGCTAAAATGGCGCGATTTTTTGCAGCTATTCTGTTACTTCCTAATGGTTTGTCGTGCAGCAAGATCTTTAGATTGAATAGCATTAAAAGCAATCGTTCTGCAAACCATCAGAGAGTAACATAAAAGCTGAAAAGATGAATATGAAAAAATTAATAACCAAAATTTCGGATTATTGTTAAGAAATTACCACTTATGTTTATATTGTGAACAAAAAAAAATATATTTTTTAAAAGAACTAATATTTTTCTTTCTCAGGAACATAATTAAACCGAAAATGGATGCAGAAATTACCGAGTTAAGTGCGTGTCAACACTCAAAAACGTTTTTTAACAATAAATTGAGATTTTGAGGGCAAATATATGTTTTAAAGTAGGTACCTAACTACCTATAAGAAATAATGTACTCGACAAAACCTACACTTCTACTAGTTCATATAAAAAAGTTCAAAATCACAGTGCCGTCCACCAAATATGCTATAAAATAGGAAAAAAGAATAGTCTAAAATTAAGATTTTTTCCGTATTTCAACAAAATTCTAAACTCATGTGCGACCGGAAGCCCTTAACCTATTTGAACCATTCTTTTTTCTATATTTAATATTTTGCTCTTGTAAGAGTCGCCTGAAGCTATTATTTTTATTAAAAATATGATGTTTTCAAAAAAAATTCAAACTTCAGGGCTCATGTGTGACCCAAAGATATGAACCGATTTCGATTATTTTTTAAACTTTTCTTATTCTTTTCAATTCGCAACTTTTCCGCGGTATTACGATTTGAGATTCAGAAATAAAAGTGTTTTTTGGCCTACTACTCTATTGCGCAATACTGAATATTATTATTTTTTTTTTAATTCTAGCTATCAGCAATAATACATATTTCTTGAGACATAAAAGTTAGATATTTTAAAGTTAGCGCCCTTAAATAAGATAGGATCCACTTGGAATTCTTCTACCCGGCAACAATTCCCTTTTGGTTTCAAACGTCGTTAAAAATCTACCTACACAATTAAAATTCAGAACAAATAACAAAAAAAAAAAAAAACTACAAAGTTTTTTTTTTATTTTATGATGCCCGGTGTCAAAAAAAACAAGCCATTGGCAATTACTTTACGTTTTTATTGCAGGAACTAATAATGGCTCACCTGAGCTATCTTCCTGTTTGAATCCTTGTCATATATTCTGAATTTAATTAGAAGGCAAAATTACATAACTTGACCGAAAACAATGCTAACATTATATTACTTGCACATCAGGGTCGGACTGAGGCATAAGGCAGAAGGCCTTTAACTGATTTTCTTGCAGTTTAAAGAAAAAATCAAAAAAAAAAACACTGAATTAGTGTCCAGAAGACAGCTACTAGTGAGTTCATGGGCCTTAATTTTACAGGTTATATTATCCTTTCAAATAATCCTGCACCTGCACGTTCCACTATATCTGAGTACCTATGCAAAAGAAAGAATGAAAGAAAGAAAAAAAGAAATCAAAACCTTAAGTTCTTAAATGTTTTAAATGCAAGGAAGGTCCTACCGAGCCTAATCTATCCACAAATCTACAAGTAAAACAAAATTGTTATGAAAAAATTAGAAAGAAAAGCAAAATAAAAGGTATAAAAATGCATCTGCAAAAAATTGTCCTATTTTTTTATTTGATCCTACAAAATAGTAAATGCCTACATACTCATACTCTGTCGTATAACGTATATCGTTCATTCATACCTAACAGTTTTTTTTAAATATTAAATTAAAGCCGACACATAAATAAAATTTTATCAGACTATGGCGCCTCTATATTATTGAAAGGTGTACTATAATAGTGAAACCAAAATAAAAAAAAAAGTCATGTAGCTTATAAGATGTCCTTTATTAAAAAAAAAACACATACATTAATCTAAACCTATATGAGATAGGGCTTACGCAAAGTATTTGTTGACTCAGGTATATAGGTAGGTACTGTAAGTAGGTACCTCTACCTAATACCTTTATAGATTTTTGTTTCTTACCCATTTTCGTGGGACATTTTTTGTTTTGTTTTACCTTATTTGGCGCCAATTAAAATTCATTGATAAAGATGATCCTTTCGATTAGAAAAAGGATACTGTGTAAAAATCAGGATATATGTAATTATTCTTATGTTGTGTGTTGTGTCATAAGAAAAATAAAACGAAAACATTCATGTATGGCACGTAAGAATGCATGAGGAAGAAAATCAACATTAATGATAATGAATTTATTGCAATGGCTCTAGTTTTTGACACTTCAAAAACAAAAAATAACCTAACCAAGCGATATGGTTTCTTACTGTCACGTAGGTAGGACCCATAAAATAAACATTTGTAGGTATTGAAATACCAATATGGCCTTTAGTCCATACAAAATATATGGACTAAAGGCCTTGAAAAGCTATATTAAATCAATAAGTTCCAAATGACTTAAAGCAAAATTTTGAAAAATCAAAAAAAAAAATTAAAATCAAGGAGTTTTGATTAGAGTTCTTGGTAGGCAACAAAAAGTTCTAAACATTTTATTAATAATTGTTTTTTTCTAAAACTAATCATTAAATAGTTCTCGCAAATTAAGGTGCGTCAATGGGCACCTTAATTTTTGAGAACTCTTGAATAATATGCGTAGCAGGAAATATGAATTCTCAAAACATTCCTACTATTTCGAACATTTGGAACACTAATCTACTCTTTTTGCGTCTCTTTACTACCCAAAATATTCCGGATAAACTTTTTTGTTGTTTATTTATCCATTCCGGAATACCTACCTATTTTCTGTTTGGAATATGCATTCTTTTTATTCCAAATCAAACTTGGAATTTATAGAATATTCTCTCACACATGCACATTTGATATCACAAGCTGTCAATGTTTACAAGAAACTGTAAATGTGTTCTGTCCTAAATAAATAAAAAATGGCAGAATAAAATGTGTAGGTGTCTATAAGTTTTGTTCTTCATTATTTTCATTATTAATAAAAGATGCTCCTACTCCAAAATTGTAACATTACTGAGGCATTTAATTAAATACTTAATTTTAATTCATACAAAAACGAATTACCTACAAAAAAATATCTGCGTTAATAAATGTTCATAAAAAGGCTTTACACATAAAAATGTTAGAACAGCAGGTTTCTATTCTTTTTTAACTAAATTATGTTCCTTTGTAAATTCCATTCTGGATATTCTAGGTAAATGAATTCGTATCGCCAGTAGTGGCGTATTGAGGGAGACCCGCCAAAGAAAATTAAAAGCGGTCCAGTCACGTGGCCCACCTACTTTATGCAAGATTCATTAATTTAAATCTAAAATCTTAATCCATATTCTTCTTCCTTCATCACTTCATCAGTGAAATTTCCTTCTATTTATCTAGGTAGTTAGTTAGGTATTGGTAACTACCTACCTACTCCTGCGTTGGTATCTAAGTATAGGTATAGAAATCTAGCGATGACATAGGTATCGCTACTAGGCAGCAGTTACTACCATACCTACCTACCCTCCTATCCTACAAACCAACTTGCCACACATTGGCTCTGCTGAAATCAATCAAAAATTATCTTTACACAAACAATGTTAGCCAAAAGCTCCCCGAAAGCAATTATCCACTCTTTCCTTTCATCACACTTGATAACAATCATTCTATAGAGGTAGGTAACCTACCTTCCTACACTCCTAGCATCCTATCTAACTATACCTACCCTATACAGGTACCATACCTAGCCCCTCATCCTATTTGGTATCTCAACTCAACAAACAAAAACGAAAATTCGCTTTTCCACCTGAGGCACTCTTATAGTAAGGACTCTACAAGCAGCCACCCAATTCCCCCAAACCAGCTCTGCATACAGAGTTAGAGTGCCTTAACTTCTATATGGGGAAGCACCAAGTGTACCCTCGACGGACCTCACTCTTAACTTGGCCACTGTCTCATCTGTGAGGTCGAACGAATTTTCTTTTCCTCTTCCTTTTATGCTAGCCAAACAAACTTGAGTGTATTCTTATTCTCATTTATCAAGAAAATATATGAAAGTTATAACTAGGTAGGTAGGTGTACCGTGTACAGGTAGATATGTACCTAAATAGTTACCTATGTAGGTGCAGGTAGTATAGGTACCTTCCTATAACAATCCAGAAAAAAAAATGAAAAAAAAAACTTAACCAGATAAATAAAAATTTATGACCACGCCCAGAAAATAAAAATTTCACCTTTCGTTTCACAATACAACAGCAAAATATTTTTCTTTCATTCTCCCCCTTCCATCCTTGGTCCGACGCTAGCACCCCAGCCAGCACCTGACGAAGAGAATCGAGAACCACACATAAAGGATATTCTTCACATAATGCGCCCTAGAAAAAACTACCCCTACACTCGGGCGGCTCACCCGAAGAAAAAATTCTAAGGGTGTTTTTTTTTTTCTTTTCGTTATTATTTGCCCACACCACCCCAATGCTCTGCCACCCCACGTTACCTACACATATCTACTCTACTCGCTACCACCACCGTTCGTCGTCGTGTCGTGTCATCGTCGCCGTCGCCGTCAGAGCCACAATACAATATTATGCGTTCTTCTCCTTATTTACAGCCGCACACCGTGAGAAAGAGCGAATCAACAGCAGAGCTTCAGTACCTACAAAAAAAAAAAGAAGAAACACCAACAACAATAAAGGAAAGGCAAGGAAAAATTATTAATACAACAATCAAGCACTGTTATCCACCCCCACCCCCAAGCAGCGAAAGAAGAACATTTTCATAATCTCATTGCATTTGCAAGAAACATAATAACTGTGCAAGCAAAATTAGACAAGGAAAGAGCATAAATTCAAAAGGAGCTTTTTGGCCTTAGAGTGCAACAGAGAAAGAAAAAATCTGAGAATATTTTTCTTATCTCATCCAACGATCCAACAAGGAGAGAAATATACCTATCTACCTTCCTACGAACATACCTACAAAAAAAAATAAACAATAATAAATAAAATATGTAATATAAAATGCAATGCAACCAAAACAACAACAACAACGATCTCTCTTCGTTCAGCAAAGAGAGTAAAAGTTTTGCACCCTCAACTCAACCCAACAAAAAAAAAAAAAGCAAATAACAAAACTAAATATTTATTTTATGAAGCAAAAGAAAAAAGGTGAACTCCACAAAGAAACCATCCTTAGAAAGTTGGGGGGGGGGGGGGTTGGAGAAAAGGATATAAGAAGTAAAATATACAAATAATACAAAAAAAAATTAAGGAGAACCCACTGTTGAATGGGTGGCAAACTAGCTGAGTGAGTGTGCGAGCGAGTGGTTATTATATCGCTCCGCCTAACCTTGTCATAACCTTATAAAATTTCATCTTTTCATATTATCTCTTATGATCAGAGGGTGATAGCGATGGTTTTCTTCAAGTGGGAAAGAGAAAAATCCATTTTATAAATGTGTGGGTGTGTGGTTATGACTTTTGCGCATATAATTTGAGTGGAGAAATAAATGAATGGTGGATAAGAGTGAAAATTATATGAGTGCTTAAGGCATACGTACATTTGAGATTGAGTTTTTTCGAATTTCGAAATTATTTTTGATAAATTTATTGAATGGTAGCTAAGGTGGACTGGGGCATGAGTGAGTTTGAGTTTGTTTAGTCTGGCTGCTCGAAGAAAAAAGTGGTAGGTAAAGTGCCAATCTCAAAGTAGGAGTATGAAAATAAGATCTAGTGATTTTTTGTTTATTTTTTAATGAAATTTTAGATACGGTTTTAATTCATGAAGTTCAAGGCCATTTTTTAAGCTATTCTCAAGAAGATATCAAAACAACACGGTTACTTTGTTTTCCTGTCTTAGAGCCGTTTGTAGTTTACGCATAGGAAAAAGTAGCCCATAAGCACCTATTATGAATATAAATTTATTTTAAGTTTCGTATCAAAAAACGGGCCTACCCTTATAGCTAGGTAGGTACCTATTGCTTAGGGAAAGGTACCTACCTACTTGAACTGAAACTGAAAGGTAGGTACCTTTTTTTCTGTTATTGAATCGTAAGAGAAACGAAATTATCCGACGGCCGGCGCACAGTGTTCAGAAAACAAACTGATTTACTTGTTGATTGTTGATGCCAAGACTCCCAGTGCTAGACGATTTTTCAAAGATCAACAAAAAAATATTGTTGAGATAATAGCCACAGATTTTAAAATTTATCAAAGCGTTCCACATTCTCCTAGAAACTATGGGTTCCCAAGCTATCAAAATCAGTTTCAGCTTATTAAATGGCTTCAAAATTTATGATGAAACGAAACTGCTTTGCTGTACTTAGGTTTAAGGTATAGGAAGAATGTCGTGTTTTAGGTATTCGGATTGCAAACAAACAGTTTTGATTTTATCTGGAGGACATATAAAAAAAAATCGTATCGTGTAAATTTTTTATAGATTTTAATAAAAGATATTCATTCAATTCTTAAGAAAGGGGACAGTAAAAGTTTAGCTAAGAATTAATGCAGAATATTGCTTAAAACGGTCTTCAAAGTTCAAAAAGTAGGAAAAACATGTATTTTTTAGAATTATTTCAAGAAATCTACAAATAGTTTTGAAGTTTAACAGAAAGAGTAAGTATATATTTATTTAATAATACTAGTAGGTACATGTTTTCTTCTTTTTATAACTATAAACAAATCTAATATTGGATGAAAACTGACGGAGTACAAATTTTGAAATACGGCAAACTTCAAAAACAGTTTTTTTCTTGTAATAACTTGACATTCTAAGGGTATATGGAAGTTGTTTTCATGACAGTAGGTAATTACTAGCTATAAAATTTTCTAGTTAATGCTGAGTTCAAAACTCTGCGCTAGAAAAGCATAAACTGTAAGGGTAGGAACCTATATGTACAATGAGCCTGGCTATTAAACAACTGATCTTTCTAGGTTAGGTAGGTATATCATTTGGTTCCTTTATTTAAAATTTAAGGCGTCTTATTTTTACGCCATGAAATTAAATTGCTAATAGATTTTTCTGGGTTTAAGTACCTACATTTAACCCGTTTTGTTTTCTTTCTTTTTCGCAGGTTTTTGACATTATCGGCATACTTTTCACTGATAAACTTACCTTTTCTGCAGATGACTTGAAGATTGCATTAAAACCTGCTATTCAAATTATCTACGTGTTGTTTTAATTGAAGCATGTAGATTCACTTGTCAACTTTGCAATTTATGTGTACGAATATATTGTTAATTCTACAAAACTCCTTTTTCTCTTTAATCTAGTAAAATCTGGTGATCTTCCTCAGGTATTTTGTTTTGACCCAATTGATCGACAATGTTGGTACGGCGAAATATTTCTAAAACTTGTAGGGAGGTACATGGAATTTTGTCTTCTTTAAGTGGATAAATGTCAGCACCCGTAGTACCTACCTAACTAATGCCTTTCAGGAAAAATCCTTTAAGATATTTTAATATTTGCACCTACTCCTCCAAAATGTAGGTTTCATGCATCTGGGTCTAAAGAAGTGTTTAAGGAGATGATTAGGTCCCTAACTACTTCCAGTTGATGCAGCGTCACCAACAACAGCGGTGGCCATTATTTTAGAACCAATGTACCTATTTCAATAGTTCAACACAGAATAGAGTACAGACCAGCACCAGCAACGTCAACAACGCCGTTCGACTAAAGTCCTAAATTTGCTGTTTCTGGTCCATTGCTGACAACTTTCCTAATATGATATTCAGAGGGACCCCACTACAAAAAATAATAAAACAAAATTGAAATTGTTCTCGGAGGTCATATTTATTATTGTTTCATATTCTTTTGATAATAGAGTAAAAGTAGAAATTTTAAGAATAATTAATTTTTGAGATTTCACTCAAAGGATAGGTAAAATAAAAAGTCTCCTCCATTTTTAATCTGATAACACAAATTGTATAAAAAAAAACATCACCCATGTAAGAAAAAATAAAAAAAAGAAACAAAACTCACCATCTCCCACCACAAAAATTGATTTTCACCACGCGGCCATTATTTAATGTGAATTCTCTTCATTTTCGAAGATCCAATGGTATAAGAGTTTCACATTTATACACAAATTCACCTTTCTCTCTTGAAGCAACACAGAAAAAATAATACAAGAAAAAATAAAACATCATTTTACTACCAAACAGCACCCAACCGAACAAATCCAATTGAATACTTATACGTTAGGGTGAGACAAGCATAACTTCGAAACCCGTTTAACACTCAAGAAACTTGAATTCATATTCAATGGATTCGCTCTTCAAAAAGATGGAATGAGAAAGAGTGAAAAAATAAACAACAACAACAACAACAAAACCAATTTTGAGAGGAAATAAAGAAATAACAGAGTTATGATGAAAATCATATATGGAGGTTTTTTGTTTCATCTTTTTGTGTTTTTTTTTTTTTTTGCCTTAGTGGTGTTTTTGGTTGGTGTGTGGTGGTGGCGCGGTTAATATGCATATGACAGGTTTTCTATCTCTTTCTCTCTCTCACTCGGTCGTTTTCTTGATTCAGGTTATTTGTTTTGGTTTGGTTTATTATGAGTGTGTGTAGGAGAATTATGAATTTTATTTGTTTTTTGGTTGGCAAAAAGAAAAGGAGAGGGGATAAATATGGGTTTGTCTTTTCTTCTTGTTTTTTTTTTTTCATAATTCCGTCGGCTTTGGCTTTAGGTGGTGTGTTTTTTTTTGTTGAATGGGTGAGCATGTAAAAGGGGTTGCTGTTGGGTGGTGATTATGATGTATGTATGATTATGAAAAGGGGTGGGGCAATTATGAATTATTTTTGACAGGCGGGCCAGAGAGAAATTATGAGAAATTTCAAGATGGAGTCTGCCATCATAAGGTGAGTGAGAGAAGCAATCATAATTTCATCTTTTCCTCTTTTTTTTCCATCTTCATACAAACAACGAAGACAACATAAAAAAAAACCATAAAATTATAAACCACCTTGCTCCCTCTTTCATTCATTGGGATATTTTAAAAGATCATAAAAATATCTACAGTTGGTCTTCGCTGGTTCGCCGTTCGCTCATAATTTTCTCATGGGTGAAAGGGAGAAACCAGACTTTGAGAGAAGGAAGAAACATACTTGAATGCGATTGTCTGATAGAGAGCGAAAAATGAAAAGAAACACGTACACAATGAATGTGTGTACAAGAATGAAAGAGAAAAAATATTTGGATTGAGAAAAATAGCAAAAAAAGATACGAAAATTGAGTGATTTTTCCTGTTGTCGCACTGTTGTTGTGTCAGTGCTATTTTGACGCGCGTTCCGAACATATCCATATCACGGAAGGTACCGCGGTCGCTCATATCGCAAATCACAACCGAATTAAAATTCGTAAAAAAAAAACAAAAATACAAAAAAGAGTTACGTGTTATTCGGAAACAGAAGCAGCAAGAGATACAATATCGTGTGTTCAGTTTTGTTTGTTGTTGTTTTGTGGGGGATTTTTGAAGAAATTTTGTTCATTTTGTCGAGTGGCTAATATTATGATATGTGTAACTGTCCGGTCAGTTTTTGAGACCATAACGTGACGTTTTGCCCGTAATAACTCATACAAAATTATACACACATGCATAGGTATAGTATTCTTATTGATCCACAACAACGGCAATAAGAGTAACGATTCGAAGACCCGAACCAAACCGATAACGTGGGGAGGGGTAGGCGCGCATAACAGACTGTGTGATGGATGAGTGAAGTATATGCCTATGTAATGCACGCATATACATATACATACATATATGTGTTTCAATTATTATGACGATGATGATGATGAGCACCTAGAGTTATTATTCGTTTATTCGAAAATAATGATGACAGTTGATGACGGCAACGTGCAGTGTAAACACACATCACAATCACAACACAACATACACTCGATACTATAATCTCCTACACAATGAATTATTGTTTATTAAAATAATTTTTAAAAAAATTTCTTTCTTAAAATAACTGTTTTTTTTTGTGTGTGGAAACAAAAATAAATATTAAAACTCATGCAACCGGTATCGCGTATTCTGACACAACAAAGGATATTACTTTTGTGATTTTTAATAAAAATATTTATTAAAACAAAATGAAAAATAAAAAGTGAAGTGAAAAAAAAAAATAAGCGACAGTGAAAAGGATTGAAAGAAAAATATCTAAAAAAAAATGAAACGGGGATTTAAATTTAATTTATCGAGATGATACTTCGAATGTATTGAACGGTCTCGGGGACACAGACAAAACAAAACAAAAAACAAATCAAATCAATCGGAACAAACAAAAAAAAGTGCGGTTTTGATTTGATTTTGGTTTCTTGAGTTTTATTCATTTTTAATTCTCACTCGAAATCGTCCTTAAAGTTTCCGGGTTTAGTTAAGAAAAAAATAAAAAAAATAAATATAAATTTTTAAATGAAAAATAATTTTATATCTTTATTGGGTGAAATGCGAAGTGATTTTAAAGATAATACAGATACTATCAATAAAATGATACAATTTGGAACTGTTAAATATGGAATTGTTAAGCAGCTTAAGGATCGAACGAGATCTGAACGAGGTGAGTTTGTGATTTTTTTTTTGTTGTTGTCAATTTATAAGTGAAGCTTAGAAGGTTAAAAAACTTAAAATCAAAGGTGTTTTTAAAAATAGAATCATTGTTGCGAAAGAAAGGGAAATGCTAGAGAATTTGAATGAAATATGTGATAGGATTATTGTACGGAAAGATATTAATTTTATAGTTTAACACAAGTTTGAAATGAAAACAACAAAGTACAGAAAACAAAAACAAATTGTTTCTAAACATTTTATTGAATCCTTTTAATGAAGACAAAGTTTCATGTTTCCTAAATGGAACTTATCGAAGAAAGTATATACTACTTATAAAAGTAGTGCAAATACAACTTGAAAAATATATTAAGGATACCTATAAGCAAAGGTTAATTAATTGGAGCAAAATAGCTGATTCGGTGAAAATGTTTGTGGAAGTTACTTATAAAATTACTTATGGTAGGAAGATCCAAAAGAGAATATTGCTGGCAAAAATACAAATAGCAACTATTTTGCTGGGCATCATGTAAGATTTCGGTACAGCCAATATTACAGATAGTGGAATTCAAAAATGACTTATTTGATTCTATATAATTAGAATTAGGGGTTCCTCAGGGTTCCATTCTAGGTTCGCGTCTATTTTGATTTCTATAAATTATAATTAAAAAGTACATGTAACTACTTCTTCTAAATGCAAATGGATTTGTGATTAAAAATTAGGTGAATAAATGAAAAATACTTTCATATAGGATTCTAACAGCAGAAATTATAAAGAAAAATTGTTGCTACCTGAGGATATTGTTGCAAACTATTAAAACTAAGGAATAAGAGTAATGAAATAAAATATTTGAGAGTTCCAATTGCAATGGACTGTCAATTTAAAGTTGTAACAGACACACATGGTTTTTTCAAAATTTAAGAAAAACATAATCAACAGAAATGCGTTTTATGTTTAACTAGGAAGTCATCGAAATAGAAAATTTTTCTTTAGATTGGACTGACACTGAACACTATTAATTCAAACAACCTTATAAATAGTTGAAACTGAAATCTATAAGTTAAGGATAGATTTTTGAAAACAAAATAAAAATAAAATTGCACTTACTCCTTAACTATCTGCATTAAACTTAAGTAGGTAGGTACTTGACTAATGGATGATAAAAATCCTATAGCCTGAACATTCACATCATCAGTTGTTCCTCAGGGCAGCCACCTTGGACCACTTATTGTTATAAATTAAAAAAAAAATTTAATTCTGTTCAGATTTTATTTGACAGATTATCTGAAATTACCCAAATGTTTTTTTTCCAAAAGTAAATGCTCAACGATATAGTAAAAAAGACCCAAAATAGTAAAAACGTTGGATAGGGATTGATTTTACCTTTTTAATTTAATTCCTTCAAGGTGGAAAACTATTTTGACTGTAACACTTCAGTTGGCAATTATTACTTATAACTAAATGTACTGCCAATTAGCTAATTGACTAAAAGTGAATTAACTGCAGCACTTTTTGACTGGTTTTATTTTGTTAGTTTAGTGCTAACTGCTGACTGTTTATTTTGGCAATTGAAGTACCTATAAGTCCTACTTTCTTGGAGTAACTGCTTACCTATAAACTGAACTTAAACTATTAAAAAATATGTTGCTTACGTTATCAGGTAGGTAAATTATTATTATTATTATTTGTAATCACTTTTTACTGTTTCCAACCTCGTTTTAAATCCAGTTTTGTTTTGAAATTTTATGAAATCACATTACTGTCGTTAAAAATATATTTTGCATCGATTAATAAATATTAAAACACAATAATCATTAGTAAAAGAGAGCATTTATTTTCGTTTCATAACCTACCTTTAATAAATAATACATGAATGTAAAAATATAAATAAGTGGAAGTTAATAAGTTCAAAAACGTGTCATTTTTTTTTTGTCTGTATTGGGTACCAACTAATAGATATTCTGTCTTTTGGCTAATTGATATCCATAATTAGCATTATTATGAAGTGCTTTTTGTTTATTGTTTCCTTTGGGCTATAGGCCATAGGTAAAATAGGAAATCAAGTCTGAACACGGGATTCAGTGATCTAAATTAAGAGTTATTCTTATATTATTCATTTAATTCATTATAAACTTAAATGTTGTCAAAATATGTATATTTAATTTAAATTTTGTATCTTATGTAAATAATGTAAATTATGTACAGTAAAACTTGTTAAAATGTGATGATAGGTTTAAGTTTATTAATACCTTGTTGATAGGTCATATGAGGTCGAGAAAGAATATTTTCGTGAGATTAATCTCAAGTAGTAAGTAATCTTCTTAAACTTGGCTTATTGCATACATTCAACCCAAAGACTTAATAAATAGATATGAGAAAACATAAGTGTGATAGATTTTGATCATTATTATATGTAGAAATATGTTTGAAAGAGTTATCCCCTTCTTTGCTTTTAGAACTGATCTAATCTACATATTTTATAACAACGAAAAACCTTATGCTCTCAAAGACCAAAACCCGAAAATCTGCATCCAAACTTACTCTAATTAGTGTTTTTTTTCTTAAGAATACAAAACTGAACAGTAGGTTATTGCCTTGTTCCCGTCCCTTATAAAGTTACCAGAAAACCTCGAAAATTTTGCCTTCGCGAGAAATTTGTCCAACAAAATTTCCTGCCACAATTTTAATATAAGTTTGTAAGAATTGTCCTCTTAGGTCCTCATGCAGAGACTCATTGCTAGTCAAAACAAGATCAGCTTCAGCAACTATAGGTTCATCTAAATCAATTGGTAAGTGTATCATTTTGAACTATTTCGAACAAAAATGTAAACTTACTTTAGAATTATTGCTCACACAAGTTCAAAACGAAAATTTATCAACTGATAACTTAACCAGTCTGCATTATTTTACTTCTGCTAAGAGGACGACTTGCTCGTATCTTAATTCGGCGTTATTCTCATCGAATCAACTATTCGAACAATATTTTTCTATCGGAAAAGGTCTAACCTGATGAGAAAATGCCACACTACTGGATTTTTTTTAATAAAACTGATGTGAAAAACATTGAGAAAATGTTGCAGAAAATACATAAGTACTAAAAATTAAGGTACAAAAACTCTAATTCGAATGAACCTTAAGTCCGCTAAAAAACTAATACAGCCCTATTCTAAACAAAAATTCCCGGGGAAATGTTTTCGGGAGAAGGGCTCCAAATCGAAATATTCCCGGAATTTCATTATGTTTTCGCTTGTTATTTGTTCCCCTTGTGTTCAGAATAACGTAAAAGTGAAAAAATAACGAAATTGGTTGCAACTTTTCGATTGTGAGCTCTTCTCCCAAAAATATTTCCCCGGGAGTTTTCATTCAGAATAGGGCTGATAGACTTTTCTGTCAGATCTTCCTGGCAGCCAAACAAATTTGCAGCTTTTGGTTTCTTCATTTCCAGTGGCGGCGCGGGCTTAAAACATAAAATTCTTCAACTCTGTAAACGTTTATTGACTTAATTTCTTAAATCTCTTTACTTACAAAAGTAGACACTTTAACTAAAATAATGCAGTCAATTATAATTTGTAACTACTAATATACTGACTGTACATGTACAGTTAATGAAAGTCGTTAATTGGCTGTAAGTTAATTAACTGCAGTACATTTTTACTGGTTTAAGTCTTTAAATAAATAATAAAAGGTGACTACAATGCTTTATAATTCTATCAGAGTGAGATGACTGAAGTATGGGACGATAGCATTCTGCAAGTTAAGTTGGAGTGTGATGTGATTGGCATAGTTTAGGTTCAAAATGTCCAGTCCAGTCACATAATTTACTGACTAAATATTATATAAAAAAGTTAAATATAAACACATAAGTACAAAAGGGATTAAGCTGGATAATAGACTTAATGCAGTCAAAAATAAATACTTCAGTAAATAAACTTTACTTTCAATAACTCTAAAGTCAGCCTATTTCTAAAAACTAACTAATGACTATTTATTGTACATTTATGTAGTCAGCGAGTAAGTATACTTGAAGTCAATTACCTGCCACTGAAGTGACTGCATAACCAATTGACTGCATTATTTTACATAACGCAGACCGATTTGAAGAGAATTATTTCCAGTATTTTCAAAGCTTAATATGAAATCAAACACAAAAAGCCTGAATGAAACTGTCAGTCGATATAATATTGACACCTTAAAATAGTTTTCAAATATGGTCTCATTTCTTACAGTTTTAAACTCATCACATTTATCTTCTCTCTGCTTAATATCTTATTCCCCCACACAACGAAAAATCAGCTTTTTTATTCTTGATAACTGAACTTACCGTCGGTATTTTCATTAAAAAAGTCTTCCTCATTAATTTCATTGTCAAAATATTCAAGTAATTGTCACTTAAGACGAAGAATTCATTCAAAAATCTTAACTCATATAATCATTCAAATACCTTTTTAAACTTTATTTTTTGGTTTGGTATCATATCCTTTCCATCTCACATTTAATCACATCGATTAGTCAACAGACAGTTAACCACAAAAAAAAAAATACCCAACAACTTCTCATTTTCCTGCCAATTAAGCGTATTTGGTAGCTCTTTTACGAAATATTCTCTTGACTCCTGATAAAAATCCTTCTTCTCTCTGGATTCCGATTAATCGGTTAATTAAACTTGTCTCATATCCAAAAGTCAAAAAAAAAAAAAAAAAAACAAATATTCATATCTATAAAGGAAATAATAATAATAATAACGCACCGCCATTAAATTCCATCTTATTTCAAAAAAAAGGAAAGAAAGAAAGACAAAAAAAAATGGAGAATGGCAGAAGGCTTAAAAAACTAACTCCGGTGGCTTAATTAGTATCGAGATGCGGCCACTTTGCTATCAAATCTTCACCATCTTTGAATTTTTCATTTCTTTTTTTCTTGTTGTTGTTTGTGTATTTTTCTGAAATACCTAATCTTCACCATCTTGTTGAATAAAATTAAGACAAAGAAAGGGCAGATACATAACATTGCTCGTTGTTGTTGTTGTTATTATTTTTGATTCTTTAATATTAATAATTAATATTCCATTTTATGATTAAAATTTTTAAACTCCCAAATGAGCCGAAAGATCTTTTCAAGTCCGACCACAAAAAAAAAAAAAATAATCAACAAAAAAATTAATGACTATCCAAAATGCTTTCACAGTGATAAAGTAGGGAAATTAAACCCACGTCCAAGAGTCTGACTAAAACAAAGGGAATCAAAGAAATCAAGTTACTTTTGACAGAAAACGTTCAAAATTCGTTCATACATATGAGATTGAGTTTGTATGCTGGTGTGTATCTCAAAGATATATGGCTGCTTGGATGCTGGATGCTGGGTAAAGGTACATATATGAATGTAACTAATTATGAATAAATTAATCTAAATGTGCACAAAGGTCTACGAGAGTCTATGAGATCGAGAGTCTTGGTCTTGGACCAAAGATAGATTTCTATCTTTCACTCTTTAGGGAGTTAAAGATATGCCACTCTAGTCTTAGCACTTTAGCCATGATCGGGTCTCGACACAAAAAAGAGGTAGATTCTCGGTATATCTGTATATTTTTTGTTTCAATTTTGATGTGGTGTGAGAGAGTTCACCCAATGACGTGGAGCTGCTGTATAGATACTTCCAATATAGTTAGTTGGTGACAGTAGCAAAGATGAGATACATTCGACGTTGGAGGCAATTTACATTTAAATGAATCAATAAATAATTTTGTTTTGTTGTTGTTGTTGTTTTTGTTTCGTTACTTAATTTTTCTCGTTCTTTTTTAAGGTTGAATTTCATGTCTCATCTTTTTTTCGAATTTATTATAAGTTTTTTATTTTGTTTGTTTTCTGGGGGGTTTCGAGGGGTAAATTTTTGAATTTTTGATTATTTAGATTTTTGGTTGAAAAAAAATATTATAATGGATGCTGGATCATTTTGTTGTTGGATCTTTTCTTTAAATTTAATTCGTGTGATGGAACTTCTTGTTTTTTCTTTCGTTTTTTTATTAATTTTGAAAGAAAATATATGTTCACTCATTAGGAGCCACTTAAATGATAAGCAAATGAGTGCAGAACGAATCAACGAAAAATTACCTTAACAGAAATTTTTCGTGTTGACAAAAAAAAAAAAAAAAATTAGAAAAAGAAAAAAATAATATTAAAAAGAATACATAAAAAAAAAGATACAAATGTGAAATCACTCACAAAATGAAATTGATAAATTATAAACATGATAGTGACGACGAGTTATTTTGTGGTTATGAATTGATTTTTTTGTTATTAGTTTGTTTCTAAATAAAAGAAAAGACAGTGAGTCAAATTTTTTTTTCGTTGTTTTTGTTGTTGGAATTCCTAGATAAGAATTTATGCGTCATATATTTAAATCGAGATGATTGAGAGGTTTTGAAAGTCTATTTTTGAGAATGGAACTCTTATAAATTGATTTATTAACATGTTTTGTTTATTTTAATTCGTTATTGTAGTATTTTATTTCGCAATTTTATAAAATAGATCCAAAAAATTGAAAACTTTGAAAAGCTAAAATCTTTTCAAACCGAAAAAATTTTTCGTAATGCACAAAATTATCTGAACCACTAATTGGATGCCAACAAATGACGTACAAACATGATTAGTATGTCATTTGCTATCATTCGAATTGTGTTTTAGATGGTGTTTATAGTGTATTTTTATTACAACAATTTCACAAGTCTGCAACGAAAATCATGAAAATGAAGTCAAAACTACCATAGCACGTCACGTTTTCGAGATAACCTAATATAAACATGACAAAAACCTGTTTTTTGGTACATTTAACGTCGAATTTCCTTACTGGTAAATGCTTCATTACAAAACTATTAATACGATGCAAATGAATGTCATTTCATCAGTCTAAATCATTTGAAATCATTTAAAAATTCGCTTTCGGCGCAAGGATATTTCAAAGTGAAATTTAAGATTTGTCTAAAATACTCTCTTTAGTCCAATAAAAGTGTTTTTAGATGTGAAAGGTTCCGAAATAATAATTTTCAATTTTTTTTTGGGATGGTGAGCACGAACCTTAAGTTATCCAACAAAATGTATCATGGGAAACAGACAAATCATTGAAAAACTTACCAACAAATTGTTTTTTATTGTTTTTGGTGTATAATCCAAAATGGGAACATTTTTCGCTAAAACAGATTATGTTGAATAAAAATGTAGACAAAATTACCAAATTTATATGTTGACCAATTTTTTGTTAGATTTCTGGATTCCTCACAAAAAAATGTTAAAAAATCAGTCCTTTTGAAAAACATAAAATATCCTTTATTGGTTTTCCTTTTGATTACCTACAGTCTTTTTTACACCATAATTAGCTTGGCCATTCTCAAAATTATAGAAATTCCATACTATCATCTTAATTAGAGTTTTTTTTGCAGCGTACGAGAAAGTGAGAGGACAAAAACTGAATTTTTAAAATTCTTGGGGTTTTAAAGTTCAGGAAGGTCATTCCGTAATTCGATTATCACCAAATGATATCGTCTCCATCTCGACGATTGTGTTGATTTTCGTAATTCTCAAAATTAATAAGAATCATTTTGACAATATTGTTTCGACGATTGAAAACTTGCTCACCGTGACTCGATTATCACCATAGCGCTATCGTCAAAATGATAGTGCTAAATAGGTAATTTAACACTTGTTTGATGTCTAATTTTTCTAAAATAATCAAAACTTTCCTCACATTTATTTTATTATTTTGAGATTTGAGAAATAAAAATGAAAATTCGATGAAAAATTACTAGAAAATTGAATGCATACAATCACAAAAATATTTATTTTAATTTATACTTGCATTTTGCAATTCAATGCAAATTGTCGTTTTTGATAGCACGATGGCATTTCAATCACAGTTTGAGAGAGTGTGTCGCTTTCAAAAATACGAGACGATAGTGATAGAGTTTCGAAAAGCAAATCAGCGACGATCACGTTTCCGACTATCGTTTTGAAAATTACGGAAAGACCCCCATTTTTTTTTACCAAAACCACTTATCTTATACATTGTTAAAAAAAAAACGTTTTTGTCCCTCAATCCAGGTACATTTCGATAGTTTACAATTGACAATACTTCTACATAGCCAAATGATTAAAAAACGCACAAACCTTAACATTTTTTGCATAATTCTTCAAAATTTATCAAAACAAGCTGAATATCTTATCACAATAAAAATATGTCTTGCGTATCTCCTTTTTTGTCACTGAGTGTACCTATTTAAAAATAATTAAATCACTTCCAATGCTATAATATATATAGATAGATATAATACATATTTACAATTTTAAAGTTCAAAATGACCTCAACAACATCTATCTGATGAGCCCACTGTTGTACCTGGGCGAAACGGTTTTTGAACTTTAATTGAATTTATTCAATCACTTAACTTAAAAATAAAAATTAAAATAATTTACATTGTTTTCTTTTTCCTTATTGGTGAAATTGTTTGTTTCAATCACATTTTGAATGCATTTTTTTAAACATTTTTTGTTGAGTTAGTATTGGACTGAAGTTGCTGAAAAATTTCAATAGTAGTTCATTTTTTGGCCTACTTTTCGGTTTCATTTTTAATAAGAACAAAATAAAGAAAATATGAAATACCCTTAGAGAAAACCCATGTTTCCTGCTGCATATCTTTTACAAAAATTTTAACATCACAAGTATCTACTGAATATAATGTTAATATGTACCATAGTTTAAGTGCAGAAACCTTATAATTGAAAACCAATTACAAGTGGTAAGGTTAAGTGAATACAAATTTATTTTATTCAAGAAAAATAAATCATTCCAATAAAAATATAGTAACTAGAGCCTCCATATAATATAACCTATGCCCCTTATCAATTCATATTATAATTAAAATTTGCATTTAATTTTATTTTATTTAAAAAATAAAACAAAAAAAAATAAATAAAAATAAATATTAATAATATGATAAGTAGATAGGTAGGTACTATATTCAGGAAATTCTTCATGATATATAATATATTTATTACTTGATTCATATGCAAATTTTATTCTTCAACTGCGTTTCTCTATATCTATTACCTTTGTGTCAATAACGCTAAAGTACACACAACGTAATTTCACGGACACCACAATTTTATACAAACGATGGTGATAACTCCACTCGAGTATGATTTTAAAATTTATACAAAAAAAAAAAAAAATCATTATCACGAACAACAGCGTGTATATCTAACAAAATTCAAAAAAGTACCAACCAACTGTGTATAGCCAACAAGAAAGAAGCAATGGAATATGAAAATACGATTTCCTTTAATTTTTGTTTTATTTTTTTTTTTTAACACAAAATAAAAATTTTATTTATTATTTCGTTTAATGTACAATCAAATAAAAAAAAAAGCAAAAAAAAAAAAAAAAAAGAACGAGTTAAAAATTCGAATTGCAAATTTCCTGCGATATACCATATAGTATCTACCTATAAACACAAAGTATCTACACACGGCAATGTCACCCTTTTTATTATCCATTATATTTTCTGTTGTTCCTTTTAGATACTTTTTTCTTTTTTTTTTTTTTAAATACAAGTCCATATTGCACACAATTTATATTGTAGGTTAAATTATTCCAATTTTGACCTCAGATTGTGTGTGTTTGGCGCGCAGTAGTTTTTTGTTTTTTTATTGTAACTCATCAAAATGTCTATCAACCTATTAGATACCAACGTCGTCGTCGTCGTAACACACATTTTCAATTTTTTTCTGGTGTTTAGGTTTTTACTCCTGATGGATTAAACTATACACGCGAGTGAGTATAGGTTATTTATTTGCTAACACATCATTTTTATATCCGTGAATTTTCAAATCTATCTATTATTTACCAGCAGAATCAGATCAATTCAAATTTTATGCATATTTTATTTTTGTTAGTTCAATAAGTTTTTTTTAAATTATTATGTGCTTACATCACTATATATTCTATCTTTCTGTATATATGAATTGTATATAATGTACGAGTATGTGGGTATAGTATAGGCTGGATTATATTGCCTTGTCAGATATAAATCGTATTTTATTTAGAATTTCCATAATTCACATGAGATATATACAATTAATTTTACCACCAGTAGATATTTATCCAGGTACCTACCTATTGCAGAATGAATATTTTAAAGCAAACAGTAGGATTCATTTAGTAAAGTTGGAAGGCCACAATTCTCGGTGGCGCTAAAATGAATCCTTAATTGAATTACAATAATCATTTTTATTTTATTTTTATTTTTTTAACAGTTTTTTTTTTTTTTATTTGCTTATGTTTACAAATGATTTTTTAACTATACATAATTGCAATTTTTGCCATTAATATTTTTTATTTTTAACTCAATTTTTTTTACTTGTTATGTTATTTTCATTTTGTTTAATCATATTTTCTATTATTATAAAAACTAATATATTATATTATAAAACCTTACATTTTATGAATAATTAAATTTCATTTTTGTTCCATATTTTTATGTTTGTGATATTTTTTGTGTAATTTTTGGTTTTTTTGTTGTTATTTTTGTAATTTTGTTTGAAGTTTCATTATTTTTTTATATTTTTGGTGTTTATGGTAATTTTTGGTATTTTTTATATTTTTTTTTGTAATTTGTGGTATTTTTTATAATTTATAATTTAGTTTTTGTTTTTTTTATTTATTTTTTTTCCATTGATCTTTTAGGGTTTCCAACGGTGGGTGTTCATTTGGCAAATTTCATCACGCTTAGTAGTTTTTAAAAATAGGTTAAAAAAGTGAATGTAAATAAACAAATCCGCTCCTGATCATGAAAAAAAAAAAAAAAAAAAAAAAAAAAACAGATGAAAACTTTTGCATTGAATGTGGAATGCTTCAGATACGTACACTATATGACTATACTCTATACACCACACAACACATCCCACCTTCCTATACAACACCTAGTGTGGAAAATAATCGAATATAAAAAAGCGTTTTCATTTCTGTGATCCAAATCACTATTTTTAGAATGAAAATGGATAAATATATATCTATTTGTGTTTATAGTGTTTACAAAAATAACACATAAAAAATGTTTTTATTTTATTTTTTGTTTTTGCTGGCGAAAAAAAAATGAAATGAAAATGAAAAATATTGTGTGTGAATTATGAAATGAGTTATTATCAAAAACATCATCTTTTTATTTTTGTTTAATGATTGAGAACATGTGGTGGGTGGAAAATTAATGTTTAGAGGTTTTTTTTTTTCATGATTATTAATTAATTTCATTGTGATTTATTTTATTATTTGGGAATTTGTATTTAATATCTACAAAATTTAACAATAAATCATATGGAATTTGGATTAAGTTAAACAGACAAATAATAGAGGATTAAGATGGGAAAATAATAAAATTTAGAATTATTATTTTGAAGGATTTGAAAAAAAAAAGTTTTTGATTTAAAAACTGTTTTTACTGCTTTGAAATTATTTCTTGTGAGAAAGAAGTGAAACAGTTGTTAACTTTTGGCAATAGAAAAAAGTAGCAATAAGTTGCCAACTTGGTTTTTGGATGAATTCTGACTTTCTTAATGTTTTGAATGACGACTCTGAATTTTCTTCCGGATACTTTTTATTCAAAATGGCTGACAATTAATTTCACGCATACCTTCATACCTATACTCGTTTTTAAAAGTGGGCTTATGTTTTTTTTAGGGATTTATGGAGAAATACTTTAGCATACAAAATTAGCAAAAAAAACAAACGCCTTTTTTAAGTTTTTTTTCTTTGAAAAAACTCATGTTTATAAAAAAAATATAATTCAAACATTACCAATATATATCTAATAATATATTTATAATGTCTCTGAAACTATAAACACCTAAGTTTAAAAATTCAAAAAATTAAATCTGCCAATTACTTTTTACTAATCTATATTTTCTTCAAATTGTACAAAAAAACACTCGTAATACTCGTATTCTCAACCCTACATTTTTATTAGATGCATATAGCTTCTCCTGAATATCCCCTCCAATCTTCAAAACGTCTTAAAAGAAAACTAAAAAAAAAAACCCACTCAAACTCCAATTCTCCACCAATCAGTTCTCTTTAAAATGACAAATTACGCCCATTATCAAAACTCGATTTAAACTAGATCATTTTTTTTTCTTTCCAAAGAAATCCATAACTAAAATATATAAAATAAAATAATTTAAAGGTTTGAAAATTTGCATTTTACAATCTAATGCCCACAAGGTGATAAAAAATTTAATGAACTCTCTCAAAAAAAAAAAAAAAAAAAACCCACAAAAAACTATAATGGAAAGGAAGCCAGAAATACCAAAGATTAATCTTCATTTATGCGCATTAACATATACATATTTATATCTATACAAAACTAGAGTGTTAATATACCTAAATCGATTGAATTAATTATAAATTTTTATTGTTTTTTCTGTCTCTCAATTCTTATCAAAAAAAAAAATTATTTTTTTTTTTTTTTGGATCAAATCATAAAACAAAAATCATAAAATAACTATTTTTCTTGTTTGGTTTTTATAGAATCATTGATCGAAATAATTGATAAGCAAAAAAAATAAAAGACACTCAAAATGTTTCAATTTTATTGTTTTTATTGTTTAATATATATAAAAAAAAAATTTTAATCTAAAGGCATCTCTGAATAAAAAAAAAAAAAAAATTAAACACGTGTTTTTTTCAGTTGGAATACCTTCATAATAATAAATAAATAAAATCAAGTCGAGGACGGATCATTCAACTATACCTAATATGAATTCGTTTATTTTGTATTAATATGACTAAGTTTGGTATTAATTTTTTTTTCTTTGATATATTTTATGATTAAATTATATAGACATTTTTTTTTTTTATTTTAGAAAATACATTAGCTGGTGTTTTATTTTTTCGTTTTTTTTTTCTTATTTATATTCGTAATAAAATGGATTTTATATATCAATGATTAGCATTGATGGTAGATAAGTTGAATATTAAAAACAAAACAAAAAACTGAAATTTATATCAAAGCGTGTAATGTAATGCTATAATCAAACCACTGATGGAATAATAAACACATTTAGACCAAAAGTCTGGGAAATCAGTAAAAAATTAAAGAAATAGTCTGGAAAAAGGTGAAGATACACATTCATAATTAAAAGATACTTTTTTTTTGGTTGTTGTTGAGTGTGTCTGTATAGTTTCCTAGTAGAATCTGGTGTATCTACTTATTCGAATATCTTTTATAGTGAAAGGTGATTAAGAAGTTTTCAAATCGAGTTCAAAGTAATTGATACTTTCAAAACTAAATATTTTGAACCTTTAGATGCACTCCCATACATCAATTCGATTTATATTTTGTATCTCATCAATAAATCTAAACTTAAACCTGTTTCTTTGGATTTTCTCAGCAGCCATATATACTATTAGCCATCTTAAGTGTTAAAAATTTATGATTTCATAAATCTTCTACCGCAATTAAACTAAACAAAACAAACTATTTTAATTTTTCTCTAATTTGTATATAGATACAAAGTTAATCCTGCTGAAAAGTCTCTCAACCACAAAGAAAAGCCAATATAATAAATAAATCGTTTTTTTGTATTTTTTCATTCACGATTTTTTTTTTCTTCTTCCTTTCACTGTTCATTTATTATTAACGCAGAACACTTAAAAAAATCGTCTCTGTGGTTCTTAAATCAACTTTAATGATATCACATATGTATGTATGGATATCTGGATGTGTGTGCCTCCTTTGCGTCTGATGATGGTGTCTTGAATCTCCCTTAACTACTTGATGGTGGTTCTGATCCGATCCGCTCCGCCATTGTCAAAATCCATGTATCTTTCTTCGTATAGCATCGATGAGGCGTCGTCGTTGAACGACCGACGACGACGACGACGCGACGTGGTTGTCGTTCGTCCGTTCGTTCCGTTGTGGCTGCCGCCATATTAAATGAGCGATGGATACACGGAAAAATAAGGAATACCTCACCTCATAAAAATTGATTAACCAAACGACAAGCGCACACTCTCAAGATATATAAAAAAAAAAAAAAATTATAAAAAAAAAACATCTTAAGGCTGTCATCGAGATAGGAAACATGGTATTCTCATCTTTCTGTGTGGGTGTATATTAAATTGTTGAGAATTTTGTATATTTTTGCTTATATTTTATTTTTTTATTTTTATTGTATGCAGTCTCAGATAAATGCTATATTTCTTCTCATCATTTCGTTTTTTTTTTTGAACGAATACAAAAATATACAACGAAAAAGATTAAATGGTTATTCAATGAATAATTGGACATTTTGTATCTGCATTGTTGGTCGTCTTCTGTCTGCAGATTAATTTACATTTTTCGATTTTGGACGACATTTTTTTTCTGTTCATGTTTCTTACAGATATTTTATGGAACTGGCCTGGTATTTTGATGCTTTCAATTGGTGTCCCTGTCCCATAAGATATTGGATTAAAAGGAATTTTATTTGCTTGTAATTTGATGTAAAATTAAAAGAATTCTAGTAGAACGCAGTAGAAAGGTGGAAAAATATTAAAAAAGAACGTGTTTTTCTCAAGTTATGAGATGCTAAGAATATTTTTTAATTCTTATTTCTTAATTGAATCATGATTCAAATAAATCTTGACATAGATTCATAAAAAAAAGACTTAATTTTAAATTTTTTAAATTTCACGTTGGGCGCCATTTCTAAAGATGTGTGAAACAAAAGAATCAAGTGGTCTTGCAACCACACCGTTTAACTGTCCTAAGTGACAGTGTCTTGACTAAGTCCTTGCTTTGGCAGCAAATGTATTTGTTGTTTCTCTCCAAATAAAAACTTTTTTTCCTTCATCATGCATCATTTCCATTAGTTAAATATCATTCTACTACTAATAGTTATTTTATCGTTTAAAATTATTTAAAATTAATCAATTTGATACAGTTGCTATTTCCCTTCGACTTCGGCCTAATACTCCTCCATAACTCTTGTGAAACAAATTATGTTTATTGCTCCAATTAAATGAAAAATCGTTTAACAACTCTTTGACAACGCCCCCAAAGATATGATACTCATAAATTAACAACAACAACAACAACAAAAGCAGCAAGAAAACTAAAATGGGGAGCCTACACTTTTTTTTTTATTTGTTTCTTCTAATAATTTTATGGTTTCCCCTTCATTAGGTTTTCAACCAATAGAACATTTTCTGAATTGATGGTTTTTGTGGTTTTGAAATTAGTTTTTTTTTTTATGGATATTATTTAATTGGTTTAATATTGCTTCCTAAGTGGATGTTTACATGGAATATTTTTATTAAAAAGAAAAAGAAAAAAATTAGGAAAACCACTCCCTCATAAATGTCAAATTATGTCAATGTAGAATGTAAACATAGAATCTGAATTTCTGTTATCATTAATTGCGACCATGATAGAGAAAATTTAATTTTGGTAAACAAGGAATTTTCATTCGCTTTAAGACGTTATGTTAAATTATATTGAAAAAGATACCAACGCTTTAATTACATAGAATGTTGTTTTAACATAGAATTTAAATTATTTTTAACATAGAATAGAAATTTATGTAGAATGTTAAATTGTTTTTACAGGAATAATGAAAACATAAATTGTTTACTAATAATATCATAGAATGCCAATTTATTGAAACATAGAATGCTTTCTTTTGGTTATGTAACTTAGACTATTAACATTGTAACAGAATAAAAACATTCCCTAACCAAAAATCTTACATTATGGTAACATAGAACCTATACTTATGGTAACTATTGGTCGCACAGAATCATAACTACTGGTAACATAAATATGATAATTACAATTTTAGAAACATAGAATGTTAGCTTCTGATAATATTAACTGCTAACTTATGCCAAGTTTAATATCATCACTTGGTAAAATAGAAGGCTAAGATCTGATAACCTAGAATATAAAATGGTAACACAGAATATAAATTAATCGTGACATAGAATATAAATTATTGTAACATAGAATGTTAATTTTTGGTACTTACTTGCTTGATATTTATTGTTGGAATATTCAAAACTAAGTTGGAACAAAAAAACATCAAGAAAAATGTATTTTCCATATCAATGCACACCCTGCGTCACTGAATTGAGTTCTCAATTTTCCAATTGCTTTCTGTGACACCTCGATGTCACAAGTTAAATAATTAAAAAAAAAAAAAAAAATCAATTTGTAAGTTAACATCGAAAACCTTCACTTCCACTGCAATTACAATCTATTGCAAATCGTGTTTAAAGAGTACATAGTGCCCGACGGGTGTGTTCAACTTTAACATTTTAAACATGACATCGGAATTAGTTGAAACACATAGCCTGACCTCAGGCGACATATTAACTGAACAACAACAACAACAAAAAAAACTATCTTCTATTGTGATATGTTAATCATCTATTGGTTTTGTGTTACAAGATTTTGTAACTATGCATACTTGGAATCGAAGTTAATACAACCAAATAGCATGAGGAGGTGCGAAGAATTCAACACTCCAACGCCTTTTTCCATCTGATATCTCTTTCTCAAAAAAATGTTTATCTCGTGTAAAAATGCAGGTATAATGTAATTAGTTTTCGGTAGAGATATTCATATCACTATTTTTGTGAGATGCATGTTTCTAGATACAGAATGTAGTTCAAATTCATGGATAAAGATATATAGTGGATACATTTTAATTGCATTGTAAATAATAAAAATTTTTGATTAAGACATTTCGCACACAGAAACAACAGAAAAATATCCATTTATGTTTTTGTTCCACAATTTATTATTGTACTGCATTTTGCAAATATAGTTTCGCAGATAGTATCGTGTACTGTAGATGTATCTTTTTGAGAGAAGAAAAAATAAACGCATGGTTTATTGTTGTGCATTTTTCATTTTTTCTTCATTTTTGTTGTTGTTTTAAATGTATATGTGTCCCAAGGGAGAGGACGAGTGAGGAGAGAAAAGACTTGAAGATACAAAACTTCTACTAGAGGTTTTTGTGTATGAATGAGTATGTGTGTGTAAAGTAAATTGCACATTGCTGTTGAAATCCGAACCGAGCGCAACAGCAACAAACAGCAATAATAGATTTTAATGGTGCGATCAAAATTTTTAATGAACTTCCATTTTTTTTTGTTTTGTTTGTTGTTTCTGTTTAGACAACGCTCGTTCGTCCGTCGTTCGGTTCGTCCGTCCGTCCGTCCGTCCGTGCTGTTCGTGTTGCTTCCTCTCTCATCTCCATCATTTAACGTATCTATGAAGTGTATTTTTCAAAACACACAAAACTATATAGTAGGCTTGCAACAAAAGTATCTAAAGCCTCATGTCGATGTGGATTTGCCACATTTATTACCTATATCTACCGGTTGCATTTGTGTTGGGTGCATTTTGTGGTGTTTGCTTGTTTCCGATCTACTGACCAAGAAATAGTATCTATTAGATACAATAATGTATTTTTTTTTTTTGCATCAAATATCTACACACAAACCAACTAGATGCGGTGTTCGGGGCAACAGGTATTTCTCTCCATTCCACCAGCAGCAGCAAGCCACCGTATTTCGTTGGCCGCAGTATTCACAAGTCATATATAGAGAGAGATGAGATTATTTTGTTGTCGGTCGACGACGGACGGCCGGTCGGTCGGTCGGTCGGTCGGTCGGTATTGGTACCCAGTCGATGATGAGTGAGGCATATGAGGGGCGTGGTAGGGTGTGTATTGTGATGACAGCGGGATGCGTGTGTGGTTCGAGGAAAACACGTGCCACTTGTGTCCTATTGTTGTTTAGGAATGAGTGAGTAAGCAGGCAAGCAAGAAAACAACCGTGGGAGAATAACAAGAAAAATATTTACAAAAAAAAAAACGAAGACAACAACAAAAACAAAAACAATAATAATAATAAGTGATCTTCGCCTAAAGAAGGCATCAGTTGAGTTTGTTGCGGTTTTACTATATGTTTAAGAATTCAGGGAATGTTTTTAATTCCATATTTGCCGACGGCCGGCGGCATAGGAGGAAAAATATCTTAAACATGGTCTCGAAATCGAAAGTTAATGTGCTTCCAATGAAAGTCGTAAGAGTAACCACAATTGGATAGAATAACAGGATTATAATATGTTTTTTTTTTGTTTTTAGAAAATAATCTATAACATAGTTATTGTTTTTCTTTTGTAGAGTTGCCTGCATGTTCTTTACAATTCTTCCTTAGTAAATTTAAAATTTTGTTTGAATTTGAAATAAGAAATATTAACAAACAAGTAAAACAATTTAATCGTACAAATCTATTAAACCCATAATGTAAATATTATTTCGTTGGGCGCCATTTAACTTTTTGATTCCTTACATTTTGTTTTCATAGTTTGTATACTTTCATAGAAATTAATAGAAGCACTATAAACAAAGAAATATAACAATAACCTTTCGATTATGAGAACTTAAACAATCTATAATCTGAAATTTTCACGTTGGGCGCCATTTAATTCTTTGATTCATTCCAATTCGTTATTTGTTAATTTTCTTTGAACTTGTCTTAAGCTATGTTAACAAATTAATACTACTCCTTTTTAAGCAACATTTTAAAAACAAAAATACGAATTTCTTGTGTTGGGCGCCATTTTATGCTTTGGTTCCTTCTTATCTGTCTGTAAATAGGTTGTTAAGTTTCCTTAGACCACTTAAGCTATATAAACAAATAAAAGAAACCTTTCGTAATAAACCTATAAGTACCTACCTACAAAATAGTGTCATTAAATTTTTACTTTGGACCCCATTTAATAAAATAAAACTTTAACATTACTAAGAGCTATGTCTACATTTTATAGGTACTTGAGAATTTAGTTGGGCGCCATTTTCTAGAACACAGACTTACTTGCATACACATTTATTTGTATTATTACTAAATAATTTTTTAGTTGGGCGTCATTTTTACCATTTTCTAATTTCATATTTTTGTCATTTTTCCTTACAGATATAACAAGTGACCAAGAAGAAATTGGCTCATGTTCACCCAGTTGCAAGTCAAATAGTCCTGATATTCAAATGCAATCGCAACATTCGCCCGCAGCTGATGCTGAAGAAATCGACCCAACTCTAACAGCTGGTGCTAGTGTTGCCTTTAGTTTAGCTGATACACGAACAATGTTAGATAATCATCATCATCACCACCATCACATGCATCATCATCTGAATCCATTTAATCATTTAAGTAATCATAGTGGTAGTGAAAATCATTTGGAGGATCACATCAATCACAACAACAATAATAATAATAATAATAGCCTAATGTCGCCGCTAGATGGCAATGATGCCGCCCATTTGCCACCTCTACCTCCTCACCATCTTCAGCAGCATCAGCAATCGGAGGTGATGGGCGGTTTGAAAGGCGAACAACATACATATCTGCAAGAAATTGAAAGAATCAATACTAAACTACCATCACCGACGCCACCTGATTTGGAGATTAATAACCAGCCTTTGGATAGGCGATCACCAGAGGTGGTGGTGGGTGAAGAGACTCTTAAAGAACAACAGCAGCAGCAGCAGCATGAAAGTGAGAAGACTGAAGAGAGAGAACAGATCCAGTTGATGGAACGGGAAACCGAGAAGACTGCTCCGATGGCAATAGACCCTGAGACCCAGAGGGTCCCAACACCAACAACTGAAGGTGATAAACCCATTGAAGAAGACTGTGCGGAGGAGGAAAATCGTCCTATTTCGTCCCCACAAGCGAGTAGTTCACCTCTGCAAATGCCACAGTTCCCGGCTCCAGGTCCAGTTACACTGGAGGCGATACAAAACATGCAGATGGCTATTGCGCAATTTGCCGCAAAAACAATAGCAAATGGAAATGCTGGAGCTGACAATGAAGCAGCTATGAAACAGCTTGCGTTCTTGCAACAAACGCTCTTCAATCTGCAACAACAGCAACTGTTCCAGATTCAATTGATTCAGCAACTGCAATCACAGCTGGCGATGAACCAAGGCGGCAAGAGTGAAAATGAAGGCGAAGAAGAAAATGAAGATATTGAGCTCGAACAAGATAGTGAGAGAGAAAGAGATCAAGATGATGATCAAGAACTAGAGCCAGGAGAGATTCAAGTAAAACGTGAAAGACTAGACGATGATATTCGTTGCCATGATGAAGAAATGCATGCATCAGATCACAGTGAGTCAAACAATAATGAGTCTTTGAAACGAAAACGTGAAGAGTATGAAGAATACAGTAGAAATAATTCGCTCCAAATGATGGCAAGCATGAAACAGGACGAGAACATGCCGCTGCCATTCGGCAATGATTTGGCTTCGAGTATAATTACAAATCACGATGATCTTCCATCATTGGACGAGCCTAACTCTCTAGAAATGCTTCAGCGAAGGGCTCAGGAAGTACTTGACTCTGCTTCGCAAGGCATCTTGGCAAACAATCTTGCGGATGAATATTCCTTTGGCAAGGATGGCAAGACAGCCGACGGCAAAAGTCGCAACGAACCGTTCTTCAAACACCGATGTCGATACTGTGGCAAGGTGTTTGGTTCGGATTCAGCTTTACAAATTCACATCCGCTCTCACACCGGAGAGCGGCCGTTCAAGTGCAATGTTTGTGGGAGTCGCTTTACCACAAAAGGTAATCTTAAAGTCCATTTCCAGCGACATGCGCATAAGTTCCCCCATATTCCTATGAATGCAACACCCATTCCCGAACACCTCGACAAATTCCATCCACCTTTGTTGGAGCAAATGTCACCGGATAGTTCTCCAACACACCAGCCCCAGATGCCGCAACAAATGCCTCCTGTTTCCTTGCCTCTACCATTCCCACCGAGTGCTGGTTATCCTGGACTTCCTGGCCTCTATCGTCCACCATTAGATATTATGAAGACACTTGGACCGTATCCTAATCCTTTTTTCCCAACCCTGCCGCATTTGCCACCAGCTATGGCAGCAGCTTTAAAACGGGATCAAGAACTGCCAACTGACCTTCGCAAGCCATCGCCTCCGAATTCGCCAGAGCAGGTGAAGGAACCTGAGCCCGAAGAGGAAAGGACCAACACGAGAAGTGACACTCCGCCACCAGTTGAAGAACCACTGAGCTTAAAAATCAAACAAGAGACAGTCCAAGAAGAGAACGAACTATCGCGAGATAGCGATCGAATAGCCACTCCACCACCGCCAGCACCCCAAGCCGTTTCTGCTCCCCCGCCTGCACCTGTAACACAGATGTCACCACCAACACCGATTATATCTGTGCGACCGCTTGCTCCACCTACTCCACCCACCCCAACGAAATCATCTTTGCCTCCAGTAGTCCAACCTCAGCAACCAGCGATACATCCCCAACCATCACCGGGACCAATTCCTCCACAAAATATCGAACTTCTCCCAACTCCAGGACAACTACCTCCGTCATTTCACCGAGATGACTTCTTTGCAGATCGGTTTCCATTAAATTTCACGAGAACTTCACCCGACCGTCGATCACCAATCCGGAGTCCAGCGAGCATCCCAAGATCACCATTCTTCGGAGCAGCTATGAAGCATGAAATGGCTCTGCTCCCTAGACCACATAGCAATGACAACTCATGGGAAAACTTCATCGAAGTGTCCAATACCTCTGAGACACTGAAATTAAAGGAAATGATGAAGAACAAGAAACTCACTGATCCCAACCAATGTGTGGTCTGTGATCGAGTGTTGTCCTGTAAAAGTGCCTTGCAAATGCACTATCGGACGCATACCGGTGAGCGACCCTTCAAGTGTAGAATATGCGGCCGGGCTTTCACGACCAAGGGTAATCTGAAAACCCATATGGCAGTGCATAAAATTCGTCCACCAATGCGAAACTTCCACCAGTGTCCTGTGTGCCACAAAAAATACTCCAATGCCTTGGTGTTGCAGCAACACATTCGACTGCACACTGGTGAACCTACCGATCTGACGCCCGAACAAATTCAGGCAGCAGAAATTCGTGATCCACCACCGTCGATGATGCCAGGAGCATTCCTTAATCCGTTCGCTTTTCATTTCGGTGCAATGGGACCAGGTGGTCCCCACAATGGAGCCATGGGATCCGAATCATCTCAAGGTGACATGGATGACAACATGGATTGCAGCGATGACTTTGACGATGATGTCTCCTCGGAACATATGTCTTCGATTCACGATGAATCTCTAGACCGGCCAAAATCCGGTGATGAAATGAAGGGCATGTTGTTTGAGCAAAAACTTAAAATTGAGGCAAATACTACCTCAGCGCCAACGAGTCCAATCGAAAATACTCCTACCACTAAACCACCGGCATCTCCTGAAGATAGTTCCGGTGCCTTAGATCTCACCCCAAGGTCTCAGCTGAGTCAACAACAACCTGCTCCATCACCCGCAAAAATACCCACACCACCAACGCCTCCTCAGTCTAATCCGCAACCACCACCACCACCAACACAACAACCCCAAGTACCACAACCTCTGCCACCGCAGCAACATAGTCCGTTGGCTCCAAGTCATCCAAACATGTTCCTACACCACCAGCAACATCTTCATCAACAACTCCACCACCATCACCAGCAACAACAGCATCAGCAACATCTACACCAACAGCGGCAGCAACAAGAAGCTCAACAGCAAAGCCAACAACAGCAACATCATGCTCTTCAACCTCCACCACCACCACAACCCAATCCGGCCATGATATCTGCACGTCCGCCATTCGGAATGTTTCCCAACATTCCGCTCTTCCCGCCAGCAACAACACAAAACATGTGCACCGCCATGAACTCAATTGCTCAATCGGTGATGCCAGCGGCACCTTTCAATCCACTAGCACTTTCGGGTGAGTTGTGAGTTTCCAACTTATTTTTTTTTTTTTCATTAAAACAAAAAACAAAAATAAATAATTAAAAATAAAGAAAAAAATTAAAAACATAAAAAAAATAAATAAAACTTAAAAGAACTATGCGGAATTTTATTTATTTATTTTTTGTGTTATCTAATGAAAATTTCAATTGATTTTTATTTAATGTTTTTTTTTTTTTTTTTTTTTTTTTATTTAAAGGCGTCAGAGGGAGCACAACTTGCGGTATCTGCTTCAAAACATTCCCATGCCATTCGGCTTTAGAAATCCACTATAGGAGTCATACCAAAGAGCGACCATTCAAATGCTCGATATGTGATCGAGGTTTTACAACTAAGGTGAGTTCATTTTTTTTTTTTTTTTTGAGAGTACATTCAAAAATAAATATGTACAAAAAAAAAATATATAAATTAAAAAATAAAATAAATTAAAAAAAAATACTTAAAAATAAATATTAAAATTTAAAAAAATTAAAATTTAAGAAAAAAAATTAAAATTATTAAAAAAAATTAATTAAACAGCAAAAAACAATTCAAACAAATAAAAATTAGCAACACAGAAAAATTCAAAACAAAAATAAATAATTAATATAAAAATAAAATAAATTGAAGAAAACAAATTAAAAAAAAAAAAGAAAAATACAGACAATCTTGGAAAAAACAATAAATTATAAAATATAAGAAAAAAACTACATCAAATAAACAATTTAAAATAACTTTTATATCTTTTTTTCTTACAGGGCAATCTAAAACAACATATGCTTACGCATAAAATTCGGGACATGGAGCAAGAGACTTTTAGAAACAGAGCTGTCAAGTATGTAAGTTTCAATGACAATACGTTTTTTTTTATACTTTTAATTTAGTTTTGCATAAATTGTTTTTATTTTAACAAAAAGAAATAATTATCTATGAAATACAGAAGTTAAGGAAACATATATGCAACTTTTTTCCATAAAATTTTGAACAAATCGGAAACATTTTATTAAAATTTTTTTCATAAAATTGATAAAAGTACAAATACAAGACATAAAAAAATGCAGAAGTGTCAGAAAAACCCACCTAAAGTGATTATTTCTTTTCGAAATTAAAAAAAAAACTATTTTTAATTTTTTTTTAATTTTGTATGATTTTCAAAAGCAAGTAAATTCAAACATGACTAACGCCCAAAATTGTGTTTTTTCTTTTCTTTTTAGATGAGTGGCTGGAAAGAAGAATACGAGTAAAAATAAACAAAACTGCTAAAGAGCCCATCCTGAGCCTCATCAAAAAGGTATCCTTTTAATTTTGCTCCATTCCCGCAAGTGATTTTCTCAAAAACAAAGTTGATGTCGCCCTACAACTGATCTCATGAAATTCCTCTACTAAAAACAATTTTTTTTTTAAACAAAAGTCATCTTGAAACAAAGAATCTGAAAGACAGAAGATAAAATCTGGTAATTATAATTATCTTCTATTTTTTTTTTTTTTTATAAAAATGCCATCTCCAAAATTATGAATGTATCAAACAAAGTCTATAAAACAATGAACTATCGTTTCAAAAAAAAAAATGAAACAATTAATTCCTCATAAACAAACAAACAAAATAAATCTCATTATTACTGGTTTCATAAAAGAACAATCTTACTCGTAAACTAAAATATTAAAATTAGCATAAAAGCTGGCAAAATAATAATTTTATTTTTCATCTGTCTGAATTTTTAAATTTTGCCCTGCGACGAATACACAATGAAAGATGAAAATATTCTTTAAGAAAACAAAAATAAAAAAAAAAATATATTTTTATTGTTCTCGATAATATTGTTTATGAGTGAATTAATTGTTTTGTTTTAATTTTGTTCGAAAAGATATTCGAACGAAAGAAAATAGACAAAATAAAATTAAAAAAAAAAAAAAACAAAAATAACAAACTAATAAATGAAACGTATCCAAAGATGCATGCAATGTGTGATTTCATATAAAAACAAAATATTAGAACGCCAGACAAGAGACTGATTTCGTTTCATTTAACATTAGAAAAATCTCAGACTATTAAAATCATACAAAGTAAAAAAAAAAAAAATCTTGCAGAAAATAAACAAAATCAAAAATCGAATTTAATAAAAAAACTAAATTCATCACCGCTGCCGCCGTTGTAATATTATTTTGTATCAACTAAAAGTGCAATAAAAATTTTAAATAAATTTATAAAATAATTTCGGCGAAAAAAAAACAACAACAAAATATAACTGTAAAAATGTAAAAAAAAATAAATATAAAACTATTTTCATTGTCTCCCTCAACATATAAATAAATTCTTCGTCATTGCTTTTGTAGATATAAATATTTAACAAAACAAAAAAATATCCGGTCGATGTAATATAAATATTATTAACCACGAAAATGAAACGAGAGATAAATTAAAAAATCTTATAAGAAAAATTAAAAAAAAAAAAAAAAAAAATAGCTTACAAACAATTTAATATATAAACAAAAATTTTGTGATACTATCCATTATACATATTATAAATGTTAGATAAAAAATATTTTAATGTAAATAATGTAAAAAAAAAATACAAACTTAAACTAAAGTAAAAAATGTAAAATCAAATTATTTATTTTATGGCAAAAGTTCTAATTTTTAACTATTAAGTCTGTAAACTAATTAAAGTTTGCACTTTATTAAGACAACAAAAACAACAACAAAAAAAACCTATGAAAATAAATATATATAACAATTTAAATTAATTTCTAAGAAACATAAGAAACAAAAAAAAAAACAAAATATAAATAATTATCAATCAAAAATATGAAACATTTTATATGCATAAGTTTAAAAAAAATATATATAAATTTAAAATAAGAAAATGATAAAAAAAAAATATTTTGTGATGTTGGACTTTTATTTAATTATTATTTTTTTTTTGTCTTTTTGTTCATAATGCATCATTTGTAAATATTTATTATTTAAATCAAAATAAATTTTAGTCATTAAGAGAATTATATAAAATATAGATGTTAGTGTATGGATACGTTTAAAAAAATATTTGTCAATAAAAATGAAAAACAAAAAAAAAAAAAACAAAACACTGAAACTAGAAATAAAAATTAAAATAATAAATATACAGAATTAAAAAAAAAACACAAAAAAAAACAATGTAATAAGTTATTACAAACCAAAAAATATATAAAAAAAAACAAAGAAAATAAAACAATTAAATGGAATTGAAAAAAAAATATTTTCTTTTATTTTTGAAGGTGGACATATTTTAAATTTTCAGATCATTTTGTAAACCTGGAAAAGACAGTGGTTGCAACCCCCTGGTAGTTTATTGCGTTTGGAAACTGATATGATTTTGAACAAAAAAATTATCATTGAAGATTTTCAAAAAAACTTGTGTAAAAACCAAAATTAACGGTAAATACCTCCCATATGACGAAAATAGAAAAACTTTTTTTTTTCACAAACGACTCAAACGGTTTTGATTAAATTTTTTGTGTATAAGTAATACAACAAAACAGGTCGCATATTTCAAATAAAATAAATTGCACAACTGGATCGCAAATTTGAAAATCGTTAGAGCCGTTTAAAAAAAAAAACAATTTTTTCTATATAAAATTTAGCAAAGGACTTTTAAAAAAAAAAATTGGTGCGCCATTTTTAAGATATTATTTCACAACATCTTAATACTAAATTTTGAAAAAAAATATTGAGCCGTTTTCGAAAAAATGATTTTTCAAAAGAATTTTTTTTTTTTTTTATATCCCAAAAAATAATTTTCGAATTTTTTTTTTACTAAACATTACTAGTCCAATAAATGAAGCTAAAATAAAGGGGGTTGGTAGATGGAAAAAATAAATTAACACAACCACGCCCCCTCTGCCCCCTTCAGCAACCGAAAAACCATACAAATCTGGCACTTTTTTCAGTTTTAAACCCCTAATGTCCTTCTGGTGCATTTTGTAAAAAAAAAAATGTCAGCCGGTATTGTAATTATGAAGATTTTTGGGTAAAAATAAAAAATTAAGGAGTTATAGCGCTTAAAATCAAGCAAAATCGGAAATTCTACTCTTCTTTATACAATTTTCGTTTTTAACCCCCTTCTCAAAAAGAAATTAGGGAGCAGAATATTTTTTTAGTAAAAACTGTAACCGTTCGTTCAATTGTTAAAGAAATAGAGGAAAAAGGATTAGAGGATGCGGAAAATAAAACGATAGGGGGATTTCTCCCAATTGATAGTTGATAAATATTGAGATTTGGTACTTTCAATCCTAAATATTTTAAAGGTTTATCAACTTTTCAACAATATTTATAAATCTTACTGCAATTAACAACCGTAAATTTACGTAAGCATCATTCTCTGTTATCAAAACTTTTACTTATTGAATACTAAAATTTCGATTTTCCGTTTTTATCAACTATCAATTGATAGTTGACCTTCACAAAAAGGATGAATATTTGACGCTGCCGGTTGAAGAAAAGTCGTGGACAGGTCCTAAGACAATTTTCCTTTCAGACTTTTGAAGATTCATGTCTGTTTTTTTTTTTTTAATAATGGGCCTTGACTTTTCGAATAACTATCGTTGGGGATTAGGGTGTAGGCGTATTTGAGTGAGCCTTCAGCGCAGCGAGTAGGTTCTCATATTCACTTGCAATTGGTTGGATGTGAGGATATTAGCAAAAACTCTTTCAAATTTAGACGAATAAATTTCTTGAGGAAAGAATAAAATATATATTAGTGCTGGACGAAATCCTGCCTAGTATGTGGAGAGTGCAGTTTATAGACAAGGAATTCAACCCATACGCTGCCGAATGCTTTCTTGCCATCAAGAATACATGGTTACTGTTGAGGGATTAAGTGATATCTTGAAACAACTACATGAACTACAAAAACGTAAATGCAATTTCAAAACCGTAAGTAAATAAACGTCAAAAATCTGTATAAAGAAAGTCTGCTATTTGGTGAAAGCAGATTTTTCAATTAATTCATATTTGGTAGGATGACAGTTAATAATTTTTTTGGTTTCTTAAAACGACACCGATTTCTACAAATTTCCCGAAAAAAGTAAAGTCAAAACTAGAAATGGTTAAGCATTTTAAGAACTTGCACTGGGTCTATAGATTCAAAAATATTTACTATATGAACTTTCCGAAGATTTTACAGGAAATTATCACTTACTACTAATCAATTCATGTAGAGGAAACAAATAATATCAGCTTTTTTACTCTAAGAAACAAAATGGTTGCCTTTAAATTGAAAGTATGTATTTTATTTTGGTGTTGAACCATCGAAAATCTATCAAAAAGCATTATATTTGCTCAAGTAGAATTTGTAACACAAAAACACATGTTTCGAAAGTTTTCAATTTCACTTGTCGCCTTAACATAAAAAAAAGGAAAACAACTTAATACAAATTTGGTTTAAATGCAATTAATTACATAATATCAATTTAATGTATTAGAAAGAAAGAAAAAAAAACTAGGAAAATGCATTTAAACATCCACTTACTAGGCTGAAGCCCACTTAAATCCTAAAGGAGTGGTATTTTGAAATAAAAAAAAAACGCACACACCAACATCGAATTCAACTCAGCCGTGTAAAAATAATTAAATTATTTCCAGCTATGTTTTTCTTTTTTTTCTCATCATCAATGTACTCGCTGAATATATCCATGCCAGAGTCCAGCTCCAAATAGCCAACGACCAAACCAACCAACCGACCAACGGACGATACAAACTGTTTGATTACACAATTCACTCAAATGACACTCGGTTGTTGCACATGAGTAGCAAATGTTGTCGCCCATAAACAGCCAAACAAACTGTAAGTAACAAAAAAAAAAAAAATAAATAAAACCAAAATCTTAAGCTAAATAAACAACTTTACTGCAGAAGAAGAAAAAAAAAATCAAAAAAATAAAAAAAAAAAAACTTTAATTCATTTCAAATCTGTATTCGATGGAGAAAACCAATCAAAAAATCGAATCGCATGTCTGGGGCAATTTCAGTCGTTCAGATACAATAATTCGCCAATTATCATGAATCCACCACCCACCCATTGCACCCATCGCATCGGTGGGTAAGCGCAAGCAAGCACAGGTAAAACCACCTCCTCGAAAACTGCACCTCCTTTTCCACTCTCCGTCTCCTCTCATTGATTATGGGGCAACCTTAGAAAAATTGCTGCACCTGGACGACGACGACCGATGCAACGACGACGATGGCAACGACGAGCGATATAAAGAGTTGATTTGAAGTTGACGTGTGATCGTGCACACGTAGCAACATTTTTTTACGGCGGCGAGAGTGCGCCAAGAGTGCAAATAATCGAAGGCGGACATTAAACATCCGCTAAAATTGGTTAAAAGAACTACATTATGGCGCATACATTATGGAACAGGTGTTTGTATGTGTTTAGTGTTTCCCACCCTATGTGAGGCATGTTAAATCAAATTGGCGGAGGAGGACAACAAAAATAGTGTTTAACACACATAGGCGAGTTTGGCGGGATGTGGTTATTAGGAGTGAGTCGATTGTGGTCACAGTGTAATTGCCATGACCAAAGAACACGCAAATTGTCCTTTTGTTCAGGTAAATATAGTAAACAAAATATTAGTGTGACATAAATGTTTCCTAAATAAAAATAGAAACCAGGATTGTGAGCACTGACTTTTGTTATTTTCTAAAGTGTTTTTTATTTCATAATTTAAAATCTCACCAAGTTTCAAGCTGACATCTGAATTGACAGCTGCATTCAAGCCCATATAATATTTCTAAGTCATATCATAGGTAAGTCTTTCATGGAAGTTTTTGATTATATCATAAAATACATTGATTTTTAAATGTTTAAAACATTTTTTCCATTTTTCATGCATTAAAAATGAAACAAGAGAAAAGTAAACAATTTTGCATTCAAGTTCACAAAAGACTTTGGCTGATAACTCCTTTACTACTTTTTTTGTCCTTGTACACAAAACATGGACAAAAATAGTTAAATTACTGGCAAAACTTCTAAACTTCTGGTAAAACTGGCAAAATTTCTGGTAAAAGTAGTAAATTTCTTGTAAAACTGGGAAATTTATGATGAAACTGATATATTTTAGCTGAAACTGGTGAAGCATAGCCGAAACTTCTTTAAGAAAATGCACGTCTTCAACTGTCACTCTGCCTTTTTAAACCGTTAACATCTGTCAAATCAGGTAAATTTCTGGTAAAAATGGGAAATTTTTTTTTACATTTCTGCTGATATTGGCACAACCGAAACTAGTAAATTTCAGCTAAAAAAATGACCTGCGTCTACTGTCATAAATCAAAATCCATTCAAACATGCATTCCATTTATTTATTTTGTCAAATTTAAACAAATTACCCTCGTCCTTGTGTGTCAACGCTATGCACACAATTAACATTCTTGAAATGAATAAACATACAGTTTTTTCGAACGTGAAATTATTCAATTTAAGGGATGACACTGGCATAAACACATTTTTTACTTCGTTTTTTTTTATACTTTTTGTACTATTTCAACAACCCAATTCTCAATTGATAAACAGGAGAAGCCAAAGACAGCAAAACCAACAAAATAAAAAAAAAAAACATCATCATGAAATATTGTATGACATTATAACATGTTACGATACACCATACTACAAAGTGCACAAAGACATTCACTATAGGATATCCCTTTTAAAAAAATAACTGTCACATGGATGTAAATGCGCATTGTATAGTATCTTCTGTCAGTTAGCCGTCATAACAGCCGTGGCAAACGAAAGATCCGCGAGACACCCTTCGGTGTTGACGCGATGCGTTGAAAGGGCATATTTTTGAACATGTCTTTCTAAAGACAACAACAAAAACAAAAAAAAAAATAATAAAAACCAACGGAAAACAAACCCTTCTTTTAAAATAAAATTATAATTTGTCACCCCCAAAAACGGAAGAAGTGTATGTTGAATGGCTTTTTTAAATTTTTTATTTTTTATTAAACCACCACTGACTGCCATCGGTTATCCTTAAACGATGACATTTTTGATGAATGCAACTCATACCAGGCTAATTGCTTCCGTTTGATGGTGAGAGCAGAGTGTATCGGATACGGATGGCGCAAGTCATCATGTCAGAAGGGTATTTGATCATTTATCATTTCCACGTTTGCTTGATTTTTGTTTTTAAACTTGATATAAGCAGGTTGTGGATGTGTAGAAAATACATAAAATATCGACATGGAGTTTTTATTCAAACATACTAATTCTATGATTTAATATCTATGAGGGTTTGAGAGATATAAGGTGGGTTTGTTCTTATTTTTGTTGCATTTTAGTTTTACTAAAAACAGAATAAGTTGCAGAAAAAAATTTTGGGGAGGGGGGGGGGGTGTTGGGTGCACGAGTATCTGAGCTCCCTCTAAATCTCTAAGATTTACGAAGAAGTTTCAATTAATCACGTGTATTATGATGAAATCACATTACAAAATTTTGGAGCCTTGGGGGGCTGAGCTCCCTGAGCCCCCCCTCATTACGCCACTGATTTACTTGCAGTCGAAATAAACTTTATCGGACTAGAGTATTCATAATCTGTGGTGCAGTCTTCATACTTGACCATTTCACCAAACTAAAGAGAATAATTTCTATGTTATTTTTAATTGAACGACGAATTCTTGTCAACGTTTTTACTCGCTTATTTCCATGTCTATCTAAAATTAAAATATAATACGTATTTTGTTATTATTAAGACAACATTTTAAGACTATAAACTCAAAAATCCATTCCTTACTTTTTTTATAACAAGAATTTTAATGCAACAAGGTCCAAAAATTGTTCATTTAAAAATCATTCAGAAAAATGTAAAAGCGTAGCAGAAACTCTATAAAAAATGGGGGGAATCGTTTCATGTGTAGGTATCCACTTTTTGTCCAAATTTAACAAATGATGACGTCTCATCTCTTGTAATATCTGTTGAGTTCCTAATATCTGAGGGCATCCTAGCTTAAAAAAAAACTAATTTTAAACCTTCTATTATAAAAAAAAATTAATTGTTTTTTTCTCGGGATGGGTTTGAATGGACTTATGACGTTTTTTCCTTAGGCGTTTGATCAGGTCCTCTTCAAGTAATTCTTCATCCTGAACAATTTTCTAGTTCTAAGAGACATCTTTTACCGGATTGGAATACATTTTTTTTTTAACTTGGAGGAGTTAAAATAATCCAAAGGAATACACGCTTAAGTATTGAACGATGAATTCGTTGTATGCTTCGTTTTGTGATTCATATTAATTTGTGGCTCCAAAATAAATGGCAAATCAATTCAAGGAAGTCTAGTTAAAAAAGAAAGTAGCTCAAAACTTTGTTGCTGTTAATTCTCATAAAATCGAGTAACTTAACACTAAAAAGACAACGGGGCGGACCTTTGTCACCCAACCAAAACAATTTTTTTAAACAAAACAAAAATTAATTGTAAGTGAACTTTAAACTTTAATGAAAAATAGATTTCTATGAAAATTTGTTAACAGCATGTTTTACCAGGAATTTGGCTTTATATGTATTGGTACCTAGTCGAAATGTTATTAAAATTTGCCAAACAAGCAATACAGTGACTATCAAAAAGGAAATACCTGCTGTTAAATGACCAAAACCAAAAAAGAAAAAAAAAAAAATGAAAACGAAAATCAACGCAAACAATTCCCCACCCAAAACAGCTTCATTAATGAGATTTTCTACCCCATATCGAATTCAAATGAATGAAAAAGGCCCCATTTAGCTCACTGAATAAACATTTCCAACTAAACCATCAAACTTATCTCGTTCACAAAATCTTTATAATCCCAAAAAAAAAAAAAAAAAAAAAATCCACAAAAGATCTGTTTATACTTAATAATAAAACAAAAAAAAAAAAAAAACCTCTAAAGTATCTATAAAAATATTATGAAAAATCTCAAAAAAAAAAAAAAAAATAAAACCCATCTCGCCACATTCACACCACACTCAAGAAGAGAGCTAACTATGGCATATCGGTCGGCCGGCATTATGGCCAGTTCAGAGCATCAGCACCCCCCATCGAGTCAATCGATCGATTAAAATCAATATCATCGCAGGTTCAGCTAAAAGGAGATGAAAACGCTGCTGCAGAGCTGAACAATGGCCCGGCAATCCATTTGGTGAAAGATCCAGCTACCGGGGAGCTGGGAAGCGTCATTTGTTTTGGTGCACAGGTGAGGTCTTTTCAAAAGAAATCACGTGTTTTTTTGTTTGTTTTGTATCTTTTGTTGGTTTGTCTTCTTTCTTATGGGTGGAATATGCGCTACCGCCTTACGATCTTGCTGATGCGTGATGCGCTGAAACTGATTCGGATGCTGCCGTTGGATGATGGGTCTTTACCATGTCCATATTCCCAGATTCGGATGGAACACACTAAGCAAAGATATGACATCATGTCATCATGGAATTTGATTTACGACTTATTCGATATTAATTTATATGCGAGAGATCTTTGCTAGAGATATCAGGGGTATCGGTATGCTGGTTATAATATGGTCAAGAATATTGTTTTTTTTTTTTTATTTGTTTGTTTACTGAAATTATCTATGAAATATATTTTATATGTTTTTGATTTGTGTTTTATTGCTTTTTTTTCTACCAGCCAACGAGATATTCTGATTTCTGTTTGATTTTTTCTAGAAATGTTATATGATTACAACGAGATACTTTGGGTGATGATGTTATTCGAAGAAATGGTTTAATAGGATTTTTTTACGGATAGTAAATCTTCTTCTTATATTTCTCTTCAATTTATTGGTGAAGGTTCATTTAAAGAGTGCCTAACTAGGGGGATTGGATTTAATTACCCTTTCTTTGAAATTTTATTTGGATAATTTTCATGAGCCAATATTTATAGCTTTTTTTAGAATATTCAAAATCAGTTTTCCACAAAATTTAACAAAATTATAAAGAAGAAGAAGAAGAATTCTTGTTATCATCAAATTTAATACATTGCGGCTGTCATAGGTTTGGTGTGTGTAATATGATATTAAGAAGCAACAACCAAAAAAAACTTTTGTAGACTTGCCTGAATTTGAGCACCATTTGCTCATCACATGTTTAATTATCAGTAAGTACATAAGTAATAACCTGATAGCAAACTTATCAAAAATCGTTGCCGATTAGTTAAAATCGGATGTAAAATATTTTCAAAGAGTTGCTGCAAACGAATTTTTAATTGGCTTCGAACAAGTGTTAAATAAATTTCAAACTATAGAATAATATCACATGTTTAAAATCTCTAATCCATCAGAAAGTTAGTCCTAACATATAGTAGTATATTTTCAGCGAAATCTTCTTAGGAAAATTCTTCAGTTTCATATCAAATGTCATCGTAAGAGCGCGCGGTTTTATTTCAAAAATTTAAAAACGATAATTTAAAGAGATTTTTCAAAAAAAAAAAAAAAGTTAAAAATATGGACAAAAAAACTTATTATTCGACTTGGTTTGGTAACCTTGTTGCATTGAATGACATGCAACTGAAAAACCACTGAGCAGATATTAAAGTTTGAAGTCTTAAAATGTTGCTATTCAAATAGAAAAATACAAAATAAATAATTTTTTGACATATTGATGAAAATAAGTGAGTAAAAAATCTGATAAGAATTCGTCGTTCAATTAGAAATTAATGAGAAGTTACTTTACATGTGCTTTTGAAATGCTTAAATTATCAAAATAACAGCAACCATTTGAGATATTTTTATACTCAGTCAGTGGAATTTGAAGACGTTTTGAAAATTAAAAATCTTAAATAGTTTTTAGAACTTTTTAAACTTGTAAAGCTAGAAACTGTAATTGTTATTGATTAAACTTTCAAAAAAATACAAAATTTAACGTGAAATTTCATTTTAAAATTTAATTTTATGTTTAATTTTTCACATTTTCTAAAGTTTTAAAAATCTAAACAACTTTAAATTGGTTTTAAATTTATGAAACCATTAATAAAAATTATCTTTTGTATGAAAATTGTATCAAATATGTATATGTAAGTTCTTTTGAATACGTTTAAGCGGTTTACTTGTTACCAACCCTTAATTTCAATTCAGCAAGTAAAACCACGAAGATTAACGTATGATTTAGTAGATACTAAACCACCAATATAGCAATTGAAATTGTAAATTGTTTGGAACTTAATCTACCAAGAATATAAATCACTGATGCCATTCAGCCCAGACCTCACCAAAGAAGGTATCATTATAATCCTGTTTCACCATAAAATTCTATCTATTTTTTCCTTTTATCTCTGCAGTAACAACAACAACAAAAAAAAATCCACAAATTTTCAGTTCAATTATACCACACCATGTTTACACATATGTCGAATCTCATATTTGTCATCGAATCCTTTATACATCTCCGATACCTATACTAAAGAAAGAATATTTCAACCCCTCCTTGCAGCAACAAATATCTATAAAGTGTGACAAACAAAGACACCAGCCATCGACTCGACTATAAAATTCTCCTCCTGCCCGACCTACCACCGAACATACAATATTCCACATGCAATAAATTCAATTAATTTCAAAAGAAGACAAAAAATAAATATCCTTTTTATTCGCAAAAGGATATTGTAAATACATATGACAGGCATTCTATAATTTCTTTTATCTGTCTCTCGACGTACCGTCATCGTCGGCGACGCTACGGAGACGTTTCACAAATCCTCCTCAATTCATACCTCGAACCATTGAACCCCTGTACTTCATAAATGCTTTAGTCAAACTTCAATCCAACACACCAGAGTGCATCCAGCATCATGTGTTCTTTGTTACATCCTTATACAAAAGTTATACACTGCGGAAGGACTATTTATTTATTATCTTGTCACTTTGGTGGAGTTGCTCTGATTTTCCAAAAAAAAAACTCTTCATCACTGTGCAAGCCATATTCCTCCATTCACAACCTCCTTCTCAATTTTTCACAATTTAATTTTTGTCAAGGATATTTTTTACACCAGTCATGAGATTTTCCTTTTTTTATTTTTTGTTGTATTTTAAGTTTTATTCATTTCGATTTTTGCCGCCTGTCAACAAGTCCTTGTATTGTTAATAGAAGAGTGTATTGTAAATAGGATTTTTTATCATCCTTTTTTGTTGTTGTTGTCGTCGAGTGTTGTCTTCTTCAATATTTGACCAGATGCGACTGTTCACGACCACGAATTATCCTGCAGCGCATATGTGTATCTGACTGACTGTTGTATTATAGGGTGGATGAGGATGTTCAATGTTATAGGATTCACTTAATTATTTATGACCTATTTTGGTGGGAGGATGGAGAAAGGATATCTGTCATATTGAGGAATTGCTTTGGTTTGCAGGACGTATACAAAGAAAATGTACACCTTTAAATAATAATATACAAACAAAAAAAAAAATAGAACGAACAATCATCTTAACCTCATACTAAACCTACATACAAACCTACTCCACGTCCTTGTCCATATGTGCTCTACCCATAGAAACCACTTAATGAACATCGTCTCAATTAGGACGTAAAACTTATAGAAAGCAAGAAAATGCCTAATAGCCATTAAGAAAATTGGGTTATGTGCCGGTTATAATGCTTCGCCATATAGTTTTCCCTATCCACTGCCCTAAGCAGCTTGCTCATTAAGGCAACAAATTTGATGAAGGATTTCTTTCCCGTTTTCTTCTATTTCTAATATTCCTTAACAATTGCAACTTTGGTATATTAATTACCCACAAACAAAAGACTCACGGAAAGGAATTGGAGAAATTATAGAAAAAATGCTATAAGCGTTTGATTTCCTATATGAAACTTTTATATCAGTGAGTTGGGGCCAAGAGAAGGGATACATTTATCATCGTTTTTGTTTTTTTCTTTTTTTTGACTAAATAAGCTCATTTAATAAATTGAATGCACTAGCTTTTGTTTATTAAAATGATAAGAATTTGTAGTCTCTTTTATACTAAAACACTAAATCGACAAGCCAGTGGCTTAAAATCAATGTCATAAAGAAGTGCGTGCAAGGATAAATATCGAAGAAATTGACATATGTAGTTCTAATCTTGCGAAACTTTCACTGTCAAAATTCAAAGTGGGGGCTTGAATAAATGGTAACGGCAATTTTATTTATTTTTCACCTTTATTTCTTGTGTTATCCTGAATTTTCGCTAGTTTCATGTGAACTCAGCGAAAGATCCCCTTGAAAAAGATTAAAATGTGGTTGATATTTTGTTGCTAATTAGTTACGTCAATTTTAATTTTGTTGCTCTTTTATTTCTTGTGCTATCCTGAACTTTCGCTTATTTTATGTGAACTTAGCAAAACACCCGCGCTTGTATCAGATGAAATGTGGTTGAAATCGGTTCAGCCAGTCAATAGTTCTGAGGTTACAAACATAAAAAAAAAAATAGTTTTTCATTCCAAGGAATATAAGAAAACCAAAAACCACACACGACACCTTGTAAATTGCGGTATATTCGTGCAATTTACTTTGATGATAAGAAAGAACACCAACGAAAAATTTCGTTTGGCATCAGCAGCATACTAGGCTTCACTAGAAAATTTCATTTGATGAAGAAAACATCATAAGAAAATGATCTTCTATTAAATCAAGTGGAGACACCAATTCCGAGTTTGAACAAATCAGTGGAACAGAAAAGAACCCTTCTAGAGATCGCTTTAGATGAAGATATCGAAGATATCAAATAAGATTCCCAAGAAATTCTCCTTCTTCGATTTTTATCGGTATTAGGAAAGTTCGGAGTTTCGTCAAGACTCCCCAAGAGCTTTCATCAGAGTTCCTCTTGAAGGTGTTCTTTGGTTGGGCAGCCTTTTAAAAATCAAACTTCAAAAAAAAAAAAATTGTATTTCGACGCTGTTTTTCAAAAAAAAAACGGTAATGTTTCACACAAATATAAATATGAACCTTTCTAGTTCAATTTTAATAAATCAGGAGTTCCTCACGGCAGTCATCTTAGTCCTACACCTTTTCTTCTTTGCACCTCAAACACATTTTTATCAGAGATGAATGTCCTTTTCCTTACTTAATTTCTGTCTTCTCAGTATAATTTTTCTGCCACTTTTAGAACCTTTTTGCTATCACGTTAGGTCAGAGGTTTTATACACTTTGTATGAAGAAGAGAAACTTTAAACCTTGATTACTCAAATGTTAGAAAATGTCACTTAAACCTTTCTTGCTCTCAATTCTTCAATTATAATAATCTTGCAAGAAAATTAAATTTTTTTAATGAGATTTGATGTACTGTAATGAGTCGAAGAATTTCCAATTTTCCAATATGATGGAATTGCAAAATGTACACAACACATATACGCACCCCACCAACACTACCCATACCCATATACCTAGTCTTAATCTAAACGATATATCTGAAGTTCGGAACGTTTGGTTGTGTCACAATATTATGATAGCAACCAATTGTGTGGCTAATTTAATGCAATATTAAGGAATACACGTGCCATCGGATAAATGATAACAAATCCAAACCAAAACAGCCTTCATATCGATTCTATTTATAAATCCAAACATCAAACAATCATAAGGACCCATTCGTCGATCCTTCGTTTGTAAATGCGGTAACCGCATTATGAAAACAAAAGAAGGATATCACCGAATGACTCGAACGTATGCCTTTATAATTCACATTAAGCCCAACACGCCCCCCCATAATAATAAAATCATTCTGAATAGAAGTAGAAGAAGAAAAAAGTGTGAACAAGGACTATAATATCCTTTATATTGTCTTTCTCAAAATCACAACTAGCTACTTGGTCTTATTGTTATGTAACAACGAAACATTTGATTTTGGTGAAAATTAACTTTTGCTGATCCTTGCAAGGATAAAAATAACGATATTCACCAAACAACGCCCCCACACGAGCTGGTTCAAGGATAACGAAAAAAAAAAATAAAAACAACCAACAAAAACAAATAGAATAGCTACTCCTAATCCCGCAGGATTAAACCAGAAATTGCAATTCATAAATAGCTGCAAAAAGGAAAAACAAAAAAAAACATAAAATTAAACATGTCAGAGTGGATATCTTCAAAGGATTCACACGGCACATGCAGAACCAACGAAAGGTTGCAAGGGATGAGTCGAGATTACAATAGCATTTTCTATTGCATATGGCTCCCTGGATATCCGGATCCGCGTGTCGGTCGTTGATATTGCTACAAAAAAAAAAACAAAAACAGGACTACAACTGCTGCAGGACGAACGAACGAAGTACAACATGGGTACTTTGTGCATGCATGGCGTGTGCAACAGGATTAATGGTAAAATTATGCAAAAATCCTTCCATGTTTAGGTGTGTTACAATTTATTATGAGGTGTCAGCTCCTAAATTGCAGATTAGGATATAAGTTATGGAAAATTGATTGCAGCGCAGGGATTTTTGCAGCAGTGGATTTTACAAATTTCCTCCATCCATGATGCGCAGTCATGGAAGCAAATAAACAAATTCAAAAAATCTTGAAATTAAATTAAATATTTTCAAACATTTTGTTTGTAGCTTCTAATTTACATTAAAATAAAATTGAATTAAATTTTTTGTTTATGTTTAATTATGAACCATTTGTTATCAAAAATATTTGCATAATTAATTCTATAGCTTTGACGTCATAAGTTGGAGCTCCCATGATTTGTTGTTGTTATTGATGGAACCCTCGCTCGTTTTTTTTTTAAAGAAGGTAAACGTGCCTCTTCACAAAAGCAAGTTATTTTCTTGTTAAATATATTTCTTTGATAAAACATTTCGACACAATGACAATAATTGTGTCAAAAATTAAGTATTCCAGTTTTGTTTTAGTAGATACACTCTGCCTCATATATCTAAAAGGCAAAAGATTCAAAACACAAATTTATTTGATAAGCTAAACGAAATATGATATTATTACCTATGCCAAGATGCCAACACAAAAATGAATTTTTTTGTTAATTAATTTCAATGTTCTTTTAGGTTTTTTTTTGTTTGTTTTTAGAGTTATTGTCAATTTATTCAGATTTTAGTGGCAGACAATTTTTTGTTTTAATATACAAAATGATTGAAACTAGGGTACCCACGGTACCACACAACCAATTTAGGCATAAATGAATAATTTTACAATAAATGCTTTTAGTTTATTTAATATATTTTTGCATTTTTTGTTTCGTTTTTGAGATAAGCCAATATACTGGGTGTATTAGGTAGGTTAACTTGCTTTCTTTTCAAAAAACAAAAATAATAAAGATCCATTCAGATAAGATGAATATTATTATGAACTTGACGAAGAGGAAATATTATTTAATATTTATTTCTTATTTTTTCATATTTAATTGAGTCAGTTTGCAAATGACTTGGTGACAAGTTGGGTGTGTGTGTCATTAATTTTTTAATAAATTTGATATTAATTCGTTGAATTATATTGTGAATCAAAAATTTATGCATATTATATGTCGTGAGTCAGATGAATTTCATAACTTATATTAGGAGAATTTGATTTTTTAAGATTTGTCAACTGATAAATATTAAGATATTTTGTTTTATTGAGAATTTTGTTTCTAGTCATTCAAATTTTTTTTGGGGTTTTATAGATTTTAAGTCGTTAAGTTTTAAGTTACATATTGTTTGCTATGCTTGTTGCATGTATATTCATTCAAATTGGAGTCTGCTTTTCATTATGGGCATAGGTACCTATCTTTGCTTTAAAAAAAGTTATGAACGATTTTATTCAAATTTAAAAATATTTTGATTTACTTATGGTCATAGTATTGGCGTAGCTAGGGGAAAAACTGTCTACCTACAAAGTGGTAGGACTTTTTGTACAAATTTTTTTATTTAGAAACACTTCATTCTGGGGTCTATATTAGAAAATCCTCCCATATGAGTATTTGCATCAAGTTAGTGCCTTAAAAAAAAAGTTTGCACATGCAGCGAGGTTGCATAGTAAGAGATAGGGTTGCCATGCTTTATAGTTTAATTTTTTGGTTTTACCAACTACCCCGCCCAGCTAATTTTTACTTCCTCTATAGGTTTCGTAAAATAAGAAAATTAGTGTTGTTGTTTCATTCAAACCTTTAATGTTAATTGACGGAATAGGCAGCCTAACTGCGAGTATCTATACAAAAAAAAAAACACTCTAAATACTAGTAATTTGTTGCGCAAACCAAAAATTTGTAGCTCGCATCGGTTTTGAGTTATAGAATTTTCCGCTAAAATAAATATGAAGTTAGAGGACAAAACCTTGAATATTAAAAAAATAATTTTGGTTGGCAACCAAATTTGTAGCTTTTTTAATGCTCTGAAGTAGCATTAACTTCGTTTTTGCAGCTACAATAGTTTTTTTAGTTTCTTAAAATTCCGCTAAAATAAGACTGAAGTAAGCGGCCGAAAGTAAGCAAAATATAATTTTTTGATGTCTACTAATTTGTTGCGCAAAAATTACATGAGTCATTTTCTATTCAAATATTCAGTTTAAAAATAATACTTTCGGTCCGCTGAAGCCATTGGAGAAAATTGAAAAAAAAATACCTTTTAGATTTTTTTATTCAGTAATTGTAGCTTTTCAAACCCAAACTTCTTGCGCAAACCTCAATTTTGTAGCTCTAGAACTTTTTTAAATATTCAATTGTTCAAGTCCGCTAATATCATACTTACATATTTTAGCGGAAAATTCAATACCCCAAAAACCATGCGAGCTACAAATTTTTGGTTTGAGCAACAAATTAGCTAGAATTTCTAAAATTAATTTTTTTTTGATTTTGCCACAAAGTGTCCGCCAAAGTTAGGGACGTAGAAATTTCTTACAAGCAACATTCTCGTAGCTAGGAAAAAGGCGATAAGAGGATGGGTGTGATAAATTGTAAAAGGCTGTTCATTTACTAACATTTTTCAACCAAATGTTTGTGTTTGAAAAATACAGAATAGGCCTTCAGTACTGAATATTAGGAATGGGAAGGACTTTTTCTATAAAAATTTTAATTTGGAAAAAAAATTTTCTGTTCGGGTTAGGAGAGCATCCCCCATAGAATAACCTACCCTCATTGCTATATTAGTTGAAGGCTGCATTTTTGTTTACATATGTAGTTTGAACATGAGCTGCTTAGCGAGGTTGCATATTAAGGCGTGGGGTTGCTATGCTCTAAAGTTTGTTGGTTCTAACAACTACCCAACCCAGCTTGTTTTACAGGTCTTTGGGTGTAGAAAAAACATGATTTCTTGATTTGCAGACATTTAAAATTCCAGAAAGGGCAACCCTAGTTTACAGACTGGCGTTCGCGTGAACCCCAGCGCAAGTTTAAATTCTTATAACTTTTTTTCCAAGCAAATTTTTGACTCATTGAACGAAATTCATTTTTCATTATGTGTTTTGTCTTATTAACATCACAGGAATTCTAGACAATTATCTGGATTTTTTTAAAGTCATTATCTAAACTTGGACTTCATGCTAGCCCCAAGGCTTAAAATAATATTAATTTGCAAATATTTTGACTGAGGGAAATTACCTCTTGTACAGCAGTTGTTGTGTCACTTCTTCAGGAGATGGGAAAACATCTGAAAATTAATTTTCTGCACTGAATGTAACGGTATTAGTGGCAGCTGAGATTTCCTTAAATTAGAATTTCATCACTTCTTCGATGAAATTCGGAAGATGTGTAATAGATGGTCGTTCAATGAAATTATCCTCTTAGTGTTTGGTGAATGCTTCAGCTTTGAACTAAGACTTGTATACAGACTAGTAATTGGGACAGCGCTTTTTACTCAATAATAATTTTTTTTCTAGATTACGGGGAATTGAAGTTATTCCTGCGCATCTAGTTATTTTTGTCAAGTCTAATAAATTCACCCACCATCTAGTACTTGAAAGTTGTAATATTTCCATCTTAAAATTAAAAAGCAAAAAATCAAAAGAGAGAGCAAGTGAAGCAAAACAAAGGCTAAGAGTTGGGGGTTGATGGTAAAAACTATCTGCTTTACTGCATTCGATATAGAATAAAAGATATAGATACATTTATAACCAAAGCAGAGCGGAGGTGCAAAACTAAAATTCCATAAATTAAAGCTAAAGAAATAAAACTTTTCTCCTGCATATAAATCACAGATCTTCAACATAAATTTATGGCTGCCTTTTGCGTGTATGGAATGGGTAACAATCTCTGGTATAAGCTGTTAGGTTAAAAAAAGAAGGGGTTATATTTACACCGGGCTAAGGAATGTGCTTACTTAGCTACTCTACAACTGGGGTTAAAATCCACCCCCAACATGCAGCAGTAAAGTTTTTATACAGCAAAATGTTCTACGATCTTATATGTGTTTTCGATTGCATATCGATGTGCAGATATATGTATATATGGGGGTATCCTAGTTAAATTGCACACGAGTGTGCTGCTATAGCATAGAGATAAATACAGAGGATACCTCAACTACCACTACAAAGATATAAAGAAAGTTACTTTCGAAAAGTAACTAAAGTTCGTGTATGAGGTTATTTATTAACGACATGATTGTGATGGAATATGCAAGCAGGGGAGAGGGGTTGGTATAAATCAAATGTAGATGTGGAATTGGAAAACGTTGCAAATTTAAACTAGGAAATATTTTTTATTGAGTTTTTTAATATGTTTTTTTTTTTATTATTTGTAGTAGAAATTGTAATGAATGCCTAGACTTACAAAAAAGTAACTTTTTAGTAAGTAATTTCCATTGTTTCGGATTCTATACATTTCTGTACAGTTTTTTTTTTGGAATTTATTATAAGAAAACAATGACTGTTTTATTAATAGATATATTAAAAGGATCTATTTTAGGTGCTACATGCCTGTTCAAAATTACTTCACTCTAGACTCCGAATTCCTAAGAATATTGTTTTCGTAATAAAATGACAAAATTTATTATTTTTCTTATTAGTATTCAAGAAATAGAATAAAATCTCGCATTGTTTATTTTTAACATTATTTTAAGTTTTGTAGTCTGTGAGGCGATATAATGGTAAAAAGAGTTTTTTACCCGGTACTTTAATACTATTTACAAAAGTCTCATAAAATTATGATTTAACTTCATTGAGTATCACGATTAAATTACCTTTAATTTGATGTATCGCACATAACGCCTTGAAGAGTTTCATCAAAATTCAACAAAATTGTCTGCTTTGGTTTTTCGGAAATTGACCAGCCACCAGTACAACAATTATACAATTATAGGTACGCACAATGATTTATTTTAAATTAAATTCATATTATTCGAAGTTCTTATTATTTGATAAACCGCCCACTTTAAAAAAAAAAAAAAAACTGAAGCGTTCATCGCTCCACTGGGCCACTGCTACATTCCATACAAAAATCTGTCTGGAATAGAAATCGCATTATTTTAAATGAACCAAAAAAAAAAAGAACAATAATTTGTGGAATTTGTACTTTCACCATTTCAGAACCATATCTACCGATACCGACCCACAAAAATTATCATAAAAGGTTTAAAGTACCTGAAATTACTTTTTTTTTTAAAACATAAACAATTAAATTGTTGTAGTGGGTACGTCACCTTACCCTGATATGATGCTTGTTTAAATACCAAACACACTTGCATTTGTAATTAAATACAAATTAAATTCAAATTCACTGATTTTAAACAATAAACAAAGTAATGCGTTTCGAAAAAGGGTTTAATAATAATAAAATTATTACCTACTCGCACCCATCCATCAGCATCGCTCATAAAATATAAAATGCCTGTCTTTGGTCTACAAAAGTATGGTCTCGTGCGCCACGCCTGAGACTTGAGACTTTGCTACTGACATCAACCGGCCGACAAGCCTGTCGGCCCCCTCCAGCTTCGACCACCGCATCATTGCAACTTTACCACCTCAGCCTAGAAGATTTACGACTCCAAATAGACGCGTAATGGAAATAATTAAAAAAAAAAACACACAAATTGTCCGTAATTTTCTTAAATACTAATAACACTCTAATTCTTAACGGTTTTTCAACACGTCTGCGTCTCGAGCATAGCGGAGATATAACATAAACAATTTAAGTGGTCAGAATAATGTTGTCATAAAAAATTAAAAAAAATCTTTAACTCGAGGCAATAGTATCTAATGGACAAGCTTAATGTCTTGTAACACAATTAACCAACAAAAAATATAATTTGAAAAACTAATAACTGGTTTTTGAGTGATTCTTATCTTGTACACACGTGCCGCTAGTGTCGCTGCTTTCTATCTCCTCATATTGGGTCAGGCGCAGGTTACTTAAGGTTACGGTAACGTTTTGGAGTTTTTATTCATCTGCTGAACAGGGTGTTTCGCAAGGAACATAAATCGATCGGTTTTTGATGGAAAGGATATAATTTATGTCGATGTTGATAAATTTACGCAGTTAAACTAAAACAAAAACAGAAAAAAAATAACTTTGATACAAAAAAAAAAAAAAAAAAAACTAATAAATCACCGAAAACAACCCGAATTCGTGCTCAGCAACAAAATATCACGCAATCGTCAAGACTCTTTTTTATGCTTTTTAGGTAAAAATCTCAAATCAATTTGGAGCAGTTATAACTTCATACTAACTGAGAATTGTATCTGATAATGTTCCCCTTCCTCATCCCATATCGGTAACCATATCACTGATGATGATGGTTTAACATTTACGATACAAATTTGCTTATATACGATGTTTGTTTTTAATGCCCTGTTATTTTATATTGCGAATTGTTGCGCGCACATCAAGTGTCGTCAATAGCCGACTTTATGCCATAAAAATAAATTTTATGAAAATCACGATTTCAGTTTGTCACAATATTGAGAGATTTTTAGAGGCACCGCTAAATAAAAAAAATAAATAAATAAAAAAAACGTTCCAATCGAAAACAAGAGACGTTATAATGTTTAATGTGAACTAAATAAAAATAATATCCGTCTTTCATGGCGATGATGTGATGCGATGATAGGGTCATAATATCGAGAAAGTGGCTTTGCTGCGCATATTTCACGGAAATTTATATCTTTTTGCGCACCAAAAAAAAAAAAAGATTTATCTTTTAGATAGCATAAATATGTATAAGTATAAGAATTATTCAGGTGACAGACTATTTTATAATGGCGTAAAAATATATTCGATGGAAAATGGACGTTTGATTGAGTTATGGGGTACATAATTGACATCTTCAATTTTTGGCGCGTAGTTTACCAATTTTCAATTGTCAATTTTGGAATTTTTGAAGTTATACTTCTTTACCGGTGGAGTTTATAAAAATATTCAACTAAAAACTAAAATACACCAAAAGATAGGTGGTATAATGTAGGATTTCGATCAAACGGTTTTTTTATTATACCAGGAAGTTAGGGTAAAATGGGGTAAAAGAAAAAAACTTTTTGTACATCTCGAAAAGTATAAGGCTTAGAACTATGAAATTTATTTTATTGAATAGATAAATTGAAATGATAATGAGTTTTTGTATAAAAAAAAATCTAAGAAATCATTTTTTCAAGTTAAAAATTATGTTCCAAAATCAAATATCTTATTAAACCTTTGAAAACGATGTTGGTGTGGGTAAAGTTGATGTTTTATTAAAAAAGTAATTATGTACATTGATACGGATGGCTTGTTCATAGCGAACAAGTTGTCACACCAAGGAACTCCAATCTATATGGTGGCATAAAATTGTCAGGGTATTGTAGCGTCAGGTCCAACTACTTGGTGAAAAAACCTAATTTACCAGTCTAATCCGGAAGGACTCTTTTGCCAACAACTACACGCCATCTCTTTATTGTCGCCTTTAAAGTCGCCTATGGGTCGATATGTCATATCAGCATTTCTGTAAAACTCGTCCACATGTTCAGCATGACAACAGAAGAATGTTCGCTTTCCCGTCAAAGTCGGTAAGAACATCCTCGACGATGACGTCTTTACGAAGAGAAAGGTTTGAGACAGTGTGATGCGTTATACCATGCAACATTTTTAACATCGTACATGAAGCGATTGTAGGCAACTTATAAGTCAACACAATTTTTCAAAAGTCTGTTTAACTTTGCATGCTCAGGGCACTAGCTATGAACCAACAGTCTTCCTGGAGTAACTTGTTGGTTGAGGCCGAGGTTTACTCAAGATTGTAAGCTTCATCTCAAGAACTGCAATATTTTTTTTACAAAATTTAGGAATTGAAACCACTAAAGGCATTGGTAATGTTGATATTTCACCTTTTTAATATTGACATGCCACGCCTTTAAAAATTCAATAAAAACTTTGAAGCATTTATAAATCTCTCATAACAATGTTTGTCATTTGAAAGCGCAACAAATGCGCCCAGACATAGCAATAAATTTCATCTCATTGTGGGAACGAACCAAGCCATATGAACCCAGACCCATATAGGTATCCAAAGAATATGTCGTCGCATAGGTTAAGCCCAATGTACGAACCAAAGCATTAAATTTAATTTGTTTTTTTTTTTTTTAATTTTGACTGCTGCAAGTCATATTTCATGAAATCGAATAAAACGTCATCGTCATGGGCCTTTCTGTGTGAATGGTACGTCAAACTCTCAGCAGCTAACCATTCATTCATAGGACACACAAAACCTATTCCTTCAACCGAGACATATGAGAAAATGTTTGATATTTTGTCTTTGGTTTTTTTACTTGTTTCTTTTTTGTCAGCAATGTAACCCAAAAGACTCCAACCTGGATGACAGTATAGAGTGGTGGGACCTGGGGTTGGTTTTTTTGGCGCACTGCAACTCAGCCAGAGACAAACATCTAGTATGAGCCTGTGCATCGGATCCGTAGATACATAATTAATTACAGCGTTTTAATTTCTGTAATTAGTCACGATTTTGCATTTTGCTAGCACTTTGGTGTGTGTAAAGTTGGCGGCACACTATAGCGCAGGCAGCTCAGAGCCAACAACTACGACAACGCGACGACGACGTTTCTTGCTCGACATCCATTTGATCCAATGTGCACATTCGGATGTAACTTGTATCCTGGAGCCAGCCATATAGACAGCAATATTAGATGCAAGGAACTGCTGCAAACCTTATCACATGGCTCTGGGGAGTGGGAGTTACCTATAGAGACTGCATTCAGCATCAGCATCCCAGCACCTCTCCTCTCAGCCCGGTGCGACGACAACCAACCGATTCGACTTTGGCGACATATCTATATGTAAATTGAGAAGGCGCTTAAATTCTGCTCCGCCTCCACTGCTCGAGTTCGAGTGTCAAAGAGTCAAGATTCGTAAATGCAATTATTTTATGCATAACATCGATTCTGGTCAGCGCACAGTTTATAGCTAAAGCTAAAGCTGATGCTGATTTTTTTTGACTTTTTCGTTCGGTTTAAGAATTTTCTAGGTTTTTTTTTTTGCCTAACTGTGACTGAGAATTAAATCTAATTCATAAGATTTCAAAAGTCCATTGAATTGTTGGTTGGTATTGGTAAGGTTTGTTAAGAGGCGGTGATTCCAATCATTTGTGGTGTTCATAAAAAATGTTTCCTCCATTTAGTGAGACCTGAGATTGGCATCTAATTGGGAGAACCTCTTTACCTAAGACCTAACCTATACCTGTAATGGAAGACTGCATTGAATTATATGTTAAAATCACTCATTAACAAGAAATTTGTATCTATGCAAATTGGCCTTTTTGGAATAGTTAAAGAAGTTTGTTCGCGAGAAAGCATTCTTAATGACGGAATTTGTTAGGAAGTGTTATCTCGCCGAAGTGCATATTTGCACTAATTAGTATATTCTGCTTGGATGATCTTAAAAGTTCAATGCAACAACATAATGATCAGCCATCACTGTAGAAGAGACTTGAATTTTCTGATACTTTTTTTTCGGTTTATAGTGAAAACAATGATCAGATTGACAAGAAGTTTATTGAAACCGATTTTGAAATTATCTGTTGTTTTGTGTGTTTTTTTTTTAATTAGATGATTTACTTGACGGAATTGACGGAGAGACTTAATTTCTGCATGATCACCCGGGCTACTGATCAAGTTTGGCAAGTTAAGCTATCATAGATGAATTTCAAAGTCTAAAGTCATACGTTTTGTGTGTACCGATTCTTAGATTTTTTTTTAGAATTTGTCGGACCTTACAAAATTGATCAAAGGCCCTCAAAGTAGAGCCCATCACTATCAGGTTCTATATATTCTGGACTGAGATGCCCTATATCCTATAGGGTAGATCGTTTCACCTTTGATAAGACTTTTGAGACCTAGCCTTTCAAGTTTCAATGGCAAGCTTCGACCAGACTCTTCTGTGTTGTCATTTCTACCTCTTGAAAAGTCGGTGTTCGTCTCTTCATTTTTTCGAATAGATTGAATCATTGGTTTCTGTACTGGTCTGATGTTGCCCGCTGGCTGTCAATCTATCGAACCATCAGAGTTTGAATAAGGTTACAATCTGTGAAACCCCGTTTAAGTGAGGGAGATACTTTGTATGGTTTCTTGTCATAAAAGATTGCCGATGTTGAACTAGGAACTTTTGGATATCCATGATACTAAAAAAAGTCTGCCATTGAAAGTGAGCATTTTGGTTCATAGCAGGTTTGATTTTAATAATGCCAAGTTCCCTTGTGAATATTGAATTACGGTAATAGAGTCCCAAAAAGATCTAGAACTCTTCCCTTAAGCTTGATCTCTTATTTACTCGAGTCTGATGGGATAAAATTCAGAACTTTCGTGTGGTTTCAACATTTCCCTTAAAAACAAATCGGTTTATTCTTTCTCGCTGAACTACGCTTTAGCTGGTAATACTGTAGACAAAATTTGCTTCGTTCAAAACCGAAAAACCTTTATTTTCTTCTCACAAACACACATATAGAGGGGAAATTTTACAAAATCAAATGTTTATCCCCCAATCGAGCACCAAATTGAACATGACATCAAAAGTTTATAATAATTGGAGCAATCTCATCTTCCATATGCTATATAGGACTCAACCTGGCTTGGACACATGACCACCCAAATACAGATTAACCACCCACAGTGACTTTTACAATTGCTGCGTCATGATGCTCGCACATCTATCTATCCATCCGTCCATCCATCTATCTATCTTTCCATTCCGTCAGATTGCCCATTCGGCCCCCTATGCTCTCACTCCATTTGTGTGCGGAGCGCACTGAATAATTGCTGAGAAGAAACGGTTTCAGAAAATCACCGCGCGGAGTACGAGTAATTTTCAAAAATCGCTTCACCATCAAATTAGTCCTCTTCACCCACAAGGAGTCCTCTCTTTATATATCTCGTCTGTCCATTTCGCATATCTACACACATACACACGTTGTATAGAAAAATAAAAAAAAAAAAATATATAGATTTAGACAACAAATCGGGGGAGTTCATCCCCTCCTCCTAAATACAGTCCAAAACAGAACGTTCACGTTTTGCCAGAGATAATTGCTGAAGTATGCACAGACAAACGGGTTGATGGGGAGTGATTACCTCTCCGCTACCAACACTGTCGCCCCCGTTGCCACCACTGCCGTCCTTGTCCCTGGATAGCAATTTAATGATGGCTCCCCCCGAAAGGATCTCTGATAATTCCGCATCATGGCAAATCAGCAAATCCCACAACACATCGCAAGCAGCGGCGGCGGCGGCAGAATCGGTGCGGTGTGGTGGAAGCGCAATTGAAGCATATTCACCGCCATTCGGTATGTAACGTCATCAGCATCTCTTCCTCCAGCTCCATTCAACTATCCATCTTCATTCGCAGCAGCGCACGTTCATCCCATCCATCTCCGACTCCGATACCACCTATCTACATGTTACCTATACCGAGTATAAGTATCTACGTATGGTCTGTAGATGCTTCAGTATGTCCTCAAAGAGATGTTTCGCCGCGCGCTAGAATATTCAGCTGCGCGCGGCAACTTACATCAGGCAGCGAGAGCGATTCGACAAAAAAAAAAAAAACAGCAGATTCGCGTGAAGGATAATTTCGCGGAGGTGATATGGTGATGTGCAACTTTGACGGATGGTCAGACAGGTTCTGATTGACTGACTTTCGGAATTGTTTGTTGTTGATATGAGATGGAAAATTAACTAGAATGCCCCAGCATCGGCAGCGGCGGCGGCAGCAGCAACGTCGTCATCGTCGTGGTGGTTGCTGGATGTTACCAGACTACACTACCAACCAACATAGTCCTTGTTAGCTTTCACATTCGCGGACTAGCTAGTAGCTGTTATTACACCAGATTGTTGTCCGTCGTCGTAGTTAGAAGTTCGTAGACCAGCATCGAGAGAGAGAGAGAGGGAGAGTAAAGAGACCCCATTTCTTCGTCGCGGCAAAATGATTTGCCGGAACTATACTAGAAATTATGTAGCTTCAGGTGAAGTGACTGGACAATGGGCCATTAGAATGGCTGCCACAGCCAACTAACAACAACAACAACTGGTTGGTTGTTTGGCGGGTTCGTGGGCTTTTGCATATCGCAATCTGTATATGCCACCACACCACATGATGGACATATTTATAATCGAAAAAAAAATGCACCAAACTGATGTTTTTCATCATGAATCGAGTGCAATGAACATGCGAGGTTACATGCGGTACATGTTGTTGGGTTAAATTATTATGTTGCTACTCTTTAGTTGCAGGAACAAGTTCAGATTATGATTTTAAAGTTGAAAGTTCAATTTTAATATCAGAAGCGTGTATGTATTTCGTTGGTGCTCGTAGAACCAGTTTTTGTATTATAGAGTTAACTCGGAGTTAGTTAAACCCGAGTCAACTCTGAAGCAGTCTTACTGTTTCGCTATCGATCATAGTGTGGTGTTCCCATAAAATCGAAATTTTGACAGTAGCGCCACCACTTCAATTGACACTTCTGTCAGGAAAAAGTTAACTCACCAAATCTGCTGAGTGAACTCTGAATTAACTCGGGATCAAAGTTTTGCTGAAAAAGCATGCTTTAGAGTGAAAATCTTTAAACCAGTGCAGTGTCATCTAGCGTTGAAGAAATAATTTTGAATATGTACCGACGTTTCCACCTTCGCAATAATTAAACGGAATGGGCCCAGTCTTCAGGAAAGCTGGAATAATAATCTTAATGGATGAAGAACTATCAGGGCAACTCTCTTCCTCTCTTTTCTTCATATTGGTGCAGATCTTGTTCTCTGGAGTGATGATGCCGATGTTTCCGGATTTCGCTACCGAACAAAAGGATGGAATGTGTTATCGCCATCAGTAGCCTTCGCTTACTGCCCCTTGGTCCCCCCAAGTTCGCCATTAGTCTGCTCAGTAATAAGGTTATTTTTGAGGCTCTTTCCGTTGCTGACTTTATTAGTTGCCAGCAGGTAAGCTTTGTGTCGAGTCTCAGTCCCTTCTTCTCACGTTAGCTCCAATTCGGAAGTCAATTTGTCTGGGAATCCTCTTCCTCGTCAGAAAAATTATCTCAGTTTTCTCCATTGGATAGGCTGAGTCCATGCTCGTCCATTCACTAGTCTATTCATCGGTGTCTCGTGCCGTAATCACTGCAGCAATTTCGTCAGCGTACCCGACATTTCGTACGGACTCGTTTAATATCCATAAGAATTCCTTCTTGTTTCTACGATATACTGACTACTGTAATACTGGGAAGAATTTCTTCAGATCATTCCTAATGTATGTTTAAGGAATCAATTTGTTAAAAAAAATATTTCTTTATTGAATTCTTGACCAATCAACACAATCAAATTTCTGATATCTTTCATTTGTTCAAATTGGACAGAAAGCTTCACCTCATAAATATTGACGTTCGAACAAATTGAACATATCACAAAGTTGGCATATCGGTCTATCCTCAGTAAATTGCACATAATTCCTCACAAAAATTGCATCGCCAAGCAAGCGACAATGACTACACGACAAGCCTTTTTTGCATGAATGCGACTATCTCACACTTGAATGCATTTTTCCTGTATATACCCTCCTTCTTCGTCCTTCAACCCGTTATACTCGTATGCCTACATATAAGTTGCGCTGTTGTACGTGCTGGGTACACTATAATATGACTGAAATTCCACTCCACCAACAGAGATTCTGGACCAAAATGTCATATATAAAGGTAAGAGTATAGGTACGTGTAGATATGTTATATGAATGTCCTTTGGAATCCATTTTGCATGATTTCATTTCGTCGATTGCAATCGCTTTTTCACATGAAGTTCCTGTCAAAAGTTGCTGAATGGATTTTTGCCGATTTTCCCTTGGAGTTGTAATTTGAAATTTTTTTTTGTTTTTGTTTTTGTTTTGTGAATATCCTTTAACCTTTATAACAAAAGGATTTCATATCAACCAAGTTATGACTATGTGTGTGTGTGTGTGTGTGTGTGTGTATGGCGGAATCAGTTTTGGCAACTCTCCATCATCAAGCAACCGAACAACCCCATTTAACCCTCAGGGGAATGAATTAAAAATGACAAAAAATGCGGGACTCCTTTTTGAATGGCTTTTGAGTGTAGGTATGTTTTTTTTTTTTTGTTTTTTATTAATAAAGACCATCAATCCGGCCATGTTTGGGGATTAATGGTAAAGAATGTGTCAACAGAAATGAATTTCACAAAAAAGTATAAACAAAACATAACAATGCCCAGCAGGAAGTGTCATTGTTGCAATTTTAATAAAATGTCACAATTCACTTGCAAACGATTTTGGTTATGGGGATTCGTTATGCTTGATAAATGTCTGACATAATCGCCATCAGTTGCATGAAAATTGAAACATTTCGTGAAAAAAATTAAAAAAAAAAAAAATATTTACCATTCCCACATATGCCTACCTGAAATTTACATAAACATATTCTTATACCTATGCATTACTAAAGCGTCATTTCATGTGTCGGATCATTTCCAAAGAAGCTGCACTTACCAAGTGAGCGGCTTTTAGAAAAAATAACAAAGCAATAACTTTTGAATCAGACTTCTTAAGTTTTAATATGAAGCAAAAATTGGAGAACTTAAATCAGAGGCAAGTCCAGGGGTGTATTGTGGCTGTGCGATGGCCTTCGAACAACATTTAAAACTAATAAAAAAAGTATTTCTTATGATTCTTTTTGGAATTTATGTAAAATCTTGTATTCTGCTGATGGAAAACTACAAATCCCAGACAAAAATGGCGCCCGGGTAAGGATATGTAAGATAATAACTAAGAAAATAACTGGCGCCCGGGCAAGGATGTCATACAGCTTTTCATTGATTATATTAAATATTTTTGTTTTTTTATGATATAAAAAGATTTCCTCAATGTGCCTATCCCAATATTTTTTTAATAAATCTGTCTTAACTGAATCAGCAAATAAATTGGCAAATATCTTGTCATTCGCAAAGTAATTTTTTTTATTTTAAATCAGATTTCACTTAACAGCATTAAATCTCATGATATAAGGTTTAAAATTACAACTCTTTAATATGACCTGCCTCTTCTTTAATTTGGTGCCCGTGCAAAAACCTTATTTCTACAATCTTTCTAACTAAAGTAAGACAACGAAATCTCATTGTTAATTGGGTGAAATTGACTCGGTAACAATTTTTAGAAATTAATTGGCGCCCGGGCACCGACTTTATTAATTCCTTCATATTTTTTTAATTAAAATATTGTAAGATCCCCCTACTCTCCACGCCAATATAAAATTATCTAAATTCATTTGAATGGGAATCTCATTCCCATTCATCCCGATTAACCTATGATGGTCATTAAGGGTTGTTCGCGTACGTAAGATCAAAAACCTACAACAATAAGATTCTGTCAAAGCGACCGACGAACAATCCGAATATGATATTTTGAAGAATTTAAATCAATTCGGTAAATACACAAAGTTTTATTTATGAGTGGGGGTTTTAACTTTTCCCTTCGAAAAAAGTATTGGAAGAATAAGACCAAATTTTATATTACTTCGTTAAGGATCTGCGGGAATTCAATCGTTTGACTTAACAATTAACAAATTGGCGACTAGTTAAGCACCCAGCTTTCGGAGAATTTGTTTTTTATTTTTAACAAATTTTTCAGAAGAAAAATCTTAAATCTTTTCAATATGATGACAGAAATCTTCTCATGAATGAAGTCAAAACAGCCCAGTTTACCTTCTAGAGCAATTAATTGGTACAGGGCTTAGAGCTTTAACGGTTTATTATGAGATTTTGTATTCAGTAAAGAAAAACATCCTCTCAATATGATGATTCAAATCATATTTTCAATAAAATAAGCTGCTTCAGCAAATTAACTGGCGCCCGGGCTAGGATTTCGTCTTTAAATCTGTTCTTTGTTTTTTAAATTGGATTTTTGTCATAAAAAGTAGCAACGGCTCCAAATATGATGACCAAAATCTTCTAGTAAATGAAGTGGGTCATATAAATGGCGCCCGAGCAAGGTTGTACACCATTTACGTTCTTAATTAAACATTCTTTTTGGGTTCTTCAATTTTAAAGATAATATTTTCATCATACTTTACTAAAAATGTGAAATCCAACCCTGGGCCCATGAGTTGCCCTTCACCGCTCCATTGTACAGAGGTATCTCTGTTTGGACATCATCGGGATGAAATTGAAGTGCACTTCGATTCCAATAACTTATTGATAAGCAGAATAACACACAGATTCGCTTTAGGTTGCTCTTTACGATCGTGTGTTGTATTATGTCGTAGGCACTGTCCGATCAACATTATTCCCTCCACCACCGTGTCACCGTGACTGCCTATATAGCATGGGACCCAACCAAGCAGAAACTCACTAAATGGGATTCACAAATTTACGACCTCGATGAAGGATTTGAAATTGCTTCCTTGTATTTAACACGTTGACCTTTCGTCGGGGATATTGTATGGTGAGAGAGAAAGGTGCTTTGCGTATATTAATATACACAAGGAAATTCCAAAACTCACTGATAATGTGTGGCCAATACACGCAGACACACACACACACAACTACTTGTAACGTGTGATCACATATTGAAATAAAAATGTGTCTCTGACGGAAAAGGTCTTTGGGAAGATGTTCTTATGCGGCTAATTTTGCCAGATCTACTTTTTACACCGCCATCGTATAGTCAGTCGGCGAAGGCATTTTGGTTGGCAAGCTATCAGTAGTTGTAAGCTTGAAATTGCTTTTCAAAAAAAAAAAAGAGACAACAAGGGGATACCTTTGAACTTGGATGCGTATATGTCTCAAGATTGGGAGTGGAAGTAGAGCAGCACCGCGTCGCAAAGTGCCAATCTGTTTTGCAAGTGGTTTATGAGGCCATTCTGATGTTTTACATGCGAGTGATGTGTGTGTTTTGTAGATGAATGCCTGCATTATTCACTACGCAAATGAATGGAAATAATATAGAAATAGGATGCCAATTGGGTGAGGCAAAAAATTATAGGTACGTAATTAGAGTGGCTAGATTACAATTACCAGAAGGAATGTCTTTGATATTTTCTAAATTGAAGATTTTCTCTTATTTTAAGGTGAAGCATACAAATGTTTGTGTCAGGAAGTAAGTTCTTGAAGTTTAAGTATAAGAGTTAAGTATAAGAAGTTATATTTAGATGGTAATCTGCTCTATATGAGAATATATTGCACTTTATGTTTAACTATGTTTAACTAGCTGACCCCGAAAGACGTTGTCCTACTCTACAAACTTCACAATGATTTTTATTTTGTATCCAGGGTATTCTGCGCTTTTTACCAACCTAGTCCGTATCATTTTGCATATCTTCGCGTGACTTTTTACGTTTTTTCGGCGACTTTCTACTCTTTCTTTTGCGTCTTTCTTCGCGTTTCTTCTCGGTATTACGCTATTTTTTACCAGAAATCTGCACCAATGCTATTTCGTGATATTTCCCATATTTTTCAGCTATTTTTCACGTTTTCTTTGGCGTTTTTCCAGATTTGTCGCTGTGAATTTGTTCGCAATAGTTTTACGATATTAACCGTGGTGCTAATCTCTTGTTTCATGGCCTCAATTGCCATACTTTGCCGTGTTCCGTGGTCCTTATCCAGTATTTCACGCTTTTGTTCATGGTTTTCCGCGCTATTGTAAAATGGAGTCCCCTGTATTTCCCAATTTTTTCCGCAATTTCTTACACTTTTTCCACGACCTTAAAAACTTTTTCGGCTGTTTTTTACGCTTTTTTCTGATGATCTTTCATGTTTCGATTTTTCACCAGTATTCTGCGTTTAACGGTATTCCGCGTATTGTTTGCTTTATCCCGAGGTAGTAAGCCCTTTTTTTATCTCCGCTATTTCGCAATCATTTATCGGTATTCATTTAAATCAAATTCAAATGAAATAACTGACGAAAACTCGAAAAAATGTTGATAAATCGTCGAATGGTATGCAATACAAGGACTTTGCAACTGATTCAGCAGTTAAAGGCTATTACACACAACGACCCCTACTGGCATCACCCGAGCCAACATTCTGTTTCCGTCATATATCTGTCACATGGAGTATGCTCGAGGTGACCTTTGGCCAGTTTAGTTTTAATAATCCGGGTTTCGGGGGAATTCTGAAGCATTTACTCTCAGTAGCCTTCATTTTGAATGTGAATAGAGAATATCAATGTTCAATGACTTGAGAAACGACTATGAATTCTGCCAATCACTTCTTTGAAGGCGAACTTCTTGACAACTTCAAAAATTATGCTTTCCAAAGAAGACAGAAAGTTCTGTGTTTGTTGAACGCTTAGACCAATATAATTCTTGAATGTTCTTCAACTGCTATGAAGTATTCTGTTGCAAAACGTTGGAAGCAGCTAATGATCTTCAATTCAAGTGTAGGTGGTTGGGTGGATGTGTTAAACATTGTGCCTTCCATGTTAACACCTGATCTTCGATTGAAGAAATATCATGTTATCGCAAATAATATATATCGGAATATTTGGAGATTTTATATTGTCTTCTTTCATTTCGCTGAATTATATAATCATTTTGTGAACTAAAGTATAATTCAAATATGAAATCCTACACGAATTCTTCCTATACTACATGTCTTCAAGAATATCACTATAACCTACAAGCTACAACTATAGCAAATGTATAAATGATAAATTGACAAAACAAAACATCAAGAGATGACTTCATTTGAAATTTGCTTCGCTACAAAGTTTGACTTTGAATTCGATCCACCCCATATACTTACTTCTCTACCTCCAGCATTTCTCCATAAAGATCGTCTTTCCTCTCGTGTTGTACATATGGACACTATTACCGCACCACATACACATATCAACCTTAACCACACTTTGCAACCGAAGAAGTAATTTGTCTTTTATTGATAGGTGCTGGATGAGGTGAGAGTTACTTTTTGCAGATGAATGGAATACATTTATATTATGATGGTATAGCCTCGTCTTCGTCGTCGGCACGATACAGTATATATATGGTTCTTAGTTCTGTAATATGCGTGTTAGATATCATTAATCATAGAGTAGCACAAACATACACTAAACATACACACATCCTCCAGCTACTGGTTAATGTTTTTATTTTCTATATGAGATACAATGTGTCAATTTTGTATCTTTTCGTGTTATTTGAGTATCTTGCAGTTTTTTTTTTTGTCTATTCTTCAATGAATTTAGATTTTCTTTGTCGATATAAGTGTGAAAAAGTAATTTTACAAATAAGATGAAAGACATTTTCCAATGATTTTGATAGATTATTGCAAACATGAGAGTCCAGTTAGACGAAGAGAGTTAAAAAAATTAGAAAAAAAAAACTCAAAATTGTCAAGAAGGAATTTTCTGACATGTTACTTGCTGGAGCAATTCGACGTTCATATAACGTCATGGTCTTCACAATTGCATCTTGTATTTGTTTTTTTTTTATCATCACGAACTTTGTTAAGTCTTGCTGTGATTGCAGCTAGTTGTTTTTTTTTCACCATTCTTGTCTACAATTTAAGAAATTTGGCTGTATAACTTACCAATTTAGTAAAAACAATATTTATTTTGTCAGTTGCGTCTTTAATTTGTTGTCTTTTTTCGCTATAAGGTTTTAATTGTGCACGAATAAGATGTATTACAAATTGGCGCCCAACGTGAGCCTTCCTAATTCATTGAAAAAAATCAATAAAGGTTTCATACCGATTAGTGAACATTTTATTTTCATAATTTATCTTATGCGATTAACAGTTCCATCGATTTAGTACAAAGGATCAGTGGCGTATCCAGAAAAAAAAGTGGGGGGGAGGGGTTCGATTCTCTAAATCTTTAAGATGAACTAAAAAATTTCAGTTAATCATGTACATTATGATAAATTAACTTTAATAATAACATGATTTAGGAGGCTTGGGAGGGGGACTTGTGGTTTCCAGAAGATTTAAACACCTCCATTGTCTAACAAATCCAATATCATATTTTAAATTTTGTATCGGTGCCATTGTAAAAAGAAATTGGTTATTTGTTTGGACGTCTAAATCTTGAATATATATTATTGCTGGTGATGTTGATCTGATGTCACGAAATGTACATAACAATTCTCGTATATGCTTTCAAAATAAAAATGTGTATATTTTATTTCTTGCCATTATCTAACTTGAAGACAAACCGAAGAGTACTTGTACCGTACCGTATATCCTTTGACCCATACCTCAAATCACATCATTGTAACAATGTCGTTCATTTCGTTCGAGTAGCCGCACATCAGAATCTGAATCAGAATCAAAAGGAGCATAATATTCATACAATTCTCTTGGGTAAAATCAAATCAAGTTGTATGGGAGATGGGACAAATAAAATGGAAATATCATCATAAAAATATCACAAGTAGATATACCAACCCGTAACCCGAACTCGAATATATAGCTGGACAATTTTATTCGTGAAAAATCCTAGAAACCAATAAAATCTAAAAGAGAGAATTTTCTTTTATGCTTTAGTCTTGATATTGGTTTGGTATAGAAAGTACCTACTACTAGTAGATATTCATAAACCACAGAGTTTTTTTTTTTGTTCTTATTTTATTATGTTTTGTCTTGAGGTTTGATTCTTTTATTATTCGTTGTATATTTTTTTTTATGATAATGGTTTTGGCACTTCGTTTTGATTATGAGAAGTAAAGGGGGTGATTTTATTGAGGGGTGTGATGTGTGTGGACATAGTGTCTGTCTCGAACTATCGCACGTTCTGATGTCTTCTTTTCTTTTGTTTTTTTTCATGTTTGATGGCCAAAGTCAAAGCCAAAAGATATAATACTCATATAGAGTGTTGTAGTAGATACATTCGTGTTTAATCAAAATTGCATGCATGAATAGATTCTAGACATCTTTCGCTACGATCTTGTCTGCATATGGCAACTACTATTTGTTATATGGCTTAATTTATGAATATCCTTGAGTGAGTGCAGGGCATTTACGTGTGGAATGATAAATTGCGTTCAGTTGGAAAGTCGACTTGCAAAAGAAAAAGGTGCTGCTTAGAATTTATTTAAAGCTTAGGTAGAAAGGTAGGAATATAATAGTTTAGTTATATAAATAGATTTAGGATTTCAAATGTTGGAAGAACTGAATGTTTGCAATTACCTTCGTCGTTTTTCATGTATTCTTCACGTTTCTGCGAATGGCTTTAAAGCTGCTTTTCCTACTCTATTTTGCGCTGAGAGATATGAAGTTTCGATTCCTCCGTCATTTTTCCTGCCAACTTGAAGAGTTTGCCATTCGCAAACTAAATTTTAATAAGTTATTGAGGTCATACTAACATCTCCAAATATGCAAACTGTTATCCATTGCTGGAACACATTGGAAAACCTTATGTTTATTCATAGGATACCAATACACTGAATGCAAAAGGAATGTGCTCAGTGGAGACTTACGAAATGCGTTCAGACTTATGCACTGAGTACTAGATTGTATATACGTGTACAGGCTTTTAATGATACATCGTGTGTAGATGCGTGAATTTAGCACCAATATTTTGAATTTTCTAAAAATAACTTTAATGTGCCGAAATATGCTTTCACTGCAGTAACTATTAAACAAAAATCGGCGGTACTCTTTTAAAAGCCAAAACGTATGTTATTATTGTTTTCGATAATAATAACGAATTGCAATTTTAAATTCTTCAGAAAAATTATTGTTTTCGGCAGATAACTGTGGCGTATACGTAACCTTTTTCATATTTCCAAAATATTGAATAAGAAATCAATTTAAATATCGATCGGCATCGATCGGATCGGAATATGGCATCCCATAAACCAAATCAATAGATCTTTTGGAGAAAAAAGTTTAGTCATTCAATAAATTATGGAAAGGAACGACGTCAATTGGCCACTATGATCATGTGATTTAACATCATAAGAATTCTGTAATAATAAGACTCGCAATGTGCTTTAAAAAAATATAGGTGTTGTATGAACGGGAGAAAACTTTTTCAATAATTTTAGTAACCCAATCAACACTTTTCTCATTTCTTAATTCTTACATAAGGACCGACGTAAAATGATACTTTTTGTAGATAATTACTAGCAGTACGGTTGTATAATTTTTGGTTAAATAACTCATTTTACCTTGTATAATATAAATTTAACATGCATAACTTTAAAAATTAGGTTATTATGAGACTCTACCAAACATTTGGGGTCCTCTGACCTTGGGCCCGTTGTTCTTTCATTAGTCCGTCACTGCAATAAGTCATTATTATTGATGTTATTAATATTCATAATTTAATAGTTAATTGATCTTTAATCAGTACGTCGTCGTTATTTAATTAATTGTTGAACTCACCTCTCTAAATCAACTAGTCATGATGAAGAATTCTAAAGTGAAAGTACCTACCTTACTCTCCTATTCAAATGTCATTAAATTGTGCTTGTCGATATTCTATTACTCACGTTTTTAAACTGTTATAAGTAATAAAATTTATCGATTAATTAATTTGTGGTGGATTTATTGCGAATAAAAAGTAAAACAAGTGTTTGTTTAAAAGTAGCGTAAAAACTTAGGTATTTCCAAAATTATTTTATAATTTTAGTTATTTTTAAACTGGCAATGCTGAGCACCGTCAAATAGTTTGGAGGTTATCCTATTTTACGGAGAGATTTCAAGGAACGGAATTGTGCAAAGACGGTATCCAACAATTAGTCTTAATCTTAGCTTTTGTAAAGTTTTAATAGGTTGTCTCTTAATTCTTGTCTCATATTATAATCCAGATTGGACAAGTAATAAAACTTTGTATTTCTGTCAAAATAATAAAAGTCTCCAAACTTGAGAGATCAATAACTTGTATTTTTTCTACTTAAAAAACCTATCGCTCTTAAATTTGATTTTTTGAGTGCCGGATTTTTGTAAATTATTGGGGGTTGAAAAGTGATTTGGTAGAAACATGATAGTTGGCTCTGCAAACACACAGTTTTTGCATTATCTTTTCATTTCTTTCTACTTAATTTCAGTGATGTTTATGTGCTAGAAATTCAATTTTTCGGGTGTGAGTATAAATCACAGCAAAAAGAGCATGATAAGGAAAGGAAAATCTTTTTTGTGAATACCTTTTGTATGCAAGCACAAAAGGGAATTGATATATATCATTTTTAGTTTGAAAAAGAAATTGTGTAATGTAAATTAAGGATTAGAAGCCTCATCAACCAAAATTGCATGAGTCTATGCTGAAAATACTTTGGTCAGATCGATTTCTGTGTGTCTCTTCGTTATACTATTATGTCGGTTGTGTGCTTCTAATAACACCACTTGATCCCATCTCATACCAATTGCATGTGGCATGGCGATATTAATTTCTATACCATTTTGCAACCTATCAACACCTCGCATCGTGCAATTTATGACGGATTTCTGAATTCATTTTGCTGTACAAAATTCCCAGATTACACAACACGATAAGACAACCTCTTTCTCGTGAAAAAAAGTGACATTTCTACTCTGTGCCAGTCAAAGTATAGCTGAAGGTAAGGTATAGGTATTAGACATTGTCGTCGTCTGCGTCTGGGTTCACAATGACACTTGAAGGGATTCCAATTCCATCCATGATGGTGCTCATATCTATCCAGGATCCCACCGAGCTCGCACCGACTACTGCTAGGTAAGGTATACCTTACCTATGCACGGCAGGCCGGCTACATATGTACATTTTTTATCTAGGAACGAGTAAGTTGTCTGTCACAATAAAACAAAAGCCTAAATAATATGCATAAATCCGCTGTCATCGAATGAAGTTGTTGTTTTCATACACGCTACTATATCGCTATGACCACCATAATACGCGGACCCGTTTCCACATCGATTCTACTATTATTCCTATAAGCTATAACTACAGGGCTAATAAGTATGCAGACATTATGCGGTGTTAATTATCGAATACGATCCGAATGCGACTGCTAAATGCAAGATTACACGTGTGTTGCTGACTTAATAGAAGGAGACACCTAACGTGTTGTATAGACATAGAAGACGGGCCACCCGGAGTCAGCCGCGTATCTGACGGAGTCTATCTATATCTCTATCCATCCATCACACATGTTGCGCATTGTAATCACAAATTCACATGAATTACTAATAATAATCCGAATCCCGCTTTATTTTATGCAAATATTCAATTTCAGCCAGATATTGAGTATTGCGGTGTTCTTGGCTTTGCGCACCGCTGCTATGTGGATGTCGAAGGCGGTGAAGTGCGGCAGCAATGGGTGCGGTCAGGTGTACCAAATTTTTATGATACCCACCTACATACCTTCTGCCTTCCACATGTTCAATAATTTAGCTGACCATTTCTATTGTCGATTATATACGATTTCCCCTCGACAAGAATTATTGGCTTGAGATATTCTCAACCTCAAACGGAGGTAATAATTTGAATTGTAACAAAATATGATGCATATTATGGTTCAATAAATATTCCATGCCAATGGCGGCACCCCCTTTTCCTGTATGTTGACTACAGGGAAGAATCTATTCAGCGGAGGCCTACGAAGCAAACGACCAGTGCAACCGATACCGACAAGAAAAACAACTCAAACAACAAACTGGAGAGAAAAGGGTTGGTTGTCAGCTGACCAATTGAATTCATTTGAAATCACTGCGTCGGTTAAGAGAAAGAGAAGCAGAAAAGGAAGAAACGCAAAAAACGGACGAAACAGAGACAAAGAAGAAGAGAAATTGGAAGACGAAGGAAATGAAGGAAAGATGATTCAGAATGCGAGGAAAGAAAAGTGGGAAAAAGAAGCCAATTGCGAAGAGGAAGAAAAAGAAACAAAAAAGAATGGAAACAAGCAGATTGGTAAGAACAGAATTAAAAGAAAAAGAAGATTATGATGAAAAATAAGAAACCCAAGAAGGATTAAGATAGTAATAAAGAAGAAGAAGAAGAATCAGAAAAGATAGAAGTTGATAAAGAAGAACAATAAGAAAGATTAAAAGAAGAAGGAGAACAATGTGTAAGAAGAATAAGGTTTAAGAAGAAAAATTATAAAAAAAAACTTTGAAAATGACTTCAGGAATCGGCATAGAGGCATACTCTGCAAAAAAAATAATTGTATCAGTCGACATGCAATCGAACAAAAAGTGAAGCAACTAGATCGGAAGAACCTACATCTCAAAAAAGGATAAAAAAAACTGCTTAATCTCTTACGTCAACAACTGCTTCTATTAGCAGCACTTTTTGAAGATTTGAAGATCTATTGTTGAATGAATCATATTGAGCAGCAAATCGTGAGCTTGAATTTATTTTTAGTCAATAACTGAACAGTCAGTATTTTAGTACTGACTGCTAACTGCTTATTTTGCAGTTAAACTACTGAGTAACAGTAGGTACTAACTTGCAATTAAAATTAAAGTCAATGAAGTACGACTGAATTGACTGCATTACCAATTTACTACAGTCTTTTACAGTTCTGCATTGAAGTGCCTGACATTTAGCATAGACATGGAAGATTAGCTGATTTTTAGACCGATCTCAGGCAAGAGGAACTAGATATAGTTGAGGTTAACCACGAATAAGGATCCCGAGTTATCAAAACTGTTGGCTTCCATTTGCGTTCCTGGTATAGAGCTGGCTGAAGAAGATTGTAGGCCTAGGGCCAAATAAACAAAGAAATAGAGTCGTCAAGAGCTCACAAGTGCCTGACTTATCAGAAAATGTTAGTTTCTTCTCACAATTCCAGAGGTTGAATATCAAAATCGAACCACTTTGAAGTAAACTATTGTCAAGTCCATATCTCCCAATTTCAACAACTAACTCTTAACCATTTCCTGGGTTCATGTACCTATCAGAAATGGAATGCATTGACAAAGGGTCCAAGAAAATATATTCCATGCCTTGAGATTAACAGATTAACGCCCTTTTGAAACAAAATTCGTCTTAGCTGACTACCCTTTAATAAGAATGCGCCCCCTTTAAGCACATACCTGCGTGTTCACAAAAATTGGCTACTGGCCAGCATAAAGTATATCATAGATAAAATTTCAATTGACATGACTTTCGCATGGCCCATATGGATGTAGAATTATTGTTAAAGTACACAAAAGACATCCATCGATTCGCACGTCAAATAAACTATGTTATTTTTGACAGCGCGACCTAATAATAGAGGGCTTGGAGTATTTATAGCTTCTTTGCATATGCTGTGTGTGATGATCGGTAGCTGATATCGCTTTCGAAGAAGCCACATGTCTATCCTGAATACAAGACTCTCAGCTATATTATAAGCGATCATAACTCGAGATCATTTGAATGCAAAACAAACAATGAGCGTGCTTTTGTTTTTGAATTATGACTGCTGCTGCTGCTGATGGTGATTGTGTTGTTGCTTCTGTGCGCTACGCTGCGCTGGGGCCAGATATTGTTGTGGAATTTAGCAAACATCACCGTTGGTGGTGGTGATATGTTGGAGAAAGACACAGCATTCGCTCGATCTGATTAAGGCTGGTATTTCCTGTATATACAGTAAAACAGAAAAATGATGATGAACATGATATACCTTCACGATTCTTTGAATGTGTTGTATACGTGAACATTCATAACTACATCTGTATGTATGTAGATTATTTTTATGAGCGAATTTGAGGGCACCCTCGGTTATGAATTATTCAATATTTTCGATATTAGCGATGCGAAATCGTGTTATTTGTTGTATGAAAGTAGCTACTTTCAAAGCAAATTGTAATGAGAATCAAGTCAAACAACAGCACAAAATTTATCGCAGTAAAAAAAGTAGGTATTTGTTTTTGTTTTTTTTTCCAGATGGATAATAATCAGACAAGATTTATTAATTTTATTCATTTTGATATTATAGATCATTAAATTATAGATAAGTGACTTTAATATTTTTAGCTAACAACACAATTAATTTATTTATTAATTTTTTGCCTAACAAATGGCAATTTTGCACGGAATACTTTCTAGGAATCTAATTAATCTGTTAACAAGTTTGTGTTGTTATTCTGAGTTTCAATATACTATCTGTTGGAACTTTGGGTAAGTGTATTTAAAGTGGCGTCAGACTTAATTAAATTGAAACGAGTTTTTGTGCACAAGTTAGCTTTGGAAGTTTTTTTCGTTTGAAATTCAATATAATAAAGGAAAATCTATATTTTTTAAATCGATACATCGTTTCATCATTATTTTTGGTATTATTCCGATTATTCCAAAAGGTATGATCCTCAAATTCCAACATTAATAAAGTCATGTCGAGCTATAGTGCTCAAATTCATGGATATTAACCAGTTTATGGATAAAAGAGCTTAATTGGTTTCATTATTCGGCCAGCATTCGACAAATTTAATTATATATTTTAATTCTTTCTTATATGGTCACTGTGGCGTATGTGTAACCTTTTTTTTTAATATTTTAAATTTTTTCTATTCTTAAACCATTCGTCAGACGAATGGAATTTTGTTCCCCATTCGCTGATTTTTCAAGAGATAAATTTTATCATGCGAAAGTTTCGACAAAGGGTGCTAAGATCTCCGAGCTGTACTTACATTAGGTAGTCGAGTCAATAATAAGGCCTTTGAAAAAAAATGATCTTATAATTTGTTTAAAATGTATCGTTGATTGACGTTGTTTTTTTTACTGGAAGTTTTTAAGGGTTCTCCAAGAATTTTGTTACAACTACAATTTAAATTTTTAGATACAAATGTTTGTTTGTTAGAAAATATTGAAATTTTGTGAAGTGATAGAAGTGATACAAAAAAAAATGCAAATCTGGGTCGCACGTACTTGCAACTACTTTTTAGTCTAAATGTCCCTTTTCTATATTTTATGTTTTCGTAAATGAATTTTCAGTGTTTCGTGTAATTTTTCTTTAGTGAAACAAAATGTTCAACAAAGTCAGTTTGGGGTAAGTTGGTCTGTCAGTGGTCCAATTTGTTCCGCTAAAATAAAAAATTTGCTGTTTTCTATTTATCCTCCAATATTTTTTGCTTTCCGAATGTTGAGTTATACTCCAATAACTAAGACATTAATTTTCGTCGCCTTTAAAGTATTAATTTAATGTTAGGGCATTAAGGGGTTCTTTTTTCTGCGAGGAGCTCTTATGAGATTTTAATTTTTTTTTTTAAGCATACTTGTTTTTTTGCATTTAGTTAATGTATTCTGTTCGTGTTATTTTTATTTTTTCTTATAACCTAATTTAATTTTTCTTACCGTCTATGTTATGGTAATAATATGTTTTGAAATATCGGTACTTGGCAAGAGATGATTTTTCAAACATTTTAGTCCTTAGACCAACTAACCCCACACACTGGTTATAACTTACCCCGCTAGTGGAGCAAGTTGGGCCACCTTGACTTTTTTGCATTTGAGACAAAATAATTCTTCAGCTATTCGATACTTTATTTTTTCAAATTGCATTAAAAAGCTGAAATGTAATACTTCCTAGTCAACTTGGTTTCATTGCTGTATTATGAAAAAGTGTCCCAACTAGCCCCGCCGCGCGCCGTACTCTACTACAAATTTGAATTTTTTAACTGTTTCAAAGAAAAATGGTACTGATTTTAAAAATAATGGAGGAATCCATAACCCGGAATGTAGAAATTCTCAAAAGTTTTGGTAAAAATCAATATTTTACACTTTTGTAAAAAAAATTCTTAGAAAAGTTTTTTACTACCAATGTAATTCATGTTTTTCTTAAATCATCGATATTATTAATAAGTAATATCACATTTGAAGATAGAACTTTACTGAAGTTATAACAATTTTTACTTAGATTATACCCCACCATCACTACTTGAATTTTCTTGACTTATTTACGGAAAACGATGCATAAAAAATCCTCAAAAGGGTCTAAAAAAAAGGTGGTTTACAAATTTCAGGAAAATATTAATAAGCATCTAAAACCAAAATGTCAATAAATATAAGTGACCTGTTTTCTAGTAATTAATTTTTCAAAACAAAATTAAAATTTTTTTTTAGAAAATCAAAAAAATATTTTTTTTTTAAATTCTGTTATGAAATAATATACAAATTGCGAAAAAACCATTTGTGTTAAAATTTTCATGATAAGGAGAAAATCATGAAAAACAGGAAAACGGTTCTATGAGAGGTACCGTTATGAAGCTATGAAAAAATGTTTTTTTTACTCAAAACAAGAAAATTGTTTTTGAAAAATAAAATGTTTTTGCATTTTCGTCATATGGCCATAAGGCAGGTACCGTAAATTTTGGTCCTAAGAAAAAAATCAATTTTCCCTCTAGGGAATCACTCAAAACCCTTAGTTACCAAGTTTGAAGAGAATCGCTTCAGCGGCTTAGGCTGTAGAACGAGACAAGTACAGACAGAGAGACAGACAGAATTGCCAAACCCACTTTCTCCGAATTCTTCTCTATCATCGTAATGTCATGTGTTACTGCTATCTCCAGTTAAATATTTTTTACGAATCCTAAACTTGCGTTATAGTACCTATATAGCAAGTAAAAAAAAACGACAATAGCACTCGAACAGAAAATTGTCTCAAAAACGTGTTTTATGAAGTTTCATGACTGCTCTTTATTTTTTATTAACACCATAATTTATGTGACCCCATATTTTTGCTTTTTTTCCCGTTGTGCTTTACCTTTGATCAAAATATGAATTTTGATTTTTTTCTTACCTATCTACTGGCTTCCGTTAAACGGAATGATAGCAAAAAATATGATATTCACTCCATCGCCATATTAAAATGTCTTCTTCTGCTATCATATATAATCTTTTATTTGCACTTAACACAAAACATTATTGACTAAAAACAAAACCATAACCCATAACTCAACCATTTTCATAAAAGTAAAACCAATTTCTCCCATCACAAAAGATCCTTATGTTCGATTATGGTATCATGTTACACCATCATCATATAATGTTCCATTTCATATCCTCTCTCAAAAGTCATACTCATTAATTTTACTATTGAATCCATTATTAATTTCTAATAATTCGGTCATTTGTTATCGATAATAACTCGTGTACGCCTCAGATATTCCCTGATACCAGGCAATAATACTGTTCTATTCTGTTCTTCTTTTTTTAAGGTTTGAGCTTTTATACAATGTCTGAGTGAACACAAAAGACCCAATTCCCAACGCAAGAGCCATCTAATAACTTTGCAACTTTATCAAAACGCGCAAGGAATCAAAACCAACCACCAGAATCATTTTTCGTTGTTGTTGTTGTTGCTGTTGCTTTCAAATACCTCTCACAGAAAAAGTATCTAGAACTGTATGACTTATGGCTCCATATTTTGTTGGAGGATGACTGCTGAAGTGTGGGGACGAAGCGGTAGACAGACACATTAGAACTCTGACTCTGACCATCAGGTTGCAAGTCCACTCCTTGGGACTGAACCGAAGCAACATATAACATATGAGCGCAGAGCTATAAAAATCCATTACTTCCCATGTGAGTGCGAGGATCATAAAATTCTATTACGATGATTTATGGATGTGGAACGAGCCGGACCAAGGAATCGCTTCTATAAAACAGCAACAGCACATTCTATACCAACACCACATATACGCAGGACGTCAAGGGAAATATTTGAGGGTGCTTAGTGCTTAATGGATGGACATTTTTTCCTGTTATTGTGCTGTCCTTGCAAAAGTTGAATCCTTGATAAAAATCAACACACACATACTCGAACAGTCATATAAAAATGGAAACAAAGAAATACTCACAGAAACAGCAGTCAAAAAAACAAACAACAAACCTAAACAAAAATAATAAAAAAAGAACAAAAAACCAAGTAAGACCCTCGATGAAGAATCATGATTGTCGATGATGTCGATGATGCTGGTGGCGATGATGATGATGATGATGATTCTTAGTACCAGTACCACACCATTCCATCCGAAACATCCCAATCCACTGGGTGTCCCCCGCCCTCCCCATCTTCCGTCAACAATCCAACCGCTTGCGCGAATCCCGAAATCAATGTTGCAAAAAAGCATCTCTTCCATCCGCAAAAGATAGCTTCTTCCTTGCTGCGAGAGGCGAGAGACAAGTCAAAGACGAGACGAGTCAGGAGTACCAACAGAGTCTATAGGTATAAGTTCCAGTGCCTATACGAAAAAAATGTGTATTTTTACGAATCACGGTTTCGATGTTTCGCATGAATACGTAATTAAATCTATAAATCGGCCAATTAAAATGCTTTGATATCGTGACAACACAACATTGGACATCGACAGAAGGAATTAAAATTATTACAAACACACTCGCACACACACACACACTCACTCGCATACAGAAACACACAGTGGGGCGAAAAATCAGAAGAAGAATTCAACATCAGTTGTTTTGTTAGTTTGTGGCATCAGGAGCCAAGGGAGAAGACCCGCACAACCGATGCGAGGATGGGGTCCTTGGCGCGAAGGGTTTTCACAGTGCGATTCTCTATGCGAAGTCACTATACACAATTTTACAACTTAGGTTAGGACTAGGCGCCGCGTTTTGGTGGATTCTTCGATTGCTATGTGATGGCGGTGTTTATTTATTCTTCTCTGTTGTAGGTAGGTTTTGTGTTGTTTGTAAAGATAAAAAAAAAATAATCAAATAGGTTTGGGAAGATCATAGGCTTACATCTGTGAATGCTAGGACTGCAAATTCAACAGCGAAAACCCACCTATTGGGAAAAATTAAAGCGTTGGTTACAAAAAGGCTTACCTAAGCATAAATGAGGTAGAAATTTGAGGTATTTAGAAAATTATTTAAAAAAAAAACAAATATCGGAAGTTTTATGTAAACAACTCCCGAAAAACAGGAAACTTGAGTCCAAAGGCTTCAAGTTGGTAAAAAGCAAAGAGCGGTCAGGTCACTGAGCTGTTCTGCTACGAACAATGCATTCAAAAAAATTGATTTCTATCAAAATAGTTTGCCCTGTTCTTTCAAAAAGATTAAATGTTTCATATGAAGAAGGAATTCTAAAAAAATATATACTTTTTGAGAATACCTTATCCCTAGTATGTGCCCAGCTCGAGTAAGAGTGATTGTTTTGAAGTAAAGAGCTCTCTAAGATTCGGTTGACCTAGTATATATTCAAAACTATTGAAGTGATTCAGCTGAAATTTATAGGACTTATTTCATATAGCATCAGCTAAGACCTCAAACCAAATTTGTTTAAATTCATCGATATATAGTCACATTATTTTAAAACAATCACGATACATTTTAAAATTCCGTAGTTTTTGGGATGTACAATGCAAAAAACCTTAAATTTACTAGGGGATAGTATAGAATTTCTAAACTCTTCTACTGGCCAACTTCTACTGGCCAACTTAATTATGGTGTCAAGAAGGTAGTAATCAAAGGAAAGCCAATTAAAAAGGATATTTTATGGTTTTCAAAAGGAGTAATTTTTATGGATTTTTCAACATTTTTTTTGTGAAGAATCCAGAAGTCGTACAAAAAATTAGTCAAGACTTAAATTTGGTTATTTGTTCTACATAAACAGTTTTAGCGACAAATGTTCAAATTTTGGATTATGCACCAAAAACAATAAAAAAATTTTTGGTAAGTTATTCAATGATTTCTCATGTTTCTTGTGATAAATTTTTTTGAATAACATGACGTGCTAGGGTAGTTTCTTATTTAGATTTAGCGTGCCAAAATTTTCCCAAAAATTTTTTTTTCCTTTAAAGACTTTTATGAGCAACCATGCAAGCATGTAGAAAAGCATAAATACTTACCTACTACTTTCTTAGCTGACCAAGTCTAGGTAGAAATTCCGTTTTCAAGAACACTTGTTCAGAAGTTCAATTATCACTGATAAGCGCACATTTTTTGATACCATAGCTCTAGGGACCTAAATTGTTTGTGATATGATTGAGTGGGCTTCTGGCAAAGATCACTGATCGATCAGTGGGATTGGGAAACACTGTTGGCCCTTAACATATCCTGGTCAGAAAGTTTCATTGGTTTTGCAATGGAATGGTATGTGTAGTGGCAGGTGGAGTGATTCTAAATTGGTGACAGCCACTATCTCAGGCTCCAGCTTCAGCAACCCATAGATAACGTATACGAGCGAGTTTGACAAACAGAAAACCTGATGTATACAAGTCTTTTCCCCAAAAAGGGTTACTGTAAATTTTGGTCAGCTTTAAAAAGGCATTGTTTTTAAAGACATTTATGAGCTCACTATTGAACACACCATTGAGCCATCGTCTGAGATAGAAGTCATCTACGTGATGTCGTCTATAGATGTAGAGGTCACCTTGGTTCCCATTCAGAATCGTATAACTTTAATTGAGTTCAGCCAAAGTGTTCATGAGATTTGCTCATCAGATGGGTTTCCGTAGTATCACTCGTTTATGCTATTAAATGTTATTAAGCAAATTATAAACAAATCCCATTTTTTTTTTTTATTCTAGAGGTCGCTACGGTCGGTCGTCTAGGAGTTTAGTACTACCAGATTCCTGTTGTCTACGGCTGAACGTTTGCAGAGGAGATACTTTGCCTTGTAATTATGACATACAGTGGAAAATGCAATAACATATGCTTTCTTAAGTTCCTCTCATGTTGCATGGAAGTCTCCAGACCCGTTTCTTAATAAAACTTCACAATATTAAATAAGCTAGAAAAATCTACTAATGACTAAATATTCCCACTACTTACCCGCCAAATATTGAAAGAAAACCACGAAAATTAAATTGATACTAACCACCCTCTCATTGATTTCAAGGACGTGTGTGTGGCAGTATTTTTAGTGCGATGATAAGTTTTTCACTACAGCACGGTGCTCCATCAAAATTTTCAAAATTCACCCTCATCAATAAACCATTGCGATGGTATTTTTAAAAATTTTACTCAAATTCTTCACTGACACCCCATCAATACATTCAGGTGCCAATTTTATCTGTCAGCAGTATGATCGTCTAACATTTCTTCATTTCTTTTTCTTTGCTTATAATTATGTATTTTGTCGGGTCTTTACTGTTATGAAGTTGTTTCAACAAGAAATTCGTTTACAATAATCATAAATCAACACAGTCATATTTTATATCCTTATGGAAAAATCAGAAGAAAATTGTTTATAATAGCACGAATAGGGTGACCATCTTTACCAAGAATAGATTTTTTCTTACGATTCGCTTAAGCTACTTAGAAGATTTTCATAAAAAAATTGCTCATAAAGGCACGTCAATAATAAGAAAGGGTCATTATTTTCTTAAAAATGTTTTTTTATTTTTAAGTAAAAATTAAGGAGAAACCCTGTATAAGTTTAAATTTTAGACTTTGTCGGTTAAGAAAAAAAATTGTAAATTTACTTCAAACAGAACAAAAATTTACTGCCCCCCATTTTGAATAATGAATCTTTTTTTTTAAGTGTATGGTAACCTTAATCTCATACTTCTCCTCACTTTGTAAACATAAATATCAATTTTTGAATAATATCAACACAAAAAAAGTAGACAAAACAGAAGTTTTTACCACTCATTCGTCGCACTATCTTATAGAAAAAAAGTATTTCAAGTGATCTTCAAAAACAACAAAAAAATAGTGCTTCTAGCATTGAAAACACTTATGCCAGTGACAGGGTCGTTACAGCATGGCGTTACAATACTACAATGTTTACAATATACCTTTCTGCGTGTATCTCAGATGCGTGTGATGTTGATATAGAAAGACGATCAGTCTCAGAGAAAGTGATGTTTCACTAAAAGATATAAATGCTACAAAACACAGTGAAGAGATCACACATTACTCTTAATACGGATCAACATTGTTTATAAACAATAATTTTTTTTCTTTTTTAATAATAATTTTTCTTCTTTGCTTCATTACGTTGAAGTTGAAGAAGACGTGTTAGTAATGTTAATTTTGAATTGAAGTGCATTGAGATGTTATAGCTGGATGATGAAGTTCAAAAAACGTATTTTTAATTTTGAGTTTATAGAAGAGGAAGTAAACAAAAAATATTGAAAAACATCATAAATCAATTACGCTATAAGGTATATGAAGTTTTTAATGACATGAAGAATGCGCTATGATACGAATTTGAAACACTTTTCAAGACAGATCATGGATGTACTCCTTCATAAATATAATTCTAAACCTAACAAGTTTTTTTTTTAGTATAAAACGTAGACCAAATCTGCTATGCGTATTCCAGATGAGAGCATATGAGACAATGCCGGAAATAATAAACACTACTAATAGTTCTAGAATATGTGTTTTTACACAAAATAATTTAAGCATATTTATGATTAGAAGAGGAAGGTGATGGTTTATCAACCTAAGTACAGATATAAATGTTTACCCTTTATTTGAGGGTTTTTCAAAATGCTAGAACGTACCAAACCTAATGACTATTGATTAAGATTCAACATACCAAAATCCTTTCGAAAATAGTAATAGTATTCAATTGGATCACGACGGACTCTTCAAGATCTGAGGACCTAAGTATTCAATTGTTTGAATCGAATTTTTAAGTCGTTGAACTGACAAAATAAAAATACAGCATCCAATTTTCAAAAAATTGAGTTTTCAAACAAGAAAAGAAAAAAGAAAAAAAAGTAAAGAAAATTTCGTGTATAAAATTTCATCAAAAGCGGTTATTTTACTTAAGAGCAAGTCAAAAATGAAAAAAAAAAGTATGGGAGGTAAACGTTAGTAACATTTTAAAAAAATATTTCTTTCATTCCAAAAATGAGATCTTTTCAACAAATTTAGGCACAAAAATTTGTATTAATGTGTTTCGAGCCGTTTTTGAAAATCGTGGAGAAAAGCTTGGAAATGAGAGGAAAAAACAGTGCAAAGTCACGGGAAACATGCGAAATTCCGTGGAATATCACGGTTAAAAGCGCTGAAAGAATTTTTAAATAGTAAACTTTTTTCCGCAAATTTGCACTCTTTTTCTCTCGTGATATTTTGCGAACTCTTATTTTTTGCATTGAAGCATTTCACATTTTCCCCAAATTTTTCTCATTTTTGTTTTCCTCAACTTTCCACACTTTTTTCTATGAATTAACAATTTTTTTTCAATGGTAATTGGCGTTGCTTCTGCTCACGCTACGGAAAGACTTCAAACTCAATGTCTTGGCTTTACATGTAAAAAGTAAAAATAACTAATATCTTAAAGCACGTGAATAAGGAGATTTAAAATACAAAAATTAGTAAAAAAGTGAAAAAATAAAAGTCTCACGTGTTGATCGCTACTGTACTTGTGTGTGGTTCAGTACTTGCTTGATAAGAGATGCTTTTTGGAAAAAGGATTAAAAAAATTGGTATTTGTTTGTAGTCCTGCCTGTTATGTCAAAATTCGATTTAAAATTTGTACTAATATCGCTATTAATTAATCAAATTAAGCTTATTTTTCATATTCGCATTGATTATACCAATTATGTGTGAAAGTAATGTGTTTAGTTCCATTTCCTTTCCTTTTTGTTCAAATACACGACATTAACAAATTAGCAACAAACTACCTTTGAATTTATTATACGGATTAATATTGTTCAATAAATTCATGGGAACCAGTTTTAAATTTCATAAATCGTATTATTAGTTTAAAAATGATCCGTATAATTTTTTTAACAAAAAAGGATAACTAGACGTCATAATTCACGTGTTACTTTCCTTCCACATAAAAGTAACATCCTTTTCTATTAAAATGGTGCCAATAAGACATGGAGAAAATTTAATAATACAAAATTAAAATCACCATGAAATTTGTAATACATCCAAAGTGTGCAATATCCTTCTTTAACAATTGAACATATAAATCCTTGGAAATTACCAAATTATAAATCCTATTTGCATACATTTGTTCCGCAACTTTTTTTTCATCATCTAACTTCTTGTATTGTAGAAAATTTATACAGTTAAACGGAGATACAAATAATACATGCTACGTAGATTGTGGATGGTGGGGTATAGAAAAAGGAAGAAGAAAAATAAAAAAGGATACAAAACCTTCGGTAAGATACCATTCGACATAATAATGATGATGATGATGTAATTCTCTTCGCGTGACCAATTAATTTGATTGTGAAATGGTATTAAAATCCAATACAAAAGTACACATTGTCCCCAGGATAAAAGTATACACAAGCAAGGACATTCACAAGATACACTCACTCGGTATACCGACACAGAACGCAGAGGGGTGTTTTAGTGTGTTTTTTTATTCAGAATGTTTTAGGTGATGTTTTGCATATATGATGCGACGACGAGAACGAAAACGACAACGAACGATTGTTATTTGTCATCAAGCGCAGCGAATTCTTATTCAAATTATTAATTCTTTATGCTTCCTCTGCTGTGGGCTGGTGCAGGGATAATATAGTTCCTAGAAAGAAGGGTGGCACTCCTGGCTTTAAAATAAAATCGTGAGTTAAATGATTTGAAAAATTGCCTTGAAACTTTTGAATTATTAAAAAAAAGTAGGTATACCTATTCAAGGATTTCTATTCTGTTGTTGTTTTTAAAACAGAAGGACTTTCTTGAGAAATCTTTGCTAAGTTGTCTTCGTCCATAGATAATAATTACATCCGCATTTTGGATTCCTGCAGAGATTTTAACTGCTTCTTTGTGGTTTTTGTCTATTTTCTGCAAAACCCACCTTCTTTTCTTGAAATATCTATATCTTCTATACTCTCACACACACCAAGAAAAGGAAAACTTTTCGTTCGTTTTTCGTTCCGTTGGCTGAATCTTTTTCCAAAGGTTTTTGTGCCATAAGAAAACCTGAACCAACTTCGAAAAACTATCAACCGAATAGAATACTATCCTAATTAATCCTTTTGCTTTGGGTGTTAAATGAAGTTTTGTGGATTGGGGTGGAAGGGGCACTCTTCAAAACATAAAATGTTCGTCCTGTGTGACGGAGGACGTTAGAGGTGAATAAAGAGTAAAGTCGCTGCAGCACCAGCAATCACACTATACCAGTGCTGTGCTGATGATGGTGCCTCTTGGCTCTTCTTTTTCTTCTTCTTCCCACTTCTATAGATATCTTCTCTGAATCCTTGACTAGAACTTATTTAGTTTTCATATAATAGGCATTCATTTTGTGTGTTGGATAGAGTTTTCCAATTAAACTTTATCCTTTTCCTTTTTAATTTACCGGTTACATGCTTTGTCGCCTTTTTGGGTTTGAGTTGAAGCTTGAAGAAATAAATTCCAGGTAGGTAGCAACCTACCTGCAGGCAGAAATAGCTATATAGAGAGGTCATTGTACATGAAATGAAAATTAAGAAAAAGGATTAAGATTCATGATTTTTCAAAAAAAAAAAAAAAGAAACACACAAATTTGTAGAAATAATTTGTGTAAAGGCGTGGCTTTCTTCGCTAAATGAATGCACAAACGAAAGTTAAGCATTTTTTAGCCTACCTACATTTTAGTGAAGTTCATAAAACCAAATTTAATTGATATTTAAACTAATAGGTACTCAAAACTTATATTTAAAAAAATACATGTATAAGATCCTAATTGTAGGTTTTTGTGGACTTTACTTTAGTCATTGTCTTAGAAATCCTAAGTATTTTTGAGCATAACTCAAAGCTAAGCCAAATTTAAAAATTTACTTTTTGTACCAAAATTTATCTTTCCAACGAGTTTGAAAAATTTTTGTGTTTATTGAATTTATAGTGTTTTTGAAAATTTTAAGTTAATCGAGGAAATTGAATTTGTTTCTTCTAATTGGACCGGCAATATTAGGTGAATCACAAAATTTTTTAAAAGAAATAATAAAATGGCATAGTTACTTTGGACCATACATGAAGTTTTTCAAGTAGTCACTTTAGTAATGAATATTGTTTGTTTTTTTACATTTCTGATACAGTTTTTCGACTTGGAATTACTTCAGAAACCCATGGTATTCGTTTGCGATGGTAACTGTGGTTCAAACTGTATATTATCATAAATTTATTCTCCGCCACTGGTTGATTTTTTAAAGTAATGAAAACCATTCAAGTTAATTTTCAAAAATGTATGTTGTTTTCAGAACTCAAAACCAACGTTATTGAGCGGTTAAAAAAAAATCTGTACTAGATCCCCAATTTTTGTTTCCCTGTCTATCATTTTTTAATGGAGAATTTCTTATAACCACAATTACATCGTTTTGGAAGGTCTATGAAAAAATTTAATTTTCGAAAAAAAAAAATCATTTTCGAAAAAAATCATAAAATGTAAGTGTTTAGTTACTGTTCGCCTACTTAACTTATAGTGTGTGTGTATAAGTAAAACAGCAATAAAGGGCTGAAAAAGTCTATGTCTGGTTGGATTTTTTCCCCAGAAAAAATTGGAACTTTTTTTTTTAAATGAAAATTTTGTTGTAAAATAATAAAAAAATGCTTTTAATAGAAATCCGTTGAATAGTTTACGAGAAAATCAGAAAAATATTATCAAATTAATATTTCCATAATGCCACGGATCCATCACTTTAATTTCTACGGCCTCAATTCACACAACAGAAACATTAAATAATTTGATACCTACTTCTTCTTCAGGATTTTTCCCTAACAGTTCTAACGATCGGAAACTAATTTTAGTATGCAGTTATACAAGAATTGTTAATGTTTCCATTTTACTGAAATTTCGCCGATAGTCTCTGATATAAGTAACAGACCTTGATTTATATTGTTGATCGCACACATCATTCAACAAACATACTTACATACTAAAGAAGTATGAGAGGGAAATATAACGTTCGAGAAACTGTAATAACTTGTCTTGTTAAAAGTCAATCAATTTTCCAACTCCAAACATACCTAATATTTTATCTACAACAAACAATAGAAATTTGTACTAACGCACAACAAGCAGAGACAATTATTAAATTGCTGATAATCATCAAAATGAATGTTTATGGATTTTCAAAATCATTACTTAATTTCTAAAAAAACCGACACGAATCCAATTAAAAACAAATTTTCCTAACGTGGGTGCTTGAATCATTTTATAAGGATGACTTCGATTAACTTGTGCATGACTAATATTGTTTTATTTCTTTCACACATAACAACATAAATTATAAACTCATCAAATGAGAACTCCTATATTACTCTCATTTGGGCTGTCCCATTAACTCATTGACATTTGCCAGAAATTCTTACAGGAATACCAATCCAATAAGCAATTCCATCATATCATAAATATACTTATGCCTATCGCAGGAAACTCACTTTTCTCTGCTAGCTAGTCTATAGTCTATTAGCGGTGTGATCTATAAAATGTATCATTCTGCCTGCCGCTTGCTTGCGCTGGCAACTTTTCAAAACCTACTCATCTTGAGATATTAATTTGTCCAGCTAAATAATAAAGTAAATCATAAGTAAGATGACGTTGCTAATGTCTTTATAATGAATGTGTTGAGTCTAATAGCGGGACGGGTTCTGGTTCTGGGTGTGTGTTTTCGAGATATGCTATAGTGGCTGGCACACTGACTAAGGCTGTTTTTGAGTTATTGAAAAATCATAGACGTCATTTGATGGTGTTTGGCGTTCTATATCGTAGATATATATTAAGCAGCACTTAAGACAAAATGTGACTATTTAAATTCCTGTGGTTTTTCTTGTGTGGTGAAATATTATTTTTATTTAATGACATATTAATACGAACAGGCGTTTAATTTACTATCTTTATTTATTTATTTTTTTTTTTGTTTGTCTTTTGAGAAAAATCATTTTAATTTTGAAAGATATATGATTGTTTTTGGAAAGTAGAATAAAATATTTGTAAACAGTGGATTGATGTGATAGATGGAGACACGTGTTGTTTCATTTAAGATTTTAGACCTATAGTTTGGATTTTAAGACTTTCCGAGATATAAATCACATATCTTTTTAGGAATAGACAATTATGTGTCAACAAAGTCAAGTAATATTTTTTCGGAAATTAATTTATGAAAAATGGATGTAATAAATTGAAAATTCAGGATGATAACTTTTCAACCTTAACCAATTATTGTAAAGCAATATTGAATTCGTAAAAATTAAATATTTATCGTTAAATGTAATAAGCTAATCAAATTCCTATTTGAAGATTTTTGCTTTTGGTAAATTCAAATTGAACTGAAATTGAATAATAAAATCAAACCCCAAAAACGGCTATTAGCCGAAAAAAAAAACGAAAAAAAACGAAACAAAATAAATGTTTGTAGACTATTTTACGGGTTGTACGGATTTTAACTATTTAAAAGCCAGACCAAATCTTCCAATTCGGGCCAAAAATAGTCTGAGCGATACCCAGTTCTTGAGAACGCCGCCGGGGACGCCTGAACGACAGCGATATTTTCGACCAACCCATTGTCTCACTGACACGGCAACATCACACAACGATTATGTAGACTCAAAGTTTTGCATTTAACTTGTTATTGCCTGTCTAAAGTTGCGGTCACTGACTCCGAATTTCGGTAGAAATTTTTTACAATTTTCAGACGTTTCTCAACCGTGAAAATGTTGAGTTTACTGAATAAATTGACAGTGAAAGTTCGATTATTTGTGAAAGGGTGCGTTCACAAATTAAATCCAAAGTTGTCAAGTCCCCATTTGAAAACCCTCAAACCTTCAACCGTTATTTACGGTAGGTACCTGTAATAGAATCGTTTTTTTTAAGTATTGATTTCACTCGATTTCAAAAAAAAATTTTTATGTTAGACAATTACGTGCGATCCAGTTGTGCATTTTTTTTTTTTTTCGAAAAAGTTGGGTATTAGAAAAGTTTTTCTTGATTCAAATTTCGTTCCATAAACAAATCACATCAAAAGATTTGTCTTCAGTTAAAACTATATTAGGTCACTCGAAATCATGAGAATCAACTAGGACTGTTGGTCCATCAAACGTTACGCGGGCAACTGAGTCAAAGTAAAATGTAGCGATCCCTTTTCAAACCAAACCACGAATTCGTGGCTCCAGCCATTTGTGAAATGTTATTTCAAATTTGATCGTTTTTGTCGTCGATAGTCGTTTGGCTACTTTGTTCATAATGGTGCAATACTGAGTCCCCTCTTCGATGGCATTTGTCGGAGAATCTTATGGATACCGGAAAGTTTCTTACTTACTATTTAGACTCTGGCAACTTCAGTTATGTTATGAACGTTCAAAATCGTAAAACCTATATTTGTTAAAATTTGTTTGTTGCTTATTTTTTTAGAAATATACTAGGACCTTTGCAAATAGGTGCCTTGCCTGTACACATTTTTCTTTAAAATTACAATTTTTCTTGAATAATAAATTCTATCAAATCATTTCCTCAAATCAATCAAAAGCTGACACATTAAAATAAAATGTATTTCTTTTATGAATAATCATTAAACCGTAAAGTATTATATATCCGCAGTATTTTATCTGAACTAATATTGATTAAAACACTCCTATTCGTTTGATTAGGTTCAAAAATTATTTATTAATACTTTTAAGTTTAATACTTCCAAACTTTGAAGAATAAAATTCAATCTATTTCTTAGTGACCTAAGTTACCAAATTGTTTCTGAGTATGAGACCAGAATAGAAAAAAGCTAAGGTGGAATGACAGGACTTGACGATTGGCTAAAGTGACTATTAAAATTAAATTAAATCTTAAGACACGGCTAGCTAACGAAGAACTAAGGCCTAGTAACTGACACTCTCCGTCTCCAGTCTCAACCATTTCCTATGTGCATGTAGTCAGCAGAAATGATAGGGATCAACAATTTTATGCCGGTTCCTAACGGCTAGCTGACAACTATTATAATTTTGGAGGTTTTGTCAATAAAAACAAAATACAGATGGTGACGTTTAAAGTGCAAAACCTCTTAAGTGGTTTTCGAATGTTTTTTAGAAACTACAAAACACAATTGTGTTTTTTTATCGACTGACGAGGACCTACACTTTAACCGACAATTTATTGTATTTTAAATTTTTATTTTTTTTACAAAATTTCGAAATGTTTGGTTATTACAAACAACTACTGGATCCATTCCAGAAGATAGTAGTCCATCAATTGTATTTAAAAGAATGTGAACCTATTCCAAAGACAGAGAGTGTACCGAATATACTTTAATATTATTTTGTCATCGTTTGTGCTTAATCGGCGGTGAACAAGTGCCACAATTCCCACTGTCGTCTAAACTCAAATCAACAAGTGTGTCCTCCAACGAAACGGTGTATGCAGCCAACCCCGCGTTCAGTCAACCAAAATGACCACTCCAAGCCTCCAAATCAATGAAAGGCCTGTTTATTATTATTGTATCCATGTGATATCAGAAAAATTATCCGATTCACTAACCGTCATCGTTTTGTCGGCCTCTCTCTCTCCTTTCTCTTCTATATTTCGTTCGAGTATAGGTAACATACAGCAGCCAAAGTGATGACCGTAAACACAGTATTTTCCGACTCCAGATGACTCCATATGATGATAATGCCGATGAATAATTTGCCACTAGGTTATACGGCCACACACTAGAATAACCGAGTAATAAATACAAAGTTTTGAAAAAAATAAACTACCGATTGATAGTGCACAATTAAACTATGGGCAGGAAATGAAAACGATAGAAAATAATTAATTTAATACAAAAAAAAATAAAAAAAAAAAATGGGTGGGTGGTTGAAGGTTTTTTATTTTCATTTTTGTATTTTTTTTTTTTTTTTTCTAGGACAAAAGAAAATATTTTTTTATTTGATTCAAAGGCTTCCGATCGACGGACGCACAGACACGGTATGGAAAAGGTTTGGTGGTGGACAATAACACAAATTTTATTCGTCGTAGGTTGGTCTCCAGTGAAGTGTGAAACCTTTTGTGCATTTTGAAGTATAGATTTGGCATTTGGACGGCAGGTAATTGTTGTATTTTCAATTGATTTTGAATTAAGTTTTGTATTTTGATAAATAATTGTGATGGGAAAAGATTATCACATTGAAAAAAAATAAACTGTTTATAACTTATGTTAGTAAGTTGCTCACAAAAAAAATGTTTTGTATGGCTAAACTATAAAACACACCTATGGGCTTTTGAGGGAATGGTCACACTAGTTGACTAGTTAATATAACTCAGATGAATTTCCGAATGTATTAACTTTGTTTGAAACAGAGTTATTTTTGTTGTTTTATTTGATCTAATATACCCGAAAAATCATTCCGGGAACGCTTCCATAACTCAAAACCTGAATTTCAAATAGCTAAGAATACACTAAAATCATCATTTTCATCAAGAATTTTCAAGTGCACTATAAAAACTGATAAGAATTTCTATTTAATGAAGTTACACGGACAAAGAAGCAATTTTGTATTTATTTAACGTTCGGATGGTGCTACAAATAATCCTTCCGGAATTTCATGGAATTGGTTTATCGTTCCACAAATAATTGTTTGAATGAATAAATTAAATTAAAGTAATAATTGAAGTTCAATTTGATATATAAGGAGCAAACATTAAGTTTGCGTCATTCCGGGAACGCCTGTTTTGGGAGGAATTAAGATTAAAATTATAATGTTGTGTCAATGCTATGATGTAAAATTGTGACCACTCCAACAAAACTCAAAAATATTTCGTTTGATTTTTTTTAAAGAAAATAAATGATAATAATGATCAAAACGGAATGACCTGAAGAAATATTACCGTTACGTAATTAATAAATAATTTCATGTAAATTTTCTTAAGAGAAAATAAGCTGAATATTGTAGCCTGAAGTTCGCAAGTACATATGTTAGGGTTACCAGATTTTCTTAAATAATTTGTTTCTTAAAGAATTTTCGTATCCAGTTAAAATTAATTCGTCCCTATTTAGAAAAAAAAAATGGTTATAAGAACTTTGAAACCACAAAATTGAAAAGTCCTGCAACAAAGATTTAAAATTAATGAAAGAGGAAAAAAAAAAGATTAAATAAAATTTTGCATATTCCTTTGGGTCGTTGTTGGTTGGATATACGTTTATTTCTGATCCAGATCTTCCCATGCAGATCATGACAATCCCAATCGTTATTTTCATACCCCTTGTTGGTATGGAATGGTGTAGGGACAACCGCCTCACCACCGCCGCCCGACTGCCTGATGCTGGAAGACCAAAGAGGATGACAAAAAATTAAATTGGCTAAATACTCATATGGGAAACATATTGAAAAATTAATTCCTTCGAAGAGCTATGTCTCCATGCGGTATTAACCACGAACACAACTCACAACTGGCAATGCGACTTGACTTGGGCGTACCTTTTCCGATTATGCCTTAAAAATGCGCCCTCCTTCGATTCTCATCCGCCACTGTGGACAAATCGATGGAGATACTAACTCACTTTCTGCCTTGGCCAAGCTATCCTGGTTCTGGTAACTTTACCAGATAGGAGAATGGGGAGACGCGATGAGGCGATGCATTGGTGGCAGGCAGCATCCGCAGTTTTTTTTTTTTTTTAATAAGATATCTGTTCTTGGGTTGCAATTTGGTTCCTGCAACTCCCACGATCGGCTCTGAGCTGTGTGTAAAGCGTGGAGCAACTCCATTCATTTGTTAAATTCATCTTCCAGCTTCAGCTTCCCGAGGCGAAGAGAGATGGAGAGTTGTACAAGAAAATCAGAAGAAAAAAACAGATCCTTGCACTAAATACTGTGAGTTGTGCAAAATGCAGAGAGACAAGCCAAATGGAAGCAAGGAATTCAATTGATCTGCGCTGATGCATCTCCAGCATCAGTTCCATTTTAAACTGGGAGAGGGAGACGACGACTTTTGTGACACTCCCGTGTTCCTTGAGTTAATTTTGAAATTCTGCCGCCATAGTGTCGTCGTCGCGTTGTCGCATCTCGTTCAGCCGTCCAGACAACCTGGTCTTTGTTGTTGTTGGTTTTTTTTTTTTTTTTTTTTTTTTGCCAAACATTTGTTGTAGTCATCGTCGTTGTCGTTGTTGTCGTCGTCGTCGTCGTCGATGTCGTCAATTGGAATGGGGCAATATGTTGTGTGTGTTTTGAATTTTTTAAGGATACATCTCCGTTTCTGATCTCTCAGGTGTTGCAGCCTTTTTTTGCCGCTCTTCCTCCTCAGGAAGTTTTTGTTTTTGATTTTTTTTTTAATTTTGTATAGATTTTTGTTGCTGTTGACTTGGAAGAGATATAGATTTTTGTGTGCATTTGTTGCTGTGGCGTGGTTATGTTTTATGCCGCGCGCATTGTCATCATTTTATAATTGTTGAGCACTCGGTTAAGATACAAAAGTTTACCCTCAGCAACGTCAGGAATTCTATTTCAATGTTTTGAAATGTCTTAAGCTGGTTGAAGGCACCAGAGTTTGAAGGTGCTGGGAAGGAGAATACTTTCTCAGGCTTAATGGCTTTTGGTGTGGATAGACACCTTTAATAAATGACTCTTCGAGTAAAAGGTAGGCAGATTTGGGTGTTAGGACGTGGGGAAAGTTATGGAAGAATTTTAGAGTGTGGGAATATTTTTTTTTTCATCAAAGGGTGAGTTCCCCAAACTTTTTTAATATTACAAGAAAAACGATATGACGTAACCTGTCAAAAATGATACCTTACATATGAAGTATTGCATAGTAAATGTAGCAAATACGTCAGCAGTGATCCATTCAAGAGGTATAGGGCCTCAATAATTTTATTTCAACATTTTTTCTTTGATTTTATACAACTTCAATATCAGCTTTGATCTTGAAAACTGTAACTTGCGGACATACGATTCATTGTGACCTTTGATGTGAGTTATAAAACACCAAAATAAAGATTTTTTCAAAATACATTTGCTGGTAAGCATCCATTCCGCAGTTTAACGCTATTTTTTCTTCTTATTTAACTGTTTTGTTGCATACGTTTTTTTAATAAAACTACTTAAGGCTTTATTAATAAAACGTATGCCCAGTTGCACACAACTTTAACAGGCTTTTAAATCTTTAAATGTCTAATTTTGTATGGAAAAAAACGTCATTTAAAGGTTTAAAAGCCAGTTAAACAGTTAAAAGCGCTTTACGAAATCGGCCACTAAGTATTAAATGGACATTGAAAAAGAAATAAAATATTATTTTTTTTGCAAAGGTAGGTAAAATTGCGACCCACACACACCCCCTCCCCCCCCCCCTAGATGACCTAGTACCTATTGGTATTGCTATCATTGAGAATTGCTTAGCTTTCCTTCCTCAGTCCCGCTCGAAAAATATTGTATTTTGAGTAAATTTCCTGGAAGTCCGTAAGAATCCTAAAAATCCAAAACCAGATAACTCCAAAAACCAGAAAACACGAAATATAGAAACAGAATATCGAGAGCACCCAATCAGGAAAGTCTAATGTAAAAAAAATTACAGAAATTCCCGAAAATATTTAAACCCGAAGGAAAATTATAGTAAATCTTGGTTGCGCCGGCCAAGCCTTTAAGAGTACATAGTAGTTGTTGAACTATCGGTATCAGCTTCTTAGCAGAAAATCACTTTTTAAGTGGAGGAAATTTGTTACCGAAAACTAATTCTTTTTATGCTGAAACAATTTACTTCCAAATGTTTCCGAACCGAAGGGGTACAATCTACAACGTTTACACTTTTATTAGTTCCTCTTTGTTATGGTATTACCCTACGCCTCCAGTCAAATGAAAAATTGCTAGTATTAAAATAAACTCAATAAATGTTCTTCTCTGATCCTAGACAATCATATCGCTTACATAGATTACAAAAAAAAAACACTACAACTCCTAACTCCAAGTCTACTCTTCATAAAATTTTCTAATTGTTTGTTTATCTATCGCGACCTTCTTCAAGAGTATAACCCATAAGCTGTCATTTTTCTACCCTCCAAGGTGGCAGACATAAATGTGATCCACTGTAGACCAGCATGCCCTTAGGCTTACATATTAATCATAAGCTGACATAGAATATCATATTTAAATAATTGCATGAAATTTACTATGAGGAGAGGATAAAAAAATGCTTGCAAATGAAGTATAGTAGTGATGGCTTATGGATGGCTAATAGACAAACACAAATTTTTGTAGCATAGACATGGCAATAGTATTCTTTCATTTATGTATGGTACGTTGAACAAAAGCTCATTTTTCCAGACATCCAAGCAGATCCGATTACGTAAACATTTTTAATTACCCATGTTTCTTTATTAATATGAAGTGACTGAAGAATGGCTAGGTACTACCTACAACTAGATAGGTACACTCTTATACCGTTGTTCTTCGTTGATAATACGCTTAGGGCAAGTTTTAAAATAATCCTCTTAAAGGGGGTTAATTATTGTTGACGTTGTTTCTTAATTATTATTCGTCTTCTTTTGTAACTTTTGGTGTTCAATTACCAAGTTCAGTGTTAACAAGTTCAAAGCTATTTTCAAAGTACGAAAGAGTATTATTAGGCTATTATAAATTTATGAGACGTAAAATAAAAAAAAAAAAAATAAAATTAGTAAAGGGTGAAAAAAGGGATGAGAAATATCGAAGTGTTTGGATGTTTGGCTATTATAATTGGGTTAATTAAGGGATCATTAGTGATTTTCTTCTTTAACTTGATACTTGAGAGTATTCCAATATTTCTATGTTAAAATTTCATCCGATTAACTGTTGCAGCCAAAATTGGATGTTCCAACGAAAGCGAGCGATCTACTAAATTTACTCATAGAGAGAGCTTGAAACTCCAAATGCTTCCCTGAGAAGAGGAAAAATGGAACGATTGTCAGGGTAGGGTACCGAACTTATCTGAGCCCCGTACGTTTTAAAAAACAGGACTTGTTAAGTTAGGGGTTTCTTTGAAGTAAATCAGGATGCTGCATACAAAAGTATGATACATGTACTTGTAACCCTCAAGGAGAGTTAGTAAGCCAAAAACAATATTGAGAACAACAGTAATGTCGGAAGCCAAGTAAATACCAGAGTAAGCAGATTTGTGTTCAAAACACAAATGTGGAAACGAAAAAAATATACTCAAACGACTTTTTCGTTTGCTGGACAAACTATTCATTCGTTTGCTGCAAATAGTAGAATTTTCAAGTAAACGAAAAGATGTTTAGATGTGGGAAGCATTTTCGTTTGCCGCAATCAACTTAATAAAATAAGCTGCAAACGAATGTTTTTTTTTTGTATTTTGCTGTAATAGAATTAAAATTTGGGTTAATTGAAATAAAATGGATTCGAATGAAAGCCTTTCGCGGGAACTGTATTAAATTTTTCAGCAAATGATTTTCATTTAATTCAAAGTATATTCATTAGCTGCAAACGAAAAAAAAACATATATAATTTCTCTGAGTGTAGGTACCTGGTTTTTGCCCATTGCTTTACTAGCTGTTAAAGATTTAAAGTTACAATAAGATTCATTCCCAGACCAAGACTACTTGATTCTAACTAAAATTTCCTAAAATATTTCAGTCAAAAATGATTTTTCTTTCGAAATTTTTCTTTTTGTTCATTGGTCACTCCGAGCCCCTTGTGCTCGTATAAATTCTTGACCATGGGAGTAAACTTAGATTTTAGCTAAACCTACCCAAGGACTCCTAGTGGATATACCAATATAGGTTTTATAGCAAATTCACACTCAACACTTAAATGTTGAAAAATTCAACAACTGACATGCAACATGATTTCCATCTCCCATCGAGGAGCATTTAACATTCCTCACAACCACTGGCCAATAATTATGTAAAATATTTTCTGCATGTGTACCAGTGTCATCAGTGACATATCTCGCTGCAAGTTCTGCGCAGTTGTATGTGAATCTCAGTTCTCTTTGCGCAGCTTAATGTTATACATATACCTACTTTAGCAATGCGCAGTAGCAAGTCACCTTTTGTGCAACTGACTCGAAGTTTCTGTACGGCAAATCCATTTTGGTTGTTCCCATTGCAACAACCATCGTCATCATCATCATCATCATCAATGCTCGTAACAAACAAACAGTCCTTGGGAATTCCAGAAAATTACAAAAATCCCAGAAACACTGAAAATAGCAAAGAATCAGACATTCACCACAAACAAACACAAGCACAATGGGTGATGAAGCAAAGGGAACCGATCTTTTTCTCTCTCTCACTCTGAAGACTCATGTATATGAAGAGAATCCTGATCCTTAAAACACAAACACACATTGTACTAGCTACTGGTTGCTGGATTGCCGCCCTCTGTCTAGATCCCGTTTCCCCCTTCTTTAAGGCTCCAAGAACCACCACACCACCGACCGTTCCGTTCGAACAGAAATTACAAAAATTAGCAAAATTGAGTCTTGTCCGATGGACAGAAAACAAACAGCTCGGACAAACTGAACTATTACAAAACTATCGTCGTGCAACAAGGAGTGAAATTCATTTGAACACAAAACGACAAGACAATCGTCGTCGGTGCGGCGGCAACAACCACCACGACATCAACAAAGTCTCGACGATCTTCTTTTATAGGTATTCCTCTATGGCTGGAGCATCATTGCATCAGCTAAAAATGTTCCATCTTCTTTTGCTTCTTGTTTATCTTCAACCATAAAGTCACCAAGCACACAGAAGCACCAGGCTTCATAGGTATATATAGAAACAGCCAGCGACACCATAGACACCATCCCAGGAGCTATAGCTTCTAGGTTGCAAGTTGCAACTAGCGCATCAATTGCAATTGGAAGTGTTGGCCTGGTCGCATCTTTATTTCGTCTTTATTTAGCCCTTTTTTACCTTTTTGTAGGGATCTTAGTCTTCCTGTGGGCAGAACACAGCAATAGGTAATCCTTTTGGTAATAAACCTTCTTTGCTGCCTGTAAATGGCTCCCGAGTGATATGTACTTCTCTTTTTTTTCGGGGGGACTTCCACACTTTGTGGGGGCAAATGGGCAATTGGACATAATCGTGAATATGAAATAAATGTTGGACTCAGTCGCAAGTTATTGCTCATAGTCTTATAAGCCTTCGATACAAGGCAAAAATTCGGGAAAATGTTCAAAACATACATAAAGAACACTTCTCAAGCATTTAGTGAGGCATTAATGCAAAGCAGGAGGAGAGAAAAGTGTCGGTAAGGTGAAGAGGAGAGAAAAATTTAAATATTTCTTCAATTACTAGGAATGTATCCTACTTGCGTATTTCCTTCTTGGACTTTTACCAAATGGCGCCCAACGTAGGACCCAAACCCACTCTGATATTATTGATTCCAACTCTAACGAATCAGCTAATATGGCGTATTGCCAATTCAAAAGTTGCGAAATTTAAGGTTCTAAGATTCCGCAGTATTCTTGGCCGTGTGATTACCCCTCCACTCCGCCTTTGAAGTCCCAATCTATTTGTATTGAATTCAGCTTGGCATGCTTTGTTGCTAGTCAAATTTCTAAAGAAAGGTGGCTTAAGAAGCATCCTCGACATCCCTTGCCTCCTTTAAAAAAAAGTTCGTCTTCCAATTATCATTTCCAAACAACAAACGATTTCTTCGAAACCAATACAAGATCCATTGGAACCAAGTGTTAAAAAAAATGCAATAAACGATCGCCTGATCATAGCCTAAACCTTCAGGTGATGCGCACAGTAGCTTGTGTTCGAGGGATTCTAGCACTAGTATTCCAGATAGGTGCATGGCTTTGCTGTTTCTCTGTTGTGCGCGCTGATTGGAAGTTCTCAAGTCGGAATTTGTGTGAAAACAGTTGAAATGAGGCGCTTGCACCCGGTTGAGATTTTATGTTGTAAATGTTTCTGCAGTGCGCCGACGGACGGACGACGACGACAACAACGACGACGACCAAAGTCGACAATGCGACGACGGACGTCGCGTCCTGCGCGCAATCGCGCAATTCGTTAAATGGTTCGAAGTACATTTAGTTCTGTTTGATTTTATTTTTTTCTTCTTTTGTAATGTTACGAATTGTTTTTTTATTTTTCTTCGCTACTGCCATTTTAAATGGCGACAAACATGAGCACGAATAATCAGAGGATTTTATTTTTTTTATTTTTTACACTTCGATTTGGGAGGGCTGTGCGCTCTTGGGTCATTGGGGTCTTAGTTGGTGGTGTTTTGTTTGGACGGCCAACTGCAACAACGGACGAAACGAAGAGAATATAAGGGATCATAGATCGAAATGAACATATTTTTGTTAGCCACTGGTATTGAGTTAGACCTTAAATAATGGTGTTTGGTTCTATTTTTTGTGTGGATGCGATGTTTGTTGTGAATAAATTAATTATTTTTAAAAGAAACTTTAGTTTTTCCTTGCATTAAGAGTATTTTTTCTAAGCAATCTAAAGGAACAACCATTAATGAAAATGTGAAAAGAAAGTGTTCTAAAAGGAAGAACATCTTGTCAAATTCAAGGGACGCGGCTGCTTAGGAATTTTACCTCCTTTCATTTTACGTTTTCATAAATGGCGCCCAACGTGAGAGCTCGTAAAACGGTAATTCTGTTATAATGATTTAACCAGTACCAACTGAGCTAGCAGAACCTATCTCTGTTCCTAAAGGCAGATAAACCTCCAACGTTCCTTGGAAATTTCGTAGACTTGAGGCAAGGGGTAGGTACACTATTCTTTTTTCCTTAAATATAAGACTTTTAAATCGTATGGAAATGTACTCACTAACATGATTGTTTACTTTCCCCATTTTCTTTCTTGAAATGTCACGTCAGGAAGAAAGTTTAAAAGTCTAAGAGGAGAAACCGGTGCACATTGGTTTTGAAGTTCCGAAATTTGAAGCAAAAAAAAGAGCCGGGTATTGGTTTCCTATCCACTCGGAATGAAACCAGTCAAGTAGGAAATATGGAAAATATTTCGCAGTTGTTTTGCCAGCGTGGAAAAAAAACTCTTCAAAACAATACGAGGAGGTTTGCCAGTAGCCTAACAAAAGAAGTGTCATTGAAGACGATTGTTGGAAGCGAGGTAAGTTTTTGGTCCTATAAAAATTTTGGTTCGTCGAATATGGGTGTTGCTGAAAGCTGGCCTTTCTAGTTTGTTTGAACTCTTTCAGGTTTTCCTCAGTTTGGTAACCCTGATGACTTCTTTATGCATTTACTTCCGGTTTGTTAGTTTCAGTCCTTTTCTTGATAAAATGTCTCGTAGGTACCCAAAAGAGTTCAATTTGTAATCATATCTACATTCCAGTCTACTTCACTATCGAGGAAGCATGGTGACCAGTTAAAGTTCCAGAAGAAGTCATTAAGACCCTCCCAGTTGGCTTTCTTGTGTACTGCTTCTTTAGATATAACACAATGGTTTGATGTGCCTATAGAGGCCATAATAAACAACTAGTCAGAGGCAAGAAAAAATCCAGAATGTTTTCGTTGGAAATTCACATTTTGGATTGGAAGTCCGGAAGCATCCAGAAGTCTTCTGAAACTGTTTTATTGGCACAAAAGTCTTCTGAATACTTCCAAACTTTTCTGAACATCCAATCGAAAACGACATTAGTTTGGCAGTGCGTGTATCTGTACTTGAACGAAGGTGTTGGACCTTGATTCTCATGAAATCAGAAATGATTCCATTGGTATCGAACTTTGCCTCAAGCTCGAGGAACAACGCATCAGTGTTCCACTTCAAAAATGATTGCATCCTAATTGAGACTTTAGTTATTATTTCTTACACAACTTCTTCATCTTCTTCTAGCGTCAAACAATCATCAGGGAACGAGGGTATGACTAGTTGACAAAAAAGAGATACAGCTCGTCAACATTTGGTTGAATAGCTGAAACTCAAACAAATAGAACTGTTTTTTATTCAGCTGGGAATGCAAGTGAAACTTGGGCTTGGAAAATTAAAGACCACCTTTTCGGCTGATCTAGAGTTAACTCTTGAGATTTGATAAGTTCACTCGGCTCTAAAAGATTAATGTAAGAATTGTGGAAGTGTCATATAATAGTTTTCTATCAACGCCTTCGAAAAAACAACAAATATATTGAAAGGCTATTGAATTGACACTGGATTAGTGATTCTTATTATCTAACGATCGTTAGATATTATCAAATGAAAAATACTCAAGGGACCTTATACCAACTAAAATGATAGTTCTCTTATACATATCCAACAAATTGCATAGCTAATATAGATATCCAATAAAGAATAAATGTTACAAGAAATTGCCATATATTGACCATCAATACTTGATATTCTTTCTTAATCCGAAACTCACTTTAGGCACGCGTATGGACATAAGGGATTTCAAACCACCTAAGAAGCTTCACTTATCTTTATATGCGATCACATTGATCTAGAATAGTAATGTTCATCTATTCTATACAAGTTCTAGACTCCTAGAGCACTCTCTAGAGATCACCTCAGCACAGTCCCTAATTAAAATACTTCGTTGGTAGTCTTCCTATAATCCATATAGAAAAGGCAACTTCGTATCGCACTTTGTGATACGTGTGTAGATAGCAAATTTTGTTCGTCTTGTCTCTAGCGATAGAGCAATTAATATGACACCGAGCGAAACCACACAAGTCCGAGACTACTGCAAGAGTGCAGAGAGATAGAGAAAAAAAAACTAACCCTTCCACTTTTAAGCGCGTACTACCTACTTTCCACGTAGCTATATCGAAAAGGAAATCGTTGCTGGCCAATTCTATACCATATTACCATAAAGAGTTGTCATAGGTCTTTAAACGCTGCCACTTTTGCTACAACTTGGTCACTATAATACTTGCTGTTCCAGCAGCAGCAGCCAGCAGTACCACCAACTGTTGTACATTTATTGGCTTCCTGCCGCTGCGCTGCCGGTCGGTCGGTAGTGTAGGTTTGTTTTTTTGTTTACTCCAGTTATTACTTATATTGATTTGGCTGACTACTGGCACTTTTGCGCTGGTTGCCCAGTGCTCCAGCTTTAGCTCGCAAGCAAGCTCTATATCCACCATACATGCAATCCGAGATCTGGAAAATTTCCATGGTGATTGTATCTTATGAGTCGATGATGGCTGCCGGAGATGTGGTGGACAAGGACAAGAAGCAGTCACCGCGAGCAAACAGCATGGCCATTGATCAATCAACTTTGGGCATACGCAATTTATTTCTCGTTAAGAACGGGAGCACGCATCTGAAAAGCTTCAATTGTTTATTTTTGCTTTCCTGCAGCCTGCAGCCCGCCTGATGCAGTATACCTAGTTTCTTTGATGATGGCTTTGGTCGTAGCTCCTTTTTGCTGCATTTTTAGTTCGTGTTGTTGTTGTTGTTCGTGTTGTTGCTGCTGCTGCTGTTGCTGTTATTGTTGGTTCGTCATTCTTTTTGAATTGAAATAATGAGCTCTTGTTCTGTCAATAATAATTGATGCATAATTTAATTTGAATGAAGCTATTGTCAAGAAGAGTTAACCTGTTTTTGTGTTTGGATTTTTTTTTTACTTGAAAAATATTGAAAAACAAAATATGTTGGTCCACTGATGGTGAAAAGAGACTCTGAGGTCTATATCTTCAGATGGAAATCAAATCCAAGGGTCCTTCGTTCAAAAGAAAGTTTGTTCATTATGTCGGATAATCAATATGTTTTTTCTACTAGGCCATTTTTCTGCTAGCATGAATTGGTCGTAAGCCCCACTGCCCACTAATAAAGAAAAAGTTAAATGTTAAATATTAGCCATTCCGAAAACTTAAGTTTTTGTGGTTCCTTATTTGCCTGGCAGTAAGCTGTGACAGTTTTTTAAGGACTTGCGCAGGGGCTTACATAGGAAATAAGCCCACATGGTTAAAGTATATTGTCTGTTAATACCGGTAAGGGAATATCAATGTTCAAGAGCAGGCCTTCGGGCTGATAGACTTCGGTCTACTACCTTCTCGTAGTGCCCGCTGACAAGTGAAAGCTGCTACGTTTAAGCTGAGAATGTTCTTGTCAGAATTAACTCAACTTGCTTGTGTATCAGTGGAAACTTGCAAAGTGTGACTGCTTGTCCTGTGAACTTAGATACCTGTGAAGCCATGACTACTCAACAATGATATGGGCCTGCAGGCTGCAGCACCACATAAGTGAAATTGCTAAGACTATACAATGGTCCTGAGAAGAGCATGAGCAGAACTTCGAGCAGCAAAGTTGCGTGAGAGGAACTGACCTTGAGTGCAATTTTCAGTTGTTCTTCCTCCAATCGACGACGGATCTTAATACTTTTCGGGGAGAAGCATAGGGAATGCAGCTTAACCATTCGGAGACATCGAGTATATAATCTTAGCTAGTCCATCAAAGGTTGGAAAGCCTTGGACTGTTAGTTGAATTTGCCCCTCTGATATTTAACTCCATGATATTTGACCTCAGTTTCATTGTTCGGTTCACTTCTGTCACTTCTTTGGAATAAGGATTGTGGTGATTCTGAAATCCATGCATCAGCAATGCACTGTTTTGGGAGGTCCAGGCCACAGACGTATGTTCTTTACTCAGTTTTGTGTTATTTGACGGCGTAAACGGTGGTTTAGGCTCTCTGAATATGGGATTCTCTATAGGTGTCTAGGGCGTCCCTCAGTCTCGCTGTTGGCGCACCAGAAGGTTAAGCTGGATTTGTTTTTTTACTCTCCGGAGTGATTGATATCCTTTCTCGACGAAAACTACCCCCGGAGTAACTCTCGTATTACTTCAAGAGGAGGGGGGGGGGGGGAATTCCTTTTGTAGTGCCCATTTTGGGTTCACGATGTCCCTCGGGGCTGCTTTTCCTCTCCTTTCTTCCATCGGAGAAGGTGGTTGGCGCAGGTGCAGAGATGTTGTTTCAGTTTTGTTCGTTGGCCAGCATCTTTTCGAAAATGTTCTCTGGAGTGTTGATGCTGATATCTCTCCACTTCTTCTCTTTGTGGTTCCCATCTGCTGCAGGCGACAAACGTATGTTCTTTCTGTTTCCCAACCAGAAAGGCATCTCCAGGCAGAGAATATCGTCGTAAGAGATGTTCCAGAGGTATGGTACATAGATTGATAACTGTTCTCCATCAGATGTGACTTCCTTGCTTCTCTGGTCGCGTTAAGCAACTCTCGGTCCCTGAGAGAGTTTTTCATCATCCGCAGGAGGTATGTGGAATGTGGAATCTCCGTATCGCTTCCTCTGGCCGAATTGAAGGCATTTCGCACGTCCAGCGATGCTAGCAAGACGATCTTCTTCGAGTAGTGGTTTCCTTGTTGGGCGATTCAGGTGGCGTGCATTACTTCTTGTTAACTGATCGTTAAGCATCCTCTACGGAAACCGTACTGCCTCTCTGAAAAATCACCCGCCGATACTTCGCTTGTACTGCCGCTGTGAGCCGTGGTTTCAATAGCTTTTCCAAGAGCTTCCCCGCTGTGCCTAGCATGAACAGAGGTCTCCTTTGAGTTTGCTGATGAGCACCAACCGTTGCTTCTTTCAGCTCTTGGGAAAGATGCCTTCCTCGAGGAAGTTGTTAAACATATTTAGCAGCAAGTGGGGAGATGTTTGGGCGGTCACCTTATCAGGACTTCTGTAGGGATACCTCCGAGTTTCTGCGTTACGATCTTGTAGCCTAATCCCCAGCGGTCGCTATTGATGTCAAGGCGGAGATCCTCCCATTTTTCTCTCTTGATCGAATTGAGCTCCCTTTTGACCTCGGATCACTTGGTTCTGAACTCCGCTAAGATGTCCTCCATGGGTTAAGCGTTTCTTCTTCTCCTAGCCCCCTGGTGACTGTGTGTCGAAGGTGTAAACATCTCCGAAGTAACGCAGCTATATTAAATATGGATAAATACTCCATGGCTAATGAAATTAATTTTGTCGTTAGGAATGATACGGAAGTTATTACTAAATTTTATTTTTTTTTATTGATCTTTCAAACAAACAAATCAATAAAAAATTAATATGTTAAAAATCAATAACTAATTTAATGACATTCTTCAATTTATAAACTTTGACAAGAAAAATGTCTCCAGCTGATTTATGACTTCGATAAAAAAAACCTTGACTCATGAGAATTAAATATACATACAAAAAAAAATGGAACCCAAATGGTTTTTTTTATCTCCAAGGCCATAGCATAATTTAATGTAATTCTATACCCAAAACAGTTTAAAGGACATTACTACCCACCTGGTGGTCGTCTTCATTGATGATAGCAAAAGGTGAGGTCGCCCCTGACTTCATATTATAAGAGTACCTACCTACCTATACCACCAGTACCATACATAAACGCGACATGACTTATTTTTGTATTCGTCAACTTTTTATTTTTGTTTTTTTTTTTTTTAATTTCATGACAAATTAAAAATTATTTTGCCAATTAATTGGCATAACACAAAACACACGGGACACTTAAATGTTTTGTTTGTTTTTTTTTTTTTTTTTTAATTTGAAGAACAAAGAAGGACACTCTGTGTGGTGTGTTCACATAAAAATGTTTTTTTTATCATCGATTTCATCGATTTTAATAAGGCCGACCGACCCCCCGAGAAGCAACGTGCCATAGATGACGAACTCATCATTTTATAGTCACACAGAGAAGACGACGTGATTCAGTCATCACAAAAATCTCTGGTAATTAATTAATGCGCACACACAGAAACTGAGAAACACAAACTTATATTATTATCGACCACATGCCGTTTTTTACGCTTTGACAATGGACTGAACGGACACTGGACTGGACAGGACAGGGATGTGCGATGATGTCTTCTCTCATCGTTTTTTTAAGAAAATAATAAAAACAAAAATCATCTTCTATGGCTGGGTACAATGATGGGTAGTGGGTACTGGTACGGGTATGTGCGTCAGAGAGAGCGAGATAATAATAAATAATGAGCTACGATATAAAACAAAACTCTCGTAAACTCACCCTCTGGCCAAAAGGTCATTCATAAAGTTAAATATTTTATATATTTTCTTGTTTTTTGTCTTTGCCTTTTTTTTTTATACACTTATTCGACTTTCATTCCCATAAGAGAGAATATGGACATGGAATGTCCTTCTGCCCTATAGAAGAAGCATTTATTTCCATTAAATTTAATATTGTGGAAGTAGCTATGAGTGGTAAGTTGACAGTAACGGTCTCTTTTTTCATTTATCATTGGTGTGGAACTCTAGAAGAATGATGAGACGACCATGATGATGGGCAGCGGTGTTATAGGGATCTTGGATATAATAGAAAAGCTTTTTGCGTTTCATATTTTTGTCTTGATGTAATTTTTTTTTTGAAGATACTTTTTTGTTTTATTGAGATAAGTGAATTTAATAGATTTTTATAACTTGGGGTTTATGAAGTCCAGCAGTGAGGAAGAATAATTATATTTCTGACAATTTTTCAGTGGGCGTGTTAGTAGGTGGAATGTAATGCTTAATATTTAAAGGGACGATTTTAAATTAAATGGTGAAGAAGACCAGCAGTTCAGCAGCAAGAAGTCGCAGAAAATTAGATATTTACAAGTAGAGGCCTAAAGAGCTCCTTTTAGCCCAGTTAGAGCTCATTTGAGCTATTTTGATACCATAACTCTTGTGACCTAAATTGTTTGGGGAATAGAGTGGTTCTGGCCTAGGAAGACAAAAACTGCGATCACTGATGAGTGGAAGTAGTGATACATTCAGAGAAATGATATTTTTGTTTTCGTTTTATTGTTTGCAGCAAACGAATGAATCATTTGTGAAGAACCTCTGCAAAAAGTAGTTTGTTGCAAAGAATTTCACTTTCGGTTTAAATAAACTTGAACTTTTTTTTAATTTATTCGTTCGAATAAATTGGATCACCGAAAAGAATTTAAGAGTTTGCTGCAAACAAAGTTGAAGTAGAAAAATTTCTATCCAATAAACGAAAAATCGCTTTTCGCAAACGATTCGTTCTCTTATTTTATTTATATACATTCTTCGCCAATCATAAATTATACAGTCCACAGCGTGTTTAACGCAAACGAATTTACCAATTTGCTGCAAACAAACTTTTCCTATCTATCCCAACAATATTGATTATTCTTTTTTAACACTACCGCGTGGACTACATCTTGAACCACCAACTGCAACTATATACACACACAATATTCTTGAGTATTGAGTGGACATTGTATCTTTAATTTTGATTCATCCAATTCATTTATCACTTCTGTGTAAAAATTTTGTGCAATCAGATGGTAAAATCATCATAAATATTGCTAACGATGGTATTGCAGGCGAATTTGCCACTTCGGATTGTATTTCTTTCTTCAAAGAGTGTACACATTGCAAGCGGCGAATGTGAAAGAGCTTTTGGTCGGTGCACTTTTGTGCGACCAACCCCTTACCCTACCAATTATGGGGTTCACTCAAATTGTCTATATAAAACTGTACAAATAGTAATCTTTTGATCGTTTCACATGAAGAATCAAAGTTAAAGCTTGACTAGCCATCCTATACTCGTCGCATTGGTATGAAAGAAATACGGCAAGGCGACCCCAGAGGCAAAAGGAAACAGTCAATCGTAATGGATTGAAGTGTCTATTTGATGTCAAAACATCTTGGTGGATTGGATAAATGCGAATGTTCAAACTCTATACTACGCTTCGGTTTGAGAAATTGCATTTTATTTTATTTGTATTCGTGTTTGAGGTATATATAAATGCAGTCAACAAAATTCACACCTAAAATTATTTTTATTGTTAAGGTAGGTGCGGAGATTAATCAGCATCGAAAATATAGTCAATGGGAGCGTGAGAAGGAGAATTTAACTTCCTATTTTTTATTTAAAGAACTCCTTGCAGTACACGAAGTGATATCATATAGAATGAAATAGAAGCATGTTGATGTTTCCCCTCCATTGCGATTACCCTTGACATGGAGACTACTCCAGTAGAACTTTAAGCTATACGTTTGCGAAACTTGTTTTCCCAGGAAGGTCGCTATTGGTCAAAGTTCGAAAAGGAGTATAGGTCCCCTCGAAAAATTGTTCTAAGGGCACTCCCATAGCATATTAGACGCTAGCGGAAGAATTCTCTCCGGTACGAAAAAATTGTTCTCAACGTTAGTCACTATGGTTGCAGACCGGGTCAAGATAGCCCGGTAATACGGTAAGAAGCATGCAGTTGGTTCTGAAAAGCACATTTTACCAGACTGCTAAACGAGTTCATTTTTATAAGTTGATTGTGGCAAACGAAAATTCGTTTACTAGAAAATTCTATTGTTTGCAGCAAACAAATGAATAGTTTGCAAAGAACCTCTTCAGAAAGTAGTTTGGTGAAAATATACAATTCATTTACAGCAAATGATTGCAGGAGACAAATTTTCTTAATTATTGTTTCTATGTTTTTGGAGTTTATATGCATTCTATGCTACACGAAAGTTATCTAGTTGCTCTGACAGAACAAATCTTTGACTGGCCCAGTGTGTATCGGTGGAAAAGTGGAAGAGAAAATTCAACAACGAATTCTATACGCTTTAAAGTGATTTCAAACTGGTCAATAACTGCTTTTTTAATATTCTACTGCCAACCCAAAATATATCTTGAATAAAACGCTCTATTTTCAATACTCTTTCTGAAAGCCTTGCTCCAGCCACTTTTATTTCTTTAATTTAAGGTAAATTTATCATATACGAATAATTGTTATCATATAAAGTAAATCATTCCAAAATTAATGACATAATGATAGACTGCGCTTCCAAAATGAATATTCCATGACTCAATGAATGTCCGAGCATCACGAGACAAGAATCCAATAAAAATGTTTAAATCGTCACGACGACAAATGGCTCGCTGCTGCATGCAGGCCTGGTCCGGTCTGATGCCGCCACCAACCACTACACCACCGCGCCATGTCGTCGTCGCACGCATCCAGATTCGAGACTCTGTCATCGATAAGACTCAATAATAAATAATTATGTCCTAGACTTATAGGCATTTCCGTTATTATTTAGGTCCTAGAGCAGGCAGCATATCCTGCAAGAAGTAATATCTACTCCCTATATTGTGATGGCAGCTATTAAATGTGACATTTTGAAAAATCCTTGGAAAACCTATAAATATTTTTTCGTTATTGTTGTTGGAATATGCACTCATCTTTACTATCTTACAGCGCCACCAGAAGGTAACTTAGTACCTGGTACCTGGTACCTGTTCGTGTAAGCCAATGTGACAGTTTTTTATGGTCTGTTTGGTATTTTTCTTCTGTACCTGAATCATAACCATTTTTGGGGACTTCAGTGTTATCAGTGACCACAGTTGGTATAAAATAATTTATTTCTGTGGCTGCTATGCATGTACAGTGTACACACACATGAAGCAAGTGTCTACCCACCTATATCCACTCCACATGCATCCTTATGGCATTGTTTATGTTTGTTTGTTTTTATTCTCATTTTTACTTACAAAAAGGATGTTTTGAATTTTATTGGTTTTTATTTGTTTTTTTTTTTTTTTTTTTGATAAAGCAACAAAAAATAAAAGAAGAATTTCAAAAATTGGTATCTTTAAAAATATTTTTTATGACTTTTTAAGAATCTCAGGGTATTTGAACTTGATTAACTGACTGCGGCTGACTGATGACGTTGATATTTTTGTGGTGGCGTTTGGGTTATAAAATAATCATTTAAGCTGAAATTAAATTTTAAACGTGTTTTTAGAAACAAGAAATTAGTTTTATTTTCTTGATAAGTAGAAAAGTATGTAACCGATTAATTAATGACTCTTAAGGATGCACACAAATTTATTTGTATGATCAAGATCGTTACATATTTGGAGTCCATTATTACCAACTTTATGGTATTCAAAAAATTTTATTAAGTAAATCGCTTTTCAAGAGCAAGAAAATTTCTGTATACGGTTGATGTAGGTAGTCAAAGTATCTTTATTTTAAAAATCAGAGAAAACAATTTTATTTCTTTTTTTGAAAATTTTTAGAGTTTTGGTGTAAAAATCTAAAAACCTAGTTCAAAAATTATTTTTTTTTAATGGAGCTTAAGAAGGACTATTTTTATTACATTTTTTTTCAATATCGCAAAATTTGCAAATTTTCGGAAAGCTTTGACTTAATTTTTTTACTTCGGGTTGACTTACAAAATTTCTCATAGAATTCCATGAACTAAACTCACAAAAAATCTAATCTTTAAACTATTTCTCAAACATTTACTACGAAAATCAGTAGCCACTTAAATATTTTTTTATCGGTCAGTAACGGTACCTCCCATTTTCCATTTTTCTGATTTTCCCGAAACCCACATAAAAGCTTCTTAACAGTTTTAAAATTATTTCATATCAAAGTTTTGAAAAAAAAAAAATTCTTTGAATTTTTAGTTTCAATTTTTTTTTTTTGAAAAATCAATTTTTCATAAACGGGCCTGGTGCCTGGTGAATAATCAGGGCTTACTGCAGTCTAAGGTCACTGGTTTACCTGTCGATGTTCTTAGTTTTCCTCCTTAATTCCGTTTTCCAGCGGTTTTTGTTTCCGTTTTTTTCTCTTTTTCTGCAGTAAAGTTATTTCAGTTTTAGTAGGTATTCGTTCCTTCCAGTTCATCGGCTACTCACAAATCTTTTTTTGATTTTGTTAGGGTAATTACTCCTGGAATTTCCAACAGAATCGGCAGCATCATAGTGTAATCAGATTCTCACCACACTCTACAAATCTAGTAGTAATGACTGGATCAAGATTGCAATTGCCACTCAAATGGTTTCCTTACACCTTGAGGTTAAACTAAATAGTAGGAAATTCTTTCAATGATTTTTTTTTATCTCAGCTAACATATTTAGAAGACTGCAGACCCTTCCATTCTATATAAACACACCACCTCTGAAGTCTGAACCACATTAAATATCCTTTTCCTTGCAACTAAAGTTGCAAGTTTCTTATGAATTATTATCAAAATAATCAAGCGCCTATAAGTGCATAAGTTAAGTAAATTGCATCATAGACAATGTTTATTGTTGACATACATCCGTTTATGTCTCATTGTTAATTTTTATTGTCTCTTAACGACAAAGTAACAACGCATAACACGGCGACTCTTATGCTATCATATATATGCGACTGCAAAATTTACATGTTTGTTTGTCTCTCAGCATGAGTCGATAACATGCGAGGTGTCAGACAACAATATACCAGCTATTAAACACGAACTTTAATGGCGCCTCAAATCATAAACACATTTTTTTCCAATTCCCCGCAATGCCATCACTGTAAATAGTATCGTCAACAGAACAGAACCTTTAGGGCTCTCATTTCGAATTCATAGCCATAACGCTCGCATGTAGGTAAGTTACCGTGGCATGGGCAAACAAAAAACAGTGCATCAGAGAGTTCTTCTATTACGCGAGTAATTAATTTAATTGATCTTCATCAATAATCCACCAGAATAATATCCTCAACAAATAACACCACACATTGCCTTGTCAAGCCAGACCACTTGTCCGATGAACGCATAACTTTATGGCACCCTTTTGACAGTTGTTGGCTTTTTGTTTTGGGTTTTTTTCTTCAATTTTTTTTTTTTCGTTTTTATTGATTATACACACGTAAAGAGTGTGAGGTGTGAGGCGAGTTGTTGTTTTAAATTCAGGGAGATTTTGTTAGCGGATAGTTATGGTTAGATTTTAATCACGTTCTTAATGATCAGTACGCTATCGATGTTTGATATGAATATGATTGTATGATCATGTAGGCCCACGCGCAGGGTGCTATATTGGGCTAGGCAGGCATCCCTCTTGCTGCTGCTTCTTCTTCTGGGTAATAACCACACGTTAATACGTGCTGCGAACCATAATGCATGGTGTGTGGGAAAATATTGTTTTGGCAGACAAATTCAATTTGACATTTTATTTTTATGCTGCCCGATGGAACTTCTTTGTAATTCAAATCATATTTTGCCATAAAATAATGGGGATAAATAATTGAATGATTGAGTTGGGCTATAAATCAGAGGGGGCTAGTAGTTCAATGGCATAGGTAAGGTAGGTATGATCGAACCTTAAGAAGGAACATTATAGTGTTGTATATAAGTTATGAGAGTTTTTGTCACTTTCAGAGAACAGAAATTACAGAATTCAATGTGCATTAGCAATTTATTTTTATTTTTTTTTAACATTATATTGCAATCCACCAGGGGTTTTCAATGTGAGAAAATTATTTGAAGAAATAAAGAAAAATAAATATAATTTTGGCCCTAGTGCTAAGGCAGATTCCACACATGTACCATCTATATTAATGATCGAGATAGACGCGTTTCATTGTGGTCATTTTTTAAATTAGCTTCTTAAACTCCATACTCCTCCTACCGGTAGGGCAATATGGTGAACACTTGAATATTGCGAACTTTTATGTTCACCCCGAATCATAATTATTAATACGTAAACACAAATTCTATTTGCACCTTTTTACCTAACTTACCGGCAACCGATTTTAGTAATTTTGGTCTTATTTGAATGGTACAGGCCAGCCAGTGGCACATTGAGGGGCTTAAGTCCCCCCTCCATGCCTCATGTTATTATTTAGATGATTCATGATTGACTGAAACTTTTTCGTAAATCTTAGAGATTTAGAGGAAGCTCAGATACTCAAGACCCCCCTCCCCAATTTTTTTCTGGATACGCCACTGGCTCGGCGTTAGTATTTATAGTAAGTATAGTATTTATAAATTAAGCACGGCAGTCTTGAGAAAGCTTATCTTGAAGGACAAGTTGAATTCATTGGTCATAATTTATTGTTGTCGTGTAATTTTTAAAATAACCGGGCAATTTGGTTTTCTTAAAAAAATTGGAAGAACAAAATTGAAAACGCAGTCACACCATAATATCCTTTATCATTTGGGAGGTTCCGCAATAATGCCCACACAGCACCTGCGCCATATTACAAATAGTAAACATTGTCACAAAATATTAAAAAGAAAAGCAGGTCACATTTATTTTGAAAATTTAAACTAACACTCTACTCTGCATTCCCAAGTTTGAATTTTATATAAAAATGCTTTCAAAAACAACATTTTCAGACCATAAAATTAAAAATCTATAGCAAAATATTTAAATTTCTGCATTTATCAGAACCATGTGTAGCAATAACTTCTATATATCTAATTGAACGACGAATTCTTATCAGCGAACTTTCTTAGTTATTTTAATTTCTAAGTAAAACAAGAAAAGTGTTGTTTTTTTTATTATAATAGTAATATTTTAAGACCATAATCATAAAAATCCGTTGCCTAGTTTTTAAACTGCATGCATTTCATTGCAACAAGGTCCAAAAGTCTAAAAATCGATAAGTTTTGCAGAAATCCTCTCTCTTAAAAATGTTTAAAGTTCTTTTAAAGAACAAAAAATTAGCTGATTCCCGCCGCGAATAGAAAAAAAGTAAAAACATGAAATTTTTTGTTCAATACCAAAAACTGTTGTTTAAAAAAAAAAAAAAAGAAATTATGTCTATTGAACGACGAATTCGTTCTATGCTTCCTTCTATTGATTCTCATGGATTATTGTTCCCAAAATAAAAAGTATTGAATAATTACTTTAAAGCAGTATCATCTTAGAACAAACATTGACAACCGGACTGTTCAGGTCCCGAGACAAGAAGCTGCCAGCAGATTCACCAAAAAACTAACATCGACAATTTTATTGAAATTTTGCTAAAAAAAAACCACCGTTGTAATCCAGTTAGGCCCCTTCTGTGCCAACATATTTAAAAACTAACCAATGCATAAAATAAGATAACTAGTGTTAAGAAAATTGTAAGTGTTATTAATTGTTCAATAAAAAACTGTTAAACTGTTAAACATCTAAGAACAAAAAGTATTAGGAAACTTCGTTCTTGTTGATTCTCATGAAATCGAATGACTGAACACTGTCTATGGAAATTATTAAAGTATTAAATGAATGGTATTTCGAGATGCTGGATTTGGTACCAAGTCCTAATATGCAAAAAATTCCAATATAATGGGTCAAAAGAATAACAAAAAATACACCGCTAAAGAAGTATACCTTCAAAAACGGTCCTTTTGTACAAAGACTTTCATAGAAATAAAAACAAAAATGCCAGATGTGAGTTTTTTTTTATACCTAATAATTCATTTGCAAAAAATCTTGACCTTTTACATTTCAACATTATTTAATTTTTCTTTCGCAAATTAAAATGCGTGTACTTTGTGCAAAAAAAAAAAAAACAGAAAACATGCCTACCCTTTCAATTTGAATTATTACATCACTCCCAGTCCCACCCACTCACTGAATTAAAAAAAAAAAGGTTAAATATCTTCCAGCCCATTTAATAATTTACTGTGAAAACGTCAAGGGCTCCAAACAAAAAGCCAGCAAATTAATTGAAGCCCAGCAATTCATAACAACTATATTTAATGTTATGTTATATTTCAAAAGGATACCATCATCAGAGAGAGAGAGAAAAAGGAAATGATTCCAGCAAAAGAGGAAGTTATTGCCATACACAGTGGAAAAAAGGGGTATGGTGGCACAATCAGATGATTATTATGTTGAATGCTTTACGACGAGTATTCAGGACTTGATATTCCCATTCTTCTAAAAATGCCGCGCTAACAATATTCCTTTTGATTTCGATAACACAAAAACGATAATAACAAAGACGATGACGACGTCTATGATGACGATGATGATGATGATGATGATAAACGGATATCAAGTAATTTTAAGATATTACCAAGGGTATATGAGTTCAATTAATTGAATCAGTCTTTTCTGTGGATGGCAATGGCAGAGAAGGATTGACGGTCCTTGGACATTTCAATCTATATTCCATTGTATATGGGGTGGACTGAAAGGGTTGAAATATATAAAAATGTCAATAAAGTGACAGTAAAGAAATATTTCACTCTGACAGATTGAACCCAAGAGATAGCGAGAGAAATGTGGAGACAGTTTATTTATATTTTAAACAAATTGTCAAACCCTTCATTATAAAATCAAAACTTTCATAATAATTATTACAAAAATGTTTTTATTGATGTCATAAAATTTTGTAATTCGTCGCATTGATGTATTATATGACTTTCTAAACTTTCTTACTCACTGAACGTGTTCATTATTATAAAAGATTTTATATTAACATTCGTGAACAGAGTATACAGCTATAGGTTAGGTTGTAAATTTAATTTAATAAAATCGCCATTCATATTCAATTTTGTTGTCATAAAATGACAAGGTCACACCTCAGTATAAAATAAAATAACTAACATAATAAATTATAAATGAATTTACAAAAACAACACAAAACAAAAAATGCTTTATTAGTCTCAGTGAACACGCAGTATTTAATTGAAATTCTGTCAACGGGTAAATTTATATCAGCGATACACCAGTGAGCGATCATATAAACATGTTTATTTATGAAATTCAATTTGAAGTAATAAGTGAGTTCAGATGTTAATTTTTTTTTGTTTTTTTTTATTCATTTATTTATTAAAACAAATTATAAATCATTTAAGCGGGTACTTAAAATTCAAGACGTGATACACGAGATACACTCACAGTCAGTGGAAATGTTAGGTAATATTCATAAAACAGTGCGGAAAATGTAATGTAAGATATTTTAATCAGTAAAATGTAACAGGGACGGTTTTTGCCCTCATTATGTTATTAAGGGCCGCTAATTTTAAATTGTTCTTTGTCCATTTTTTATTAGTTTAGTTTAGTTTTTATAGTAAACATAAACAGCGAAAAAAGTTCAATGCAAGAGTTGCAGGTGTAAATAAAAGATCTGCATTTTTTGTTTAAATAATTTTTCTATATAACCTCAAAAATATTGTGAAAAAACAATTTTTTTATTTTTATTTTTATCTCTTTCAAAAAAAAAAATAGTTTTTTGTCTATACACAACCAAAATATAAAATTTTGTGTTTTGGATGAATTTATTTTTAAAAAAATATCCCAATTTTCAATCCAAAAAGTTGACGAACAGATTTTTAATTTTTTTTTTTAATTTTGAAATGGATACTTTTTGGTTAAATCCTCTTTTTTAAGACTAAGTATGAAAATAATACAGTTATTGTAAAAACCATTGTCAAAAATTAAAAAAAAAACCATTTTTAAGATCGAGACTAATATCAGCCAGCAAAGAGTTTGCATAGAATTTTTAGCAAAAGATTAGAGAAACATGTTTTCTCTTTACCAAAAAAATCACAAATACAATGTTTTTGGGAAGTTCAAAATTCGATTTTTCAAAAACTTTGAATGATAGATACTCGATTATAAGTAAAGAAAGTCAAAATCTTTTGAAAAAGTTTAATTTAGTTTCTATTACCACTCTTTGCTGGCTGATATGACTGTCATTTACTGAAAAATCGAACTTAAAAATGCGTTTTTTTTTTTTCAAGTTTTTGACAAGGGGATTCAATTTTTTTGACAAGGGGTCTTAACCAAAAAAATCCATCTCAAAATTTTTAAAAATCAAACATTTTTTCATCAACTTTTTATCATAACTTTTGTTATGAGGGTTATGAGGTCCACTTGAGATAGAAATTTTTCGCCTACCCACCCCCTATCCCCGAATCTGTTGGTGGGAAATTTATATTTCCTCTTTCATTTACGATTTATCCTAAATTTGCCCATCGCCCTTATCCTGCTTAAATTTTTATCAACTTTTGCCTCCTGAAAACTGGATTGGCACTGGTCTAATAGGGAGGGTTTTACGGTTTTCTGCTATGAAATTTATATTAGAGAAAACCGAAGCTTACCAATGGTGTATTTCTTCCAAAATATAAACTCCATATCAACCACTTTGCAGTTATTACGGTGATGGCGGTTGGTGTTACTTTGCTGAAAGAGTGGCCATTATTGCAGATTCTTGTTTTCTCTCGCTCTTTTTGTTCTGAAAATCAATGTTCTTCGCGTATAAGGCCGATTTCCCGGCTCTGCTTCTTGAAGAATATGTTGAACTCTGTTTTTTTTGCCATGCCATTTAAAATCAGCTAATGTTATAAAACGCTCTGAGCAACTTTGTGAAAGATAAAGGTGGCTGGGGTCACGCACTTTTGCTCTTTGCTCATAAATAAATTAATAAAAATTGTGGCACGACGAACTAAGGCCTAATGACTGACTCTCTTAAATATTTCCTGTGTGAGTGTAGTTAGCCGGATTGACCTTAAATTTTCTAAACGGCTAGGATATCATGCACTTTTCTTGACAAGCAGTACTTTTGAAAGTTTTGTCAATTCCTCGCAGCATTCAGTATCTAACCCTGAAAAAACAATTTATGTGGCATAGGCTGGGAATCGAACCCAGACCTCTGGCAGGACAGTCCATCGCACTAACCATTGCACCATTGGGAATACTACTACTACTGCTCAGTAACCAATAACTCAGTGTAATTTGTCTGAACGGACTTTCTCCATGATTGTATGAAGATTGGATGCAAACAGCCATTAAACCTTTAAAGTTAGGGTCTGATTTGAGTTTTTTGGTTGAATTTGAGGGTGTTGATGGAACTGCTGTCTTCCTTTAACCTGCCTCAATCTTCTAGAAGACCTACCAGGTTTTGTAGTTGTTATTGAAACAATGTTTTTTTCGATGCCATAACTGCAAGAATGTTTTATTTTAAGAACAGGCTTACTTGGAGACTGAGTTCTTGTTTAAGTTTCTCCTGTGCCTGTTTTGTATCTTCTTATTTTTATCGTAAGAAGAAGAATTCGTCTATAATTTGCTGGGTTACCCTCGTACTACCAATTTATGATCCGAACATGGCTGGAGTTGTCCTTGATCTTTCATTCTCCTAGATTTAATGAGTACCGCAGTTCGCTATCAAATGTACAAAAAGTTGCCAGTTCCTGCATTGGACTATATTGTAAGCCTTGAAGTGCACCAAGTCAACCTTATGGTTCGTCTTTGTGTACACTTCAGCAATGTCAGAATTTTTGTTTTCAATGCTTCAAGTTAAAGGTGCTTTTAACAAATTTTCCTTCGCTAGGAAGAGTTTCGAGAGTTTCTCTTAAAAACACTATTTGGATAAAGTTTCCAAGCCCAAATTTAAGTAGGAACATGCGACTTAGCCACTCACCTTATACTTCCTTAAATTGCAACATTGATTTAATTATTAGCTAGTTACATTAATGAGGTTCATTAAAATTGTTTAGGCTTATAATTGCATTCCATTCCATTGCCTTAATCTTTATGTCATAAAAATTCATGTACCACTTGCTCTTGCCAATTACCATTTCAAAGTTTTTTTTTCAATTTTTCTTCCTCCTCTCTAACCGCAGTGTGTGTGTTCAATTTTGTCAAACTAACTTCCACATACCCTAACCCTTTTTGGTCCAAAAATAAAAAAAAAAAAAAAAAACGAAATATCTGGCTAAAATAAGAGAAACTACCTGACTGCCTTAACTTAACAAACATGCGTTAATGTATACGCCTTTAGGTACATATAGCTGGATCATATAGGTATCAATGACGTCTGCTGTTGCGTCGTCAGTCGTCGTCGGCGGTGTTGATTCTCTGCTCTGCTGATGTCCGTCCCCGCACAAATGATCATTCGCCAGTGATTAAAATGATTAATGTCCAGTAAATGCTGTTAATTGTCGTGTTTTATATTCCGGCTAACAGTAATCGTTTGTGCGACTATATCACATGAAACAGATAACCACATTTATCATACTTGAGTGATGGTAGGGGAAGCGGTAGCGGTAGCTCATATGATCTTTTTCATTCAATGGAAGCCGAAAATTTGTTTTGGCTTCTCTTTTAACTTTTTTTTTTTTTTGTGACCAAGAGAGTTGTTATAAAGCAGAGTTTCTCATATCGGAAGGTTTAATCGATCCGATATCTTCAGGATGTATAGTTTTTGGCTCAAACGAAAAAAGAAAACAAACGGATCATTGATCAAAGCACGTTAATCGAATTACAGCATCTATAATGTACATAGTTTGAATGTATGTAGCGCCATAATAATGCTGATGAGAGTTGTAAGTATGTGCTCAGATTATACCGATTATATTATGAGCAGTTTGTGTGAGGTGAAAGGTAATTAGATACAAGTGAAACAGAAGCCTAGAAGCCTGTGGGCAAAATTTGCATGGTTTCTGAAGTAATTTAATTGTAAACTACAATTGACCATAAAAAAAGATTGAATGTCTAAGATAGAAAACTTTTTTTTTTGAGTTTTATTGCTGTTATGACTTGAGAGTTTGAAAAACATTATCTAAGATGATTGAATACGTTTTTTGGGCATAAGTGTGTCAACCCTATAGGAAATCCGTTTTGTGTAAAATGTGTTTATATAAAAATTGACCTTTTACGAACAAATGCCTTCCAGCCGAAATAGCATGGTTCCATGGTGGGCTTGCCTACAATGCTTGAACCATAGAACAACACTTAGTAGTTTCGGATGCTTTCCCTACTGATCCAAACACTCGGAATAGCTTTTTCTGCTAGGTTAATTATAATACATTTCTATAAGCATTTAGTTGGGAGAAGTCCGATGAAACTAGAATTTTCCTTCACAATTGACTTCATTAATGCGAAATAGATTAAAAAGTAGATGAGTTGTAGAAGGAACAAATTGCTCTTTGGTTCCGGATTTCCTATCTCTCATAGGGTTCCCAAACCAATAACTGTTTTCTGTAGTACCTTAAATTTCAGAAATCAGATGAAAAGGATGCCGCTAATTAGCTCGAAAGAGTTTCAGTGGTTTTCAGTGGAAACTAATGGGTACCACTTATGTCAAGAATTGAATTGTGAATCTTAATATCCAATTTTTAAGCGGACATTGTTAAAGAAAATCTCAAAGATTTATAATTAATTTTGGTTTGTATTAATTTTTATGGGTCACGTATGGTTTCTTTTTGGTTGCCATTGATTTTATGATTATGTGACATTATTGACTGTAACAAAAACAATAAGGAATATTTTCTTGAAAAATTTGAGGTGATTTCTTTATACTGAATTGGTTATGGCGAAAACGGATGCCCCACATTAGGCGCCAATTATTTCAAGAATTAAATTGCATTTTCTCAGATTCAGCTAATGGAATTTTAAGTAATTTGGGTTCCAATGACTAAAAATGCAGATCATCAATAGGACGACAGCGACAGCCACAACAAATCTTCCAAAGTGCCAACCTAAATAATCTCTTTGTAGTCTCTTTGAATAAGCTTAGGGACTTTACTGTGATGTTCATATAGTTGAATATTATTTACAAATTGTTAAGTTATAGCGTAGGGCCAACTCTCATTTGCTCTTTAAATCATTTTTATACCCAGTGCAGATGCTACTAAGATCATATCTTCCCCTACCTTAAGAAGAGAGTGCCTCCCGGGTAAGTTGAGAATGTGGCCAAGAACAAGTTAATAGTACAACTGATATGCATATTATACCAATTAGATGTTTTACCATTTCTGTTTTATACCAATTTTGCGTACAATTTTAAACAATTTTTCGCTAATTCCTTTTTTATAATTTTTGAAATGAAATGACCAAAGGTCTTATTTGCATTACATTTAAGTGTATTTGAACAATTTAAATTTAAATATATTTTATACCAATCGAAATTTATCTTTAATATGCATTTATTGCAAAAATTATTTGTAGTATTAAATTTAACAAAACATGAAAGATTTTCAATAACATTACCATACCAATATCATTTGAAAATTGTTTCAATGAAACCTTATACCAATTATATTCCACTTTATACCAATCGATCATACATGTTTACTCTCCCAACTCCGTGCACAACACTAAATACCTATTTTTGTAGATCAATTAAAAAGTGTACAAAGTATTTTGCACGAGTCTAGTCAATACTAAAGGTTTATAGAAGATGGAAGCATTCCATATTATACCAAATAGATTTTATACCAATTATACTAAACACCAGTTCAAACTAACAATAAGATATGTTATGTTATGCTTTATATTTTTGTTGTATTTTCCCCACACTTTTCCAAACACTATCACCACGATCCCCAATCATAGGGTACTGTGCAGAAAAGCACTTTGTCCGTATAGCTTCTCATTATAGTTTCTATTTTAAAACAATGTTTTTTCATCCGATAAAGTGACTAAAAGCCCATAAACGGAGTATCTGAATTTTTTTTCACATCCCATCGTATAAAGTAAAAAAAAAGTATATATTTTTGAAATATTAAAAATTCAGAAGCATTTTAATTCCCCTTTTACCTTTTGTTTTTGCGTGAGGGCTTGAACATTCACGTAACTTTGTGTACACTTTGAGAGCACCACTGATGGGCCATTACCAAAATGAAAAAAAAAATAAGAAAAATAAACCCTACCTCTACAAATTTGGGACATTTTTCTCTCAGAATTGTCCTGTCGCATCCAGAAGACCGTTTATTAATTTGGTCGATTTATATTATTTCATTTTGGAATTTTTAAATTGGCATGCTCACCAAGAAAAAAACAACAAATAAAAACAAACAAAAAACAACAAACCGAAAAAGAGTCACAGAATCGTAACATATTTGGGCGTAAGTGGGCATTTTATACTCGTAGATGATCCAGTTGACATTTTTTCCAAAGTTCCCAAGAATTGTATAATCTTTTTTGAGGTCTTGGGCCAGCTGCGCAAAAATAAATATCGATACCTTATATACCAACCAACGACATTGTTCTTTTGTTTTATTATTATTATTTTTTTTTTTTTTTGTTTCGGTGGCAGGACACAATATTGAAATTCCAGATATTACTTGATTGGTGTGTCTCTTTTTTTTCGGCCAAAGTCGATGCTCCTTTTGATGATGATCCAAATGGAACGAGGCAAAGCTCAGATGATGGCATGCCAGATAAATCAAAGTGTCAACACCTTTTTAGCGGCATTTGGGGGGAGATCTGTCAAACTTTTTGTGTTGTATTTTTTTTAAGATTTTGTTTTCATATGGGTTTTTGATATTCCATTGTTAAAAGGATATATATTTGCTACTGGGCTTGCAGATGGATCGATTTCCATTGAACTCCCAAGTTATAAGGGTTCATATGTTTGGCGGGGAATTTGTTTGTTAAGCCTTTGTTATGGAAGGAAATCGATGGTCGATTTATGACCATTCAGAAAAGTTATTAGTTCGTATGCATTTTCAATTTTTAAATTTGTATATAGTTTTAAAAAGTTTGAAAAACAGTTTTTGTGTTTTTTGATTTTTGTTTAGAAAAACTTCGTATTTAGTCTTAAACAGCTGAATACTATGAATACGACAGTATAATATAGCTGCAAGTCTGGAGAATAAAAAATAATTTCAATTTTTTGCAAATCCATACATTCCAATTAAAATAGAAAAAATCAATGTACTCCCATTGGGCGCCATTTTTCTGAGAAATTAATTTGATTTTATTGGGCCTTAATAGCTTTGCATTTGTAAACACTATTTAAAAAACTCAAGTGCGTGTCTTCTAGCTAGCAAATTAGCTCATTATTTACTATTAATTGCATTAACATCCAATTAAATGTAGTAAATTAGACTAAATGAAACAAGTTCTCACATTGTGCGCAATTTATATCAACTCCTTAAATGTGCAGAACTGCATGAAAGATGCATAATTGATTCCTAATAGCTTGGCATTGAACGCCATTCATTTAAAATCTGTTTTTCGAGCTGAAAAATACGTTTTTGGAGTTGTTTGATTTTTAATTCAATTAATTTTGATCGGTATTAAAAGTCTTGCATTTGGCACCACTGATTTCCCTCCTTCAGTAACTATGGAGGTGGGGAACACACAAATGTATGTATTTCTTTGAATTTATTGCATTTGCGTAATAATTTGTATACATTTTAGTGTAAATTGCTTATCTCACGTTGGGCGCCAATGATTTCAAAATAAAATTCGAATTCCTTTTAACTGATAAAATGGATTATTCAAGTACATTTTGTTTGATTCACAGTGATTTTATTAAATACTGAAGGCCTCACGTTGGGAGGCATTTCTTAAAAGAATTCAACTGTAGGTCTTCATGCTTACAATTTTGAAGCAGATTGCACTGGATTTTCTACCTTTGGTCACCTTGAACTTCAGAAATCAGAAAAAATGGGTTTCAATGGAAACTAATGGCTGTCAAGAATTGTAATCGAATTTTTAGGTGAGCATTTCTTAAGAAAATCTCATTTTTTAATTTTAATTGATTTTAATTTGTCTTAAATTTCAAGAGTCACATGGCCCCCTTTCGATAAGGAATATTTTTTAAAGGTTTGACATAATTTATTTTTTTCTGAATTGGTTACGGCGAAAATTGATTTCCTCACATTGGGCGCCAATTTATTTCAAGAATTAAATTGCGGGTTCTTATGTTGAACAAATAGAATTTTAAGTGGATTTGGTGCCAATGACTGTAAATGCAGACCATTGCATCTAACTGCAACAATTTTTAGTGCTTACTGCTAACAGTTGATTTGTAGATGACCTCATGTTGAATGCCAGTAATTTGTAGGTCCAAACTTCTGCTGAAAGATAAGATTTTTAGTGCGACTTGGCTTAAAAAAATCAATCAATTGCTATTTTGAAATTGATGGTCTTACGTTGGGCGCCATTTATATAATATCTCTGCCTAAATGATCTTGAGCCCTTAAGTGCATTTTAAGTTCAAAAAGTATATTCTAGTTTTAACAAGCATAAAAACTGTCAAAAATCAATTCGAGAGCTAGTTGAGCAACTGAAACATTATTTTGTATTGACACATTTAAGATGGAAAGTTACAAGTTGCTACTTTAATTCAAATCTACAGAAAACAGATGTTACAACTATAAAGCTCAATCACACATCCAAATGATTTTCAAAGTCTCATTACCATCACGTAGACTGTCCTGCCATCTATCACTGAGAACATCACAATGACACACAGAAAACATGGATAGTGTAAATTCAATTAAATAAACACGCTTACCATCCTAGTTTGAGTCTATAATTTTACTAAAATAAAATAAAATAGAAAAAATCAAATGTCATTCGAATAACATTTCGAACCAATCCTCCAGGTAATCTACGGACAAACTCCAAAACTATAAATAAATTCATAAGAACTAACCAACACACAAACTCTCTAAAAATATAATCATACCTCTATGCAAGTATTCTTAAAATTGGATAAATAAATGTCCTTTCGCATAAATCTTTGTGAAATTAAATCTCCTCTCGCAATAAATTCATCAAAAGTCAGAAACAAAAAATAAAATTAAATAAATAAAAAAAAAAAACTTTAAATGGCAAACACCACAACTAAACCATTTGGCATTGGCGCATGCGCAAGCGAATTTGAGTCTCTGAATGAATGAATTGCCTCCTTCCAGAGAAGCAAAACAAACCTTCACAACAACAACAACATCATCGAGCGCGTGAAACAGAGGTGTCAACGAAAAACTTATTATTAAATAAATACTCTCACAAATGCATTTATAATTCGTTTATCGTGCTAAAATCAACTTTATCACCCAATTCACTGTGATTTCGAATTATTATAGCACAAGCACCAGATAGGAGCTGGAGTTGCTGCAGAGCGCTCACTCGAGCGCCTGCTGATGGTGTGTTTTCTTGATGTTTTGAATGTGAATGTGGATTCAAATTATTGTGGTTACTGTTACTGGTTTGGTTCGGATTGGGGTTCGGGTCCGAGCTTCGAGGTCTGCGACTGAATGATTATTTATATACAAATGTGGCGGTGAGTTAACGTGTAGAATGGTGAAATGTAAGCGGACATGGATTAAGCCAGGCTTATACGACAACATAGGATTTCAAAGACTGGACTCTGGGATGGCGCAAAATTGTAGAAACAAAAATAATAAAAATAAAATTAATATCGAAGAACTAAGCGTGAAACACGCCATTACTAAATGAAAAGCGCAGATTTGCTTATGAAACGCAAAAATTATAATGGCTGGTCTTTAAGAGAGAATCAGAATAGGGAATGCAATATGGGAGACTCTATTTTTAGCAGAAGAGAATTAAACCTACCCTATATTAATAATCGTTTGTTATTTTTAAATTTTGAACCCTTTAACAAGACTTGAACCATCCTCAGGGTGCACGATTTATTGTACCAAAATGTTAATTGGGCTGCCGAACTAGTTTACTTGCGATAGCGATTCCTACGTTCCTGGTAACAGGGGAGGTTGGACACGGCAGGAGTGTTTTATCATAAGAACTTCTCCTAGAATCGACGAGAGAGCGGGAGTGCTCAAACCCTCCAAGATTCAAAGATCATGATATTATTTAGGTAATTCCATCATAATTAACTGAAACTTTTTCGTAAATCTGAGAGACTTAGAGGGATCTCAGATACTCGAGCCCCCCCCCCCCCCCCAAATTTTAACCTCACTAGGAGCACTATCTCCGCTTGGCCAAGGTCATTAATGAGGTCGTGGTCCATTAGAGGTGCTACCTTATACTTGCTCGACTTTGTAAAGAAATTGTACAAATCAGTTGCTGTCCTGTTCTTCTCAATAAACAGAAAAGAAATTCCTACTTCTCAGATAATAGAAAGATAACCAAACCCATGGCGATCAAATTAACATCATAAGGAAGTGTCGCAATCGGTGTTGAGAACCGAACAAATTAACTCTCAAACCTGTGTTACAGCGATGATGACTTCCACCGCCAATTCCCAGGCACACCACTCTATTTGCATTGGAGATAAGACAGTTAATTCTTTTTTTTGCACTTTGGCGAATTGAAAGAAATAATTTCTTAACCTAAAAAATCTGGTGGCTTTGCTCCTGAACTATTCAAAACAGCAGGCGATAACTTGGCTATAAGAGTATGCATCAACGTATCTTCATTATTTGGATGTCAATGGGGAACGTACGCTGCTTCTCCATGGTTCGGCAAAGACCTTACCAATGCTTTTGCTGTCAAAAAGCTTTTGGGCAGGGTGATGCATTGTTATTCGACTTGTAACATAATTCTTGTAAAAATAGTACAGATCTGAAATACAAACACCAAAGGGACAATCTGTCAATGGTCAGTCCAATTTCTTCCATGATATCATTGTAAGAACACGAAAAATTGTTCTTCAATCACCGCTTATCTGGGCTAAGAAGGCAATCGGATAGCAAAGCCAACTCTGGCTCTCGACTGGCTAAAGTTTCCCGCTACACACGCGGGCAAAGGTCCAACTCCTAAGATGGCTTGGCTAGGTGGTCCGTAGGATAATAGGCAAAAGAGAAAGTCTGTGGTAATCAATTTCTCCAAAAGTAACAACTTCATGGTCCTACCACAAAGTTAAAAGGCTGTATTTTCTTCTTGTATTTCTAACTCAGTATTTACAGAACCTATATAAAACTATACATTCGCAGACTTAAAAATCTTAATAACCGGATGTAATCAAATAGAAATAAAATGTTACTCTGGTATCATATTAACCATTTACATTATATATTTTCCGCTCATTGATTCAATCGTCTTTCGCACAAAGAAAACGAATATTATTGAACTCACATCCGATTGCCAATATCACAAAGAGAACAACAAAAAAAAAATAAGGGGAACACAAAGTGAATCCAAATTTCCAGACCATTTGCCAGCGTTATACTTTTGGAGTATCGAATGTCATTGCGTGCGAAAAATCAATGACCACTTGTAAGAAAGCCCCATATTCCCACCAACCTGATCGATTTCGTTTCGTATCCGTCCGGTTGAACTCTATAAACTATACTATACTATACTATGCGAATGCGATTGTATGCGTTGGTCAGTATAGTTGTTAGTCATTTGTGAAATCAAGAAGCTCATTTGTGCTACCTCAACAATTGTCTCTCTTGACTTTTCGACTTGTTGTCGGTGGTTTTCCCCCTTTTGGGATATGAATTCATAAGTCATCCAGCACCAGCACATTCTCTCCCCACATTGCCCCCTTGGTCAACCCCTGAAGACAGAGCATATCTAAATATAAGACAGTGGCAGTGGCTTCCAACAAGCAAACATACACTCAGACCATATTCTCTGATGAGAACTGAGAACGGATATCAATCAATATTTAAATTGAGTTAACATATACGAAACAGGGGGTGTGATTTGTTGATTATAAGGAAAGACATTGATACCCGTTCATTAAAATCACAGAATACCGGATAAACATTTACAATGCATATACTACTACTACTACACACACACACACACTCACTGCATGTACAGATATGTTTCTGATGGGCACTGATGGACTGAAGAACATTTTGATTGCAGAAGGATTCAATTCCCTTTCCCACACCATCATTTCCACCTACAATCCTACAAACATTTTCGTTTATTAACATACGAGTTTAAGTATCTGCAGGCAATGTCACACACATAGCTCATCATAATGTGAATGAGATACTTGGTCACTTTTAATTTATTTGTCCTTCATCCTTCCTCGTCCGTCCGTGTCCTTCGTCCATTACAAATGTGTCCTGTAATTGATGCAATGGGCAATTGTTTTTATGCAGAATTGCCCCAGTAAGTATAGGTTAAGATCCGATATAAGATTAAACACTCTATACTATAGCTTTATATATTTTTGAATCCTGTTTTTGTATTGGTATATCGCTTTCATCTCTCGCCCATCTCGATCTGGGGGTTAATGAGGTTCCTTTTGTTATATTTGGTAGCACTATTATGCAACAATGAATGTTTAAAGTTTATTCCGATGACAATGATTAACGAATCCAGTGACGCCTGGTGGAAGAAAAAATAAAATTTTCACAATATCCGACGGTGGACGGGGATGACCGACGATGACGACAACCAAAGTTGTATTTTGTAATGAATCCGTATAAATCGCGAGACTCTTTGCAATTGCAGTTAAGTGGTCCGAGACACATTTGGTTTCTTTGTATTTATGAGAGCTCCTGGGAACACATCCGGTGTAGATATTGGTGCGGTTGTTGTGTGTTTGCTGTGAAATTTTAAGTGAGAAGTTCTTGCATTTTGCAATGAAATGTGAAACTATGAGATTTTTTCAATTTCGTTTATGGATTCAATGAGGTTTTTTTTTGTGGTTCTTTTGTCGGAATAATTTTTAGCAGGTATTAATGAAATATAGAACTGATATGGGAATATTGGAAATGTTCGGGACCAACATTTTGAATAATGTGCAAATTAAATGGACATTATTACTCATTTCCAAATGACGGGAATGTTTCAAGAAAAGTATTGATTTAGTTTTTCTAAGTTAGTATTGCGATCATTTAAAACCCCCTGCCTGTGCTCTCTCCAGCGAAAGATAATGATTTCAAAATGCTACCATAGCTTTTAATGTTTCATTTCTAGTAACGAAACAGTGGTAGTAAATCAGATGATCGAAAAAAATTATGCTAGTTGTTATTTTGATTTCTGAGCAATCGGCAATATTAAGCTCTTCGAAAACAAAAGTTTAGTTTAATACTAAACCGAAATTGGTCCGTTTTTTGACGAAATATTAGAGTTTTGAACCAACTTTGATAGCTTTCTTTGTAGTTTTAACTGTTCAAAATTTCAAGTTAAATTTTATAAAAACTTTGTTAATTCTTAGTGACAGTATTGATGCATGCATGTTAACAAATTTATTCCCAAGACATTTGAGAAAAAAAAAAACATTTTGAAACACTTTTTCGAAGTTTTTAAGTTAGATCAAAATAAGTTAGATCAAAATGAAGTAAAAAAGTAATATCGAAAATTATTAAAAAAAAATCATGTAATTTTTTCAAAAAAGATACTAATTGTTAAAAAAATTCTAAAAACTGTTTTTTTTTTTAAAGTTTGGTGTCAAAATATTTGTGAGCAAAAATTGCTAAAAAAAACTCCTTCATTTCCCGGGTTATGCGGGATTGTCGCTAGTTTCATGTGAACTTAGCGAACTTGTATCAGATTGAAAAAAGGTTGGTATTTTGTTGCTAATTGGTGCTAATTAGTTACGGCAATTTTAATTTTGTTGCTCCTTTATTTTCCGGGTTATTCGGAATTTTCGCTAAGTTTATGTGAACACAGCGAAGTTTATATTATTTTACTTAATAATTCCAAAGCATTTAATTTTCCATATTTCTTGCATTGTGTTTTTTTTTTTTTTGTTCAAATTCATTTGAGAAGCTATTCTAGTCACTTTAAAATCCAATATCATGTTTATTAATTTTTCTAAAACTTCATTTAAAAAATGTTAGTAAAAAATTCTTAGCTAATTCTTAAACAATTTAGCTAAGTCTCGCAAATAATTTACATTTTTTTCAAACAATTATTTTTATAAATGATATCAAAAGGCATACCTACTTAGTTTAGGGCCCGAAATCATTAAATATGTTTTTTTTTTTCATTTTTAAAAGAATTTCGTTGTGTTTTTGTATTACATCTGACAAAATCGTGATCGAAGAATTTATTAAAAATCTTATTGAAAAAGTATTTCCTTTTAGATAAATGCTTACCTAAAAATCAATCACAATTTACAGAAGATTGTGACTGTATGATTATGAATTTATCTACGTAAAACCTGGCTATACCCTCAAAGCTCCATACAAAAATGAAACCCTTATTCTATAGATTTTTTTTTTCTATTACCTAAAATCCTTTTATCCCTTCCATTTAGGATTCAATTCACATTTCACAACCCATGAAGCATCAGCCACTCATAATTCAGATCGCTCTTATTCTCAACTCCACATTGATATTTGTTTTAGTGTGTTCGCTCGAGTAAATCCCTTATCTATATCATATTCCAATCAGCAAAGGTAATAAAAACAACTGGCCACTTCACCGGAATCAGCTTTTTTACCAAAAGAAAAACTATATTCCATGCTATACCCTCGTTTGATATCATATCCTCTATAGGGTAATAATTTAACTACCCGTTCTATAAAGAAACAAGGATATAGTCTCTCTCACTATACACATAGAGAGCAAATGCATTATAAATAAATGGAAAGGTAGTATCTGGTTGATCGAAGAAATTTGTTGCAGAAAATTTCAGGAGCTGAAACAAAGTTCAATAACTTTTATGACTATATTTCAGGATCTCGGGGGGATTCAACAGAAAACAAAAAAAAAAAACTAGGAAGGGTCAAGAAAGTTTTATTATGGACTTGGATATGGTTGTTGGATTGGGAGGGTGCGAAGGAAGAAATATCTTTCTGCCCAGTTTAATATTCTTGTGATTTCAGCATTTTTTTTTTTTCGTTCTATATTGTGTGTTGTGTGGTATAAGTTGAGTAGAGAGTTGTGGGTCATAATTTCACTCAAATCAAAAATAATATCTTGGGATATAATTTCTCAATTGACATGTTCTTGATCCCCCAGAGGATGAGTGCTGGTCGTTAAACTATTTTCCATGCCATTTTGAATATTATTTTATGATGTTAGAAAATCCCATCAGCAGTATGTTTGCATTGAATGCAGAATTATTATAATGAGAAGTGACTAGAATTTTAGTTTAGTAGTAGGTACACGTAAAATAGAACACATAAAAACAAAAAGGAACCCTTATGAAACTTATAACAATTGAGTCTTGATTTACAAGAGCTCAGTGGAAAGACCGTCAGTTCCAGCATAGCTTCTTTATTAGTTTTGAGTATTTAATATAATTTTCTTCACCTTGCATAGGCAAGATGGACACAAATGTTGTGGTACATCGTCTCAGTTGATGAGTTGATGTCATACAGTTTGGCAAAATTTCAGGATCTTCTTAACTACAATGTTTCTGTGGTCATCTTCCAAATTTCAGCACGTTCACTATTCAAACAATATCATCATTGTTTTTCCTTGATCGCACTATTATCATGTTGCCATAGTTTCCTCCAAAAAAAATACTCATAGGTAACTCGGATTCTCCTTAGCAACTCCTCAGATTTGCAAGCTTTCTGTTTAGCTGAAGCGATATGTTTTGATATCTTTGTGAAAATGCAGCACGTCAAAGGCGGCTCCAAGTCCAATACTTACTGTTAATTGCATAGGACTTCTAAAGAGGTGACTCAAGGGTCAAGTCATAAAAGAAATAGGTGCTGGTAATATTTGACGATTGCAGCTGTCCGATGTTATCAAATTTCATCACACTATATCCGTACCTTGGCAACAACGATGAAATTGTCCAATTGAGAGGGCCATTATTTTGGTTCCTTCAAAATTTCAAACACACATGATATTAAAGCAGCAGTATCTTGTGTAAGTTGACCTGGTCCCCATACTAGATACCTTAGTAATGACCAATGTTTCAAATCACTGCATGGAAAGTTCATCAGCCTGTATTCAATGGTGTGGCTGTAGGGTACAGGATACTTTCTTTCCCAGCTTCGTCAAAAATAAAAGGACTAACCCATAGAATCCGTCTCGTGCGTAACGTCGACTTTTTTAACTAACAGCTCGATAAAATAGTGACCGGTAAGAACAGATGCGCCGGAAAAAGTAGCTTTAAGCTTAAAAAATTGGCTTAAGCCCACCCCCTCCCTAGCCCCCAAGATTATGCAGAAATGTAGTACCCCTATTGGCGTGATGGTTACTGCGACTACCAAGCTGGAGGACTAGGTTCTGGGAAACGAACCAAGTCCTCCGGACATGCCACCTTCATTTTTCTCAGGAAATGCGTCTTGCGGGAAATTGTCAAAACCTCCAAGAGCACAGCTAGTCACGAATAGTTCATCTCAAGTAGTCGTTCGGAACCGACAGAAAGATGCTGGTCCCCTTCATATTTCATTCCTGAAAACGTATAACCCTGCGCCCAATTGTACAGTCTCCTAATGAAACACCCTATATTCCTCATTATACTTCTAAGATATTTTTCACGCCCTCTGGTATACCTATTGTAGAAGGTAGATGATATTATGATAAAAGAACAGATAAAATATTCCCAACCACTACTCACGTTCCTTTTTTTTTTGTATTTTCATCGCCTTCCCCTGAAATCTACACCTGAAGTCTGAAAAGTTAAACGAAAAAAGAACCTCACCTTTTCTTAAATTTTCACTGCATAAACTTTTCCTCCATTATATGGCTCATAATATATCCTCATCTCGATATCAAGAAATTGTATAATTCCATGATCATAAGCTACTTTAACTTCTTATTGGTATATGCCCTTCGACTTGAGAAGAGGGTATACCGATATTTTTACTTGTATACTCTTTCCACCAACCAAAGTTATCTAGGTATCATTATGGAAAATCTTTCCAAAGAATTCCTCACGTTTCTCAAAAAAAAAAAAAAAATAACAAACAAAGAATTTTCTAAACTCAAAAGTTCCATCATTATATTCTCGATTTTTGGGGCGGTATAGCGTTCCATGAAGAATAACGTGCCAGGATTTCCATCCCAGCGAACCAAAACCAATTCCTCTTCACTCCTCAAGGCGATATTCTCGTGCCAATGGGTTTTGCATTCATCCGCATGATGCCAAAACTTCACCTCCTGTATGTACTGTACACTCCCAAGGCACTTTGAGTGCTCGAGCTTACAACAACAACAACAAAAAAAAACGATGAAAGAAATGAAAAGAGAAAAAAAAATTAATATTCAACTTGAAGACATTTTGAACGACCTTCATAATTTTACACACCATTACACCGATATTAGTTGGCACCAGAGTATGGGGGTGGTTTCACTCTTTATACAAGCAGAGATAAATTCAGCAAAAGAGATTGCCATACACTAAAATGGATATAGGGGTTGCCGTAGTGAAATTTATATCCTTTAGCTTTGGGGGGAGCAGCTATGAGCGAGAGATCCTTTGTGTTGGCTTAATACACATAACGCAGATAAGGAATATTGATGGATTCTATTTTGTATCCAGATTGAATTTCAGATTGTGCTCTCTCCGCTCGGCATGATGATTTGGGGAGAGGAAGGCCGGAGGAGGGGGAAATTGTCGATGTTTGTCGTCAGAGTTGGTGAAGCTTTCGTTTCGTGCAAATGATTGTGCTGGCTTCGGCATGCAAATGTTTATAAATGTTTCCAAAGAAGGCATAAATTCTTTTAGAAACTCACAATCGAGTCGATATGCCTTGAAGTGAAAAGAAGAAGAAAAAAAAGTTAAATCTCCTTGCTACTGGATTGTAGCATTTCATAAAGAATAGCGCGCGTCTTTCTCATGTTAACTTTCACATTGTGACGTATTTATGGATATCATGTGCCACAATTCGACTCCAGTGGCATCTGTCTTCAGTGTCATTGCCAGCAGCAAGAGGGTGACACACAGGTAACACAGCTCGTCGAACGGTGGTGGCACAGCGGCATCCAGTGGCAGCATCAGTATCACAGAGTCACAGCTATAGCTCTCGAACTCCGATGAGTTGCTTCTTCCGATTCACGATGACAACAATGAAGATGACGACCTGGAGGATGAAGATGATGGGGACGACCGATGGATCTTCAGGGTTACTGGCGCTCTGAGCTACTATTATAGCTGGGACAGATTTGCATATGAGAAGAAAAGGCTTCGAACCGACGGAGAAAAAGATGGCAACGACGACGGCGACGGCCATGACAATGACAACGATGAAAAAGACTACGAAGACCCATCAATTGGTGATATAGATTTCAATGAATGAACGTCGTCTTCGGTGTTGGGGCATTGACTGTCACTTACAAGCTAAGGGGAAGGGGTGATTAATATATGAGAGTATGCAACATTTTTATCACTGATTAAAAATTGCTGGTTCCTTAAAAGAATTTTTTCAAGAGGGTCCCAAGCTCAGTGGTTGCCCCCTGAAAGATCATATTTTCTCAATTTTTTTTCTATTTTTATCCTTTTTTAAACAAGCCCTTTGATGAGATCTTCTTTCAAAATTAAATCAATCAATCATTTTCTTTTGGGGACCCTTCTTCAAAACAAGACATCATAATAACCCTCTCTTTCTCTCTGTCTTTCTTTCTTCACCTCATTAATCTGACATATTATCTATACACAAAATGTCAAAAGATGCTCTTTTTGACAATTATTACGCTCGTATTCATGTGGCGTTGAATTTTGTCCAGACACCGTACAAAAATATAATTCATAATCGTTCCCCATAATATTTTTAAGAATGCGTGAGAATACCGCACGCGCTATATAATGCTGACGAGACGATCTGTTTGCCATCATCTCTTCTTTAACTTTTATACGATATGATGTGTGATCTCGAAGACCACCCATCAGTGAACGGCACACTTGCACTCGCACACACCCTTCATCTTCATATCTTCTCTTCCAAAACTCTTGCTATGCTAAGGCTAACCATCTGGAGTGAAACAAACGAACGGCTGCTTCATATCTTGGGTGTTTATGGAGATGTGATGATTATGACTACGGTAATGACGCTCGAGATAAAATATACGACATGTGAAGATCTTGCACATTTGGGGGAGGCGGAGTGGAAGATGGACAATCTTGATACGTATGTTCACTTCAGAGCTGTATCGAAATGTGTTAAACTATAATTTCAGTGTTTGTAATTAAAAACGCATCATTTTTTTTTAAATTGCTGGAAGATGATGCTTTCAAAATTTTTCAATAAGAGAGTATAATTTTGACAGTTTTTATTGCATTGAAATGGAAACATTTATCGTGGTAAGTAGTGGAAGTTATGCTATTGATATGATTTATAAGAGCAATGTAGATCAGGTATTTACCGCAGTTTAGGTTGTTTAGTATTAGACTTGCATAGGCCCCCAATATGAATATCGAACTTTGAGCGGATGGAAAGGACATACGAAAGACAGAACCAAGGGACATGTACGTAGGTTACTATAGGCTATTTAACACAGAAACATAGGTTGTTTGGCAGTGGTTTTGTGATAGGACGAAGACCTAGGCAAGAAGTCATGAGCTTTATAAATGCCAAATTTTAACAAAGTACCGCAATCTGCGCCCAGGCCCCTAAAGGAAAAAGATGACCTAACTAAATAAGTATTCTACACGAACTTCTCGAGAAGAGAAGAGACTTCAACGCCAAGTTTGGAGAGAAAGGCATCTTTGGTTCAAATATCGAAATTCTGGCTCTGGCAGAAAAAAATACCTCCCTTAACGAACTAAGACTGATAGAGTTTGTTAGCCGTGCGAAATGTAATCCTATCAAGCACCTAATTCCCACAATATTCAATTAATATTCTCAAGGAACCCTGGAGGTCAAGGAACTGTCAATCAAATTGATGAGGTTGCTTTTAGTACCCTGAATTTTCATCAAGCAACTACCTTTTAGTAGCGAAAGCCCAGATGGGATTTTCGACATCGCCACCAAATTCGTCCACTTGTGCAAGATGACAATGGAAAAATATTGCTGTTCCGTTAAAATCGGTCAAAATATAACCGATGCCTTTAAAGTCGAGAAAGATTTCAGACAGAGGCTCTACCCATGGAACCTCTCCAATATCGTGCTTGAAGTAACAGTGAGCAATTCTGAAGATAATACCGAAGCCCCAATGCTTAAGAAGTCTGTTAAACTCTTTGCTTATGCTGATGGTATTGACATCATTAGGAGAACAAAACAAGTAAAGCAGATGCGTTTATCTGTTAACGAAAAGCAAACACACATCGTCTTGGACAAAAGTAAAACTGAGCTGTTAAAACCTTCGAAGTAGTCATAGATATTGTTAACCTGTGATAGATCGTACAATGACATCAGCGCAAGATCAAACGAAAAATCACACTTGCCAGCAGCATTTTTTGTTCGGACTTAGAAGATATTTGAGTAGTAAGGCCCTCTCTTTAAGAACCAAAGAGACCCTGAATAAGTCCTGAATCACCCAGGCCCTGCTGTACGGTGAAGAGTCTCTACAGTAGAGGCATGGACTATGTCAAAGATCAAATGAAAATCAGCTGAGCTTTCTTGAGAGAAAGATTCTTGAAGCTATATGTTTGGCCTAGTGTGTATTGCGGTGCAGATTGGAGAAGAAGATTTAACGAAGATTTCTACGGGCTTATAGACATCAAGACCACTAGCCCAAGAATTCTTCGTATCCAACCCCGATGGACAACGTGACAAAGGAAGGTCTCAATTTAGATGACGCGATCAAGTGATAACAACCACCTCATTGTAACTAGCCAGGTGCTCAGTTTGGCTAAAGATGGATGGTCTTCAAATATTAAAAAAAAAGAAGATACGTTTCTAAAATTCAGCTAATCGAAATTAAATTTTTTTAAACATTTTTACAACAATTAAATGGCGAATACCGGTCATTCTCATGTGCTCGATCACCCCTAGGGCCCACGTTTCGACAACTATTTCTAAAGAATCGTAGGATCATACAGAATCAATTTTTCATCTTCTTTATCATCTCTATGTAAGATCAAATTTGACCAAAATATTGTATAAACGAATACAAAATTTGCATACAAATTTAGAGGTCTCAACCTAGAATAAAGCTTAGCGAAAAATTGGGAACAACGAATAACGGATATTAAAAAGGTAAATTTATTATTTTATCGCAGAAAAAAACGGCACATAACAACTCATTAAACCCACTTCGACCACCCACGGCACCATACACCGGCTTCAACCGGGGAAATATATTTTATACAAAAAGAAATTACTTGAACCTCGTCGATCATTAAATAGATAACTTTATGTTAGCAGTCATCCTGCGTTGTCAGCCAGTGATGAATCCTCCATCAATCAGACTCATTTGCGATTGTTTGATAGGCTCCTTTTTTAAAATATTTTATTAGTCTCTCTCTCTCAATGGCTGATGATGCTATAGTGTAGTGACTGGTCTGGCCAAGTCGCTTATCCCGCCAGGCGAGCACATTTCCATCAATCTAATCAGTCGCTTCGCTCCCGCAATCGATTGTAATCATGTCAAGACTCTTTGGTTGTGCTTATAGAGACGACTACCATCAGCATCAAAATGCCTGGCGATATGATTGAAGTCAAAACCGTTGCTGTCGTCATCTCCGTCCGTCCTCCTATTACCTACCGTGGGTCTCAAGACATTTATAATGTCGGTCGAATCGGGCTTCACAGTGTACGATTCGACTATTATATGTAGTAGAAAGCTGTTTAGAGCTCTCCTCCGTTCTCATTAATTCAGATAAATGTACTCGATCGAGGAAATAATTTAGAAAAATCCAGTCCGGAATAAAATATTTATCTGCGCGCATAAAACAATGACATTGTTGTTGGTTTTCTAAAACTTTTTCCTCACCACATCCTACATATTATACACAAACGAAAACGAACTACCATTTCTGATGACTCGATTCCATTTGAGATTCGACTTCGACTTCGACTCACTTGGCTTTCGCTTGACTCGGGGGGTTGGCGCATTCATCGATTTCTGATGGTGGAGTGGAACTTGGTTGCACTATCGTGTTTGGTTCTTCTTCTTTTCTTCATTTTTTTTTCGTTTTGCGTGCATAAATATTCACCATTTGCAAATATATCTACGACGAGTATTTCAATTAATGAATATGTATCGGAATAATAGTGACATGGGTCCCCACGGAGTATAAATCGACTTCTGGCTGAAGTGTGGTGGTCTTGTATACGTTGCTGGGTTGCACCAGTTATTGCTATACGCTACGCGCAGCGGTGCAATCGAGGGAGAAGCTATTGTGGAAGAAGCGGAATAACCATCCCAGTCCAGACCCAGAGACAAAGATCGTATTTGCGTTTTGAATACAAAGATATCGAAGTACAGAGAAAGACTGAGAAGGAGAGGAAGAGAGAGAGAGAGAGAGAGACGGAAGGAGAGAAGAAATTCCGTGGGAAATGTGCAATGCAGATGAAAGGAAATGTCAAATTTTTGCTTTACAATCGTAAAGTTAATAGCTTGAGGTCTCTGTGTGCTGTCTCTCTCGCTAGCTGCTGGTAGAATTGATCAGTTAAAGAGATCAGATTGACAGCTTATCATAGATTTTCATCACGAACTAGCAGGAATTGTATACAGTGGGAATTTGTAGATAATTGATGGTGCATTTACTTATGGTTGGTATGTGGGGAGGCTTTCGAAGCAGGTGTTTTGTGATTGTTTAACTAACTTTATCTAATGGTTTATTAAATTATTTATTTAATTATTTGCTAACTTGCAAGGTCTATAGAAGTTAGTACTAATGACACGAAATTGAAGAAATTTTAAAAGTATCACAATAGTTACTGTCATTTGGCTTTGAGAAGATAGGGTCCTAGGAAGTATTAGGTCTAAGCATATCGAAGAACAAGAACAATTGTTACATTTACGCATGGTCCTCATACCTATCTGTAACGTCCTTGGCAAATGTTTCTATAGGAGTTCAAGCCTCTTCTGTCAGGGTAGATTCGTTTGACCCTATGTTAGAACTATCGAATACTACCTACCACGCCTGGTATACTAACCCTATCAATAAGCTCGACCTGTTTGTTGGCTCTTCGGACATCCAGAATACTGGAAGAATGCCTAGTATCAATCGCAACATAATGAATTTCTGCTTCTCGTTATCAAAAACCCAGAGAGAGACAGCCCATTGCTAATTAATGCCCCTTACGACTCTTCCGATGTTTGTTCCCCTGCATCGGAAACACTTCGAGAGTACCTTTCACTTCAGATTAATAGTTGTATGGAAATATATTTCTTCTGTAGAACTTCTGTTCGGTTTCCGGATTTCAGCATGATCTGCTGAATTGGTACAAAATCCAGTTCTGTGTAGGTAGTTACCCTTAACTTAACCAATCAGTTATCATAAGCGTCGTAATCTCTTGACCATTTATGGTGTGAAGTCTTATTAGCTATTAGAACCAACACTATTTACTATATAATCAAAGTTTATCTTCTAATGATCCGCCATTGCGATTTGCTTATAAAACTTCATGAAATAATAATTCTATAGGTTCCCGGCCGTCAAGATAAATAACGATATTAAAACATGGACGACCGACCGACGAGCGACGTATGCTATGCTCCACCAAGCCGAATATTAAATATTTTTTCAGCACAAAAGAGTTAATAAAAAAAAAAAAAAACATAAAGATTTCCAGAGCAACCAATGGCATTGCAGCATCTTTCGTCTCCCATTTCATATCTCCACCTTAAAGCAGAAATATTCCAATCAAAAATAAACAGCGGGATTCCGCTGTGGCCGGACGGGGCCGGTCGTCGATGGTGCGGCCGGTGGCGGCGCCATTATGAAAACAGGTAACCGCGACACGACTTACTCATAAATCCTCATAACCATGGAATCGAAGATGACAGCTGAATAATGAATATCGCGGCTTTGTTTGCCATTCACAATCGCGTTTCACAAAGAAGCAGCAGTCGCCGTTGTCGTCCTCCCATTATATAGCGTTTGTATATAATTCTTGGTGTACCTCCTATACCACAACGGTCACCCTCTTCTTCTTATTTGTATAGGAATGAGATTTCCAACTTCTTGCTGGCTCTGGGTGCTGTTCAAAACACAAAGGGAACCCACGCTTCTTATGATTTTTTTTTCTTTTTGTTTTGTTTTGTTGTTGTTTGTTTCTTTGGACCTCTTGATGATGATGATGATGACTGCGACTGGGATTGGAAACCTGTGCAAGTACCCGATTCTCATGAGAAGGAGGAGCTCACAAGCATGGTACTAATTCATCGTCTTTTAGAATTGGACACAGAAATGGTTGACTGTGTTTGGATGAGGTTTTTCAAAAGGCGCGTCATGCCTTTGCGATCATATTTGCATGAAGATGAAGTTAAAGTTTAAATTATAACAATTTTTTTTTGTTTAACATTGTTAGGGCCTTGCAGGGGGAGTCGTTGAGAGGAAATAAGGGATAAATAATTATCATACCTATCTGCTTCTGTTAAGCTCGAAGCCCCCAAAAATAAATCTTTTTCTATCAAATCATATAAAACGTTGCATAGGTTAGGGCCCTGTAAGCAAAATTCTTCCGTATGCAGTGAAAAGGCCCATTGCCACTTTTTCAGACCAGTCTGACATTAGCACTAGAATGGCTTACATTAGGGTCTCTTTCAAAGTCCGATAGTTCGAAGTGAGCAGGCACAGAACTTGAGTGATCGAAAACACTCACAATCTTACGTTGTTTTGGATTTGATGTCCGGAAGCATCCAGAAGTCTTCGGAAACTGTTTTGTAGAGTTTGAGACATCATTATAGTTTCTAGTTTGTCACCTAGTCTTCTGATGATTCTTTTAGCATTCCGCAGATCGCGAGGTCGTTCAATTTTCTTGGGAGAAGAAAGGTTGCCCGACCACACCACTGAAATTGAGAAGTGCAGTGAATGGTTCCTGGCTTACCAGTCTTGCTACAGTCTGTGGATCCTGCCTTAGCAGTTGTTCCACAGACTGTTCTAGGCATGTTGGGAGTTCTGCTACAAAAAATTGCTGTCGCTTACTTAATTTTATTAGGTACGTTAGCTTTATTCATGTTTTTTTTTTGTGTTTGAATTTTGTTGGTTGTCTGTATTTACCGCACCTACATTTCTGGTGTAGAAATAAGGATGTAAGCCTTCCTACCAAGTCAAGATCAAATTCGAGGGAATGAAGGTCCAATAGATCCAATAGGTATTGAAATGCAGCTCTTCATTTTGATTATGTATTAAAAAAAGGAACTGCCAGTCTAAATGGATAGTCCAAGTTTTGAGCTTTGGGCAATCCCAGCTCTGTTTTTCTTAGTGTTGAAATTACTGAAGAAAAGGCTAGTAGGTCAAGTTTATCGACAAGGTCTTCAATCCCTACACTGTCAAATGCTATTTCGACATCAAGGCCTGCAAGGCATGCAATTTTCTGTCTTTACAAAACTTGGTGTGAAATGTATTTGCAGGAAATTGATATTGTTGATGTTGTTATCGCTTCGTAACTCCTTCAGCTTCTTGTGTATCAACTCTTCGCTCTTCTAGAAGCTTACTTGGGTTGTTGTAAAGGAGAATTGTTCTGTATTTGAAGATCATGTTCCTGGCACCTTTCTCAGGAATCGCAAAGATTTTAGTTCTGTACGAAGAAGTTGTTGTTGAAGCAGCTACTAAGGATGGTGATTAGGAATAAGATTTCCACTGTCTGCGGAAGACTCTTTTATACGAAGTTGGAAACTCTAAACTTTAATGGATTTCTTTTGCTTTGAGTAGCCAATTACTTCGAATATCTCTTCTGGATTGCTCAATGCTCAAGTATGGGCTTCTAACTTGCATTATTGGTGTCGCTGCATCTAGTTATATCCATGTAAGACCAGCAGCATTCGTTGTAAATGAGTGATGAAGATTATCTCAGATTGAGCTGTAAATGGTTCAGCTTTCTTCTGTGCAATTTGTATTACTCCATCTCTTGTTAAAATGCAAATTAGTATTAAAAGTTAACTGGAGTTACCCTCTGTACCGATAGCGAGCTTATTGTATCCTTTTTTGTGAAGACCTCAGCTTCTTGAGACCACCACTTTTTCCAACCTTAAGTACCTACCTTGCTTAACTAGCCGATCAATTCTTGATGATGTTTGATTTTGTGTTTTGCTCTAATCTTTTTTTTATTTCTAAGCGTTACACGTTATTCTTAAGTACAAACTTAAATCTTACAAATTTTATAAGGTCCTAAATAGATTAACAGTTGTTACTAGTTTTTGTCCCCGCAGCTACAATATATTGTTGCCTAGGTCTTCGTTTTTCGCACAGAACTTATGTCTTTAGGCATATTTTCTGAGTTTTACTCTCTAAAATGAAAAATGTGTCATTTGTCGAAGAATTCAAAGAGTGCTAGCGGGAGGGATCTGAGAGAACCTCTTCCTTTAAAACCACTTGTTACCTTTAAACGAAGCTATTTTCAAAACAAACTTTTTCAATGTGACATTCTTGCTTCGCTAATGGGTCGTAGCAGAGAGTACCTCGAACAAATTATATTATGAACGCTCTTCCCTATATGCCCCGAGTACCTACCTAAGGACTTTTTGCTTTACTCACTTTTTTTTTTTAATCTGCCACCATAACCCTTTGAGCCATCTGTTCAATCACTTATATGCATTTATACGATTTCCATTTGCAACAATATCCAATATCACTTCTCCAAAGTGATCATCCTGCTTCCATCGATATAGCCTGGGAGACTCTACTATAAAACTTTAAGCAGAGAGCCTACACCCATTCCATAGCATCTTTTATTTTCGAAAAAAAGGAGTAAAAGAAGCCAAAAATCATTTCGGTACCGTGTACCTTTCATTGAAGTGCACACATTTTCATAAAAACAAAGCCCGTGTAATAATGTAGCAACACATCTTTTGACTTTAGCGCAACATCCTACATAAAGCCTTGTATCTTCGTCGTCGTCGTCGGTCGTTCGGTCAGCTATATGCGCTGGTCGGGTGGATGGCGGGCTGGAGCTGGTTGGCCGACTCCCATCCATCGATGTCTCGTCGTCATCGTCTTTGCGCCTTTCGGTACATACGTCCAGTCCAGGTCGGCCATCTGAGTTTCATCTCAAAGGAGATGGCCAGAACTGGACGGACGCGGACGGACCGGACATATACAGACGCGGATTGTGGCCGATTTTATGCCCGATACTATACGATGTTTGCTTTTATTGTCTGCCATGTGATTCGCTGGGATCCTGTGTCCTCCAATTCGGCTCGAATATACATAAAGGTTGTTCGAGGGATTTTTATTGCTGCTGCCTGCTGGTCGTGGTGGTGGTGAGCGGGAGACGTACGAGCTTCAAATTCGAACATCGGGCCTTATGCTGTGTTATGCGCGCAGCCAACAATAATGATGATCATAAGTTGATGTCGAACGACAACGACACAACACACAACAGATTCATGAGAGATGATGCTGATGATGTAGCGAACGAAAATGCATCCGCCAGGATCCAAAAAAGAAGCAAGAGAGAGAGAGGAGGCTGATGGCTGGCCGTATACTATATGTAGGCACCTATAACAGAACCTGGTCGATGGCGTTGTTGATTAATGGCCGAAATAACTTCTTCAGCTTTATTGGCTGAGATTTCCATTTTAATTTCGCATTGGCTCCTTGTGGCTTAAGTCTCAGCCAGCAGTCCGAGAAGACCGAGGACCAGAGGAAAAGAAAAGGAAAACAATTTTGTTGTGACCCAAAACCCAACCAAATGTGCCCTTGGTCGTCTCATAACTTCTATCCCCGCGCTTCCATGACACTCTACTCTCGCAGTGCTTTCGCTGATGGGCGCGCGATGTTCGATTCCCAAAACGACCAAAATATTTATAAGCAATAATTTTATATCGTCCCGTTTATGCGCGCTTCTATACCAGACGCGAACGCGGGGCACTTACACAATTCCGATAAGTGCTCTGATGCGCATGTCTGTTAATGATATTGAAATGTTCGAAGCACGCATGATATTGCGCACCACCACCGCACCGCATCGCCGAGTCTCAGATGAGATCCTGATCCGAAGCGGAGGCTGTGTCGGCATATCGAGTAGGTATATGCGTGTTATAATCTCAGGACGTGTTATGGTTCTGCATTCTAAAGGCAGTCACATAGTAATGTGGCATAGGTAAAAGTTATATCTATCTATAATTGTGACTTTAAAAACCGGTCATGTGATCATGTGATTAATATCTGCAGATAATATTTATTCAATTAAAAAGAAAAAAATCTTTGAAATTATAAAGAAGCACGAGTTATGAAGAATATTGTCGGCTTGGTTTGATAGATTTATTACCTGGAAGACTGCTAGAATGTCTTCATTGAAGTATTTTTCCAATAAGAAATATTTTAACACGTTAAGACACTCGCTACTAAACGGCATCATTTTAAATCTAATTGAGACCTTGCGGTCTTGCGAGTATGTTATTGGACATCATAGTAAAAATGTGCTCTGTACTATTTTAAACATTGCTGTGAACAAAGCAAATACTTTGAAGGGGAGTAGACTTTTATGACCAGTTATATTTTTTTTGCAAATGAAGATCAAAAACTTAAGGATTGTATGGGTTCAGTTGAGTTCACCACACTTTATTGATCCGCTTGCTTAGTTATACACATTTGCTTAAGATGGCGGTATCAATCCAGGGACCTAGGGTGGATCACGCAACAAGTCTCTCAAACGAGTTCCTAGCTAGCTATATCCAGTTATACGTATACCAAGTTCAAGTTGGTTGAGGTCGGCCACTTCAAGTTTTTTTATCGGGGCTGAAGACCCAGAGACTCTCCTGGCTAGTACATCCATGACCAAGCGGCGCATATTTACTAGCCATTTAAGTCGCTTTATTTTCGACTTTTTAATCGATATCGCTGCAAAGTACGTAAAGATCTTCACTAATTTCTGTCCAGCACCGAAGCACACTCAACAAACAATCACTCGGAGAATCTTTCTCTATGAGCAACTAAGCTGATTTTCATCAGCTTATGACAATGTCCATGTATTTAATTGGTTAAGATGTGGAGAAGATTAGTATACCTCTGTAATTGCCACATGTATACAGAGCATCTTCTTTCTGAACCAGCAACACTATGCGACTAAAATTTGGATATCGTTGTTCTTACTTCTTCCATGTCGGATGGAAGGATCACAGTTCAAGTCAAATAGATTTTCTGCAAAACAGTGGATGATTGACTTTCTTCGCTGTTCAGCAGCTTGGATAAGTAGTGTACCTACTCTGAGCGCTAGTAGAGGGTCTCTTGCCACATTCAAATTTCATCACTCCGTTCTGTTCTGATATCCTTGGGTAGATTGCTTCACCTTTTGATATAGAACTTTTAAGCATTAATTCTGTCTTTCTTCTATTTTGCTCATGGAAGCTCGTGGGCTGTTCTATCACCAGTTTTTGACCTATCTTCTAGAATTGAATTGTCGTAGTAGTTAGTGCGTTAGTGACTATCACGCCTCGGTTCTATTCCGTATCAATGCCAACTTTATTTTTTTTTGCTGGGGTACTGCTTCTTGAATGAAATTGACAAAACCTTCAATAGTAATGGCTATCAAGCAAAGTACTTTCAGGTGGACGTTCGGAACCGGCAGAAAAGTGTATTTCTATTCACGAACATAGAAAATGGTTGAGAGTGTCAGTCACTAGGCTGTATTTCTTATTCGATTTATTTATTTATTTTATTCCAGAATTGAATTTTATCTCATAGGGCTCGTCCTTGACTGCATGTGCTTGTTGGAACTCTTTATCAAACCGTTGTTGGTTTGATTGGATTCTGAAACCCAACAAATCGGAGGCCACTTTTTATGCCAAGATGATAATGCGCGTCTATAGTAAGTGCTTATAGAGGGTTTTCCATGAGATTGAAGGAGTAGGAAGACGCAAATTTTTTAGCAGACTCTTACGATAAAAGTTTGCCGTCATTGTATTTGGTCAAAGTACCCGATCTTTTGTCCCACCGCCAAGTGGATTTTCGGAAGTTTCGTCCCACAACCGTAAAATTAAAGACTCTCCTTGCATATCTTGAAGGTACAGTCCCAGAAAACAATCTTAACGGAATATTATACTTCAGGCCCTTATCGTACATTTTTATGAGCAGTTCATAGAATGCTTCCTTTGTGCTCAAAATCGGTAAATAACTTCTTGCCTGAATCTCCCTTTTTTCAGAGTAAGCAACGATCAACGAAGCTATTCAAATCCAGAAATGTAACCATAACTTCAAAACTGCTGCTGTACAGGACCATGGTCCTGCCAGTACTCATGTATGGATCCGAGACTTGGGTGCTTAGCAAAAGGCACTGTGACCTCTAAGCCGCGTTCGAGAGAAAAGTCTTACGGAGAATTGTTGGCCCCATATGTGAGGAAGGACGATTCCGGAGACGGTACAATCATGAGTTGTACGCAATCTACCTTGAAGCAGACATACTGACAAAAATTTAGCTCGGTAGACTCCGGTGGGCAGGGCACCTAGCTCGTATGAGCGAAGAGGAACCTGCTCGGAAAGTCTTTTGCCGTACATTCTATGGTAGACGGCAGCGTGGTAGACCATGCTTGCGCTGGAGAGATGGCGTAGACCAGGGCGCCCGAAGCCTTGGGGTGCGCAACTGGATGGCGTCGGCTCGAGACCGGTATAGGTGGAGAGACTTGTTGAAAGAGGCCAGAACCGGACCCCGGTTGTCGAGCCGATGATGATGATGATGAAGCAAAGATCACTAAATTATTTAGACAACATTGGAACGAGACATTTTTTTTCAAAAAAATATGATCAGAAACTGATTTGTTAGATCTTTCCCAGAAATATTCCGCGAGGAATCAATCCCAGTTATCCCCTGGTTTTGGCCTTAGTCCTACAGGATACTATTTTCAGTTTCTTTCACTCATTAAAGTCTATAAGCATAGCATCCCCAAAACAATTTTATTGTGTCTCGATTCATCACAACGATTCACAAATCTGGATTACTTAGCACTTTTCGTTCGTCCTCAGAATAGCTCACATATGTTTCGAATAAAAAAAAAAAAATAAAAAAAGAAGGAAAAGTTAAACTTATTCAAACTGGAAACTGGAATTCCAAGCATTCTTAGTTCAAGTTTTTTTAATAATCTGAATATTTCTGATCTCATGCCGGGAAATTCCCAACAAATATGACTAGAACTTATAAAAACACGAAAACATAAAATTCAATTGCCTTCTAGAATCAAAGAGTTTACAAATTTTGTAAACATGTAATTAATTTGACCAAAATAAATAAAAAAAAAAAAATAAAAACCTCATACCGATTAAATTAACTTTTTGAAAAAAAAAAAATTTTATACACATATTGGAATACCACCGCTGCTCATGATGGAAACCATAAATTCAAAAGTGTGAATTAGAAAATCAAATTTAAAATGACCAATCATTATAAATACACACACACACTTGAACACACACACACACATCTGTGTACAGAAATACAGAAAAACCTTTGAAAATTCATAATTATTGCCCTCAAAACCATTTTATACAATTTATTTATGTTAGTTTATTTGCAACTTAACCACCATATAGCCTCTACAAAGGGACTATAAAAAAGGATTAAATAAAATTATATAGAAAAGCCTAAAACCATCATCTGGCTGTATAACCTCCCTGTGCCTGGTTGCACACCGCACCGAAAAAAATTCTCCTATTTGCATTAGAAATGTAAATTTTCCACGGCCATCATTAGAAACGTAATAATTATTTTAATTGGGTTTTCCAAAATGCAGCTTTGCATTTATGTAAATGAGAATGCGGTCGGGTTGTATTAATATTTATAAATTTTCAACGGAGTCCGCAATTTCCCCCCCCCCCCCCGGTACCTTTTTTCAAAATGGATGTATAGTGACCAGTGTAGAGTGGACACATAGAGTGGACATATCCGTTGACTCCACAGTCACACGCGGGACACGGCTGAAACTCTGAATAAATATATATAGGTGGGTATTAGGCGAGGGTACCCTTGTGGTATTAAAATAATATTGAATTTAAAATCTAGGCGGGCTTAGGGTATCTACATACATATATAGGAGGCTCTGAATAGTATAGTGTGCTTGTGATTGTTAATTTATCGCTGATTAAAAATTCCTAAACGCACAGTTCAACTTGTTATTATACAATTCACCTGAATTAAAGGTTTCACCCCCTCCCCTCCCCCTGTCCCCTGTTTAGTTCTACCTACAATACCTATGGTGCAGGGGATACTGTGTGTATAAAGTGAAAGATGAGAGCGAATAAAAGTTAATCGCGGTAGATAGACGCCATTTCGAATGGACGCATCCTTATGGTGATGCGGCTAACCCAACTCTTCAGTTTTTTTTTTTTTTTGTTTTTTTTCGAAAACCATGTAGCTATGGTCCGTGCGCATAAATGTACAACCATCTTATGAACATGCGGCCGTTGTGCATTGGCCCTAATGGTCCCTCCTGATGTTTCGTCCCTGACAGTATATCCCTGGCAATGCACGTCAAGGCTCCCTTCTATCCAGTCTTTTAAGAATAAAAGGCTGCGCATATACAGACTGGGGCTTTTGACATGAACAATTTGCATTTTCAACATGGGGATTGGTTATTAGCGAGATTTATGGATATCATATTTTTGTATTTGTGTGTGTGTATGTGTGGACGACGATGATGCCAGTAAAGAAGGCAATGCAGACTAAGCGCAGAATCTATTTTAAAGGAAAACGAGATTTTCAGTTAAAAAAAAAAAGCAAAATTAAAAATAACTTGATGAAGGACATTTTCTTTTGTACTGAAGGTTTTCTAACTTCACTGTAGTCTTTGAAAGCGCATGTCAACTGAATGTGCTAGATGATATTTATGATATAAAAAGGCAAAATTAATAAAGGGTACCTAAATTATTATGATTTAATTTAAGGTTTTGTAAAATTTTAAACTGGGCTGGGCATCTCTGCCTTTGGAATCAAAATGTAATGGACAGTTAAAACGGAACAATACGTTGGCTAGAGTTCAAGTAAAGGGTTTTCCAATAAGAGGTGTTATTTTGATATTGAAAGAAAAAAGGCATTTTTGGAGATAAATGATCGGATGTTTATTTCATTATAAAGAAGAAAATATGCCGTTAATAATGAATGGAACACAACATCAGCCAAATGGCCGCCAAGACCACGCTTACAGGACCATATCCTTTTCATGAAATTTTCCATAACCAAATCGCAAAGTGGCTGCCCTATGTCCTCGATAGCCTCACGAATTTCATCTTTGAGGTCTTGAATCGACGCTGGGCTGTTGACGTAGACCTTATCTTTCACGTGGCCCCAAAGGAAGAAGTCGCAAGGTGTTAAATCACAAGATCTCGGTGGCCAATTGTGATCACCTCTTCGAGAGATAACATGGTCCGGAAACTTTTCCCGTAAAAGATCGATGGTTTCATTGCTTGTGTGGCACGTAGCGTCGTCTTGTTGAAAGTAAACGTTGTCCAGATCAATACCATCCAATTCAGGCCATAAAAAATCATTAATCATCTCTCGATAGCGCAATCCATTGACCGTAACTGTTGCTCCAGCCTCATTTTCGAAAAAGTAAGGTCCAATGACCCCGCGGGACCATAAACCGCACCAAACAGTCACGCGTTGAGGATGGAGAGGCTTTTCAACAATAACTCTTGGGTTTTCCGAGCCCCAAATGCGACAGTTTTGCTTGTTGACGTAGCCTCCGAGGTGGAAATGGGCCTCATCAGTCAAGATGATTTTTCGATGAAATTCCGGTTCATTTTCATGCATTTCAAGGACCCAATCAGCAAAGACACGACGTTGTTGATGATCAGCCGGCTTGAGTTCTTGTGTTAACTGAACTTTATAAGCCTTAAGACCCAAGTCTTTATGCAAAATACGGTGTAATGACGTTTGTGGAATGCCTAATTCCAAAGAACGACGAGGAATGGACAAACCTGGGTTTTCTTCAACACTTTGGGCTACAACAGCAATATTCTCAGTTGTTCTTGAGCGACTTGCACGGGTTTTATTCTTCACATAACTAACTTGTCCCAACAGCTCGAATTTGTCCACCAATTTCTGTATTGCGGTCCGACAAGGTGCTTCACGACGACCCAAAAATGTTTTAGTTTTACGAACCGTCTCTGCCAAATTTTCACCATTTTTATAGTGAATTTTAATAATTTCAATGCGTTGTTGAAGCGTGTATCGTTCCATTTTTATTAATAGCGTAGTTTCTACTTGTCAAATGTCAAAAAATGACAGCTACTGAAATAGCGGGCTATTCAAAATAACACCTCTTATTGGAAAACCCTTTATTATAATCCTGTTAGAAAAACATTTATGGAATGACAATTTTTTTTGTATGGTTCGAAAACTATTGAAAATTCAAGCCACAGAGCAAAAAATAAAAATCAACTCATCTAAGCCAACAATGATGACAACAATTGATATCAATATAATGTTGCACGGAACGGAATTAGCAGTTGCCCCCAATGACAGTTGCGGGCGTCTTTGACCACATGCACTCGACAATCTCATTCTCTGGTTTTTGTCCCCAGCATATATGTATGATGGTGCCATGGTGGTGCCCACATAACCAATATGCCAGCCTCCTCCTACAGTATGTGTCTTCCGTTTCGATATCTTCATACACCATTTAGTCGCATTCATTTGTTACCATTAACTCGGCTTGGTTCCTTATCTGTTTAAAAGGATTTCACTTTGTATTCTTCTGCACAAGAAGCGCGCCTCTGCCGTGCAATTCCTTTCGCCACCATTGTCTTATTTCACCCATCATGATCGTGGCTAACAATTGAATCTTTGGCCAAGAGTATAGAGAACTCAAATGGAACAACAACAACCACAAAAACCAAAATATAAAAAAGGAAGAACTCATCCCGTGGATATATACATGGATTGTGCGCGCAAGCTTACGAGTACCTACATAAAATTCACCTCACCACCGCGATGAGTATGGTGGATGGTGTGCTCTGCGCTGGGCAACTCGCGGATCCCCATTTTGTGATAGGCGAGCATTGCTCAGCTGGAATTAGACACGTTTTGTTCCACAAATGTTTCAGCGATAGGCTTCCGCTGCTGCTTGTATGGTTTTGGTTTCAATGCTTGCTCAGCTTCATGGGCACAATACTTATCTATTTTATATGAGTAGAGTATGCTCATAGCACTTGGAAGCCTTTACTTTTCTTTATGGGTTATTTTAATGTCGTTAATGCTCATCGTAATTTTTGTACTATGACTTGGGTACCGGGTTTAACATTCGTTTTGATCTGCATATCTTCATTTTGGCAAACTCTAAAGTAAGGACTCCCGATTCGACAGACACAATCGTCGTATATAGAATAGAACAACCATGCAACGAAACTAAACGATGGTTTTGGTTGCGCTGAATATTTTTATTTTTAGATAATATATTTTGTGGTTGAAGAAATAATGAGCATCTGGATTTCTCTATGGCTTAATGGGCTTTGCAGGGAATACTTTAATTTATCATTATCATTAGCTATACCATATAGTGTTGCTTGCAGTTCTTTATATTTTGCATGAATTTGGTATCAACACTTCCTTGGAAGTTGGAAGGATGCAATCTGGCATATTTTTTTAATAGTTTGAGCTCATTAAAGGCTTAGTTATTAGAATTATGTTAATAAGATCAGTCATATTGATTATTAAAACAACATTTTGCAAAAATGATTAGGTTCTTTGGCGTAGTACTGACTTTAGGATACAAAATTTGCTATTAGCTATTTACAAAATAATAATTTTGCACAATACTTTTTGAAATGATAAAAAGAACCTGGTGACAAGTTTTGAACAAAATCGGATGAGTCAGTTATGATAAACAATCCTCGTCAACTGATAACGCACAAACATTTTTTCATATACTTAATCCATTTTATCCAAGTACTGCTAGTTACTCTGCCATCTGTTAATGCTAACAATTCCCTTAAGAAGTTAAGACAATGATTCCAAAATAGTTTTCAAAAAACAACCATCAGTTTTTCTTTCGACGACTTGCAAAGCTTTCTATTAGGAAAGGTTCAATTTTTTTTGCTTCAGCTGAATAGGTGTCAAAATAAAAATTGGTATTGGAATGGTTCAAACCCAAATTTTTTTCCAAGTTAAGTAATGGAGACTACCGCCTTTATTTTGAATATCTTCGTAATTTTGATCCGGCCTGAAATCGTACACCTTTTTAATGGATTTAAACGGAATTTCGGTCCACGCTAACTTAATTGCAGAAATTAAGAATTATTTGTTTTCAAACTGACGACCAATCCCATAAACTTTGCGTAATAACCATCCCCAGACACCACCATCATGTTTTTTTCCGTACGAATCTTTATTTTTCAAGTAGATATAAACTACATTAAAATTTCGGTCAATTTTATCAGCTATTTAAGGTCCTCTGACATTTTTTTTAATTAGTTTTCTGAACCAAAATAACTGTACTGGCCAGGTAGCGGTTTTAGAAAAAAACTTATTTTTTCTCAAAAATGGCAAATGGAAACGTATTTTTATTTTTTTCAAAAAGTGCTATTAACAGCTGTTATAATACCTACCTACTAGTAGGTTAGGTATCTGCCATATAACCGTTTTTTTATTCTGATTTTCTCTTCACCAACTCAAAGCTCACTCAATTTCAACCATTTTCTTCCATGAAAGTTTTTTAGTTGCCGTAATAAAGTTTAGTAAAAAAAATTTCAAAAATTAGTACATATTTTGGATTTTTAGTAAAATTTTTATTTCTTTTTGAAAAAACGTTTTTTGGATATAAGTCTCATTGAAATGTGCATTAAGAATACTCTAAAATTTGCACTTCCGATTTAGTCTTGAGAAAGCGACTCGGTGACACGTGAATTATTTTGATCTTTAAGGTAAGTCATAGGGTGCCAAAATAACGATTTTGGAAAAAATATTCGTATGCATGTATTTCGCAGTTAAATCCTTAATTTGACTGGACTATATAAATATTTATGCAAAGTTTTTAAGGGGTCACTGTGGCGTATGAGCAACATCAAATACAAAAAATGGTATTTCTTTAAAAATGTATAAAACATCTTTATAATAAATAGAATCTATTCAAAACTTCAGAAAAAGTTACCGAAAATCAAAGAAACAAGTAAAATTAGTTGAAATGTAGGTATTCATTAAAAATAAGCTGAAGTTTCCAGCAAGGTTCACCGAGATTAAACTTTATTTTTTTTAAATGTTTGTAAAATAATTCGTTAATTAAGACAGATAGCATTGAAACATTTTTTGAAACTTTTAATTTGTCGACTAAACAAATCGAATACAGAACAAATTGTCGTCAGCAAAACGCTTTCTGGTAGTCAACATAATCGGTACCAACTCAATACACAGCGAAACAAATGAACATGTCGCTCTTTTTCTGGAGCATACCACATCCATATAGTCCTCCATTCAAATCATTATTTCCATGCTTTGCGGTACAGCAATAGAGTCGATAGGCACACAGTCCCCGTTGTATGATTTAGTATCGGCGTGAAATAAATTTGCCTCATTTAGATACAAAACGAATCCCTTTTGTACTCATTTTGTATAGCTCGTACTCGTTCGGTCGTAGCCAACAATACCAAAGGCGGACATGTTCGTTTTATCGGAAAGACATTGTGCGTGTGTTCCATAAATGCCACAATTTCGGCACAACATCGCATCGTGCCCTATTGTGTTGTGCCTCTCCAAATGAATGTCACGATATCCATATGCAGAAACTTTCTATACATGAGGCGCTATAGTAGTTGCTGAAACAACAGCAGCAGCAGCAGGCCAGATCAAAGAGGGATTTGCACAAAACCATTCCCGTCCATCGATTATAGGACCGGAGCCGGAGCTTCTTGTTTTGGAATAGAAACAGAATTAGAAGAGGTTCCCGCTCCATGCAAGAGGCTGGGTTATCTATGAGGACTTATACAATTGCCAAACAGTGCGTGTCTATATGCATTCGGGGGCAAATGTTTGGATTCATAGCTGCAACTCTCTCTCTCTCTTTCGCTTTCTATGCAAAAAAAAAAAACAAACTTGGACTGCTCGTCCCTAGTCGCAGCCTAGTCAGAGCTGGAGATGACATGGCCTCTTAATTTTCACAACCACCGCAATAAACATTGCAAAATGGTACACGCGCTTTTTGTGTTCGTGATGTGTAGGAATACAGGATTGGGATTGGAGCGACCCAGGATGTGCGAGAATGCAACTATAACTGTGGAACACCAAGCCTGCAAGAAGGACATTTAGATATTACAGCAATATTCAGGCATAAACAATGTAGGAGTGTATATCTGTGATGGTCGTGGCGCAATGGTCGGCAGCGGCCTCCGAAAAGTCCAAACAGTAGCGCGCATATTTTTCGTTTTGTTCAATTTTTTTCTTCTTGTTTTTTTGCTGCAACTATACCTTTTTGGTTGTGTAATGTTTTGTATTATTGTTTGCTGCCCAAACTCAAGCCCATAGCCAGAGATCCCTTATTCCCAGAGGAGTATAAAGTTGGTAAGGTGGTGGTGTTGTTGCCTCCTATAGGATATGCGATGGGGGGCATTTTCGTGTTCCTTATGCGTTTAGCTATCCCAACAACACATATCTACTCGTATACCTAAACTCTGCTATAATGTTGATGCCTAGAGTGTAACTTATGTTATCCCGATGGAATTGAGTGCATTTAGGATTTTATTTTGCTTTGTTTTGGCGGGATTTGGCAAAGGGCTTAGAGACCGGTTTAAAGGCTTTAGAGTCTTTTTTTTATTTTTTTTTTTTTTTATTTTAAAATTTTCTTTTTCAGTTTTCCATTTTTGTGTTGATTTAGAAAATTTACGAGCTTCGGTTGTTGGGAAAATAAATTCACTGTTTCCATCTTTGTTGGCCTAGCAAATAGTGCAACTACATACTACAACAATACTGGTGTAGGAAGGTATAGGTACTTCTACTTTGTTTATCTAGTTGAAAAGTTTTCATGCAAATTTTGAATTCCAGAGAATAAAATTGTTTGGTGCCCATAAAATGATATTTTAATTTTTTGTTTTTGTATACATAAAAGGCAAACTTTTGTTTGTAATTGCATATAAAGATCAGAATTAAAAAAATAAACCGCTTCTGGAACATTTAATTCGTACGATCATTGCCACCATTGAAACACTGAATAAGAACAATGCGATAAGGCTTGACGGTATTCCTGCAGAACTCCTACAAGCTTGGCCAACGACATCGAGTAAGTTTCTAAATACACTCATAGGGAGAGCTTGGAACTTCGAGTCTTTTTGAGTGCTTCCCCGAGGAGTTGAACAAGCAGGTTTCTGCGTTGAAGCATTTTGTGTTGACCACATTAAAATTTTACGGATTTATTATTGAGCAGTGCTTCGAATATCGATCAATATGTCACTTGCTGTTCACTGATTTCGAAAAAGCGTTCCATAATGTGAACAGATTTATTTTGATTGTCCTACGCAGAAGGACTGTTCTGAATGGACCATCGCTTCACTTTTACTTTTAACCTTTTAATCTTTTTAATACACTCCAAAAATGATTTAGCATTTTACTCGTTTCATTCCATTTCATTCCAAAACTATCACTTCCCTTGCTCACAAACTTCGTTTTCCTTTGGTTCAATTTAAACTAGGGCAACTAACGATGGAGACAAAAGTCACGTTTTGATTGAAGGAAGGTTTTCAAATGCATTTGAAGTTCACTGTGGTGTCAGGCAGGGTTGCATACTATCGCCCATACTTGTTAGAGATAAATGATGTGCTGGGACTCTAAAACATAAAATTTCTTCAACTGGAACAATAGCTCATGGGATAAAGTAAATAAAGACATCTAAGTATTAATTAAGTGAAGTCCAATAGTTGGGTCACAAAATCAGTTGGGTGTCCACAGATATTCAAGCTACTGCTTACTAAACTGACAACTTTGCGATCAGCGGACGCGACGTTTGAAAAGTATAGCTTTTCTGAAATTCAGGCATCATAAAAAAAGAGTGGATATAGGGATGGCCCAAAACTACCATCTGCTGGTAGTTTCTGTAGGTTGTGGTAAAGGTGCACTTCGGAGAATCCAAGCAATCCTTTTAATATCAACAAACTAAAGGACCACCCAGTTAGCCAACCATCACAGTGAACTAACTTTCACCAGGATTAAAAACAATCAGAAACACTGAACCTACCAACAAGAAAAACTATGATCGTTAAGCTTCGGAAGAAAGAACATTTCAGAAAGTGTGAAAACTGAAAATAGGCTTGGAGGAAAATTCTTTTGGAGCGAATAAAAGATCACTTAGAAAACATATACCGCCGAAAAAGCAGGTGAGAGACATAGTGGCCTTTGTCACATTTAGTTGTAAGATCCAAAACTGATGTTTACTTCAGCATTATTCAGCTTCTTTTGATAAATTTGTACTCATTGACATTTTAGTAAATAACTGTTTCAAAAGAAATAATTTTTCGTGACCATAATTACTAGTTTTTCACTTTTGAAAAATAAGTTCAAAAATCAGTTGGGCCACTATGATTCTCATGGCCTGATGTATAAGTGGTCAAATCTTCCCTCAAAAGGCTATAAGACGAAGGCTATAAGATCTTAATTTCCCAGTTCTAGTGTATTTGGCAGAGGGGCTGAAATTTGGTGTATGTATGCAAGCAGTTTGAAGCTCAATTCATGGATTTTTGCTATGTGGGGTACAACACACTTGGATTGTCTTCATGGATCAGCACTTTTTCTTCCCCAATTACGTTGGTTTTTTTTTCAAAATCATTATCGAATCTGTCTAAAAGCTCTGCGTTTCATTGGTCGATTATCGGTTTACCTTTTTGGCACCGAAAAGCCAGTGGCCATGACGTAGTTGACTGACAGACCTACGTTGGGCTTCTCTGGTACACGCGTTCACCCAGAGAAACGCACTTTTTTGTTTGTTTTTAAGTCCGTAGTGTAATTTAATAGATCCATGTTTCGTCTCTCGAAATGAAAGTCTACTCTAAATTTGATTTATTGGTAAGATCCACTGACTTATTTTTAGAACTAATTTTTCATCTTTAAAAAATTACATTTCTTGCTTCAAAGCCTTCTATTTTAGAATAAAAAAAACTTCCTGAACAACTTGGAAAAATTTTCAAAAATTACTATCAACTCTATGATAAATTTTCTGAATAGTTAAACTTTCTTTAAAATTAGCGACAAGATATTCAGAAACTTGTATCTCGAAAACCTAGAAGTTTAATTTTTGTCAATATCATCACTTAGTATCGAAAATTCGGTATTTTTTCTATTTTTGTTTCTATTATTTTTGTTTTTACTTATAATTTTTTTTTCTTGCAAATCGAACTCATCTCGACCGTATTCTGCCGGTCTAATAATTACAATGTGTTTCATCAAAATTTTGACACGCAAACAAAATTAAATTAAATTAAATTTTTCAAAATAATTAATTATTCTGTAAAGACTGTCCAAGCGAACTTATTAATTCGATCATTAAGAGCACTTTCACATTGCGTTCACAAATCACATAAATAAAAGTCCCGAATATAATTTATTTCGTACAGCGACCAAATGGCCATTATAGTCATGCCGCTTAAGAAATTAAACAATCACACAAATAGGTAGGCAAAATATAGAGACAAAAAAAATTGAATGTAGTGGTTGAAAATGTCACGTTACGCCTTGGCGACAATTAACTTATAAGAAAGATGATGCAGATGCAGAAAGTTGAGTGGAGCACTATTTTATTTATTATTTTGACTTGGCCAGTATCCAAATTGTTCAAATGGACGCGGGAATGCATCTCTTTAATCAAGAAACAGAAAAAGAAGAGAGAAATATTAGACTTCAGCTGATCGATGGAAGACAACAAGCGGCCACTTCGCATCTGTATACTTCGTCAAAGGGGTCTCGGTTGGTGAAAAGCAACCTTCAAAGTGTCAATTTGGTGTACCACCACGGTTGGTGGAGTTGACACTCCATGAACAATATTTTCCTCACCTATAGCATAGCGCTATTGGTGAATTGAGCTTGTTAGCCAATGATGCTGATGCGGCTGATGATGCGATGATGCGGTGATGGGAAGATTCTCCCTTTTGGATCTTGGATGTGTCCCGGTCCGGGTCCTATCTTGTCTGCCAATTCGGCACACAAATACACATATCAGTGATTTGGGATCACGAGTGGCGGTGTACATCAGACGGCCGCATGGCACTCCAAGGAGATAGCAGATTGCGGCTCTAGGACACTCTTATAACTCCTAGATGCTGCGACTATGATGATGATGATGATGATGATGACGATGATCTCCGCTTGAAGATTGGGCTATTGGAGTAAATGTCGTGACACAAGTGCAAACGCTTTTCCGTTCTATTATATTGTGGGATAGATTGGGGCTCTTCTCGAACGAGGCTATAGGTTTTCTAAAAAGACGTGATTGTCGTATCATCGTGGTTGTCGCTGCTGGTAGTCTCTAGAATCTTGCTGTATGGCTCTTAGGTATATTTGTGTTGTATTATAGTTAGGTTCTCGTCGTCGTCGTTGTCTTCTTCGTTGGGCTGTTCGCTTAGGCTAATCATCGTGAACACCTCTCCAGAAGCGTGCGATGAAAATTACTCAGAAAAAGTGAGAAAACAAGAACGTTTTTAACAAATGGCAAATTTTTCATTCTTCCCCAGTGATCTTCGGATGACAGATGAGCCGAAAGTGTTTTTTTTTTCTATTTCGTTTGCTGGTTAAAGTCGAAGGATGAATATTCTGGAATTTGAATTTGGAGCAAGGAAATTTCTGTGTGTGTCATGTTGCTTGTCAAGCAAAATAAAGATCGTGATTGGATTCTGATGTGAGTTAAATTATATAGAATTGGAGCACAACACTCACTTGAAGATGTTTGATCAAATGTCTGTTGCAAAATTCTTGTTGTGCAATTGTTTTGTTGATTTGTAAAAGTTTGTCTTACAAAGATAAAATTTTGAGAATATTTCCAGATTTAGGTTATATTTCGGAATTGACAATCGCTTTACAATTTTTTTTAATTTTTTTGGATATTTATTATCTTGGAAGAGGAATTGTATATTGAGGAAGCCACAAAATTATATGATAACTCGTAGAGCAATATGGATATTGAGGAATGTAACCAACAAAAATTAGAAGAAGATGGTATCTACGGGTTCTCACTGAAGGAGAAAAGCTCAAAGTATAATTAAAGGGATCATATTTATTTGCGTGTTGCGAAAACTTTATAGCACTTGCGTCATTTTTATAGCAAAAGAAGACCATCCGCAGATAATGTCAAAGATCGTCTCCTTTTAATTACTGGTCCTTCACAAAACTATGACAGAAGATGTTATCTAACTGAGCCGCATGGTACCCTATCGGCCAATGCCCCGTACAAGCACCAACGAAACTGCTGGCTATGTCTTGCCTGGGCCTGCAAAAGTGAGAAGTTTGTTCCGTTTTTAATGTTATTTTAGTGGCCCATACTTTTCTTAATATAACACAGCTACTGAAATTGCTCCAAATGCCATTTGATTTCTATAGAAAAAATTCAAATTGCCCTTCACAACTCTGAGAGATAATGTTAACTCGCTGTCTTCAAGTGAATCATAAAGAGCTGGCTCAAAAGCATAATGACCTTGGTATTCCATCTGGGCCAAATAAAAATAAAATCAAAATTGGTGGTACCTTAAAAAACCGACCATTAGCCGATAAAAACGAAATGAAATTTCACAAACGACCATCAAGCACCGAAATTCGGTATTTAGTCGTTCTTAAAACTACCAAATCGCAAAGCGGCATGTCACAAATGTCTGAGTCTTGCGGTTTGATGAAACACTTTCTCAGGTCTTAACTCTCTTTTTCAGGGTCCCGAAACCGGAAATTCCGAAAACCCAAAACCCCGAAATCCCAAAATCCTGAAAATTTATAATCCTGAAAACCCGTAATCCTGAAAACCCATAATTTCGAAAAACCAGAATCCCGCAAACTCATAATCGAGAAAACCCAAAATCCCGAAATCGGAATCCCGAAAAAATCCATAAAATGAAAAATTTGCTCTAATTTCAAAAAAATTGTCTCGTAACGGAAAGATCATTTTAAAATAAATTCTCTGACGGCGATCTCATACAATTTAAATGGGAGACGGACTCTGTCCGTCCCGAAATTCAAAATCCAGAAAGCCCAATATTTTGGGTTTTTGGGATCCTGGGTTTCCGGGTTTTTGACTTTTTAGGATAATGGGTTTTCGGGATTCTGGATTTGCATTATTTTGGTTTTTTTAAATTTTGGGCTTTCTGGATTTTGAATTGCGGGATTCTGTCCGTCTACCTTTCAAAACACTCAAATTTTCATCAAATTGAAAGCATAGAAATCGTTTCAAACAAACCCAACTACAAATTCAGAGTTTAGACGTTCTTGAAATGAAATTTCCGGGTTTTGACGGTTTTTTTAGGCCAATGGCCGTTTTCCAGACTTGCGCCTAAAATACATACCAGAGAAATAATATTTTTGTTTTCGTTTGCGGCTGATAAATGCCCTTTAAATTAAATGAAAACCATTTGGTGAGAAAGTTAATGCAGTCACCGCAAAATATTTTCATTCGTAACAACCGTATTAAATTTGAAACAAATTGTGATTCTATTACAGCAAGCATAATGCAAAACAACCTATTTGCTTGGCGCTGATTTTTATGAGTTGATTGCGACAAATGAACATGCTTTCTACATCTAAACACCTTTTAGTTCACTAGAAAATTCTATTATTTGCAGCAAACGAATGAAAAGTTGGCAAAGAAATTCTGCAGAAAGTAGTTTGTTACAAAGAACTTCACTTTTGGTATGAATATACAATTCATTCACAGCAAATGACTGCAGAAAACAAATTTTCTTAATAATTGACTGTATGTTTGCGGTGTTCACGCATTCTATACTACACGAAAGTTAGGTATCTAGTTCATGGTGCAATGAAAACTGCCTTTGTTTGAAATCGACCGGTCACAGGTTCAATCACCGCTGTTACGCTGAGCTTTTTTGTTTGTATTTATTCGTTCACATAAATTATTTCACCGAAACGAATTTAAAAGTTTGCTGCAAACAAAGTTAAAGTCGAAAAATTACTATCCAATAAACGAAAAGTTTTTTGACGCAAACGATTCCAATCATAAATTAGACGGTCTGTAGCGGAATGACAAGATACTCGCTTCGTAAGCGTTAGGTCAAACTTTTTTTTTTATACTTAGCAGAAAGTGTTTAACCCAGACGAATTTACCAATTTAATGCAAACGAAGCCGAAATATCGTCCAGAAAACGAAAAAGTCGTTTGGGAAATTTTTTCGTTGGCTGCAATTTATTTTTTTTTTCTCAGTGAATGCTAAAAACGAGATGGTCTCAATTTATATTAGTTAAAAAAAGTAAAATTTTATGCAAAAATGTAGCAACAACCTTTTTGTTTTTTTTAGAATATAAAGTTTATTTTACTGTTCTTGTTTTAAAATGTGTACCCTCTCTTAGCCAATTTTGTAAACTCTCTGTTAAATCTTTAGTACAATGGTATTTAATTTGTGCTAAAACATGAACACTTTATGGAGCAATTATATAAAATCTTCGTATTCCTTAATTCAGATATTTTCTAACATATCATTGAAATTAACGATATCTTTTTTAGGAATGAATCACTGCAAGTTCAAAGTCATTACTCATTCTCATTATAGCATTACCGACAGAGTGTCTTCAAAATCACTTCAATAAAGACTTGAGGTACCTCCGTTTTCCCTCGCCGTGTCTAAAGCATGCATGCAAGTTCCAAATTCTAAACATCCACAAATTGCATTGCATTAGGATTCCTCCAAAACAAACAAAAACAACAAATAAACTAAATGCCAAAACTGCGTTTACGGGAACTATGAAGTCAAGTCGGATATCTTGCATCTTCAATATGTAGCCTTAAGTCACCACCTTTAGCAAAAAGTCCGATGCCAAAATATATATATGTTAGTCGGTGAGTTGCTTTAACATTTCGGAGTGCCACAACTTCGCATAGATTGATCGCGCAGTTCAAAACTAAAAACTAAAATGAATACAAAAAACGAGCTCTGAGACTAAAGTTAAAGAGAGAGAGAGAGAGAGGCAAAGCAAACACCAGTAGGTATGTAGGAGTACCAAGTCTTATACCGAACGGCCAAAGCTTCCTTTATGAATTAAGACATGGGAAAAATTTGTAAGACGCTATCGGGAACCATAATAAACAGTATTCAGCCTCTGCAAATTGACTATTGCTCCCACAGATCGCGAGCTTCTCTTATCCGATGTGTGTGCCCTTGTCCATTGCCAACAGCACCAGCACCAACAGCAGCAGCAGCAGCATGCCAAAAAGGCTCAATACACGGCAGCATGCCAAAGCCAACAACGATGCCGCTGCCGCCAACGACAGCATCCCAAACCAACCGACTGTTCCAATCCAAGTGCGCACACATACACTCAGGCCACAACCAAACCGAACGAAAAATGCCATCTCTCCAACTCAAGTCCGTCCACCATCAAAGCAGAAGGAGGAGGAAACTGTGGTGTATCTATGTGGAGTGCGCACGGGATCTATGAAAATGCAAAACGCAGGTGGGTCGCGCCAGCAAGGTCGGACTGCATTTACATGCAAAAAGATCGACTCCACTACTTTTTCTTCGATATGCAGTCGCTCCGCCGCCGCCGAAGTTGCTGCTGCATACAACACACATGACTTGGGGCAACAACAAAAAATTCACCAATCCGACACATGTGATGGGGAGCATAGGTCTAGGTACTGGGCACATAAGCTGGCCTGGACCTGGACTTGGACACCACCGACATACTACGACTATGCCACCCTAAGGCCATGAAGTTATACCAGAGATGAACTTGCCGACAAGAGAGCCAGAGTGAAGCTGCTCTGCCTGGAGAATTGCCAAAGCCGAAGAGGTGCGCGCAAATCTTTTAACTTGATTTCTTTTTTCGTTTTTTATTCCTTTTTTTTGTTTTAATAGAAGCAAATAGCTCGATAAAACAATTAGCGCAGGAGTCGATGGATGAATCAATAGGAATTCGCCGCAAAGGAAGGGCAAACATTTTTGTGGTGGCTCAGAAGAGTCAACAATGGTGCGGTGCAGTGGTGTGGTGCTCGACCAAAAAAGTCTTTGTTTCCGAGGTTTCACTTATTCTTTTTTTTTCGTTGCAATTTTTCAAAATTCTAGGAACGGATTTTAATTACTGCGAATCTAATCGTCTGCGTCACAGATAAGTTAGCGCCTCCGTTTAATTACGCATAAGTGTCATAAGCACACGCAACACTAATGTGGAAAATTATTAGAAGAAGAAATGTTGCTAAAAAAGATTACACCTTGCTTCTTCCAGCTTCAACATTATTCAATGCAAAAGCAGATGTAACAGTGCAGTATTTATATTTTGAAAATCCATTTTTTTGTACGGATCTAGGTGTTGAGCTGAAGCACTTTTCAAAAGAAAAGTTGATTCCCAGAAAAAAAAGAAATACATTTTGAATTCAGTTGAATTGATTAGTACTATTAAAGACCAGTAAATTTTCTAGTAAACAACAAACCGAAGAACGTAATGCTATCTTACTCGTATAATAACGCTTTGAAGACGTGCAGGGGGATACCCATGATACACTCCATGTCAATCAGCAATCTCAGTCTCTGTGTTTTCTGCTTATTGACAAGAAGAGACGACGTAAGGAAAAACATTGTTTCCACCACCATACTTCAAGGAATCAGATTAATTTGTGCACATCTGATGGCACATTGGGCTGTTTCAGCTGCTTTTTCTTCAAGTGATGATTGAAGAAGATGGAATCAGGAAAACTTCTGGTGGCTCTGCGATGTCACTTCCCGAGTTTGAATTTTCTCAAAATATTCAATAAAAACTGTGCTGTGCTTTCCTCTTTAGTCTGGAGCATCCAAGATACTGGAAAGAAGGTTTAGCGTCAATAGATGATGACCTGTTGCAAAGTCGATCAGCCTTAAAGCGTTTTCAGAGGTTTTTTAGCGTTCATAAAGTTGTTCATCCTAACTTGGAATGATGCGGTCTATGGTTCCAGATATTCTTTCGCTATCTATTAGAAGTGCCTTGGTGAGGACACTTTTTCGTTTGATGGTTACTAGTAATAATCTAGTAACCCATTGCGTAATGGTTAGCGAGATGAACTGTCATGATGGAGGTCTGGGTTATTGCGTCTTGCGAAGAAATGACAAAATCTAGAAGAGTACTGCTTGCCACGAACTAACCGTTCGGAACCTTCAGAAACTTAAAGATTATCTCCATTTCTGCTAAGCCAACACACAGACAGGAATAATTGAGAGAGTCAGACCTTGGTTCTTTGTGAGCTAGTCTTGCCACAAAACTTAATTTAATTTAGTGACAATCTACTCTACTTCGGTGACCTTTCTTAATATATAAGTTTCAAAGAAGTAGCCACGGAAACTCCTTCTTTAAGAAGTTTTTTTTGTAAGCTGTTGAGATCAATTATGTTCAAAGAAGCTTACAGCCAAGACTTACAACTTTCGCTATCGAAAACAAAAAAAAAAACATAAAAGTGCTTCAACAGTCTATCCTAAATCAGAAAAATACTCACGAATATGCACCAAGTTGCACTAATTTGGCATACTCGTCGAGTAAGTTGGTACCTTTAACAGGTTCGTATTTGGATGAGTTATGAGAAATATTAATGTAGCTCAGCGCAATCAAAGGGAACGAACATTCTTTCGTGTAGACTCGTGTGTGTACTCATAAGTACCCGGACCAAAGTCTAGTCTGTGTCTGACAAACCCTCTACCCTCCCATAATGTTCTTTTTTTTTGTTAAAGAAAAAACAAATTGGCACTTTGTCTGCAAAAATATATATCTCGACTGCCATATGACAATTTATGAAAATTATAAAATATCATCCGAAATCAAGGCGCGATGCGCCATAAGTCCCATGAAAAGTCGTCTTAAATATGAAAATGATTCCCACCCAACCCCTACCTAGTCCAGCTCGTACAACTACATATATGACTTATGCCAACGAGTACGAGTCTCTCTAATGCTTGAGGACAAATAAATTGTATTTCTTGGGAAAATTGCATAATGTGGAAAATGAGAAACTGCCAGGCTTTCAAAAGGTCTCCTGCTGTCAAAATATTTTACTGTTTGATGTTGAAGATGCTGCAATACGACAATTTGATTTTATTATGTTCGTTGCAGTTTCTATGATAAAGTACATCACATGCAGTCTGGGGGCGATATAATATGATGTCTTTTATAGTATATGGCTGTGCCCCAGAGAGACAACGATATCTCCAGATTTTAATTTTAATTTGGCCAGACAAAGATGTCTCGGTCTAGAAATAATAACTTCTTCGGTTTTTAATTTTTTTTTTTATTTAAATTTTATTTCTACTCCAAGTAGAACGCATCTGTTCGGATTGTTAACAAGAAACAGAAACAGAAGTTTAAGATATTTTTCTGAGAGGCACACGACAAGTAGAAATGAGTCTGGTTGTATTTTGTTTTTTTTTTTTTTTGGACATCATTTGGGTGGCACAGATTATATGACAAATCTGTTGAATGCTACGCTATGGCTACATTAAATGCTATAAGCGGTTTGGAAATATTTTGGATTCCATATTTCGATAAAAATATGTTTATGTTTTTTTTTTTTAACAGAAAGACATAGTTTTAATTTCGATGAAAATATTTAACACAATTTAGGAATTTATGAGTCATTTAAGTAAAAATGTAAAAAGGGGGAACTGGAAAATATTTTTTTTTTTTTTTGCTATAACCTAAATAGATTTAAAAATTATACTTTTTTCTTAAGATTGGCAAATAATAAATTCAACAGTGATATATCCGTTTTTAGGTATGTGAGTAGTAAAATCATTTTGCGTTGTACTAAAATGGCAAAAATATACTGGAATCAAGTCTTTCGTGTTATAACCCAGATATTCTTTAATTATCCTAATGTTGACGTCTTAGATTTACTATACAGAAATAAAAGAAGAAGAGTAAAACAAGTACTCCAGGTCTAGACTACCGCCACAAATTTTTTGAAAAAAAAAAAAAAATAAGCCGAAAATGGATGGTGGGAAAAATTAGGTAAACTGGTATATGAAAGGGGAAAAATAAATTGCCCACCAACATATTGGGGGAAATTCGGAGGGTGGGCGAAAAAGTGGGCTGGGTGCCAAAAATCGTATTTTTTTTATAATTTTTGTCTAAAGTTGACCTCGTAGCGAAAAAAAGAATTCTAGGTTTTAAAAAGATAACATTTGCTCACATAATTTTTCTGTACATATAGCCTCAAAAATATTGTGAAAATGCCAAAACCTATTTTTATCTTTTGTCTTATGAAACTTGGTTTTACTTGGCTGGTACTGTTGATATATTTTTTACTTATACACATTTTTTCACCAAAATATAAATTTTTGTGTGTTTAACGAATTTATTTTTTTTTAAAATAGACTAATTTTCATTAAAAAAAAAAATTGACAAACATTTTTTTTTAAATTTGAAAATTTTGAGATGTGTTCTTTTTGGTTAAAATCCTTTTTTTAAAGATTATTAAGAAAAAAAAAAAAAAAAAAACAGTGTCAAAAATTGAAAAAAAAAACAAAAGAATCATTTTTAAGATCGATTTTCCGTAATTGACAATAATATCAGCCAGCGAAGAGTGGTCCCTTGCAAGTCCCTTAACTTTAACCTAGTATCGAAAACGCTCTGCTAGCATAGTAGTTTTTAAGATATCGAATTTTGAACTTCCCGCAAAAACACTGATTTTGTGTAAAGAGAGATTTCATTTTAAGAAACAAGAACATGTTTTTTTGTAATGTTTTTTGAGCCCGAATAAATTGATTTCATTTAAAAACAAAAAATTCAGACTAGTTTAAAGTGCATCGAAAGTTTTGCCAAAAATTTGGTCTTGTAAAATATCGCTCTTTACCAAAAACATCGCAAAAACATCGTTTTTGGGAAGTTAAAAATTCGATATCTCAAAAACTTTGCATGATAAGGAAATTCTGATATTAGATTTAAGTAAGGAGACTCAAAATCTTATGTCAAAAACTTAATTTGGTTTCTATGACCACTCTTCGCTGTCATTTACGGAAAAATCGATCTTAAAAAAACGTTTTATGTTTTTCTCAGTTTTTGACACTTTTTTTACAATAACTGTATTGTGTTAGTTAGATTTTGATGAAACTTGATTTTTTTTCACCAAAATATAAATTTTTATGTTTTTGACGAATTTATTTTGAAAAAATAGCTTTATTTTTAATCAAAAAATTTAATCATTTTTTTTATTTTTATAAATTTTAAAATAGATTCTTTTTTTTTAAAGGCGCTACCACTCTTGTTTGGCTGGAGATATAGCTATTTCGTGCTTTGCCACTTATGCACTCATCAGTCTCCTTTTTGTGGTGCTGAGCTTTAATGCAATTTTATTATGAAAAACTTTCTATGCACACCATGGGAATCGAACCCACGCTATCAGATCTTAGCTCAGTCTTAAAAGTCGTGTGCACTACGCACTCCACCACTTTTTGTTCAAATCCTCTTTTTAAAAGAATCAGTCTTTATTTTCTTAACAAACTTTATTTTCTTAAACAAAGTGGTGCCTACGGTTTCGATAAAAAGAATTATGGTAATTTTTTTGAATAAGGTCTATGTTTTTATGAAAACTTTTTTTTTCAAGAACTAATGTTAACGGTTTCTGCCTTAATTCTGTTTTTTTTTTCTTAATAAGTCAATGATTTTTATTATATAAAAACTTTGAAGCTGTTGAGTTACAAAATTTTCAAAAATGAGTTTTTTGATTGTTCTTGAAAATTGTTTTTTTTTTCGAAAACGAGGCAGTGCAATATTTCTAGTGGACTGTGATTTCTTTGTACAAGTGTTGTTTTTGTGCATTAAACTCTAACTTCAGGAACGATTGGTTGTGTTGAATCAATTAAGATTTTGATTGGAAAACAGCTAATAATCCAATTTCGTAATTTTTGGGAAAAAATGACAATTTTCGTAATGTTTTATTTCAAGGCCGTCACGATCCGCTGTTGTGCTGAAATTAAACATAATTTTCTGTCTTACTTACCTGGTGTCTGAAGACATGATCCGTCTTTATGAAATATACCCAAAAACTTACAAAAGTTTTAAAACTTCGCTGTTCCATTCCGTACTTGAATTAAATTTTAATGTCTTCAGTAAAAAATAAATAAATAAAAGCTTTTAATTTTCATATTTCTTTATTTATATTTCTAATTGTTAACCTTAGAGTCCTAGATTAAATATACATACAGCATAAATACCACTACAAACTAATCTATAATTGTTTTTTTTTTTTTTACTTTATTTATTTATTTTTACAAAACTTAATGCAATCTTTTTTTTTTTCATTCAATAAATGCCAACGTATTGCTGAGATATCCTTTGATATCTTTTTTTTTTACTTTTTTTTATTTTATTTAGAGAAAGGATATGTTTTTTTTCTAATCTTTGATCTTCCGGCTCATCAACCTTCACTCTTATCAACCTTTGACAAACTCATCATGATGGAAATTCTTTTTCACTGATAACGATTGTTGTTGATTGTTAAACTGCTGCTGATGACGGTGTGATGAGGGGCCATTGTTTGTGGGGCTTTCCTGAGGACTTCTTGAGTTCTTCTCATCTAAGGGTGATTTGCTAGCTTGACGATCCATATTCGGTAGTGGTGGGAAGTTGTATGGTGCCCCTAGAAATGGTGCGAATCCCATCAAGTCGGTGTACTTTTGGCCACTTCCATTTGGGAATGGAGGTGGTGGGAGACCAGGGAATGATCCAGGTGGTAAATCAACAGGCTAAGAGGGTAAAATTGTTATTTGAATTGTTTTTCTCAGCGCCCATTAAAGAAAAGTCCTACCTTTGGTTGTAAGCCATTGAAAAATGGCGGCAAATAAGGGAAAAATATTTCTGGCCTCCTTGACATCAATTCAGAATCTTGATGAGATCCCAATGGAGGAAGATTTGGCCTATGCATTGGAAGTTCCAATGACATACGTCTGCCTCGTCTCGATGCCGGATTTGTCCACATATGGGTACCCATATGAACCTTAAATACACAAAGAACAACAAACACTTGTCAGCTGTATGAAATTTACATTTTGTCGATTAGAGGTTTTCCGATTCACTGATAAGAGCTTCTTTTTCGTTCAACTCACCTTAAGATTTCCCTTCGTAGTGAAAGCCTTCTGACAAACATTACACTGAAATGGCTTATCGCCAGTGTGAGTTCTCATATGAATCTGCAAAGCAGAACTAGAGCTGAAATTTCTTCGACAAACTGTACAGAAATGCTTGTTATTCGCTGGCGGTTCCTGGGCATTTTGCTGCAGTTCTTGCTGCTTGATTAGGGTATTGGGAGTGTATTGTGATGAATCCGATGAAGACTGTCTGTGATGTGACTCAGTTGGTAGTGAAGATACTGAAAACGGTAACAAATTTCAAGTGATTTTGGGGATCATTTTATTTTTTTTTTTTTTTTGTAAGGAATTGCCTTACGGAGTTGCATTTTCATCAAAGAATGTTCAGCATCACCCCCGATATTATTATTATCCGAGGTCATAGTCGAAGTTGATGATTCTCTTCCAGTTGGGGGCGATGATGATGATGGGATTTGATTATCATTAATTGTGGACATTTCCGAGGGTGGTTTTTGATTACTCATTTCTAAGTGAGTTTCTTCGTGAGAGAAATTATTTGAATTTTGATTTTGCATTGAATCGTCAGAATCTCGACGCAGTCTGTGAGCCAAAATGTGGTGATGGAATTCCTCCTGGAAAGAAATAGGGAAACTTGCATTGAAGAAAAGAATTTTGAAAGGTAAGGTTTCTTGTGCAGACTGGGAAACGAAGAATTCTACGGAAATAAGGAATGAAACGAAATCCTAAGGAAAAACGGGAAAAACGGTATCCATATAGTAAAATTTATCAAAGTGACTAATAGATGATATATCTTCATTAATTGCGTCGTTCTCTTCTATTTATGGTTTAACACAAAAAACTGAATTTTTTTCAAAAAAAAAATAATATTTTTGAACTTTTGTTTCCTTTTCTTTTTTTTTTTGAAAACAAAATAAATTTGCATCCAAATACAAATCTATATCTGCCAGTCAAAAGCATGACGCGACGACGACATCGGGCAACGGCTACCGCATGTAGATTATTTAGCGAACATGTACCATCCCTGTTGCTATTAGGTAGCTACACTAATCCCACCATGTTCATAGTTTTTCTGCTGCCCTGTAAGACCAAAATGTCACAAAACATTGTCTGCACGCGTTGTGATCTTGGTAATTATTTAAAATTTTCGATTCATTAAAAATTTCTATCGAATATGTCTCGAGCATGCGGGCCCACCCGACGACGAAGCACGCTCTGAAAGATCCAAAATGCCATTATAACAATATGACGGCTCTCTCCCTGCCTCCTCTCTTCACTCTCTTAATATACTCAAAGCGGTCTATTCCAACAAGTGCATAAGTCTCCGAAGAGTGGCAAATATCACTGCTAGGACATTTAGGCTTAAACAATGCGATGCAGATGTTTTGTAGGTACAAATCTCCAACAAGAAATCCCAAGGTGACGACGAGGGGTGGGGAGGTGTGGCAGTTGGGGGATTATTGTACAAAAAGCATAATGTGCCGTCGTCGTGGTCGTCGGAATGAATTGTGTCTGCGCAACACAAAGAATTTGGATCATTTCCAAAGAATCTCTCATTTTTGTGTTATTTGACTTGAAAATAATGAACATTGTCATTAGTCATAGATACCAGAGATGATGGGATATTTCATATTGTAGACGGCATTAACAATACATCAAAAAAATATTGTGGGGTGCCAAGTCCAGTTGTTGTTTGTTGCATGTTGGGGAGAATATAATATCTAGGTAAGCGGGATATGCCCGCAGCACAAGGCGGTGTCATGCATCTTGCAGATGAAAAAACGTTTTATTGTTCATCGTCATCGTCGTCCTATCGTATATAAACGAGTGTTATTGCAGATTATTTTTATATGTTTTTTAAGATGTGCAGACAGACGACAATGCGGCGGATCTTAATCGAATTTTAAATGGAAAATAATATTGTGGAATGAAAAGTATTTGATGTGTGCGAGGTTATGAGGAGGAAAAACATGAATTTATTTTGAATTTTCATTGTCTTGGCACACATACATGAATAATATTGTTGGTATCATATAGAATAAGAAAATATGAATTTTATTATTAAATTAATGCATATTTTTTAGAACCGCAAATTTTTGGAATTAATTTAGGCCATTTTAAATAAATTGGCAAGGTTTTTTGCGAGGAAGTCAGAAACGTTAGAGTTTTAAAATTATCTTGTACCTATCGATTCCTATGCCAATTTTCAACAAAACTCAAATAATTGCAAATTATTCTCCATTCTCTTACAAAAAAGAAGAAGTAAATAAAGGAGCACTGTCTCATTACGCAGGTATGATCAGCGAAAAAATAAATTTAAACTTAAACGTTCACTGTGGCGTATGAGTAACATTTTCTTCTATTAAAAAAATGTCACTTTTAAATCAAAAGACATTTTGCCTAGCTATTTGGAAAGATATTGATATAACGTATATTAAGAAGCTACTTGTATAAAATTTTTACCCATTATAAGGTTCTAATTTAAGCAATATCAAGAGTGGTGTTTTATGCGACCCAAGTCATGCTCTAAAAACCCTAGGTACGTTGATATCAGCTGTTTTCTTATTAACAAGTTAAAACTGTGACAAGAATGTTCAGTTTTGATAGCAGTTTAATAATGCAAAGTTTAATAAACTTAAGATTGAACCATCTTGTCAATTGGTGTCAAAGTCAAAGGCCTTAATTTTCTCAACTCCTCGCCTGTGTAGCACTACGGCAATAATTACAAAGCGTCGCCTAACAAAAGAAAATCAAAGAATATGGTGAGCGTATGTTTAATGTTTACTTTTTCGAACGCATTATGTTAGTTTAAATTACTAATCACTACTTTAAATTAAAAAAAAAAACACTATTTCTTGTTTACTGATGGTATGGTTTATAATTTAGAGACGACACTAGTCCAAAAATTATAAGAATACAATTTTTTCTAAAATCTTTACTGATTTTCGATAGATTTTAATGAAAAATGCTCGTATTTAAATTATTAATACGCATTTAAAAGCCTAATTTTAACGTCCCTTATTATGGCGGACACTGTGACGGAAATTGCAGCAATTAAATTCTAATTTGTATTTTTTTAATGTCCAAAATTGAAGCTTTTTAAATGCTTATTTGTTGTGCAAAAGTTAATTTTGAAGCTCTCGTTAATTATTTTCTATTCTAATTTTCAGTTTTAAGAGAGTACTTGGAGAAAATATAAAAAAAAAATACCTGTTTGAATTGTAGCTTTTCAAGCCAAAATTTGTTGCGCAATCCTCAATTTTGTAGCTCAAGAACTTTTTTGAAATATTTAATTTTTTACTGAAAAAAAGTTAACTCAAAAGTGACCTTTCAAAATTTAACATTTGACAGATTTCAACAACTTGTTTGCAGAAAATTGAAGTTATCATGAACTAGATGGAACTCGCAAACCCCGATTTTGTATCTCAATTTTTTTTTTTAGTGATTCAAGATTCCGCTTAAATAAGATTTGTAGCGGTAAAAATTTTCAAACAAAAAGTTAATCTTTTTAAATTTTCTCCATTGGCTTCAGCGGACCGGAAGTACTCTTTTAAAACAGTAAATTGGAATAAAAAATGGCCCATGGGAACTACAAAACAATAAATTAGAATTTAAAAACATATAATTTTGGACATCAAAAACTAATAATTTTCTTACTTTTGTCCGCTAACTTCAGCTTAATTTAGAGGAATTAAAAAAAAAACTAGTTTTGCTACAAAAACGAAGTTTATGTTAGTTAACAGAATTTAAAAAGCTACAAATTTGGAGGTCAACAAAAATTATTTTTTTTTATTACTTCTCCCGCTAACTCCAGATTTATTTTAGCGAAAAATTTCATGTCTCAAAAACCATGCGAGCTATTAATTTTTAGTTTGCGCAACAAATTAACATTTAATTTCCTACAATTTTTGAGTGTAAAGGGAAGGTAAACATTTTTTATAGTGATTGTGACAATATTTTTTTAGAATTAGCCATTCTAGGTATTCAAAGAACGGAATACTCAATTCTCAAAACTATCGTTTTTTGAATTTTAATATTTTATCCTATCAAAAAATTATTTTTGTTTATAAAAAATTACTGGGTACGGTAATGAAAAGTTCTGGATTACCAATGTATTTTTTTTTTTTTTGTTGTTACTTTACCAATACCTATTAAATTACCAGCACATATGAGCTATTATTTATTAATAGTAAATTTAAAATGGATTTTTTTGTTGTTTTAAAATCTTCGGTTCGGATCAGAAGAACAAACATGGTGAACCAGAGAAATATTTATAAACGCTCTTAGACAACTTAATGTTCAAAGTTGCAATACATATTTTATCTCACCAATAACTAAGACTTTGTATGATATGGGTTTGTTAAACTGGCTTAATCTTTTATGTAGGTTATTTCAAGAACTTGAGTTTTTTTTTTTCTTCTTGTTTAATAAATACCTCATGTATGTTTATTCTAAACAACCTGTTTTTTTTTTAAAACACGGCTCCATTACCAAACATAATTTATCCTTCGCCATACAATGTCAAAGACACTTATAAGAAAAAAAGTTATAAACAATTATTTTGCACATCGACATCAACACTCACTCCAAACTTAATATTCCTAAACACTATTCCATACATTCACATAATCTTGTACAAAAATACCAAAGTGAAGTTCTTGAAAATCCAATGCCCCCGTGGAATACATTTTTAATTAACGGCCTAACTAATCACGTCCGTCCATCAGCTCAGCAGCCAGCAGTTGTATAAAGCATATACAAGTTACTCAATCAACAGGGAATTCACAATAATTATTGTTACAATTCTGGCAAAGTGGTTGGTTATGTTTTGGTCCCGCAGGAGCTGAAGCACATCCAAAGATGGAGGCTGTGCACCATGATAAGTTTGTGTTAATAATGGTGGGTGCCACTATAGAAATATAACAATACGGTTCGGTTAGTTCGCATGTAAGTATAACCGAGGCGAAGGATTCAAACTTGTTTCAGTTAATCGTGAGTAGAGAGGTACACCCTAGATTATTTTATGTGGAATACCATTTCTACCCTTCTTCTATATCAAATAGAATTTTCCAACAAAATTCTGAAGTAATTTCTGTATCCAAGTGGTCTACCGAACAACATTTCAGTATGAATTCTTCCAAATGTCCATATTTGTAAATTGTTTTTCCTAAAAAGTTCAAGATTTTTAAAATAAGTGGCATCACTGACGCTATAAAATTTATCCCTGCAACTTTGTCTTGTTCTTATTTCTTTCTAGTAATTAATAATCTGGGCTCATAATTTGTTGTACATGGTGCAAAATGATTCCCATTATGGTCTCATACAGCAATGCCGACAATTTTAATTAATACAATACTTATACTCGCATAGAGCAATTTCAAAATAATAACGCACTAAAGATAGATGGATGTACTGGTTTATGTGAGAGAAGAGTAAAGAGAGTGACTATAGAAAATATGGGCAACAAGTAAATTCCTTTCAGGATTAATTAGGCATCCCTTGGGAAGGGCGGCAGCAGTGGCGGCAAGCGAATCAACAACAATTGATTGACATGCTACAAGCGAGTGTTTGTTTTGTTATTCTTATTATTTTTTTTTTTTTTGTTCAACAAGTTGTGATGTTTATTCCAAGTAATTAATTTTTATAAAAATATTTAGACAAAAACAAAAGAAAAGAAGAAAAAAAAACTTACTTTTGTTGCACAGCCTTTATCACAGATGGAGCACTTGAAGTTATCCTCTTTGGTATTATGAGTTCGAATGTGAAGTTCTAGTTCAGATGCACTCGGAAAGATGAGAAAACAAATGTTGCATATATTTGCAGCACCACGAAGACCAGCTGTAATTATCAGATACATAAAATGTGATTAATAAAATATACATAAGAATGGTATGTATGTTTTTTTTTTTTTTTTTAATTAAAAAAATAATCTATTTTGGAAAAAAAATCTTTTTGGGCATTCACAGAAAATTCTTGTAGCATTTTTTGAAACTGAGAATTTAGAAGTTAAAATTTTTACTATTACAAACTAGTTTGATATTCAATTTACAAGAAAAACTAATGCTACGCAGTTACTTTCATTCATACAACTTCTCTGTTCCGCCTATAGTCCGCACCGGGCGCCATTTTATCGAAAATGGGATTTTTACAGCCTATTTCTTAAAATTGTTTAATGCCCCTTATTTTGGTGGACACTTTGTTGTGGAATCAAAAAATTTGTATTTCAGGAATTGTAGCAAATTAAATATTAACTCGTATGCTTTTTGAGTTATTGATTTTTTTAAGTCTGAATTTAGCGCACAAAATCTAAAATTACAATCACAAAAAATTTTGGTGGGCATAAATGCCAAAATCTTAGTTTTTGTAGCTAGAATAGGTTTTTAGTTATTCAAAATTCTACTTAAATAAGAATGGATTTTAGCGCGTGTATAATTTAACTATTCACTTTTTAATGTTCAAAATTGTAGGTTTTTAATGCACATTTTGATTTTGTAGCTCCAATTTAATTGAAAAACGGTTCTTCCGGGCTGTGCAGGAAATGGTGAAAATTAATAAAAATAATTTTTGAATTTTGTTTTGTCAGTTACTATATCTTGCTAAACCAAATTATTTCTGCAATTATGTAGCTCAAATCTTTTTGTTACCTTCAAAATCTAAAAAATAAATAATGACAAACTTTAAAAATGCTGTTTGCAGAAATTTGAAGTCACTATGATTAAATGCGCAGACCCCGATTTTAAAGCTCAATTCATATTTTTGTTATTCAAGATTCCACTAAAAAGAGACGAGAGTCCAAAAGAAACCGTCAAAATTTTCAAAAAATTAAATTTTGATTAATTTTTCTTTTCCAAAAATTGTACCCTTTTTAAACGAAATTTATTAAGCTACAATTTCTGTATATTTTCTCAATTTTTTTCTATTTCTATACTATCGTATGATATAAGCATTTGGAAGCATGTAACCGGGTGCCATTTTCTGAATATCGCATCCAATCAAACGAGGGATAATTTGTGAAAAGAAAATCTTGAGAACATTCATTTTCGATTAAAATGGCTCCCGTTACCAAACTCCATATCCCATACATTTGATGTACATCAAGTATGCTATTAATATTTGTATTCTTTATTTTGGTTAAGAAAATAGTTGCATTGTTTCAGATAACCCCTAAATTTAGCAAAATTTGGTGCGAAAAATAAGTTTTAGTTAAATGGCGCCCGGGAGCAAACTTTGAAACCATTTTATTTGATTTTCTGCATGCAGTTTTTTTTAAATATTCGCACTTATCTGGCGTTATTGAGGTTTTATGATGAAATAAATTGATTCTGAACAGATAACGCATATTGTAAATTCCAAAATTGAGTTATTTACTTAAACTTGGAAATATATATTTTTCTTTCTACTCCACTTTTATGTTTTAATTTACTGAAAACCCGTTTCTTTAGTTCAATTATGAAAACTATAGCAAAATAGACCTTGAAAATCAATTTCGATTTAAATGGCGCCCGGGCAAGAACTCAGTTTTCTTGTATTTTTTTGTTCTGAACTGTATATAGCCAAATGTTTTACAATTTTTCACTCTTTCACTTAATTAAGAACAAATAATATTGCTTTGGATATATGTATTTAGCTTTTTAAAGCTTAAAGCTTATTAAAATCTAAAGTTCACTGTTATGTTAGAAATTCCTTCTTCAATAAAAGAGTAAAAAAGTTCACTCTAGTCTTCAAAATTGATTTCGCTAAAAGACTCCAGTAGCAATCAAAGAAAGATCATTTTTGTTATTCAAATCATTTCCGATACATTCAGTCAACACCCAACATCTTCTGATGAAGTATTTAGCAAAAGAGTCTTTTTGCAAAAGATTCCATCTGTCATTTTCTCAATCATCATGACATAATGCAGTGTCTATATAGAAAGCCATAAATCTATATTCGTCTATACATCGTACTATACGAACGTACTAACTTGCTAAATGCTTTGAGATTGAAATCTTCCCCGCCACATCAGAACTTCACAAAATTGCTCATGGATATTCATCGTGTGTGTGTTTGTGTATGTTAAAGAGGTTCCTCTTTTCTTAAGTTTAACCATTTCCCATTGAGTAAGCCATAAATTCATGTCATTCAAAAGAAATTAAAAATGCTTCGTGCTCTGCTCTGCGACGATGACGACGACCACGACGAATACGACGACCGACGCGACGCGACGCGACGATCGACCGAACAGCGCATCAGCAAGCACACACACACTTGATTTTGATTTAATTTGGGAAATTGGAATCTTCTTCTGCTTTAGTAGGAGAAAAATAAGATTGTCGGTCTTTGTTCGCGCGCGATCCGATCGCTCCAATTGAATTATGGTATCCAACAACACAGCATTTTTATGTACATTATATCCCTGATGTTAATGCTTGCACACTTGGTGCGCTAATTTGGTATCTTTACGCTCTCTAGGTCAAAGGTAACAGACAAAAAGAGTTCATCATTTATTTCTTGTTCATTGGCATGCTGCGCGCTTACACACAACACACATTCAAATGGAAATGGAACTTTTGCGTTAAACGAGCATTTTTGTTTTAAGGAGCGTTTATAGACTAGACGCAATTAGATCGTGATCATGCTGTCTTGTTTGAGAATCTATTACAATATGCTGTTGGTCTTGACAGACGTCATCGGCGAGTGAATGTGATATGTGTCGGAGAACTTTTAGCGAGTTCAAAATTTATCGTTTAATTTTCAAGAAGAATGAAGAGAAATTATGGTCTTAATCGGGGAATTTTGTTTTGGAGTATTTAAGCGAATATAAATTTCATTCTTTTGTAAATTTGAAACAGCCGTTCAACAATATTTAAGTTCAAAATGTGTGTCAGAAAAAGCCATAATAGCTAAAGAATATTATCGCTCAGGGTACCTTTTGACAATAAGCAGCTTAAGAACATTGCAAACATTAAGTTAATACAGAACTTTAAATAGAAGTGATGGGAGATCCCACCCGGGCGCCATTTTGGCGAAAATTGACGAAATGATTTAGATTAAGCTAAGAAAACAAGTTAAAATGCTAAATAAGCACATAAAAGAATGATGACAATAACAGCATGTGAACAAAGAATACAATTGCTTGTAAATTTTCATGCTAAACATCAAATGTAAGGGAAATGGAGTTTGGCACCGGGAGCCATTTAGTTGAAAATTATTTAAATTTTTCTCAATTTAACATTTTGGCAGCATAGTTTTAAAATGTTTTATTCGGTCAACGAAATTTTAAAGAGAAAGTGGAACTTTCAGCACGAATCTCGTCAAAAACATAAAATATAAGGAATATGAGGTTCGGCATCGGGCGCCATTTAAGTGAAAAAACAATTACCGCCTCTTTATTTTCTACATGTTTTTCTTAAAACTATATTACCGTGTTCAACTAACGAAATCAAAAAGAAGCAGTTCAAATCTCAGAACAAATTCTTTTTAGAACATTAAATTTAAGGAGAAAAACCTTGACCCCGGACGCCATTGAATCTTAAATGAATTTCCGCAGGTCTTTTTTCCTGAATTTCGTTCAGTTCCATACTAAAATTGTATTCACGCAACTGTATTGAAACAGGGTCAGCAAGTTTTGCTAAGATTTCCATTAAAACGACATAAATAAGGAATTCGAGGCTCCACACTGGGCGCCATTTTACGCAAAAAACCTTTTGCCTGTCAAGGCAACGATAAATATGCTACCTCAGACAACAATACAAATTATACTTAATCACAAGAATATCTCTAAAATAAATTGTAACTCACCAATTATCCCAAGTGGTCCGAATGGCAGCATTGGAAACTTCGGTGGACTTCGATTTTCTCGCGCCATTAAAAGAAAATTCGGCACCAAACTCACACCAGTATGTTCGGAACTCTTTTCGCTGTCTGCCGACTTTGCCGACAAATCCATTGCACCATTCTCATCCGAAAAACTACCACCTTCTGACTCATCTTGTCGCTCCTTCTCCTCTCGCCTCTCCTCACTTTGCACCTCAATTGGAGACTCTTCCTCACTCACCATAGTAAAATCATCGAAATCACCCTGTGACGATTCTGATCTCTGTCCCGAATACTCAGACTGTGAAAAGTCCATATTATCCGATGTACATATCGATCGGGTGGAACTTTGATCTTCTGCCGCATTTGCCATCTCAATGTACTTCGCCCTATCAACACCTCCATCCCCATCATCGAGCGTGTGTATCCTAATGTGCTGCTGCAGAATTATGCCATTGGAGAATTTCTGATGGCAGACAGGACACTTGAATTGGCTTCGCATTGGCGGTTTGATTTTGTGAATGCTCATGTGCGCCTTGAGATTGCCCTTGGTAGCAAAGGCTCGACCACAAATTCGACATCGAAAAGGCCTCTCGCCGGTGTGGGTTCGAATGTGCATTTGCAAGGAACTCCGACAGGACATCACTTTCTGGCAGAATATACACTGATTTGGGTCGGTAAGTTTGTTCTCGATGTTGTCCACGAGTTGCTGCAGCTTTGAAGTTTCTGAGGTCTTGTCGATTTCGATTAGGTCCTCCCAGGACTTATCGATGAGACGTTCCATCTGGGCGAGGGAGAAATCAGACGGTACTTGTTCTAGACTTGTGGCTGATCCTCGACTTAGTGAGGATCGCCGCGAGGACTTTGATAGGTTCTCGGCGGAAATATTTTCATCCACTGATGGCCTTAACGGAGCTTGTGGAGGAGGTTGTGAGTCTCGTGGATCTCGTGGCTCTCTGGGACTTGATGGTCGTTTGCGACGATGATGATTTGGTGGAGGGATAGGAATTGATATTTCTTTCTTTGGTGGTTTCTCTTCGACAGGCAGCACACGATCCTCGTCACCGTCATCTTCTTTCGAAGGTTTCCGGAGGTCCTGTGCCTCGGTTTGCTGTTGAGGCTGTGGCTTCTTTTCAATGTTCGGTTGTGGTTCCTTTTCCTGATTCGGAGGAGAACTCACATGGAATGGAGGCATTTGGACGAATGGGGGAAATGGCAGCCGCATAGATGGATTCCCACCGGGCATAGGATATGGTGGCGGAGGAGGATGAGGATGGTATTGCTCCGGATTCCCAGACGGAGGCATCATCATTGGCGGAAATATCTGAGTGTGACGTTGGTAGTGCACCTTCAAGTTGCCTTTAGTCGTGAATTTACTGCCACAAACATTGCACTGAAAGGGTCTCTCACCAGTGTGCGATCGCAGGTGGATCTGCAACGCCGAATAGGAACCAAATATTTTCCCACAGTATTTGCAACGATGCTTGAAAATTTCCCCCCTTCCCTGGCCGTCCTTCCTCGAGTAATCATATTCGTCATTTAGATGATTCGAATGCACGCTCTGCGAGGCAGAGTCTAGGACCTCTTCCGTCCGTCGCTGGAGCATTTCCAGACAATTGGGCTCGTTGGGCGGCGGTGGAGGGTCATGATTGGTGATGATGCTCGAGGCAAATGATGAACTTATGTCGCATAGGTGCGGCTGAAATGCTTCCGTGCACTCCTGCTTCTCCCCCTCACTACTACTCGTCTGTTTCGTATTCGTATGTTCCTCTTTGATTTCAGTCTTTTCTTTCTCTGGGATTTGATCAGTGATGGCCTGGCAAGTTATGTCCCCATCATCATCTTCTTCCTCCTTCATCGTAAGTCTTTCATCCTCGTCACCACCTTCGTCGCCATCATCATCGTCAACGTCGTCCTCTGTTCGGTGCTTTAGCTGTGACTGCAGGTGCTGTATCAGCTGCATCTGCATGAGCTGCTGGCGCTGCACATTGAATATCGTGGATTGCACCACGGCCAGATCACTCACTGCCTCGTCATAGTTCTGGGAGTTGGCTATGGCAGTGGCGGCAAATTGTGCCACAGCCACCTTTGTGTGTTGGAGGGCTTCGAGAGCAACATGGCCGGTGGCCGGGAAACGAGACATCACCGATAGATCCAATGCCTCTTCCTCCTCCCCCTCCTCCTCCCCCACGACCCCATCATCGCCTTCGTCATCTTCCTCGTCGCTTTGGTGTAGGTGTAGGAGACGCGAGTCTGGACCATCGCTGCCGTTGTCGTTGTTATTCCGATCTGGGTCATCTTTGATGGACGATGGCTCGGTGGCGTTACCTCCAGCACCATTGCCACCCCTAGGACCTCGGTAATTAATTCGGTTGTGAAAAATGGAACACATCTTACTATCGCTGCTACTGCTACCTCGCAAGTCTGCAATTGGAAAAGAAAAAAGGAAATCGGTTACCCCATGGATGCATTTATTCGTAAAATTAGATTAAGCGCAACGATAAAGGTACACCTATATGGTCCAAGATATATAGGTCCCAACTATTACGCAGTGTTATGATAAAATACTTTTTGAATATATGAATAGGGTGGCTCTATGAATAAATAAATGTTGTCGCATATTATTAGGTTACTAATTTTATTATATTTTGTTTTTGAATTTGTTATGGGTTTCCATGTTTTTTTCTTGCCTTTATAGGAGGCCTTAACGGTAATATCTACTGGATGCCCGTTTAAATAAGGTTATCTACCGTTACTGGAAATTAGTTTATTTATATAAATCAGAGAAATGGTATTTATTGATGTTGCTTAACTAATCTAGCTGTGCTGCATTGTCTTTCGGAAACAGTATAATGTTTAGTTTATTGTTAGAATAATTGACTTACTGGCAAAGGAATGTTTGAATAAATGTTTTACATTGGAAGTACCGTTTTGTTGGTCGAGCAAAGGTGAATTTTTGAAGGCTGATGGGTCATTTATGTTCTATACAATTCCTGAAAGCATTTCTAGCTGAACACTAAGTGTATTGTTTAAAGTCCCAATTGACAATTTATGTAAAGGCGATAAGATGGATTGTCGGTAGTATTAGTTCTAGTTGTGGTAATTTCGATTTAGTGTTAAATTTGCGCTTAACGGTTTAATTTATTTACATTCTAAACATTTCGTAAAAGAGCAAGAGCTAGCAAAGGATTAAGTCACCTCATTTCAACAAGGCTAACGATTTGGTCATAGAAAGATTGAGGTTCAAAAAAGCCCATCCTTCACTTTGATACACTCAATGGGGTCTTAAGTTTTAGTGGCTTGAAGTTGTAAAAATATGGTGCTCGTTCAGCAAGGGTCATCTTTTTAATTTATTGGTCATTGATTCAATATACACAAACAAAATTACATCTCAAGAAGTTTTAGCCTTTTATGACATAAGACGCTCGTGTATAAAAGGTCTTAAAATTTTTTTCTGATTTTTTTAAGTGATTTTCGATAGACTGTATCTCAGCCAGAAATGGTCGCATCGGGTTAAATTAAAAAGCATTTAAGAGCCTTATTTTTAGTTTTTGAATTTTTTAACAAATTAATTTTTTTAAGCTTAAGTTATAGCGTAACTATAAGAAATGCCGAGGGACAATTTTTTTTAAATTTTAGTTTTTGTTTTCTGTGCCAAATGAATACAAAGTTCAGTTAGCAAATTTATTAAGCTTCATTTTTGTTTTTGTTCGTTTTCTCTACGATTTTTTTTTTGTCGGTCTGATATTTGTCTTCAAATGAAAAACAACACTTTTGTCCTATATACCCTGATAGCTTAGTAACCATTCGTCATACAAAAAAATTAATCCCATATTTGAAAATTTCAGTTAATTTTCTACGAAAAAATTATGGTAAACATTAATGAACAAAATTTACTTTTATATTTTATTTTAGTTAGTAAAAGATACAAAAATAGGTATTTTTACGGTTTTTCAGAAAAATTACCGTTTTTTTTAAATAACTATTGATGATAACAATAATATAAGGCTTAATTATTGAAGCTTAATACTTCTGCCAATTTACAATCATCCACCGAACGGTTTTTCAGTTATGAATGATCAAACTTTTGAGACGAATAAAACTAACATTTTTTGGATTCTAAACATGACGTACGTGTAATCAATTTAACTCTTGAAAAAATGAATTATTCTGATTTTTTTTCGCAGTTTCCCAATAGATTTATAGAAAAAGCAACAAAAAAATTCAAAACTCTCAAAAATAAAAAAAAAAGTCAAAAATCGATTGATAAATAAATTTTTATCAAAAAAATTACTTTTGAGAATTTTGAAATTTTTTGTTGCCTTTCTATAAATTTGAACTTAATCTATTGGGAAACTGCGAAAAAAGATCAGAATATTGTAAAAAAAATCAAAAACTTAAAGAACAAGGCTTTTAAATGCTTTTTACCATTTTCCGCTGAGATACAGTCTATCGAAAATCACTAAAAAAATTTAAAAAAAATCTTGTTACTTAATTGTTCGGGCTAAAACAGATAGAAATATTAACAATTTTATACATTGTACCTAAAGCGGATAACCTTAATTCTTTTTCAAAACTTCTATGGGAAACTTTTAGTATTAAAACTTAATTTCCTCAAAACAAAAAAGTCGACCTAAGCTGTTTAGCTTATTTGCCACAGATTTGTACCCTCAGTAGCTAGACAAAACACCTCTCAAATCTTAACATAAGCCGTGTTTTATTCAATACTGAGCAGTTACTCAGTGTTTAATTTTATTTGCAAAACATAAACAAATAAATAAATAAAATGAAACACTGAGAAACTGCTTAGTGTTGAATAAAACACGGCTATAATAAGCCATTTGCCATCAAAATTAAACCATATTTTTTAACAACTAAATTAGCTTTCTGTTAATTCCAAAAATCGGAATTTCTTGATTCTACAAGAAATATGATTTCTCCAAGGTTACTTTCGAAATAAAATAACAAAAAAAAAAACTTTAAATTTAACGATAAATTTATTTTAATTTCATTCTAAAACCAAATCCAAAAGTTGACATTAATAAATCAGACTCATAATTTAAAATGTATTATGTCCCATGCAATTAAGCTCGCTAATACAAATCGAAAGACTAAGGAAATTAGACACACATCACAACAGCAAGCGAACCAACTTTGAAGATAATTTTAATATTTTATCATATCCACCTACACTCGATACAAAATTATGTTATTTCTAAAATAAGATCCGAAACCTGTTGCGACAGATAGAAAGAATATTTTACGACTTTTCCTTCCACCGATTAAAGCCACACAATACTCGTATAGGTACCGAAAATATTCGCGCCACAAAATGTTGCCACGTTTAATAGGTTATTTATTATGTTTTGGGTCGTCTAAAAGCTATATGTCGATTATTGGGTTTTTAGTGTAATTTAAAGGAGCAATCATGGTCGTTATCATTAGTCGAAGTATTTAAATTAAAAGTCAAAGTTTTTGTATGTTTTTTTTTTTTTTAATTTTTGGTTCGAAAATGTATGTTTTGATGGGAAATAAATTTGTGGTTTGAGAATGTGGGAAGCTTCTTGAAAAGCTGTATCTACCGAATCGATATCATGACAAGAGCTGCGATAAATTTCAATGTCCCATGCTCGCGTGGAACAGATAAATTTAATTGATGTTTCTGTTTAACATGAATGTTTTTATGTTGCTGACAATTTGACACAGCTTCAAATTAGTCAGGGTTAGACTTTATTCATCGGTAGGTACCACCAAGTAGGTCTAACTTTGAGTGCTTTATATCTTAATTTAAATAAAAGATTTCGGATGTTTTAAAGTAGAGGTAGCCATAATGCTTGATGGGTAGATGTCTCAACTGATAACAGAGACACGATATCTTGTCGTCAAAGAAAATTGATGTTGTTCTTCAACAAACAGATTTAATGGGAAATCATAATTCCGAGTAAGATTAGAAATCAATCTTATGCTAAAAATCGAGAGGCCTCATTGACTCTGAGGGTGGCAAATTCCACTATTTAAGCTGTAATATTCACAAAATCTAAATCTTTTTATTAAAAAGAAGAAGACATTTACTGAGCTCCGCTGTCAGCTACAGTAACAACTACAGCTTTGAAATAAATCGAAATGTTTAAGTAAAATGTTTGCAATGATTTGTTTACTTTCGGACCTTTAAAACTTAAAAAAAAAACCGAAGATCAACGCACCTAAAAAAATCGATACCTTGTATGACCTAAAAATATCACTAAATCAGACATTTTCTACGTGTATTTCAAACAAAACTTAAGTGTTGCTGACAACCTACTAATGTAGCGCATCTCCTTTCAATTAAAAACATTTTGACTCAACAGCAGCAGCATTATCATCACACAAAACAAAAACAAAACAGAAACAAAATATCAATCGAAGAAGAAAAAAAATGAAGACAACAAAAAACAAAATGATAAAGAACAGAAGGAACGGAAACTTTGAACTAAATGAGCTACTAATTTGTATCTAAATAGAAAAACTTTACAGTAAAAATACCCCACTAAACATGGGCTTCTATTTTTGATGTGATATAAGTTTTTTTCTCATTCGATATTTTTAAACTTTCAAACATTTTAAGGCTAAGAGTGGAAAACATACGAGACATTCATGTCTCATCTTCAATTTTAACAAAACCATTCACCAAGGTGAAAAGGGAAGAGATTGGTGAGAGGAAAGAAGTCTCCTTTTCTGATGTGTGTAACAAAAAAAAAATAATCATTTTACAAAATTGACTTTGGCACATGCTTTCAGATCTCAATATTCCAAGTGTGTTCCATAGAGATGACACCTGTCATCGTAATTGTACCCGGGAGAGAAATAATTTTGACTAAGAAATGTCAAACATGACAATGCACACATCAACATCCACATGAATGTCAGCCAGCAGCACAGCAGCGTAAGAAGAGCCAGCAAGCAAGCAAGCAAGCAAGATCGTTTCGAAATGGAGTGCTTCCGGTTAGGTTATTAGGTAAAAATAATACTTTGAGATAATTCATTTCAAAAGTTGCGCCCTTAGGGTGGATGCACAATAATAATTGCGCGGCACAAGTAGTATTTTAACACAGAAGAAAAAGAAAACCAGGCTACACTACACATGTGTTATTGGGATGTTGTGAAGTTGTTTATCTGACGGATTTTTGTAAGAAAGTAAGAGTGAAAATTTTGGAAAGTAGGTGACTTTAAAATTGAATAACTAATAATTTGACTGTATAAGGTCAACAGCAGCTGTTTCGAAGTGAAGTTTTAAAATATTTGGCTCATAATACTCAACTTAACTTGTGTTGGATGGATAAAGGAATTCAAAAAACATGTACAATATAATGTAGGTACATACAGATCATACAAAATACTAATTTATTGGATGTGTTTATTTCGTCGTCTGCATACATGTGAATGTTGGCTTCCCTTACACAATTAGGTAAATCGTTGAAAAAAGAAGTGGCCCTAAAATAGATTCTTGAGGAACTCCACTCAATATATCTAAAAACTGTGATTTTGAATGCTCGCCAAATGCTGATTGCTTTCTTCCACACAGATACGATTGAACCAAATCAGCAGCTCTGCCAGAGATTCTGAAATTGTTTTTCAGTTTAGATACTAAAAGCATTATGGTCAACCATATCAAATGCTCTTGAGAAATCCAACAAAGTTCAGAAAGTTACCAAATCATTATTGACTGCAACTCTTATATCATCAGGTACTTTTAATAATGCCGTTAGATAACTATGCTGTCGCCTGAAACCAGACTGATTTTTACAAATAATATTATTTGTTTTCAAAAAATAGTGTAGAAGTTTTGTCATTTCTTTCAAAATGTAAGGTTATATTGAAATTGGTCTGTACTCAGGCGCACACAGTCGAGTACCAGGCGTTTTAGGTATAGGAACTACTTAAGCATTCTTCCATACTGCAGGAAAACTTGATGTTAATATACTTTTAATTTCTACTACTTTCTGTTATACATTTTTTTATTCCTGTTTTTTGAAAAGCTGTATCTTGGAAACTGTTGAATATACAGAATTGATATTAGGATGAAACTGTAAACCGTAGTTTATGGTCAATAACTAGCCTTTGATAGCCTAAAATGTCTTTTACATCGACTTAATGTCATACACAAATTAGAAAAAAATCTGAACTACCGGATTTGACGCAAGGTCTGATGTTACAAAATTATTTATTTTTAAAACCGTGGAAAAATTATTATACTCATAACTTATATTCTTATCAATAAAAATTCTTACTTTCAAAACAATACTCTTTTATATGAAGGTACCTGGGGTCATCTTAACAATCTAATTATATTTGTCTTATTTTAAAAATTAGGTTCGCACCGGAAGCAAGATAGCCCCTAGAAAACTATTTTGTCCTTTTTCTTGATTAGGACTTTGTTTTGCCGATGACCAAAAATATATTCATTCATAAATTTATTCTAAATTATCGAATTCAGATTCCAACTTAATAATATTGATAACAATCAAATCTGAATGAGTATAATTCAGGTATGCCTTTGTATTTTTTGTGTGTCACTTGTTTGAATCCATTGTATGATGAAAGGGAATGTTGCGTAACTCAGGTGCACCACTTTCAGACAAAAGAAGGAGTTTTTGTAATAATAGGCGTTCACTTCAGTGAAAAAGGTCTAAAGTGCGGTTTCTTTGATGTACCTTTTTACCACATTAATCAATGAAACTATTTTTCTTTTGTATTTTATAACACATTTCCTTTTTCTTGAATGTCCTTCAAAAAATCCTGAAATATTTTCAAATCATTGGAATTTGTTTAATGCTATTCGGAATGATTTTTTAACAACCTTTAAAGTAACACAAGTGCTCTTTAAACTGCAATTTGGAGCAGTTTTTTTTTTAATGTGATATCTAACGCATTTAGCATTTTATTGACAGTTAAACTTTGAAAACAATATTTTCAATTAAATTTATATATAAACTTCTTTAACATCAGTTGTTTGGTCCACTCATTAAAAAAAAAAAAAAAATCTAAAAATGTCTTATAAGAGTGACTTTGACCGACCAAGTTAAACTGGAACATGTTAATAAATAATCAATCTTAAAATATATTTATTTTTTATATCTTCACATAACATTATATCTTACTTTCAAATATTTCTACACCAGACAGACCTTTTATGAATATCCCCTTCTATGACAAGCAACAACAAAAATCTAACATAAAATTGATATTTATGACAAAACGTGTGAAAAGGCCAGTTCAAGACCACACTAATATACCTAACCTATAAATGTGTACATTTAGTTTAGAAAAAACAAATAAATAAATAAAATAAAACCTATAACCATATCTCACGTCATAAAAATGCCATAAAAATCAAAACTTAATACCAAAATTTAAATAAACACTTCTTGTTGGATTTTAATGAACAATATGGATTAACCGGTTAAATAAAATTTAATTGGAATCAATAAAACTTTCCAAAAATACAAAATGCCTTCTGTTACCATAATATAACATATCTACACATACTCTTGCATCACAGTAGATATGTTGTTTGAAGTAAAAAAAAAAAAAAAAATTAAAATATCGACAATTAAATTCAAAAACCAATAATTAAAAAATAAAATTCGTACTGATTTAGCATGTTTTTGAACTTTTTTATTATTTAATTTTTTTATTTTAATTACTTTGCCAATTTTATGGTTTGGTTTTTGTTTTGAAAAAGAATTTTAACCAAAGTTAAAAAAAAGAGATTAATTTTTATTTTTATTTTTGTTCTTTTTTTTTCTAAAAGGAAGAATATTTTAAAATTATTGGTTGTTTCTAAGCGGTAAACTAACGAACTAATCTTTGCCAAATCAGATCTAATATTTTTTTTTTTTTTTAGTACAGACTAGTCTAGTCTAGTTTTTAATTGTGTTTTTATTAGTTTATTAAAAGATAATATAAAAGTAAAACATACATGCATGTTTTATACATAAAATTCAAAAGTCTCAAAAAACATGGAATCATTTTCGAAAACATTACTTTTCAAACAAAATTTTCAAAACCAAAGAATAAATTCTAAAAAAAAAACATTTTTCGGGAATTTTTCTCTAAACATTTTAATGGCAACTTAAAAGCTTTCATGCTAGAAAAATCGTTGAAATTGAGTGAGTATGTTCCTGAAGGAGAAAATCTGAGTTTAAATTACGGTTCTATTGCAGCTACCGTCTATACCGGTTTTTGAAAAAAAAAAACCTTTTTTAAAAGAAACTACAATGATTTTTACTTGCGATATAGGTACTATAGGGCAAGTTCAGGATTCGTAAAAAAAAATCGAACTCGAGATTACAATCAGTCATTGCGATGATAGAGAATGCGAAGAAAGTGGGCCTGGCAATTCTGTCTGTCTGTTTGTGTATAGAGGTGAAATTGATTTTTTTTAGGACCAAAAATAACGATACCTGCTATAAAACCATCAAGGAAAAGTTAACTTTTTTCAAAAACGGCTCTAACGATTAATTTTTGTGTCTGCTTTCGTTAGTAGGGTCGTATACTTTTGAAATGAATGTAATGTTTGTAAAAATTCTACTAACGGTATACCGTTTTTTTTTTCCTTTTTTTTCCAATGATTTTTTTTAAAACCAAGCTCCTTAACAATCTTAAATTTATTTGATATAAAAATTTTCATAAAAATAATATTTGGATTTTTAAAAAATCTTTAAAAATTTTGTTTGAAAAATCAATTTTTTTGAAAACGAGTCACTGTATTTTTTTTGAAATTTTGTTTTGGTTTTTGAAGTCAGAAAAACTTTATGACTCTATTTTTGTGTAAAATTATATTCTTATTATTTTGCGTTTTTGAGTCGTTGCCTTAGAAGTTAGTTGGCAACACTACAACTTCCAAATTGTCAATTTTTTTTAATGACCATCAATTTATGTCAAGAAATGGCCACGGAAATGAATTTTGTCGCTGAAACTAATAGAAAGCACCACTGTGCGTCCGTCGGTTCAAGGTGAAGAACAATCACGTCCAGATCTGAAATTTACTATTAATATTTCGTAGCTGGGATCGTCAGCGTTAACTCCAAAGACTGAAAGCCGGATGAACCGCTTCTTATAAGCTTATGCTCTGAAAACGCCGGAGTAGCAGTGCTTCTGTAACACTTATAAGGTGCTCACGTGTTTACCAAGTAGTTTAAATTAACTGTTTCGTTTGTTGCGATGGTAGTGGTAGCAACGACACAGCTGTCATTCCATTTTATAAGGCATAGGACATTTGGTGTTTGAATGTATAGTTGTACTAATAGGCAATCTTTAAAAAGACTCACCTTATTCAAAAAAGTAATTCGTGGTAAATCTACTTCAATCGAAGTATCGTTCGGACAATACTGGACACATGTTGATACAAAAATCAATTTTAGTTAACCTCAACGTTAGTAATTTCCAAGATAAAAAATAAAAAAATATAAAAAGAACAAAAAACTGTATGAAAGATTTGCATAACTTTATGTGAAGGGGAGCAGTTTTCGACCTCATATAGCAAGTAAGTTATACATTTTAAGATACCTACATGTATTAAACAATACCATATCCTGCATCTTATCTATCTAGAGCAATTAAAATCGTCAGACGACAAGACATAAATAATGGTCTGCTGTAATCTTCAATCAGAAAATAAAGAAGAACAAAAAGAAACAATAAAAACAACAACGTGAATAAAGCATAAAGGTATACCTTTTGGAGAGACATAATAAATTAAATTGGGAAAAAAAAGTATAGTGGGCGATGAAGAACCCCCATTGTTTTGCAGAATTTTCAATCTTGTCATTTTGTCATAACAAAAAAAAAAAGGTTCAAATCTTTTATAAATAGGGTTCAACATTTAAAACCTTAATTAATAGCTAATGTGCATGGGGATACCTTCAAAATTTATTTTTATAAGTCAAATTAAAACATTTGTTCCTGTCTGCTGAGCACATTTTATGATTTCAACTTCTAAAGGTACAGAAATTTTACTTTGAAACATCATCAAACGTCCATCAAATAATTCTTAAACCTCAAATCAAATCAATTCCTGGCAATCTATCTCTACGCAACTTCCATTCACACATGAATTACCAAAGTCAAGTGGAATATCCATAACTAACGGTAAGTGGTTGTATGTAAACAAGTGCGGCACTCTTCTGAAGAATCTCAACAAACACCTTTTGGGAAGGAACTCATGGATATGCCAAGTTGGAAATCTTTGGACGAGCTAAAAACCATTGGGGGTGATGTGCTCTCCATTAGATATTTTACGTTTGATATTGGATTTTTTTTTTGTGTTGTTAATTCTGTTGAAGATGCGGTCTTACGGATGGCGTTGAGAGTACCTAATAAGCTCTCTTTTGGTTTTCTTGCATATCAATAAGTTAGAAATGTATCTGTATCTCATCTATCCAAAGTTCTTTACATTGGTGTTGCTGTTGGTACATAAATTCAAATAATTGGCGGCAAGATAAATTTCATTGCGCCCGCCAAGAAGGGATTACTTTATGAATTTATATTTCCCTCCTGCCATCCACCACGATCATCTTCTGCTCACCAAGTCTTTTGGTAAAGTTTATGATGTTGTTGTTGGGAAAACAACAACAACTTTTTTTAAGTATTAAAAGAAAAAAAAATAATTTTATTTTTGTCTGATTAATTCACAATCCACGCGAGTTTGTTTTCAATTAAATTGCGTTTTTAGTGGATTATTTTGTGTAGATAAATGAATTTTCAAAAATTGTTGTTGCTTTATTTTTCAATTCAAATGTTCCTTTGATTTTTCATCAATTGATTAAGAATGTTAAATTAATTGGTTTATAAGAAAGAGAAGGATTGATTGAAATTGATAGCCCATTCATCTTCACAAAAAAAAAATAAAAAACAGAAAACTTTTGGGAAATTTATGGATTGATTAAATTATAGATGCAAGTTAGAGAGGTTGGTATGTTTTGAAAAAAAAAACAAAAAAATGTTGAACATTTATGGTGAATTTGTGTGCAATGTTATAAATTATTTCTTCCGATTCAAATTGTTTTTGATGTGTATACGATTAAATATAAAAATTGAATTTTATTAAAGTGAGAGAAGAATTTATAAAAAATCAAAAAAAAAAATTATTTTGGTTGAAGATAGCGGAATAAAATTGAAATTTTGTTTTATTAAATATGTATTTTTACTAATGTTTAGTATATATTATACTTAATACGTTAAAGTTTGTGTGCAAACAAAATGCCGATCATCATGAAATTGTGCATAGAACAGGAAAAATGCAAACAAAAATAGCCAACAGTATAGGAAAAAATCCAACGCTAAGCCACAGGTATACGGGCCAAAATCATGGAGGTGGAAAATTTGATGTTAAGGCTTTTTTTTTAAATCAAAATTACATTAAATTGAAATTCACTTCTGACGTATCGGTTAATATAATTGAGATGAATCTCCAACTGTATTAACTTTGTTTGAAACAGAAATAGTTTTTGTTTTATTTGATCTATAATATATCCGAAAAATTATTCTGGGAACGCTTTCTCAACTCAAAACCCGAATTTGAAGTAGCCAAAAATTAAACTAAAATCAATTAAATTTAGCTACCTGTACTTTTGGCGTTACTAGGGCAAAATTTTTTTTGAAAAATACTCAAGTGCATTACAAAAAACTAAGCAAATCGTAGTTTTTACTAAAATAAAAGTTGTCAAGGAATATGTCTCCATGAAGTTACAGTGAAAGAATATCAAGTTTTTATTCATTTAACGTTCAGATGGTCTTTCCGGAATCTCATGGAATCGGTTTATCGTTACGTAAATAATCTTCTGCATGAATAAATTAAATAAATTTGGTAACTGAAGTTCAATTTGATATATATTAAGAGCGTACATCAGTTAAGCGTCATTCTGGGAACGCCTGTTTTGGGATGAACAAAGATTAAAATTATAATTTTGTGTCAATATTATGATGTTAAAATGAGTCCACTTCAACAAAACCTCAAAAATAATTCATTTGATTTTGTTAGAAAGAAAATAAATGAAGATAATGATCAAAAGGTCATTTTCGGAAACGCTTTTAGACTATGAATGAGTTATACAGTATTCTGGAAACAAATCTGAATATTTTTGGTATTTTAAGTCAGAATTTTATGGAAATATGGCTTGAATATGGTGTCTTATCACAAAATTAGTGAAAAAAACTTGAAAAAATTATGTATTTCGTAGGTATTTTGGAATAGTAAAAAAACGTATTATTTCAAGAAATAAAACATAGGCAAACCAAAAGGAAGTCATATTTGATTAATAAAGGAATATAATAAGGTATAATTCGGATTGACATAGTTTAAGTCGTTTTGGGAACATATCCATCATTTTCTTATGCCTTCATCATTCCCGGAAACGCTATTAAATGCATTTTTAAAAGCAAAATCTTAAGTAAATGAACATTTATAGGTACCTACTAAGTGCTACCCTTATGAAAAAAAAAATAATTTAAAAATTGTAATAATATTATTTAATGCAAATTCTATATAAAATCCACATATTTTTGTGAATACGCATCGTAAAACACAGACAAAATTACATGTAAATATCCAAAAGATTGTTTTGTCTTTATTTAATTGAATTCTAACAACTTATACTGAGTTAGGCTAATTTATTTGAATTTATCCACTTTATAAACTTTATATAAATGAATCTACACTTAAATTTCAATATTTTGTGATAAATTGAAAATAAATAATTTTGAGCTCTGCCCGCTTAGAAACAAAGTTTATTTTTTTAATAATTTGGAAAGGGAAATTTCCAACCTCCATGATTTTGGCCCATGCATTAAATTTGTTTGTCAATGAACAATTTCAGTTGCGATTCCAACATCCATGTTCCGACTTGTTGAACAATGAACATACTTAAACATTTAACATACATTCTAGCTATCGATTAATCGACTTTTAAAAAATGTCAATATAAATAACTCTGTTATCAAAATATTATTTTCTTTTCACCAAGATATGATAGTGCAACTTTTACCAAATACATTTACAAAATTATCTCAGTTTGCGCAAACATTAATTAATATGAACATTTTCGGGTCGTTTTCTTATCAAAACGATTTACGTCGAATTTGCGTGCATTATTTTTTTAGCATTAATTATGCATCCAAAAGAGAATCTAAAAGAAACAGCTTCGAAAGAAGGTAGAAAATAACAAAAATTAAACCAGAAACAAGTCGATGATATCCTTAATATGTCGTGCATGGAGAGACACATAAGACATAACCAGATATGTACGGTACCTTGCCTTTGCAGTCTCCAGGTATTCACTGTACCCGGCAACAGTTTATAACTGCCGTTTGGTGTGTTTAATGTTTATAAAAAGATATAGGTACATATGAAATGCATAGGTACATAATTACATTAAAGTGTGTCATAATACATCGTGAGGTATCTGCGCAAGTACCTAAAGTTACGAATGGGAACCCACTGGAAACTCATCATAAGATGAAAATCCGATTTTTAATTTTTTTTATATGAATAATAGTACATAAGCAGGAAAAAAAATTAAAGGATATTTTCAATTTTAATTTAAAATTTTAATTTTTTAAATAAAATTATAAAATAGAAAAATTATAACAAACTCTATAAGGTCTTACAATACTTTTTAATTCTTTTACTACCTTAACTACCTTCTTACACGGTTTCGGTAAAATTTGGTTTTAGGCACAAGTGTGACAAAATGTTATATCTTTTGTTTTTGAAAATCAAATAAGGAAGTCTGCACTTTCACTGGTTAATCAATTATATCACACATAAAATCCGTATCAAGAAATTAAACAGTGACTTTAGTTCTTTACAGACCAGGAAATATAGGTCTAGGGTCAAAAAAATTAGTTCATAAATATTTTAACTTCCCATTGGAGGTTATTGTGATTGGTGCGATTTATCGAATTGACATTTTTTGACATTTATAGACGTTTTGAGTTGAGCTATCTTGAATAGCGTACGAGTCACATTCATAACTAAGATATATGTTCTTAATTTGGTTATTTCTGCTGCTATATCATTATTCGGTTTACTGCAATCATTAGCAGTGTTTCTTAGTAGTTCTTTTAAGAGAATAGTTAAATCTGCAGTTAAAGCTGAGCCTTCTTGAAAGTTCGGGCTGGTCTTCTAAAAATTATTATAATTCATTCTGAAACATGAAGTCTTTGTCGACATAGAACAATATTTATTTCCGACCCCTGCGTCCGTTAAAGATTTATAACGGAAGAAAATCAATTTATGAAAATCAAGACTCAAAGCGGTTTGTTTACTAAATGAGCTCTTATTAAAATTTGAGTCATTCGTTAATGAATGAAGACTACGATACCGACGACGTTATCATTGAAGAAGCACTTCCTGATCAAGTCAAAGTGTTATCAGTGAAATAATGCATTAATAAATTAAAAAAATGCCAATTTTAATGATTGAATGATTGATAAGATGAGTTTTATAGTGAAACTTTTTATGCCTCAGTTTACGAAATAATTCGAAAACTGGTAATGACAAAAATTACGATAAAGTTAGTCAAGAAAGTTGTGGTCAATAGATTGTTCATGGCAGGAAAAAAAAAATGATACCAAAACTTTTTGGAGTAAACAAAGGAGTTTTTCCAAATTTGAAACTATAACCAATAGTCTAAAAGGCTAGCTAAACTGAATAATAATTTTATTTGTTCTTTTGTTGAAGGGTTTTTAACTATTTTTTACATATTTCAGGTTGCTGATTTTGGTCCTAGTCTTAGATTTCAGCAAGTTTTCAAGTTTTTTTTTTTTAAATATTCGATTGAAATTGAATGTTTCGTCTTTTTTGTGTTCTACCGGTTTGAATTTTAAAAATATTTAAATCGGTTTGTAAAATTCTATGTTTTCAGCATTTACTTTGAGATTTGAAAATTTGGAATCGAAATTAGAAAATCAGAAGTTTTGAAGGGATTGATTTGGACAAAAATGAATGTAAGGTTTTTCAAGAACTCCGAAAGAATTTTTTTGTTTGTTAATCTTGTAATTATCAAATAGATGAAATGAAAAAAGAAATCGATTTTGAAATATCGTCGGGTAAGAAAATATCTTTTTATGAAAGAGAGCTTAATAGACCCGGAGAATACATAAAACTAAACGAATCACTTAACTTGATTCCCAAATTTGGTTCAATAAGTCGGGTTTGACTTTTACATCGCACCGAAAATAAGGCATAGCAATCGTAGGAACTACTTAATTATAATTATAATAGGGAAAAACGCATCATAAAAAGTAATTGGTTCTAACTAAATTCAAACATGTTTCGTTTATGATATTTTCAAATACAAGTTATTTCCAACAGAGAGTTAAGCACAACAGATTAGGCTATCAGCTGGTATCAATGGTACCACAGGTTCGTATACTGGAGGGTTTTTTTTTATTTCGCTTTTGCGTTCCTAATCAATGTAGAAACCTTTTTGATTCAAAAGTTTCCGTTTTTGGACCTAAATTGTTAACGTTTTACTTCGATTTCAAGTATATTTTTGTTTTATTCTATGTAGTTTTTTCCCTCAGTGTATAAACTTCATGCTACAAAACAAGTGTTATATTCGTACCAATATATATAGATTAAGTTTTTCTCCGGACAACATTATTATTATGTTTCTAAACGGTTTACAACATCTATAAAAGCAAAATGTTGGAGGCGGAGTTAATGCAGGAAAAATGCATTATACTCAGAAATAGTGTAAGCTGAACTACTGCCATCATCTAGGTATTATTTAGAATACCTATTAATTTGGAATTGCGGCTTGAGGTTTTCGGGCAAATCATATCAGTTTTGCAGATGAACTTAGCAGAAAATCACTTTCTGATATTAAATATTGAATTCAGTCTAATTTTCTTGGTAAAATATTGCAATTGCCACGAAATCATGACGCAATTAACTGCAGCGAATTCCTGGATTCTTCATTGAAAACACCTTTTTTGTATGAAATTGTACAACTAATGAACTTTGGAAGGCCTCTACTATCTGGGCAGATAATATAGCAAAAATTTAACAAAAGTGTCAAATCTCGATGGATCCATCCAAACAGAATAGTAAAGCTTTGTTTCAAAATTTGTGAATCGATTTTCTTAGCTAGAAGAAAATGTGGCACTTCTGATTTTGATGATTGAATGATATATGAACCATAGGTATATTCCTAAGAAGCACTACTTAACTTAATACCTAATAAAAGAAATGGGAAAAACAGCAAAAATATTTCAGGCGGGAGGTAGTTTCTGTTTTTGCGTTCGCGTTTTTGGAACTTCGGTAATGCTATTCTTTATGATATTTCCAGGCTGAAGTGAAAAGTTTCCGAAAGACAAATAAAACTCGTGTTCTTTCCTTTAAACTTACAATAAAACTTCTTCTTTACTATATTTACCGGGGGTAATAAAAAGAGAGAGAAGATAGAAAGAGAGATACCACTTAACATATTACAATTGACAAGTGCTCACTTAAGGTGGACACACAATTTGTTAATGATGCACCAGCAAACAAGGACGTAGATAACATTTACAGTTACCAACTTACTTACGCACATTAGGAACTTTATAATCAACACAAATTTCATAAAAAAAAAAAAATAATCAAAAATATTTTCCAATACAAACCTTCAAAATAATCTCAGCTACTATCCATTAAAGTGTATTCAAATGTTATCTTTCGTCTTTCCAGATTCAAGATTTCTATCTACGCAGTCGATTACTATATTTTTTCAATAATAAAAAAAAAAAAAAAACTAAACCAAATTCACATTCGATCGCACAGTAAAGTTCATTCGTTTTTACCGTCGGCACTTTGGTGATGGCAAAATTTTGTTTCTCCGTTTCCACAAACAAAATTGCAAATCAAACAATATCCCGCATTGCAGCACTTAATTCATCACAAGGAAATATTTTAACAATCACATTGTAAGCAATTCATCATCAAAATATAAACGTCAATTATATCATTCCACGAAAATATATCTCTACGATTGTCAAAATGGTATCATTTAAAAAAAAAACCGTTAAATGGGAAGATACTTTATGTCATAAAATAAATAAAATAAACTAACAACCGTTAAGCATCCTTATGGAACAATTAAAACAACAGGACGAAAAATACAACAAAACCAACAACAAAAAAAAAAAAAACAAAATCTCGTTCACCTACTTAAAATTATAAACACGAGACAAAAGAGAATTTTAGCACAATAGCAGAAGCAGTTATTAGATTGTTCTGCATTATAATATCAAACGGACAAGTAGTTAAAAAAGTCACCACCTTCTATAGTCATCCTTATTTGGATATAAAAAAATACTAAAATTTCCTCTTTGCGAAAATACCAAAATATCCTGAAACTGCTGTGCTGCCTTGGTAAAAGATAGTAGATATACACTTAAACCAGTGAAACATTATTTGGTGTACTCTCGTCTCGTGTGCTATAAATGAGAAAGAGCGCACCATAGAACACAAACTATAGAGACTCAGACCAGAAGCAGCAGAACCACCAACAAACGGGCAACCAAACGAGGAGTCTCCTTTATTGTGCTTTATTGAGTACTTTGCGAGGCGAAGGCGATGGATTTCGAGGAGATATGGATATGGATATATGGAATTCGCTATTTTCCTCCCAACACACACACAAAAAGCACACTAATACAAGCACATGTTATTATGTCAAGTCAAGAGCCACCCGATTCAACTCCAAAAACAACAACAACAACAGCTGAACTGCTGATGATGATGTTGATGATGAGAGCGAGAGCGGACCAAAAACAGCGATAGATAACAATCTATAGCTAGAACTAACCTAACCCCCCAAAAAAGGAAAAGGTTTTCTATTTGTGTCTCTACTTAGTTCGAATAAGGGGGTTTGTGATATGAAGTTGGGGGTGGTTTAGACGTTTTTTTTTTGGAGGAGCTGCTTTTAGAAAGATATTATAACGGGCTTCAAAATTTACTCCTTCGACTTTTCGGAGAGGATTTTACACGTGAAAAAGTTTGAGGCAGACACCCCGCCCCGCCCGTCGCGTTGCAGGTGGAGGAGCACCAGGATGAGAAGAACGCCGCTTCTTTACACACACTAGAGCCAGCGCATTCGTAGTGTACCTATCGGTTCCGTATTGCGAGAATCGAGCGAGACACTCTTTTTGAGTGACTGTCGAGAATTAAACTGTATCTACACATACACCACGTATATAAACGCAAAAACGACGACATAAAAAAAAAACACACAACACACAGTTACATAGCGGATTTCGAGACTGAGATCCGGAGGCAGTCAAAGGATGCGCGTTCGCGTTCACAACGAGGATACACGATGACGACAACACAAAGCGGCGGCCACGAGTATACGACTCGTATTCTCATGCTCATTCTCTCTCCAACCGTACTTTGCACACACAACTAACCTAAACGCGCGCAAGTCTGATGTGTGCTCTTCTCGTATTAGCGACAGCCAGCGGAGCGGCCAAGGATTTTCATTCATTTTTTTTTTTGTTTTTTTGTTTGTCTGTTCTGTTAGTTTCCCTCTTTTCTGCAAAAACAGCCAACAGAAAAAAAAACAAAATCACACAAACAATCCTATACCACCTTCAAGATAGATGTCGTCGTTGTCGTTGTCGTTTTCGTCGTACCGTTGTTCGTCGTTGTTGTCTGCTTTGGGGGGAATCTGCAAGTGCACAACCCAAACAGCATGGGGGCTAAAAATTTGTTGTCAATTTCTTCTATCGACAAACGGGAAGAAAAGTGCCAACCTATCATTGTTGCAGTGGTGCGCTGCGCTTGCCGCATATAATTGTCATTCCACACCGGCAACAGTGTAGCTGCTGCTAACAGGTATTAATCTCTATTATCGCGTGACAAAAGTCGCGTTTTTCTTGCCGCAGATACATTTTAAGATACTTTTCTATACCTTTCCTATAGATGGTGCCTATATTCCATCTCATAAAGAGGTGAGAGCTCCAGCAGATCAGAATGAGCATCTTACCATTTACATATCAATTTAGTTTTGAAGTTCGAAAAAATAAACACACACAACTCAAATTGTAAAGTAATCGTGTATCTTTGAGATAAAAATAATCAAATTATCGAACTTTGATTAAAGAGAACCAAAGTAACTGAAAGATACTAAAAGAGAGTGTGGTGAGTTTCTCAATTCGAACAGTATAAGAGTTTATACTTTTTTCGAAATTCAACAGCTCTTTACTATTTTTGTCTCTTTCTTTATATCTTCTTTCTCATTTGAGTAGATTTTTTCTAGACATCTCATTTTCCCCATCCCCAGAGAAGACAATTTTTTTGTATGTTGTTTTTTTTTAATAAACAAAAAAAAAAAAGAGCAAAAGAAATGAGAAAACAAACAAGAAAAAAAAAGAAAAGTATCTCAAACACAATCAAAAAGTATCTTTCACTTGTATAAGTCGTCCGGCTGGCTCTGGCACTGGCTTTTGCTTTTGCAGTCAGTTTTCATATTCTTGAAAAAAATTATGACAAGGTTAGGCGGAGCGAATATCATTCTTGTTGTTGTTGGTTTTTTGATATTTTTTTTTTTGTTGTTTTTGTGTTGAGTGCTGGTTTGAGCTGAGCACTTGCCGCCCTTTCCTTTTTCTAGCAGGTTATCATATTTTCGGCAAGAGATTTGTGTGTGTGTGTTTGTGTTTTCTTTCTATATACCTACTATTTATGAGTTATTTATTTTTTTTTTGTGTATGAAGAAATTAATTCCACCAACTTCTCTTTCATAATTTTATATTTTTTTTTTGTCATTTTCCATCCCTCTAATTCGTCAAAAATAAATTCGAAGAGAGTGCGAGAGTAGCGACGGCAAAACGAAATGAATATGAAAATAAAAATACTTATTTTTTATATACCAATCCTACCTATCTACTTTAGGTATAGGTTAGGTAACTGTATCTACGGAATATCAAAATTATTATGATGAAGCATTTTGAGTGGCTGTTTGGTTATGAGCGTGGGGGTTAGTATTTTTATTTTTCTTTTTGGGGTGGAAGTTTGTTCAGGTAGGTATCTATCCATACATGTACCGTTGCGTCCTACTTATAACTTAGTACCTACACACCTATATAGGTACATATTTATGACACACCTTATACCTAGGTATATAAACTTATAAAGGTACCTACCTTACCTACATTATTTCTTTTAATAATATTCATTCATTATGGGTGTTTTTATGGATATTAAAAAAAATTATTTCGGAAGAAGGGTGCAATGAAAAATGTTTAAAATTAACCCTCAGCTCGACTTCGACAAATCAAGGTAGGTTCTACCGACGCATAGTGCCTGGCTGAGTCCCTAGGTATGTTAGTGGCACCTATTACAAAAAATACCCAGTTTCCGAACTTTTTTTTAAAAGAAAAATGGCAATATTTGCGTTATTTTACCGTTTTTTCCCTTGAAAACTTCACCGACATTATGAGGGCATACCTACATAAGTACTCTTTTTATGCTTTGAATAAGGGCCTACGTAAACTGACTTGAAACAAACTTTTTGGTAGCATACAAGGAAGATCTATCTTAGTGGCGAAAATGTTTGTTGGTATCATAATTATTTAAAAAAAAAACCATTGCAATGTTATTCGACTTAAACTTCCAAACGCCCCAACTACGGACTGCAAGAACTCGACATCTCATCCAGAAAATCGCGATAACAGTCCGAAAAGAACCATAGTATAATTTATTTACACTCAGATAAATAAATTATTTCTTTTCGTTTGCGGCTAATGAATATTCTTTGAATTAAATGAAAATTATTTGCTGCAAAGTTAATACCTACAATCTCCGCCAAAGTTTTTCATTCATTTGACACAAATTGTAATTCTATAAGGTACAGCAACCTATTCGTTTGAAGTTCATTTTTATGAATTGATTACAACAAACAAAATTGCTTTCCACATCGAAACAGCTGTTCGTTTACTAAAAAATTCAATCTTTTGCAGCAAACGAATAAATAGTTTGTAAAGAACGTGTCCAGAAATTTGTTTTTGACAACAACTTCACTTTGTATATATACATTTACAACAAATGACTGAAGAAGTTAATTTTCTCAATAATCGACTGTATGTTTGTTATGATCAATGATCATAGCATTCTACATTCTACACAAAAGTTATTTAGTTCGTGGTTCGATGGCAACAGCCTTGGTTTGAAATCGAGAGGTGATAGATTCAATACGCTGAACTTTGTTTTTTTAAGTCGTTCGCTTAAATTGTTTTATCGAAATGAATTTAAGAGTTTGCTGCAAACGAAGTTGAAGTCGAAAAATTATTTTCCAACAAACGGAAATTCGTTTGACGCAAACAATTCGTTATCTCTTTTTTTATATGCGTTCTATGCCAATCATAAATTATACGGTCCGTGGCGGAATGCCTGGTAAGTGGTTCAAACACAAATACGCTAAACTTTTTTTATCGTTCGCAAAAAGTGTTTAACACAAACGAATTTAATTTACCAATTTGCTGCAAACGAAGCCGACAAATTGTCCAGCTAATGAAAAAGTTGTTTGGGCAATTTTTTCGTTTGCCGCAATCGATTTGTTCTCTCAGTGACAAAAATGGAAAAAAATCAGTTTTGTGTCTGGCCACATCACGTCTCAATTTGACAAAACATAAAATTTCTAAAAAAATACATAAATGTTGTTCAACAAACTGTGGCGTGCAAATAAAAAAAATATATAATGAGACCGGGACTACCAGAAGAAAGAAAAAGGTTTAGGTAGGTAAAAAAAAGATGACCCCCAGGTCACCGTCGGAATTAATCCAAGACTTCGGTGGACCTTAAAAAATTAACACTAACTAGAAAGGTATTGCGGATAGTGTGCAACCCTGCATGACTCCACATTGGACAACGAATTCATCTGACAACCTTCGTTTATGCAGAACGTTTACATTTATATCCATAGTAGGAAACTTTTAACTTTAAGATACTTGGAACAATGATATCTTTTCCTACACCTATGTAATTGTGGCGTCAGAGATATGAAGTTTTGCATTCACAAATTTTAGGTTTCGGTACCAACACAAAATGTATTTTTTGTCTTTGATAATTTTCCTTGCCTTCAACTTAAAAATATTCCTTTAAAACTGCATTACATTTGGTAAACTTAACATTTCTTTCAACATCAACTTAAATTTTCCCTTTAAATACCGTTAAAGGATATTATGTTGGAAAAATCAATAAACCCTGTGTGTGTATGTCAATGTGCGACTAAATGAAAGGTATAGTGTCAAATAACGCAAGTCTGTGACCAAAATTGTTCCGGTTGATCCTTTTGGCCTTTTTTTTTGTTGCCTGTTCTGTTCCTGCTGGTGGCTGTCTTGTCTACAAAACGCCTCATTGCACATATTAACACACAAATACAAGTGCTATATACCAACTTAATGTACATAGGCTGACATTGAGTTACAAGAAAATCGATTAGACTAACAGCAACTCTGCAAAATAAATTGAAAAAAAAAAAATAAAATAAAAACACAGGAAAAAAAAGGAGGTTTCGAGTTCTGCTGGAGCTTTTTCTCTCTCTCCATTTCCGGGTTTCTGGTGGCATTGCTTCATTTGTATTTTTGTTTTTTATTTATTTCCTGAATGTCTCGTTGTTTCTTGTCTTATCATCTGTTTTGTTGTGTGTGCGGCTGGGAAACCCATCTCCAATATCTAACATACGCACATAGATACCTACACGAATCCGTAGAATTAACAGGAGTTCGGGAATAGAATGAGAGAATGGCAACCTGTTTTTAAATACCCCAACATCAGCATCGAATTCAAATGCTTTAAGGAAGAAGGAAACATTTAGTTGTACGGTTAATAAAAAGGACAATGCGGATCCACATTCACACACCGAACCATGTCAGTCAGAGAGCATACACAACACACAATTTCAGTAAAATAAAAAAAACAAGACAAAAAAAAAAAGGACAACAAAACACCAAAACCCAGGCAAAGTGGTGATGGTGAGCAGCACAGCGATAGAGAGCGAGAGTTGTTTCTTGTCGTTCTTGTGCTATTTCGTCCTTTTTGCTGGTTGATTTCATTTGTGTGTGAAAACTGGGGTTCTTCTTATTTTGGTTCTTTTGCCGTTTTTCGGCAATTGTTGCACTTGCTGCTGATGGTTGAAAATCAATAGATTTTGGTAGGTATACGGGTTCGGGTTGTGTCTGCCTCCATATAGCCCCATATCCCATCCGTTGTGCCGCCATCACTAAATACTATTAAGAAAACACAGAACCCAGACTAGAAATTGAAACTCTATACAGAGAGCTTTGAAAGTCGATGTCACACTGCTCTATGGGTTATGGTATATCAACCAGTGTCTGAGTCTGAACTCTGAAAGGCTCGAAGGGTGTATTATGTTAATCAGGTCAATGACATTATTTATCGACTTTGTTTCTATCGTCGTCGTCGTCGACGTTTTCGCTAACTGTCGCCGGTTCAGTTATTGGAGACGAAAGAGTAGATATAGGTAATCATCATCAGACATTGACTTTTAGTTTTGACTGAAATGTATTACATTCTTATTCGTTTGACTGTCTGTGATTCCTTCACATAGAAATTTACACCACCAACATACCTACACCACATGTTTGATGACGATGCCCTACTAAAAGAGTTGTCCTATAATATTAAAGTTTTTTTTCCATTAGCAATGTTTTCATTTTGTAAATTAGAACTAATGGTGAAAAAGTGGACTGTAAAATCAATTTACCTACATGTTGAAGTTTTTGAATACCTTCTAGAATCTAGATGCAGCGGAATTATATATACAGCCCTATTCTGAATGAAAACTCCCGGGGAAATGTTTTTGGGAGAAGAGCTCACAATCGAAAAGTTGCAACCAATTTCGTTCTTTTTTCACTTTTACGTTATTCTGAACACAAGGGGAACAAATAACAAGCGAAAACATAATGGAATTCCGGGAATATTTCGATTTGGAGCCCTTCTCCCGAAAACATTTCCCCGGGAATTTTTGTTTAGAATAGGGCTGATAGAAATACCACCTTGAGTAAGGAAAATATAGAAAATTGGGGATTTTCATACACCTTAAACTAGGTTGAACCAGAGGTCTAGGTTTACATTTTAGGTATTAAAAACAAAAATTACGAAGTATTGGTGATTTACCGACGGCTTTATTTGAAATTACCTCTTTCTTGAAAAATAACAAATATTTTAGAAAATGTATAAGTATTTTGACATTTTAACATTTTGAAAGAGCTATTGCTGCAACAATTCAGCCCATAACACGTAAATTATGTTAAAACGGAATTTTTCTATCTTTTTTGTATTGTGTGATAGCTGATAAGAAACAAAAAAACAGTATATTAGACACCTTCCTTGTGATTCATCAGTTTTTTTTTATTCTTTAATAAGAATATCTTATTTGCATCTTGGTAGTTTTTTTATATTTCAAAGAAAATTTCTAGAAGATGATATGAATACCATATATAGACTTGAGAAGCCGCGTGACGGCCAAGATTCAGAAATAGGGGAATAAAACCGTCTTTTTTTTATAAAAATTGTATGGCCTGGAATTTTATTCCTTTTTTCAAGATTTTCAAAATTTGTTGAGCTTTCAATTTTCTGAAGTAAGTACCTATCTATTGAAAAGTAAACCAAGTAAAACAACTTACCTTTGTTTTTTTGGGGGTAGATGGAATGTTTTATCCATCCTAATTCAACTCACCTGAGTCGAATTGTAGTGAGTCGAACTATCTTGATCCAGTAATAAAATACTTAATAATTTTGGTGTTAATTTTTGCCTAATGATTTGTGCTTTATTATTTTTTTTAGTTAAATTTAAGCAGAGACGTTTAGCTTAAATACTATACTTTAATAATGAAAGTTTTGAAACTCCGTTTTCGAGTGTTAGTTTAAGAGAAATTGCGATATTGTTGTATAAATTTTGAAAGTTTATACATTATAAATTTATAACTTATATTATTATTTTAACATTTAAAGATTTATTCACGGAGACACTAAAGTAAAATCGAAATATACTTAAAAATTCTTGATGTTTTGATTTTGATGAAACTTCTGGGGCCTGGGAACTAGTTAGGGTTAATGTTGCTTGGGTTCTTAAATTTATTAAATTTTTTATCAGGTATACATCTACAACATATATAAAAATTAGCTGATCCAATACAAAAGAAAAGTCGTTATATTGTTAAAACTAAATATAAAGAGTATCCCGTTATTTGTATACGATAAATTGGGAAATTATTCTTGGCTATATTCTTAAAAATAAATTATGTAGAAAGGGGACTCTATTTCCCCTATTTTTTGGAAAAAAAACTATTTATGAATTTAAATAAATATTTAATGCACCATAACTTTTTTCAAAGCAATCATTCCATCCTTTAATCTACAGTTTGAACAATTTTTCAAAAATCAGATTTCAAAGTTCAATATAAAAAAAAAATATTATTTTTTTTTTTTTCAAAATCAATATGAGTAAACGAATATTTTATGTCAAAAATATAAGAGAATTGAGTGTTATATATTATAAAACTTTATACCTACAAAATTTCATGTAGGGGAGAGAGGGGCACCTTAGGACACTTTTCACAAAAATCGCTCTACATCTGTTACAAACCAGAGGATCTCTTCAAATCTTGATAATTATTGTTCCTCGTTGTTTAACTTTTCAATATAATATACAAATGTATATGCATAACTAGGATTTATATATATATTTTGTTCATTTTTAATAAACTCTTTCAAGTGTCCCAATCTGCCTCTCTGGGGGGCACCTTTGGACAGCCCTTGGGCAGTTTTCGACATGTCTAACAAAAAAAAAAAAGAATAAAAGTAGTTTTTATGTGTATTTATTTAACAAAAATATAAATTATTTTAAAACTTAACATCAAATAAAAAATAAATAAAATAGAGAACTCAGAGCTTTATTTGTACCTACATAATTGTTTGAATTTCAATTTCAATATTATACAAACCAAAATTAATAGCTTTGATACTCAGTAAAAAAGATTAATGAAGTTCAGTCACTCAATTCAGTCCTCATTTTGAGCAGTTTCCTTCTTTTTTTTTTTGTAATCTCTTGCCATTATTGCATATGTAAGGCAGATTGTGACATGCCCAAAAGTGCCCCTCGTGCATTGTCCAAGAATGCCCAGAGGGGGATACAAAATTAAAAACTTTATATACTTTTATTTATTAAAAACAATGCAAATTGTTGATATCTTGGTTGAATGATATAACAACACAAATAAACATTATAATTTAACACTTTTAACTTGTGAACTGAGCATAACTGAGTGGTTTTCGCCACAGTAAAATTTTATTAAGGTAGTAAAAAGTTCTTGTTTTTGCCCATTTTTTGAAGTTGTCCTAAACTGTCCCATGCTAATTTGCTCCCTTCTCCCTTATCTGTAGAGGAAGAATATTTGGAATATTTTTGTTGAGTGTTGAAAAATTATTATCAATACTAAAACAAATACATTCAATCTGTTTTCAGCTAATTTACGATTTAAGTCGTAGAAAAAAAAAATGGTAGATTCAGACTTAAATTACTGGTAGCTTTCTTTTGTTCTCTTATTTGAAATAAGCCGTTTTCGAGAGAAAAGTTCACTTTTTAGCTGAAAAAAAAAAATTAAAAAAATAAAATGTTTTTAGAGGTTTTCGACGATTTTGCATACTTTTTTGAGAGTTTAATTCTAAACGGAGATGTTTTGATATTATTGTAGACTGGCACAAATTATGACATACCTAATACGTACGCTTTTTAAATAAACTAGAAAGATACTTATTTTCTAGTTGATTTAAAAACGTATAGGTATACGGTATACCTGAATATATTGTCCTGTTTCTGATGCTTGAACCACGTATCTGCAATGCTAAATTTGTTTATAGTTTTTTTTAGGAAATTTTAGTTTTTCTTGAAATTTAATATTTGGATTAAAAAAAAAAATTGAATTAACTGCAAAACATATTAATTGAGGTTATTTCCCATTTTATACTTTTTCACCTTCTTTCCTTATAGTTTTCCAGCGGTATTCAATTTTTAACAAAATGTTTTAAGAAAATCTACGAACTTTACGCAGAAAAAGAACGATATATCGAAATCTACTTATCTTTACCTACTATTCACGATTTCTACTCTTGGAAACTGTTTGAGTTTCGATAAATTCGTAGTTGTAAGTTATTCAGTTGTATGTATTAAGTTACCACATGTTGTTCAACAAACTTTAATTTTAATTTATAAAGTAATTTGAAAATCTATTTAATTTTACGTCAAATGCGCCAGCAAAATTAAAAGTGAAATTGGTACAAAATATAATTTTTTAATAAGTGCGAAAATCCCTAATATACGTTAAAGGTCTTCATTCGAGTATTTTTTGAGTGTTACTCACACAATAATCAAGTGCCACCAGGATATGATTACTTACCTGTTTTTGATTAAAAATAAAATGAGACAGAGACTCACTGTTTGGTATTGAAACCACAACAAACAGCCTATAGTTAATTTTTGTCGAATTGACGTGGATATGGTATTCTTTAAATTATTCCGTCCTCCATACTTTTTCCAAAATGGTAAAATTTCAAAATGGTAGCAATCATGTGGAACCCTTTTTCATAACTACTCATTCCATTTTCACTTCCCATCCAATAATAAATGCATCACATCTACTTCTAATATAAAACGGTTTTCCATGTTTTCATCATCATCACGTTCCTTGTACCTAACATCGGCTCATCTATTGTCCCTGCGATTATCTTCATGTTGAATTAAAAAAAAAAAAAATATCCTTCCTTCATCCCGCTCAATGCTCTGGTCTCTCACACATGTACAGAATTTATTATATTTCTACATTTTCACTTATTAATAATTCAATTCAAAATCAAAATCCCTCCCAGCAGCGGCTGCGGTATGGTTGATCATCGTCATCGTCATCATCATCATCATCATCATCATCAAACCGACACAGACAGACAACAACAAAAAATCAAAATCCAGTTTTTTTGAATTTCTATTTCTATCATTCATAAGCCCTCATTTATGAATCATTACAGGTATACCTAGAAAGATCTATATTATATACCGCCATTGGTATAAATAAGGAAAAAAAAAAAAGTAAAAAAAGGGGTTGGATAAAAAAAAAACATCCTGTACATGAAACGTTCAACATCCTTCTGTAGGCAAATACAAAAAAATAATAATAATTAGCTATAGGGAGGATTAATCGTTTTCCAACCGTTATTTTATTCTTTATAGTAAAAAAAAAAAAAACTCCCTACCTAATATTCCTGCAACAGAACATCATCACATTGACAATTGCACAAATCCACAAAATTACTTTCGCTCTAATGAATTTTGATAAAAAAAAAAAATAAATATGTTAGTTAAGTTGACAAAAAAAAAAAAAAATAAAGAAAAAAGAAATCCAAAAATGAGAACAACCGAGCGACGACTATGAGAAAAATGTCCTTGTTATTATTTTTTCATCTGCGTATCTAAGCTGATCTTTGATCTTCTTAATTTCGCATTTCATGTGACGCGCCCCAGCAATCATCATCGAAAATAAAGATGCAATTTTTTTTTTTTTTTTAATTTATTTGTTTAGGTTTATCGTCACAAGGATTTTGTAAATGTTTTGTCCAAAGGATTCTTCATAAAAATGGTGGAAATATTTTTATTATTTCTTTAATTTTGATGTAATTTTCTTTTTGGATTATTTCAGAAATGCAATCACTCGGATATAATTTGCATTTTATATATGTGATTTTTATTTTATGAGGTTCTGTGGGAATTTTATTAAGTCCTTTTGGTTGTGCAATCAAGAGAATTCTTTGAAAACGTGTTGATATATTTGACTTTCTAGGGAAGAAAAAAAAAAAAATATTGGATCATAAAATTATTTTATGGTAGTAAAAAGTCCAATATAAAGTGACTAACGCTATCAGTGAGTTATATGCAAGTTGGTCTCATCCAATAACTTAGAAAAGTCTGTAGGAAATAATTAAGGCCCATCAGATGGGATTAACTAAACCAAATTATCTTGGAACTTGTTCGGAGAATTTCGATTTCGATCATTTTTTTTTTTTCAAATATTGGTTAGGTATATGAAAATATTTTAAACTTAATGCGTTAAACATTGTTGTGGATCATTTTTTTCTGCATTTAATAAAATAAGCTATGCCAACAATTTTCAGATCTGCTTAAGGAAAACCACTAAATTTCCTCAAAAGTTGATTCATAGGTGAAAATGTAGTGGTAGGTAAGTTTTTTTTATGGATCCAAACATTTTTTTTTTTGAAAATTTTGATATTAAATAAATTTTAAGGTTTTAGGTTGAACCTTTGGTGCACAAATTGTCATCAAAATCTGTTGAGTCAGTTACGAGAAAATCACCAAAAAAGAAAACGGGTTTATGGGAAATGCCGTTCTTAACCGATGAGTATACCTACTAATACTCATCAGGTAAATATTTTTTTATATTTCAAAACTACGTCCTTGTTTTTTGTAGTACCTAGATAAAATAATTTTAATCAAAACCGTTTGAGTCGTTTTTGAAAAAAAATATTGTTTTTTTTTTGATTTTCGTCATTTATATGGCACCGTTATTTTTCTTACATTTTCTATTAAACTTGTAATGTAAATTATGGTCGTTTAAATATAATCGTCAAAATTTATTTTACACTTTCCATCAGTTTAAAGTACAAAAAAGTAATATTCAGATAACTAAAAAGTGGGAAACTTATGGCTACGGTGGCGATCACTGTGGGCCTTAATGTTTATAAAATATTAAAATTTTTAGAAATAGGTAAGCTTGAAGAGAGACGGACGAAAGCCCGAAAACCAAAATTAAAAAAGCTCAAAATTCAGAAAATGCGGAAAACCCAAATTCCCAAAAACCCAAAACACTGAAAACCCAAAATTCAGAAAACCCGAAATCCAGAAAACCCAAGATCCAAAAAAATCCAGAATCCAGAAAATCCAAAATCCTGAAAACCCAGAACCCGCTGAAATCGCAAAATCCCGAAAACCTAAAACCAGAAAGTCCACAAATCCCGTAATAAAATTTGAAAAATTTTACTAATATATCTATGCCATTGCTCCAATTTTGAAACTTTTACTAAACAATAAACAAAAATTTACTTTTAAAATAAAATTAACGACAAAAATCATTTAAAAAATAAAAAAAAGAGTTGGATTATGGAAAATAACATAACCAAAGCAGCCAATATTTGTATAAATTTTAATTCTATGAAATCCCCGTTAGAAAATTTATTTTAGAATGATCTTTCCGTTCCGAGGCAGTTTTGTAATCCGTTTTTCTTGATTTCGTAGTTTTTCAGAGAAAGGAAATAAGCGGATAACATTTTTTCGTTTTACGTTGAGGTTATTTTTAATTGAAAGTTGGTCAACATTAATTCAATGATTTTCAACTTTAAGCCAAATCTTAATGATTTCACTCTGGCTCAAAGTTTTTTTTCTTATTTTACTTTGTTTTTTCTCTGATTGTTGATTTTATTCAATTTGTTTACTTGTTGACATCAAATTATTTTTCATTTTAGTGAATTTTTCGGGATTCCGATTTCGGGATTTTGGTTTTTCTAGATTTTAAGTTTTTGGGATTTTGTGTGTTTCTGGTTAATGAGTTTTCGGGATTTTGGGTTTGTTGGATTTGGGTTTTCTGGTTTTTCATGCTTAAAAGCATGTTGATGCATTAACAAAATTTCCCAAACTCGTATCCTAAAATTTTTACATAGATATAACAACCAATGGTGGTACAGTGTCCCGCGGAACCCATGGCATTGATATGAGTTTGATATGAAATATTTGAGACAGTCGCATATTCTTAACAATTTTATTTATTAACTTATACCAATTTTAATGACCACAATTTTGTCTATATTGCTTATTTAAATGTCTGTACCCTCATAATAAGAGTAACATTGATGCATTACACTCAAGACCCAGCTGCTTTAAATATAGTTGTGAAAAATCTCATTAAACTATACAAAATATAAATTCTCTCAAAAAAACCATCACTTGTCTAGGATAATGATTTAAGTCGTATATGGTCCTCCTCTGCTCTCATTTATACATCTCATAAATTGAATGTCCACCCACAATAATTTATCACTATAATCAACATCAAAACGACGCAAACCCAAAATGATATAACAAGGAACCACTTATACTCTCTCTTAGCGATAGTTTCAACCGCGTGCCTCAATTTTAAAATCATCATCATCCATCCACCCACACACTTTTGAAAAGATTCACATCCACATAATAATACACATAAACTAGCAGATGGTGACATTTTTCATAACGGTACATAAATTTTCAAAAATGTTAAATTAGTTTTTCTTTGTTTCTAAATATAGAAGTTTAGGCAGACCCATCGCCCTTATATTGTCATTCCCAACCAAAAAAAAAAAAAAAGAGATATTTTAAAACATCCTTTTGCCATTTTCCATAACAACATCCTTAGATAGTTGATGGCACGTTCCAAATATAAAATGCAAAAGGACATAAAACATATTATGGTCAGTCACATGAATGCGCGCCAAAGGATATTATAGTTTAGAGTCCATCCAAATGCATATAACTATCTACCCTTCATTCATTGTCTTCTTCAGCGAATTATATCCAAAACAGGATATCTGCCGGTAGTGAGTGTGATGTCCATTAAGGACAATTTAAAATTATTTTTATGAGAATCCCTTTCATTCAATTTCATTTTTCAATAAAGAAAAGACTGTACAACAATTGAATTGGAGAGGAAGGATTCCGACCGAGATCAGAGGGATCATTGGGATGTGAATGATTGGGATGTGAATGATGCGTTTGCTGGTGGCCATCAGGAGTAGAAATTAATGCCGCCTTAATGGTCTAATTTACTTATATGATGGGAACTTTGAGAATGGCGCCAGTAATTATTGAAGTGTCAAGAAGTAGTTTTACAAAATTTGATTGTTGAAACGATGGAAATTTTAAAAGACACCTGATTTTGTTTTTTTTTTTTTTAAAAGGATTCTAAACTCCAATAAAAATTCAGATTCAACACTAAGATCCTGGCTAAAAATGTCAAAATTACTATTAAATGCACCTCTCTTCCGGGATGTGTGTAAACACTCCTCCAAGGACTTACAGCTGTAAATATGAAATCTCTTCAAAGTCCCGGCGGCGGCTCTTAATAGCGGAAATGTTCTTTTTAACTCAAATAGTCCCAAATCGTCCTTTTATCCTCCATTCAAAGGTACGGGTATTGAATTTCATTTGTCAACCACAAAAATCATAATCATTAGCACAAATGAAAACAAAGCTGCGCTCTCTATGGATTCTTGAAGAAAACAAATTTAATATATCCACCGAGGAATTATTATGAAATTGAATACATTCATCTTTGCAAGGATATAACCTCTACGAGTAGGTATCTATCGGTGGGGATTGTGTTGTCAGTATTATTTTTGAGATTAATAAATCCCTATGACAAATTTTTGTTTTGTGTGTGTTTTTATGAATTTTTGTTTTGTCAATTGAACAAAAGGATAATTGAATTGTAAAATAATATTTTGTTACAGGATAAAATGTCATAAGAATTGAATTAAAAACTGACAAAAAAAAACCTTCGTTCCAAAAATGTGTCGCACAGCATCTGAGAGGACATTTTTTGTTTTCTCAAAAGGATTTGTTTTTTTGTATGTAAGTAATTATAATAATAATATAATAAATCCTTAATATTTTTACCTCATCAAAGTCGAGCGTAAAGTTGAATGCGGCGGCATTCCTTAAAGAGAGAGAGATATAAAGATAAAAATCAAGTTGGTTGACAGGAGAGCGAATGTTCAGTCCATTGTGCCGTTGGTTGTTCCAGTTTCCTTAAATTCAATAATAAGAAAACATTTAGTCCTTGCGGATGAATGAGTAAAATGATGATGATGCCATTGCATGGGGTCTATATTTTCATCTCTTCTTTTTGGTTAACAATATAAGACAAGTCCCATTGAAATTCCTTCTTAATGCATAAGGATAATAAATTGTCAACAAATATAATACAGGTAAGGTACCGATACACACGGATTGATCAACAGCAGAAGAAAAAAAACACTACATACGTGACAAAAAAAGGAATCGTATAGTAATATGACAAGGAAAAACTAAAAATTTCATGCTCTTGATTTTTTGAAAATGATCCTGTATTGTAATCTTTTATGCTTAAGGATATTTTTTTAGATCCTTAATGTGTTTTTTCGAGTTTTCTTGTTTCTTGTGTGTTGTTGTTGATTGTGTCTGTCCTCTATGGTTTTGCTAATGATAATATCAAAAAATATTGTAGTCAGCAGATATGATACAATGTTTTTGCTTTTGTGTGGAAAAGGATCTTTCCGGGTACCTAAAGGTAGAAGAAGGTATACCTATAGTAGATCTAGATACTCGGTTAAGTCTTTTTGTGTTGCTTTGACAATGGTTTGATTCTTTTTTTGTATGAAAGACAGATTTAATGGTATTTAATTTTTTGAAACTATTACCAGCTACTGTGGGCAAGGGGGACATTATTATGTTCTTGGTTAATTTTTCTTTTGAGATTTTTTAATGGAATTAATTAGACATCGATTAAGGATTCTCTTTCTTAGCAGATTTATATACCTACATTGAGGAAAAAAAATATTGGTGTGCGTTTGGTTTTAACGTGTAAGGATAATACAGTAAATAAACCACGAAATTTAAAAACTTCTGACTGGAAAATAGATCTTATTAAATCAAATTTAGAAACTGTCTTTCTGATCCTTTCATTTCGGGAGTCCCTCAGGGAAGTCATTTGGATCCACTTCTATTCATTTTAGCAATAAATGATGTTGTATTTTGCATAAAATCAAGTGAGATTCTAATTTTTGCTGATGACATGAAGATTTTTAAGACAGTAAATTCTAATCATGACAGCAGTCTTCTTCTGTCCGATAGTGAAAACTTTAGTGTTTGGTGTAGGAAGAACGGTTTCGATCTCAAACTAGTAAAATACCAGACAATTAAATTCTCTATTAGGAAGCGTTTTGCGAATGCTTTTGACTACTGCATCTCACAGCACAAGCTTTGTAGAGTTTCTGGTTTCAAAGACTTAGGTGTCCAATTCTGTTCAAATTTAGAATTCACGGAACACATCAATATCATAGTAAATAAAGCGAGCTAAATGCTTGGGATTTTATAGAACGCTGGACAAACGAATTTAACGATCCATATGTTTCTATTTCTTTGTACAATTGATATGTGCCACTCTATCTTGAGTATGCTTCACAAGTATCGAATCACTACAACATAACTTGATACTATTTGCTCTGAAAGGTCTTTCCTGAACTGATCCCTACAAAATTGCCTCCTTATGAACAACGAATTCAATTACTTTAGATGCAAAATTTATTTCAAAAGGGCGTTAATAATGATTTGGTATTTCTTCATCAGCTTATTAATGGCCAAATTGAAGCTCCTGATTTATTAGCCTGGAATTGGCATAAATTACCCGGGAGGATCTCACCTGCTACGAAGATTTGAACTTCTACATGTTGACTTCCATAGAACGAACTATGATATGCATGAGCCTCTTAATCGCATGACCAAACTTTTTAATTTAAACTATTAAACTTTTGATTTTCATATGAGTAAAACCGGAGTAAAAAGTAGCAGAAATATATATGTAATTTAGTCTTAAATTTGAAGTCGATTTTTTTCTTCTGAAATGCATTATTGTAGAACTCGCCACTAGGTAATATTAAATGCTAACCTAGAAGACGCCGAACAAGCAGGTTTCCCCACTGGTTCATCCTGTGTTGACCATATTAACACCTTGCGGATCATTACTGAACAGTGCGTCAAATATCAATCACCACTTCACTTTCTGTACATTGATTTTGAAAAAGCGTTTGATACTGTTAACATAGAATTTATTTGGATTGCCTTTCACAGGAGAGGCATTCCAGATAATCGCTATTATTAAAGCAACTTACGATGGATGCAAATGTCACGTATTACATAGAGGAAGGTTGTCGGATGAATTCGAAGTGGAGTCAGACAGGGTTGCATACTGTCGCCAATACTTTTCCTGTTAGTGATAAGTGAGTGATGATGTGATGGACGACGTATGCTTACTCTCTCATAGGATCCTGGATCTCTATCAAATGACAACAAGGGTGGAGGGAGAAGCAGAAATCGTGGGGCTGAAAATTAACACTTCAAAAACAAAAATGATCAGCCTCGGAAGTAACTCATCCGTTCAAGACAATATTTCTGGACAACCGGTAGAGAAAGTAGAAAACTTTTAATATCTTGGGAGTTTTGTCTCTACCGTCGACAGCCGTATTTAAAAGGCAAAGGCTGCTTTCGGACTGCTGTCCAAAATATGGAGAAATATCGCTATAAGCTTAAAGACCAAGCTGAGACTGTTCCACTCCAATATTGAATCCGTGCTTCTGCATGGAAGAGCACTTGGAAAATCTTAACAACTTTTTTTGGCCCAACCGTATTTCTAATGAAGAACTTCATAGAAGAACGGGTCAAGAATCAATAGACAGTACTATTCGCAGACGTAAGTGGCAATGGATTGGTCATACGCTTCGAAAAGCAACGATTGCATTGCTGAATTGCTATGGAACCCACTCACACAGGCAGATAGAGGGTCGGGTTGGCCGAAAAGCACATGGCCCAGCACAGTCGAAAGTGAATCTGAACAGCTGGGGAAGAGTTGGAGAGAACTACGTTATATTTCCAGAAACCGTACACGATGGCGCGTAGGAGTAGTGGAGGCCCTATGCCCCTTAAGGGGATCACAACGGACTCTTCAAGGTCTAAGGACCTAAGTAGGTAAGTAAGTATGTAAGTAACCTTGATTAAAATAACAACTGATTTTTTCAGACAAATTGTTTGGAAAAAGGTTCTTATAGCTCAACTATAAGGTGCTAAATTCCATGTTTGATATTTTTGTGTGTTTTGACGTTTGAATATCAACGTGCAGTTATGCTCATTCATGACAATTAAATTTCTGCTTCATCAAAAACTTATTTATTTTTATTTTTTGTTGTTTTATTTCATCAACAATGCAACAAAAAATAAGAAAAAATGTACAAAAATTATAATTGTTTCTGTTTATTATTCTTGAGGCATACTTCTCCTCATTTATTATTACATTCATCCCAAAACGATGGCCGTGAAAAATGGTCTTCGAATTATGTTCATAAATTTCCCTGAATTCTTGGGGAATTCACATAAATTTCATACCTATAAGTTACCTACCGTATACTGACAAATTATACAAAAAAAAAAAGTTAAAATAAAGCAAATGCGGCAATTTTGTTTAAAGAAGGTGGCGGCATCGGGTGATCCTCAGTATAAAGGGAAGCCCAAAATATAGGTATGGTACCGAAATAGCCGCCAGCCATCCAGCAAAAAGATCACGCACCTTATCAAAATGCACGATGAATATGATGAAAAATTAAAATTATTTTAAGTTTTATGAAGTGCGTAGGCAATGAGTGTTCGAAACATGTTATACGTTTTGGACTCTTAACGACATTTTGATGGTGTGAACAAACATATTGCCGCGTTCACATTCAGCAGGTCCCATTTCCCATATTATATGATGAAGTCGGAATGGATCCATCCATAAGAAAGTTTTAGGTAGTTTTAATATTTTAAAGGTGGGCAAAGCATAGAGCACACATCACAGCACATCAGGGTCGAATGGCATTGATTGGGATTTATGACATTTGCAGAACACACTTGTTTTTTAAGTGTCTCGTCTCTGATCTTCAATTATTATTCAAAATGAGATCTTTGATATTTTTTTGTTTTTTATTTTCAATTTTTATGTGGAGCAGACCGCTTTATAGACTTTTGAAGGTAGATTATACTAAAATAGAGGCCTGAGGATTCTGTATCACGTTGGATTTTATGACATTTTAATAGCGAACCCTTTTTTACTTTTTGATTTGGAAAAAAAAAAAACAAGAAAACAAAAATATTGTATGCAGGCGATGCAGTCTTCACATCGTTTTAGGTTTAAAGATTTGGAAAGAAAACTAAAATCAAAAAATAAAGATAAGATTTTGGGTGGCGGTATGATTCAAATATGTTTTTGATTCTTTTTTAGGTTCGGATTTTTTTTGTTTTAATGACGAATGCGTGGGTTTAGCTTTTGGAACTTGTAATTGGATTTTGAAGACCGAACATTAAACGGAGCACGATTTATGAGTGGATGTACATGATGCATTTAGAATTGGTTGTAATTTTGGTTAGAATTTCTTGGAAAAAAAGTTATTTAAATAAAATTAAAGAAGCATTCTAAGTTTTTGTCTCTTTTTTATGGAGAGATAAAAATTCCTAAGCAAACGAGAACAAGAACCAATAAGACTGTCATAGTTTGTTTACACTATTGGTTCAGATTTGTGCTCTGGAAAATGTTATTGGTTAAGCATTTGAGTCAAACTGCGTTCAACTTATACTAAAACTTTAAGAATTAATAGACTAATTGTATCAAATTTCTTTATGTTACCGCACCGCATTTGCTGATTTCCTGTAAAGAAAAGAGTGAGAGTCTTTTAGGGTTTTAGACAACAACCACTTTGTTAAAGCTTCTAAGAGGTTTCTGTACATGGCAAAAGAAGAGTAATTGAAAAGAAATGATAAAAAAATCAAAACGAAATTATTGCATAAAAAGTTTTTTGACTTAAAATCTCCATATGGGAAAGCTTTGACATGGCCAAGGGCCATCTATGGTAAACATGTCAAAATATGTTGCACTACTAACTATCCGCAACAAAGCAGCGTCACTACCAAGGCATTACCATCAGAGAAGACGGTAGCGAAAGAATTCTCTCAGGCATACATTTATTAGGAACGGTGCTTAAAGTACGACGGCAAGATTGTCTCAAAGAGCCTTTAACGGCAATATTGCAAAAGAGGGCATCTTTAGGGCAGACAACGATAAAACATCCGAAAACGGGCTCAGGCTGATTGGACTTTGTGGCAGGTAGAAATGTCACCATAATCAAGTTCTTGAATCCCACACTTCAATATTCACAAGGGCCAGTATCAAAATCCACTAACTGTTAACCGAAGTGATCATATTTTGATAGTTTGCCAGCCATCTAGCTATCACTACCAATTGCCATAAAAAGTGCTGCATATGATTCCCTGGGTCTTAGAAGACAATTAAAGCGGAACCACAAGTTCGATTAAGAGTTGTGATAGGCAAATGCAGCCAAATAAGAGGCTTATGACATGAGTCAATGCTGCAGGTGAAAGAGCAAACTGTGCGGTCTATGTGCGAAAATAAGCTAGGAAACTAAACTTCTAAGGAAGAAGAGAGAGAATGAAAAGCAATTGACCGAGTCTATTGAAAGATGCTACTGGCAGACTGTACTAGAAAGTTCTATCAAATGCTGAAACGGTCAACCCGAGGATATCAATCTAGAACAGAATTCTACTGTGAATCAAATTTACTAAATGTAGGAAACACGCAGTCGCTGCTAAAGATTTGGGAAGTAAATGTATTGAAACTCCTGAACGGCAAAAATTTTGAACGATGAAGGTCAAATTATCAGTCCATGAGAACGTAAAGAAGTAAGAACAGCGATATTCAAACTTATGTCGAATAAGGCTTCAGATGGCCTCCCGAAATCATTTGTGTTGTCAAGAAACCAAGTCCATGAATGAAATTGTCAAGATCTGGGTTGTTTTGAGAGAAAGATTCTTTGAATGATGAATGTAGAAGATTCACCGACGCAGGCTCAACAGCTATATCACCTGGTAAGAAAGCAGAAAATATAGCGACTGAAATGGCTAGGACGGGTGGAGCGATTGAACATCGACGTGCCAGCTCGACGAGTTTTCGCATTTCACTCTAACGGACAGTGTGAAATAGGGAACCTCATCTTAGGTGAAGCGATGAAGTTTTGGAGCGCGTAACTGATAGAAACTATAGTTAGGGACCAGGCTGACTCAGCTTCTATTTAATTCTAGCTAGTACAGAGTTTTAACTAACTATTACTTGGTACCAACTAAGATACAGTACCTGCTTGAAGAAATTTCAGTGCGTACTTTCAATTTTTGTTTAATAAAAAAGAAGTTTTGAATTCTTCCGCCAAAGTTAAAAATTTTAGTATTTCAAATTTCTAACCCGACATCTACAACAATCTGTCACAAATAAATTATACTTAAACTTTACTCATTAATTATTGCTTTTAAAGTATAATTGAAATCAATTAACTTATATAACGTACCGCCAACTGCACCCCATCTGCTCTGCCCAACAATAATAAAAATCGATCGAAAGTCAATCACCATTATTACCGTGGCCAAAGTCATACAGTCATATCTACCCCCGGCCAACTGTCGACCAACGACGACGATAACAAAATGATGAACCATTACCATCATCAGCAGATATATCGAAAAAAAAAATTCCAATACTTTTATTTGGTAATAATCATAAACTACCAATTTTTATCGTTTCATTTCTGAGGTCTTTCCGAAACTCAAAAAAAAAAAAAAAAAAAAAAAGATACAAAATGTTTAAAAACCGATACACACAACGAACGCAACCAAATTATTAAAAAGCCATCATGACTAATTTGAGTTGATCCATAAATGCACGCAAAGCTACAAAACAGAAGAAAAAAAAAATTATAAAAATTAAATACTCATAAGGAAGTGAGGAATTGTGAACTCAAATTCAGGGTTTAATGGGTTCATCGGTGATCGGTGTACATATTTTGGAAGTCGGTGAGACCAAAGATGGTCTTTTTTTCAAGTCGGCGCATTCATAACTCAAACTTCACTCAAAAATATCATAAAATTCAAAAGTGAATTAGAGGACTGCGTTCAGAGAGGATCAAAAAAAAAAAAAATAGAAAAAAAAACCCGGCGGAAAGACCGGTGTGTGAGCACAATACAATGGTTATCCACTGATAGTGATCCGCAAAAAATGAAATGAAGAATATTTATTTGTTACAATTTCGGATATAATTTACGACTTTTACCTTAGGCTGTGTTTCTGTCGGTCTTCGTTTCCGTATTTAGCATTTGGAATTTTTGTAATTTTATTTGTCGTATCTATGGCTGAGCATTTGCTCTTGTCGGATACTTGCCCTCAGGAAGTGCAATCGATCGTCTGCGTCCGATGCGCCGCCGAGGAGAAACCAATTTTTGTTGAGGGTCCTTTTTTATTCAGTTCCACTTCCAGTGTCTCTCTGGCCTGTTTATTTTTTTTTTTTTTTTATTATGGACATTAAATTATTGCGCGACAAATAATGATTGCTATAATGGACATATGTTTACATAGAGGATGGATGCACTATTGGTGCTGACATTGCGCGCTAAGAGGACATACTCCTTGAGGGCATTTTGTCAAGACTCGACAAATCGACAGGGTGGTGGTGGTGGAATTGTAAATTGATGACAATTGCCATTCAGAAGCCCGAAGCGATTCTGTATAAGGTTTCCTTTGGTTTTGAGTTGTCCTTTATTTTTTTTTTTATTATTATTTGTATTTTTTTTTTGTGTGTAGGGATAACCTACAGGCAATATTATATTAGGGACTGAAGAGGAAATGTTTTGGTTGCATTAAATTTCAATAACACACATAGAAACTTAAACAATCTGTCGTAGTTTTTTGTTTTTTTTTTTGTTTTGTTTGTGCTGAAGGATTCTTTTCATTATTTTTTTTGTCATTTCATTTGTCCTTTGTGGGTCAGACGACAATGAGTGCAATGTTATGAATGGATGAGTGCGTGTATTGTGAGGGTTTTTTAAACATTGTAATGGGGTATCTTCGTTTGTTTGTTTTTTTTTTTTTGTTTGACGGGTGCCTGGTGGGAAGGACAAATTAGCAACTACATGGGTGCAGGTTATTTGAAATAGAGAGAAGGCAATTTGTTATACTTGTAACGAAATATGTGATGATATCAGGATGTTGCAATAAATTTTGATTTAATTGGCCTTAGTTGGAACTTGATTTTGAATTCTGAACAAAAATTAAAATAAAAAATATCCATCCGATTCGATAGGAACTTTTGTGATGAACTTCAGATTCACCTTCTAACAAAAAACACAAACGTGTCGATGATTTTCGAGTCCCGGAAGGTGTTTAAAGCTGTTTATCGGAATAAAAAAGAATTTTTTCATCAGCAAGCGTTAGTAGATGAAACATGGATCCACCACTTCTATTCGGTGTCAAATCGACTGATCGTCTGATTCCCGAAAATATTCCATTTGGCTTCAAAAGTTGCTTCACTTTAAAACGCATAATTTATAAACAGATTGTCCGATTGGCATGAAATTTTGACAAGTGTCAGTTAAATGGTGGAATTTTTTTATTTGTTTTAATGGTTTCGTAGTTTTGGTAAATTCTGAGAGTAAGACCCTGGAAACAGTGGTAAGCTTTTACAGAAATAAGACTTCTCCCACAAGCGGTGTAAGAAGTCTTATAAAAATGTAAAACCCTTTGACGAACTTATCTTCTATTCTTTTCCGGGTACGCCGGCCGGGTTGGTCCGTTGATTTTACAGGTTAACCTGTACCTGTTTATTTTATTTGTCGGATTATTGCCGTCGATTTGTCAGACGCGCCAGTAAATTTTGCGGGATTCGTCAGTTGATCTGCTGGGTTTACCCGTTGAATTACTGGTTCCCCCCCGACAACTGGAGAGATCCATATCGAAGAATTCAACAGCAATACCAATTCAAACGAACCCGATTGCTGCCATAAGTCTACTGACTTCAATCTCAAAGTAAAGATTCCAAAACTAAATGATTTTGAGGACCAAATGTCAGGAGAGACCATCCACGAATTAGAAATTTGTTAAATTAAATCAAGGCGACCGTCGGATTATTTCCCTTATAAGGTTATATAGCTTCGGAATTAGAGTTGGACTTATAAAAAATAACATTGAGCTATCCTGCGATATCCTTGGGCAATCGAACCACATCATCAAACTAATGATTTTTACACTGAAAAAAAAATATATGTTTTCTTTCTTTTTTGTTTTTGAGCTAAAAAAAATAGTTTTCCGTCATAATTTCGGAAAAACAGTGACCTAACGAAGAATAATATTGGGCTATACTGGGATTATGGTGGGCGAATAAACCACAGTCTTAAAGTTAAGAATTTTACACTAAAAAAAAAACTTGATTATAATGTTTTCTGAAATGAAAAAGCTACTCATCGCCTAACTTTTGAACTAAGAGTGGGCAAACGAAAAAAAATGGTGGGCTATTCTTCTTTTTCATAAAAATTGCATATGGGCCGACTTCACATAGCCCTTATTGTCAGCTTTTTTTTTGCCCTAATCTGTTTCCAGGCTTTCAGTGAAAAAGAACTTTAACACAAATGCACTAAAATCTTTAAACCGTTTCTTAGTAAAATTATTTCATAAAAATAAGCAGTTTTTCATTGTTTTTATGAAAATTTTTCTTTCAGTGTGTGTATCGTTTGAATATACAAATCAAAACATGCTACAAAGTAAATTACACCATGTTATGAGTTTCTCCAGCAACTACATAGCTATATTCTTTGATTTATCTAAAGCTTATAAAATTACATTGTGATTTACATATTGCTTGAATAGGTACTCAAAAACGGTATTGTTTCTAGCTTATTCAGTATCTAAATGAAATTACAAATGAATTTTAATAAAAAGGCATTGATAACATTTGTATGGCTTCAATTTATAGGCATAAAAAAACACAATACAAGTTTAATCCACATTGAAAAATAATATGTTTCGACTTTTTGAAGAGTAAGAATGGCGGGCATGGAACATACCGCGGATTACAAAATGTATTATTATGTTCTTCGCATCAACTTAGCCACAAAGTTGTTAAAAAAAAAATATATAAATATGTTAGTACAATACAAAACACACATGCAAGCATGTATATGACAAAAAAACAAAAAAAAAGAAAAAGAAAAGTTTAATTATAGAAAGTTTTAACTTACATTTTTCATAAGCCTATAAAAAAGCACCTATAGTCTATCTATAATGTGATATTGTATAAATGTATATAAAGTATCTATATTATGTGTGCCATTGCATGTTTTTATAGCTTTGAATAAATCGCATTTAAAGGGATTTTCTATTTGCCATGTTTGGTGTTTTCTTTATTTCAACTTTTTTTTTTTGTATTTTTTTTTCCTTATATCGATAGCAGAGCGGCAGAAGAGATATAGTTGTAGTTTATAATTAAATTAAAATGTTATTTTTTATTTTACTCATGAGGTGTTGAATTTCATTAAAATAGGTGTTACAATTTCTATGTTTTAACAACTTATAAGTCACTATCTTACATGTTTGACTGCGAAGCGAGTATGCGGTTTGTTGAAAATTGAAATGAGGCTGGTAACGCTTGGATTTAGTTAAGATAAGAAAAGACTCTATATTGGGGAGACAAAGATCATTCATAAGAGAAGTACTATCTCCTCGGCCCCTAGTTTCAACGATTTATTGTCTAAACCGAGTTTTTGAGGTTAAAAAGAAATTGAGAAGCCAAGCCCCCTTGGGATACCGACATAATACCCAAGTTCAAAATCCCCAAACACAATATCCCCACACTTTCAAAAATCCACAAATTTATTATCCACAAGCACAAAATCTATAACAAAAAAATCCTCAGAAACAAAATCCCCATGCACATAATCCCCAAAGAAAATCCCCATGTCTTAAACTTTCTAAAGCATCAATGCCGGATAATAGTTTTTAATGTATGAAGGTACCTATTATATGCATCGTGTAGTACTTTTTCCTTAGTAATGATTTTAATACCAAAGTTGAACTATTTTTCAAGGCAAATGCATAAACTCCTTTTGCTGCAAGTTCTTTCTTTTTAACAACTTTTACTGCTTATCAAGTTAAGATGCAAAAACTTATCTTGTTGATGACACAAGTGGAAATATGTTATACATGTACCGCGTTATCCTGAATAATTTGAAAAAAGAAATTAAATCTTTTATCGCTTAAAAAACAATGTTTGAAGAAGAAAAGAAAATTGAAATTTTGTCTCTAATTATTCTCAAAACCCGAATCCTTAAGCACAGATTCACCATATTTTGGTCTGGCGCCAGACATAATTTCTTAGATATATTCGAAATATGGTGAATCTGTGCTTAAGGATTTGGATTTTGGGGATTATATGCTTGGGGATTTTGTTGTGGGGATTTTGTGTTGGGGATTTTGTTTTAGGGATTTTGTTTTTGGGGATAGGGTACCCAACCCCAAGCCCTTCACACAAAAAAAATATCTTAAATCAAGAATATCGTTGTCGAATCAATCCGAGGGTCTGTTGAGCTCAAAAATTCTTAGTCCAAGCCAAAAAAAATTCTTAATCCTAGCTAAAAAAAATATTATTTTGAGTCTGTCTCTGAGCCTCGAATTTTGTTTTTGTAATTTACAAGATAACCAAAACAAGAAATACAAAAATCTAAAATTTCATTTTAAGATCTTTGGTTTAAGCTTCTACATTTTTTGGGAAGGAGTGAGTCCGATCTAAAATTTGGTGAGTTTTTAGCTTTTAACTCTGTCAAATAAAGCACATTTTGACTGTAAAATTAGTGTTTTAGTGATTTTTTTTTTTTGCATTCGAATAGGGTTGCCGCATAATTATACCCATTTTAGAGTTGGCACCAGACATTTTCGAGATAGAAGAATGTTAATGATATAATTTGGCATACATTTTAACTTTTAACTCCACCAAAATTTATGCTTTGCTCTTAAAATTATTTCAGTGCGTTTTTTAATTAAATAGGGTTACCAAATTATTAGCTTTGAAGTTTTGAATTTATTTTTTGATTTTTGTATACGTAATTTTGACTTTTGTTTGGCATTACAGTCGAACTTCGATAACTCGAACTTGCTTAAGTCGAATTTCTCTATAACTTAAATTTTTATTGAGAACTTTGCTTTTTAAACTTTATTTTCATGAATTTTGTTCTCCATAATTCGAACTTCTGTAACTCGAAGTTCTCTATGTTTCGAACTTTTTAAATTGCATTTGAAGTCAAAAAGTTTCCCTAACTCGAATTTCTCTAATTGGGGAAATCCCTATTATAATATGTTCCTTTTTCTTTAAATTTATGATGTTGCTTTTTTTTCGTTCAAACAAGGTTGCCAGGTGTACCAGAATGTACCTACCCATTTTAAAAGTGGCAACCCTATGTTTTTATTTTCAGTATCAACCTATCTTTAATTTGAAAACCAATTTAAATCTATATACGAAGGAAAAATTTTGTTTTTCTACTCAAAGATCCCCAAAAAATGTTGAATCCTTTTTTTTCCTCGGAGAGAATTCTAGACGCGGACAATATGTGCGCGTAGATACTGTTTCTTCTATGTCTGGCAGCTTTTGGTTAACATAAAAAAAATCTCCCAAACTTTCAGCGATCATTTTCTAATGTATTTACTGTGCCGAAACTCTTCAAACTTCTCCAAACCGCCAAACAAACATTTTACAACAAATATACGTTCCTCATACCCTTCCCCATGAACATAAACATAATGTTTGGTGAAGCATGTGAATTGGCAGTAAACTGCTTGCATCACGTCTCAAACATACTCAAATCGGACCCCACTTTACTCAAACATCACAGCAAATTCTTTACCTGAAGTAATAAAAATCCATCGGCAAATTATTTATTGAATCCTTATGGTATGCGCTTAAGCTATTTATCCTTATCATATAAACCTATATGGCATCGCATATGAAGTAAAAGGACCAGGCGAAAGTTTCTTCGAAACGTTCCCAATAGCCATCATCATCATCGGCAACGTATTGAAGAAGAGTAGACCAGGCGTGATGCACCCACTCTATCTGCTTATCCTTGGAAAACAAAAAAAAAAAAACTTCTTGCATGTTTCTATACGAATATCCTTGAAGAATAATCCTCACACTGCCTGTATAAGCTTCTTTCAGAAAATGTTCAATGAACCAAACTCCCAGCCATATACAAACGGATAGCATCGCCCACCTTCACCTTCAAGGATGATGCCGATGCCGATGAAGTGAATTTATATTTTATTTGAGTTGCTCGGACAGGATATTTCTACTATCGAGATGTTGTTATGATATCGTTATAAAAATTCAGCAACATTTTTTCCTTTATTTATTTATGACCACAAATTTGTTCGCCTCGCTTTTTGGCAAAGTGGAATTCTATCTAGGACATTCTATTTTGTTGGTGTATCTTCTAGACAGCTTATGGCATATCCTTGCTGCTTGGATACACATCGTTTCGTATCGCACACATCCTGGACATCCATCCAACAGAAAAGTCCGCACGTCCTTGGCGTACGATTCAATGAGTATACGAAAAGCAGCATTCACATTATTTGTGTGTACGTTTACTCTTCATATATGAAGAAAGATATTTGTGATGTTTTATTAATGTTTACAGAACAACATTTATCTATAGATTTTTATTCTTGCTTCTTTTTTGGGCAAATAAAATCTGCAGAGTAATATAGGATATTTATCCTTGAGTGGATTTATAGTCACTCCGAACTGCTTATCGAAATAAAAATCAATTTTTGATTTAAAAAAAAAATAAAAATGAAAAAATAAGAAAATTTGAGGCATTATGGAAGGGTATATATGGTATAGAATAGCGAGTGGGTGATTGTGAATTTGGGATTGAATCCTTGGCAGGAATATGAAAGAAGCATAAATAGGATTTTAGTTAAGTGGCTAAAAGGTTTTTGCATTTCTGCTTTCGCACTCTGAAAGGATATCATTTTTTCTTTTTCTGTGCAAAGTGAATTTATTGACCATAACCTCGATTGGAAATGAAATTGGATTGGGTTGCAATGTGGGAATATGGGATGGTGGTTATGAATGATTAAAATATGTGGGACTTTTGAAGAGTTTTTACCTTTTTATGTGTGTAAAATTGTAGTTATCGTATGGTATCATTATCATTTTACAAAAAAAAAAAAAAAAAATATCCACTTTGTTTTATTTATGAGAGTTTTTAAGAATATTATTGGAATTTTTTCTGCAAGTGAAGAAGATACCTCATTGCAAAAAAAAAAACAAATAATACGACTTAAAATATTGTTTGCTATTGGTTGGGGGCTTATTTAAAAAAATGTTTTTCCTGAACGATGATAAAATTATCAGTTAACGTAACGACCATTATATGAGCTTCACTACAAATTCAGGATTAGTTATTTCATTGAAATTGGATAATAAATAGATTTTTTGTAAATTTCTCTAAAACAAACAAAAAAAAGCGTGGGCCCAATGTGGGAGCTACGCAGGTTGAAGTGGAAGTGGCGTGGGAGGCGTGCTACTACTTCCAAGATCATTTTGGAGCTCACCCAACCGCTGACCGTGCATTCATAGAGGGAGAAGGATTATCCATACGGTTTACAGTCGGTTCAAGAGAATGCTAGTTATAGCGACAACAATCCGCCCCAGCGATCCTGTTTTCAGTACCGAGCTTATGACTCCTCAAGAAATGCACGACAGTACCCATAAGGGTCATCCAAAATTCAGCAGGTCTTCACAAGATCTTCAACTTTGCCTTGATCAAACTGCCAAAATCGGTGATAATCTTCCTGGAAATACTCCTCAACAGCTGCAGAAGCAACAATTGCTTCTTCACTATTAAATGGAAACTTGCAAAAATATTCGTTATTTCAAAAAAGGACAACCGCAACAACCTCACTGGATTTAGGCATGTGTCTCTTCTTTGTAACCTTATCAAAATGATGGAAGAACTTCTACTTGGGTGACTAAAAATCTTACTAAACAACAACAATATAGTTCCTGATAGGACAGAGTTTGGAATCTGGGACCAGCATGACCTGCCCTAGGTCCTCTTGCTCAACTACCACCAAGTAACTGTCAGATGCTTTTTTGATATCAAAAATGCATTCGACAGGGTATGAATATAATAACTAGCTGTAACAACTCAAGTTTCTTGGTAATTTAATCAAAATAATTTACAACTTTTTTTCCTCTTTCTGTCTAACATCTTCACCTCAAACCAATATAGTGACATATGTTTTTAAAATTATTTTTGGAAAAAATTATGTACGGCGTATACGTCATCTTTTTCTTTAACAAAAACTCTGATAAATTAACTATGGAATTCGCAATACTCTTTTCCCAGGGAGTCAGCTTGATTTGCAGTACTTGCATTTGCATTTGAAGCAATTTTGGAATTGCCGCCGAACTGTATTATCACTACGAGGAACTACTTTACCATTTATACTCCTGACAAGTTCCATAACTTCTTCACATGCGAAGGTAAGAACTGCAAATCAAGCTGTAGGTATCCCCGTGATAGCATATTGCAAATTCCATAATAGGCGTGAATATTGTTTTTAATAATTTTCTAGATGTGGTTGTTTGCTAAGGTGATTTGTATACTTCAAATACTGCCACTTTCTGACTGGCTAGACTCCTCAAAGGACTTCAAAGTCATCATCTAACAGATCTTCTTTTCTGCAACACGAAACATTTGGACCCATCGTATACGGATACGATGCTTTGATAAAAGCAAACAATACTCCTGCTGTACAAATCAAGCCAGATAAACAGTAGATACTATCGAATGATTTTCTAAAGTCGATGGATAGCACTAGAATGCTTGAATGCACTGCTCAATACAATAATTCTCATAGCTCAAAGTTTAATATTTTTTCGATTGATTTTTTTCGGAACTTTGGTTTTTCTAGATTATCGGTTTTTGAAAATAATGGTTCTCAGCATTTTGCGTTTTCTGGAAAATAATTTCTAGTACTATATGTTCATATTATTTGGATTTTGTTGTCTTCGCATAAAAGTAAAAACTTAACAGGGGTATCAATTCTATCGACAAATGGCACTGAACTCCTTGTTATAGTTAAACCTCATATCAATATCCTTTTAATACTAAGTGTTAACATATGCTTCAACATCATCACTTTGACTTTGATATAATATCAAATTATAGTTCCACAATAATAAATGTTTTGTTCTCTTTGAAAGCTAAACAATGTGTTTGCATTACAATTTTCCTATATAAAGCTTCTTCCATACCATACTCCGCAAAGGCAACTTGTATAGGGCATAAAATTCTATAGAGAGGTCGCGCGTTATTAAAGGTCTATAAAACATTAGTTTGGCTTCCGCTTTTCATCAATTCCATATACAACGGTAATGCCATTGTTTATCAATGCTTCTCGAAACAATACATCACTCTTCCATATAGAACTTTAGTCAAAGGTGGATTTTTGCTTATGCCTTTTCCAATGGTCTATACTTAAATAGGCAGACTAGAAATGAAAAAAAAAAATAGGTTCTCATAGATTATAAAATGCCACGCAATTGCACTACTTATCCGATTCACCCCGCGTGTCGTTCTGCAAAAAAAGAAAAAAAACTGAAGAAAAAACTTACTACGACTCTTCTATATAATATCTAAGGTATGCCGCAACATTCAACATTCTCACTTATCCTTTTAGTTTTTTTTATTTTCCATTTCCACCATCCTCATGCAACATAGAAGATAATCCTTTTTGGGTATTATTTTCGTATTTTACATACAAACATGCCATACCTAGTCCATAGAAGAGGTTTAGGTGATTTGTTATTCGTTTTATCTTTGTTCTTTGAGTATTTCAATATGTCCGAATGTCCATGTTTTTTTTTTTGTATTTTTCATGCAGAAAAAGATAGGTTCTCCTAGGGTGGAGTGGGTCTTATTTCATAGAAGAGCTTTAAATTGTTTTGCATTTATACAAAACTTGATTGTGTTGGTGTTAGATTTTGCATAATTGCAAAAAAACAACAATGGATTTTTAAATGATGTGGAATTTTTGTTGTTTTTTTTTTTTTGTTCAAAGACATTTTGGATTTGTACCTCCGAGTAATTCTGTGTTTGTTTTTTTTTTTTATGTAAACGAAAGCATTTAGAAATATGTAGATACTCTTTGCTTTTTAATTAGATTATTTAAAGGTACGCAACGTGATTTATGGGTGAGGTTTTAAGTCGTTTAATCGAATTAAAAAAAAAAAAGTACTCATGAATTTTCTTAATTGCATGAACTATACAACGAAATTATTGATTTCCTATACTTTGGATCAAAAATAAAACGTAATTGTTTTTTTGTGGTTTAATACAATTAATTCTGGGTTATGTAAAAGTAATCTAAATGAGTGTCACTTTAAATAAGGTACATTAAGCTCAATATTAGATGTACTGAGATTCTTTCCTAAGCAGCAGTACAGGGATGAAGGTACACGTTCACTTAAAAAGAATTTAATATTTCTACAATGAAATTAGCTTAACAAAGCAGTCCAATTTAAAAAGTTTTAAGATTGTAACATATTCCATTTTTCAAAGACAGAAGAGGGCCCCAAAATGTGTAATTTCTTCAATTTGAACGCGAGTTCATGCGGTTAAGCGAAGTTCGATGGTTGGGCTCAGGAAAATGTTGATCCCCAAACCGTAATACTGTACTAATCTACTCCGGAAAAGAACCTGGAAGTGTCCGAGAATCAGATGCTGGGCTACTACTTACCCAAACTGCACTCAATAGCCTGATTTCGTGGGAGCCTCTAGAAGATAAAACACTGAATGCAAGGTTTTGGACAAGAGTACTCCGCGTTACCATTATGCAGTGTTACGCCCTAATAAATACGTTACTTGCTGACGTTAGGCTGGGAAAACAGACGTAAGTTTAACTTAGAAATTGCGTAGATTTTACAGAAGTTACTTAAAGGAATGTTTTCACTATAAGCAAATTTACGGTTGAAATAATTGTTAAAAACTACTAAATTGACTGCCACAATTACTTACGAATTCACAAATCATGAAAAATGAAAAAAAGAATTCCTTAATTTTTAAAAAATGTATTTTTCTGCTTCCAATTGTTCTCTAGCTTGTAACTTAAGTAAGTTAGAAAATGGCTGTGATTCTAGTACATTTTCCAAAGTAAATAACTTACTTTAGTAAAACTTACGTGTGTAATCCCCGCCTGAAGGAGATTTTTTATTATCCGGTCGAGTGCCGCTTACAAAAATATACCACGCAGAGGCATCATAACATGGTTATGGAAGAGTTAAATGCCAAAGTTAGCAATATCAACAATGGGCTCAAGCTGGTTACGGTAAAATATGGCGTTTGCGATGCCAGTTGCATTGGTGAGTGTTCTGTGAATTTCTGCAATGCCTCGCCGCCGCCAGAAGACATGCTACAAAATCAACTGTGTGTCCATAGATAGGTAAGCAACCTCCAACAAAATCAGTCGATCAGTTTAAGAAGTAGTCCCTTGGAGACATGGGGATGGCCCGGAACCAGAATCTGATGGTAGTTTGAAGATTCGAAGCAAAAACCCGAAGAACCATACCCACGTTTAATACCGACAGTCTAAAGGATCCCTCAGTACGCGAAGAACTATGGGACCATCTTCCCAAGGACTAAGAACAATCAGAAGTGGTTTTGAACTGCACAAAGTTTTTCCGTCATAGCTTTTGAGGTGGACATCATAGTCTTAACTTAGATCAAACGATAAACATAATTTTTCTCAAAAAATTGGGAGCTTCTCTTGGTCGAAGTTGGGTTGCTCTTCATTCATGTTATGACTTGTCTTTTTCGTCATTATTAAGTCTATTTCGTTTCGAGTGGTTGCAGCTAGTTTCCAAAAAAAAAACTTGTTCCACACAAGTTTTTAACATGGAAGTTTGAATTCCTTTACAAAAAAAAAAAAAAAAATATTAACGACTATTGATTTCCTCCATCACAAAATATTTTACTGCCCTTCATCAAATAAAAAAAAAAAATAAGAAAAACATCATCATGGCGGACAAGAAATACTCCAACAGGCATCTCGAATTTCCCCAAAAAAAAAAAAAACTATATGAAATCTCCGATCCTCCTTAAACAGAAACTGATATTTTATTTAAATTTTCAAAGAAAGAAAAAAAATTCTCCAAAGGGACCAATCGAATAAACATCATACACGAAACAAAAATTATAATCACAATAAAAAAGAAATATAAAAATTAAAAGAACAACCAAAAATACAAGTAAAAATCAAAAATTCATAGTGCAACCAACCCACACTCAAAAATATAAAAGAAAGAAAATAACCAAACTTATAGTTCCTTTAAATTTAATTGCCTTCAATGATGGTAAGGGGACACAGACATTAAATTAACAAAAAGCCGCCCTGTCAATCTGTTTTATATTAAATGCCAGCTATATAATGTAAATTAATGCCTCACATATCGATGATGGTCCTAGACCGGACGACGCACGGTACTGTCCGCGTCCACATCCACGTCCATATGTTCGCCGCGTTCGCGTCCGTTCGTCTATCACAAGCACATCGCATCGAATAATCATATAGTCAACTATTTCAGTTCGATATGTGTATTTGTAATTTATTCCATGCTCGTTATTGGTTGCATCCCTGATTTTGGGTGGCGATAAGATATTTTGTGTTGTGCGTGTGTGTGTTTTGGTATCTATTTGTTGGCTTTAGGACCTTTGAGACATATCGGCGTCATGTATTGGAAAGTTCGAATCTATATACGAATGGGGGAAACAGCCCAACAAATAAATAAGGTGACAATTTCGTGCCTAAGGCCAATAATGAAATCGTGACAGAGGATCAGCTTGCAGCAGCTCTTTATAGCGATTGCCGATCCTTAAAACTAAACGATAAGAATTTAAAGTGACACAAAGTTGATAGGAATTTTTAATTAGTCTGCAATTAGTCTCGTGACATGTTATAATGATTGAAAAGACCAATTGTCATTATTTGGTTATTTTACGAGCAAAGATTGGCAGTTGAGAAAAAAACCCAATACCACACCCTTGGAGAAAAGGTTCAACACCAAAAATGACCACTATTGTCAAACTGGAATTTTCAAACACTAGATTCTCTTTAATATTTAAAAATTTACCTATTACCTATTGGTAAATAGCTAGAAAACGTTTGCCCGGGCGCCATTTTGTACAATAGCTATTGCTTATACAGGGGATTACACTATTCTACTTATGTAGGTTAACGTATTCTATGTATAAATAATTTTTAATATTATTTAAAAAAAAATCTAAATGATAACCCAGTATTTCGAAATAACCCAAGTTGAGTCTTTGCCCGGGCGCCATTTTCTATTATAGATTATATATATTGTGAGTTGAAGTAATAAATCGATGTTTGAAGTTATTTTTGCCTCTATTTTAAGAACTCGCTTAAATATTTTCAAAAAAAAAAAACTTAAGAAAGCAGTTAGGCAGGTTGATATAAGAGTTGAAAGTTGAATGTTTACCCGGGCGCCATTTTTAGCAAAAGTCATAATGATTCTATGAGTTGTACTAGCTCTGTTAAACTTAGGTTTTTTTACGTTACTAAGACCTTAATTTTTTAGACTTAGATAAGAGCAAATAATAGTTATTCAAATTCGGAATAATTAAAATTAAATGATTGTCCGGGTGCCATTTTGAATGATAAATAGTTGTCTTGATTCTACGATCCAAATCGGACAGATTTGGGTATTTTGTTGTTCAATCTGCCTGCGATCGAGCTTTTTTTAATGTTTTCGAAAAAATTTAAGAAAACAACCAGGGAAGATAGAGGCAACTGCATTTGAATGTTTGTCCGGGCGCAATTATATCATAAAAAAAAAAAAAAAACACGAACAAAGCTAATATGTATATAAGCAATTTGAAAATACATTATTAAAGGTTCGCTTGCACGGGCGCCATCTTAGTTATCTTGACTCTACGAATAGCACTATTAAACCTAGATTCGAGCCTTATTTTAACGACTTAACGACGAATAGGTAATAAATTTAGAAATAACTGAACTTAAATGTTTGCCCGGGCGCCATTTTAGACATCCTCTCTCATACAAAGGTTTGGTACGACCCTTATTCAAAGAATTTGGTGCAATATCGATAAATTCAACATAAAAACTTATGCCGTTAGTAAATTATCAAACTTTAATATTTGCCCGGGCGCCACTTTTTCTTATGAAAACTACATTATACTGTGAATTTGACTGGAAATCATATGCTTGACTGCAGTTTGATCTTCAAATACAATATAGATAACCAATGTTCGAATTTTTTTTGAATTTCAAAAGATTGGTATGGGTTGTCAGCCTCAAATCTGCACATGTGTACATATTTCCATTACAGCAAAATTTCGAAAACTTTAAACCCATTTTGCAAACCAAAATTTTACATCTTCACTGAAAATAACGCAAATGAAAACCCATTTCTACGCATCACAACCTCATATTCACATGGTTAGTTGATATGGTGTAATGCAGTAGGTATAGCCTTTCTCTGTATATACCTTTGCAATATTCCTAAACTAAATTCTGCGGTATTCCAACCATCAACCGCAGCGTAAACATATTTCCGTGCAAATCCACTTCATAAATCCCAAACGAAAACTGTCAAGGCTTATACAATATAGAATTAGAGGGGTTGAGGCGGGAAATATAGCCGTAAGCTTGTTATCATAAAACAGGGAAACAATATCATAAAGGAACCATAAACAGGATACAATTTAATAATATCTCCCCGCACTCCATAAACGAAAACCGAATGAACCCCACCCAGGATCCAGCTTGAATGCGAATGTTTAATATACATATACATTTTGGTGCTGCATATATTGAAAGTCATACATCCCGTTGGCGTTTGCTGACTTTGTTCGACAAAGGACTGGTAGCTCTGTACGGATTGTGCCCCATTCAATGGCGTATAGAATATCCCTCTCTTCGCTCCAAACTCATATTATGTAGGTATGTGCCAACATTATATGTGTGTATGACGCGCGTGATATTCTACGTGTTATTTGTGTTAAAACTTTGTATAAAGTTTGCTGCGGTGTGCATAAAGCAAAACAAGGATTCTTGTGCTTGTGACAAAATTTCATGTTTATCAGCGTTCAGCAATGTGGCAGACCCTTGGGGTTTTCCGGATTACTTCTGCCACATATTTCATCATGCGCCAAATAAATATATGTATAAAATATAGATAACTTGATATAGCTTATACGAACAACGATGAGGAAAAAAGGGTTGCAAAACTTGACTTTAACACGAAAATTCCGTCCCCTGGTTTATAAGTGTGTATTGTTATGGCGTGCAACAGTGTCGCGCATACTTTCAACAATACACAAAGTTAATAAACTTGTCAAAATCTCTCAAGTTCTTGTGTATATTCTGCCTGGGTAAATATTGTGGATTGTTATGATATTGCATTTTGGGAAGGAAACAGACTTCGGAAGGGGGGCATTTTAGAGATTGAATATACGACGAGTGTACTACATTGTAAAAGTTTGATATACCAAAAGCACTGTTTTTGTGTGTTTTGGTTTTGATAGCGCGTGAACGGAATTTTCAAAAGATTTTGTTGTGTAGGTATTGATTTTTTATGAACAGCCAGAGTATTCATAGTAAAGGCAGAAGAGTTTTTTTTAAGATTGTCGTTATAAAAACTGATGAGAATAAACTCCATTTTTTAATTTTTTTAGCTTGAAATTTTTTTTTAAAACACCAAAACAGAGTCAACCAAAATGCAGAAAAGAATAACCTTTATATAAGGGCCAATAGTAAGCTAGAACTCTAACTAAGCTTCGAAAATGAAGTCCAAGGATCCATAACCAGACTAAAATTAACGAATGAAAACTTACTCTATGATCCTACGAAACGTTTTGTGCAAACATCTTCGAAACGCTCAGTGGTGTACGGCATGTGACGCACGATCATGTTTCTGTTTCAATATTTTCATTGGGAAGGTAGTATGCACACAGATATGTGATTTGACAGTTGAGGAACTAATATCACTGAGAGAACAAATCGTTTGCAGCAAACCAACAAATTACCCGATTGAGTTTTTCGTTTGCTTGTCAATTTTTCGACTTCCGTTGCAGCAAATTGGTAATTTTTTTAAGCGTAACACTGGTGATTAAACCAGCAACCCCTTACTAACGGAGAGGGTATCTTGTCATTCCGCACATAAACAATATGGAAGGAACGAATCGTTTGTGTCAATTCGTTTGGTGGACATTATTTTTCTTCGAAGCGAAGCTGTTGCCTTTGCGCCACTAAATATGATATTCCTACAAGAAACAACTTTTTTAAAACGTTCGCAAATTATTTATTCGTTTGCTGCAAACTACAAAATTTGCTACTAAATAAAAAGTGTTTTCCGAAATAGAATCACGTTTTGGGTTTCCAGCAAATGATTTTCTATTAAATGTGTGGGTGGTAATGGTACCGTACTACACCACTTAATCACCCAGGGATTCTTTACAATGATAATCATCTTAATCTCGAATTTAATGCACCAGCAAACATTCTTTCCTTTCTTTCTACTCTTTATAAGTAGTATTTAAAAGAAAAAGAAGAAGAAGAAGAAGAAGAAGAAGAAGAAGAAGAAGAAGAAGAAGAACAGAACAAGGTTAATAAGAAGAACAAGAAGAGGAACAAGAAGAAAAAGAAGAAAAACAAGAAGAACAAGAAAATGAAGCTAGATCATGCTAGTTTCGGGCTTAAGTCCGAGTTTAATCTTCAAGCATGTTGTGTATTAATACCCAAATAATAGAAAATAAATCTAGCATTCATGTGAGACAGGTATCATCAGTTCATCGATTCTGGAAAGAAATTTAACAGTCGTAAAACCCTTACGCACACCTACGAGTACATTTAGGGCATATGTACATTTTATGTTTGTTTGTTCCCAAAAGGAATTACCACATAAACTAAGTTTTGTAATCATCTTAAACTCGTATACATATTTTGACTTTTAAATGACTTCATAAGCATAAAAGCCTTTTATCTGGGGGTTTAATTTCTCAAAATAACAAAAAACAGTTCGTTTACAAAAAAAAACATAAAATAAAAGGCACATTCAAGTGATTCCCTTTCGACTCACATTCACTTCACTTCTATTATAAGTTGCCTTCCATATTACAGCGAATGGTAAATAAGTGAAGTGAATAGAATTTATTTCAATTTTATGCTAACAAATTAACGCATTAAATTAATGCCATTGTTGTGGGACGCGGACGCATCCATAGTTTGTCTTATCAAATTCAAATACTCCAACGAGTCTTTTTCATACATGCGTGAAGCGCAGCACAGTGCGCTGCGCAGGTGATAACTCGGGGGCGTTAATAAATTACTCATAAATTCACTAAAAAGTTAAAGCGCGTAAGTTGTAAGTGATGGCCCAAATGAATAAGGATAAGGACAGCTCGATGTGTTGTGTAGATACGCGAGCATTTGTTTGTTGTGCCTCTAGGAAAGTGTGAATTGTAAAGTCATGGCATTATACTCGTACACAACGTAAAGAATGGGATTTTGGACAGCCCCAGCAGCGTGCTATTGTGATCTTGCACACCAGATACTATTTATCGTGCCTGGTGCCTTGGGGGCCTCAGGTGAATGCTAATGATTTGTTTTTGTTTACATCTGCTTAAATATTTTCTATATAAAATAGTGATAAAATTAGGTTTCAAATTGTCTGTATTATTATCTCTCAGTTGTGAGTTAAAACAAAAAAAAATGTATAGATTATTTTATTAAGGGAATGATGAGGGTGGATGAATTGAATAGACTATAGATAGCAGAAAAACCCTTATAGAGATCCTTTATTAAATGTGTGAATGCGTGATATCATGATCAATCAATTGAACGCCCCTGGACAAGATGTGTGAACGAATTAGAAGCTAGAAGTAATAAAAAGACAACAATGTCGCTAATTTGATGTGACAGAAGATCCTTTAGGGTCAAGAATTTCAGTTTTAGATAAAACCTGGAGAATGCGTTTATAGAAAAACTGGACAGTGGTCATTTCAAACCTTTAACTATCTATGAGCTGTCAGGAGTATTAAGAGAAAATAATGAGCTCTCAAGCAGTTGGTATACCTGCATAAATATGCACTATTTTTTCACACTCAAAGAGAGATTTTAATTAATTTGATAAGGTTAGGCCCCAAGAATTAATTTAGTTAAAAGGATACGTTTCATTTTTTTAGAGTTCAGAAAAGTGCTATAAAAAAAACCTGTTTGAGTATGACTCTTCAATCTGCCTGTGATAAATGTATTCCATATTTACATTTTTGACAGAATCGGAGTGATGCTAATCCGTACGGTTGTTAACATTTAAATGTCCATAAAATAAAAATCATTCATAAAGTGGTCCATAACAGTTAGTCGTGCCCACCACTTCACGAAGTGCGGTCTCAATAAAATTGTCCTTTAAAACTGAGAAGGCAGCTCCTGAACCTTACATTCAAAAAAATACGATATAAACACGGATCTTTTAGACGAATTTCAGCATTAAAGGGGCCAGCCGGTTGCACAAATTTGGTTCAGCCTTTGTTCAGAATTTTAATTCATCAATTTGGGTGGATTAGCTGGGGTCTAACTCTGCTTCAAGCATGTACCTAGTCCTGGCTATTTTAACAAAGGTGAACCTTAAACCAGAGTTTAACCACAGGTATGCGACCGAATGCTTAAGATAAATATTTCTGAACCAGTGTTTAAATATTTGTACAACTGGCGGTAGTGAGTCTATTGAGTGTAACTAAAAGATAGTGCTAAAAATCAATGTAAATGGTCTTAAACCAGCTCAGGCCAGAGGCCAGATTTGATGAGAATAGAAATACGGCGTTGAAGGTGCTTTTTAATAGTTATTTTAACTGAAACCATCTAATTATCAACTGTTTAGAAGACGAATCCATTCTACTTCAACAATAATATTAAACCGTCTACCCGAGGTAATAGATGTTGGAATGGCAATATTAGATATTAGAAGCAGATGCAGAGGAATGAGCTGAACTGAACAGGTGAAGATCTAATGCAAGCAAAGTGGCTTTGGTAGTATAATTTTACTGGAGTAATGTTCGATCCAATGTGCAGCATCAGTAGAGATTAGAAAAGAAGAGACTTCTGGCGAGAGACGTTCCCATTTATGAAAGCAGCCCAAATGGGAACAAAATGTCCAACTCTTTTTGGAGTGGGTTAAGCAAATGAATGGCTTTTTCAATCTTTTTTTGTTTTTGATCGTACGTCGGTTTTATCAAAAAATTACTGATTACTTTTCAATAAGAAGTTTGATTTAAATATGACTAGTAGTTTATTTTTTGCCTCTATTTCGTAAAGAAGCTTAAGTGAGGTGGAACATTTGATTTCGTTTTTTTTTTATCAAAACTTCATTAAATTAAAATCAGTTCTCATGTATCGGTTATGTAATTTAGATGAATCTCCGAATGTATTAACTTTGTTTGAAACTGAGTTAGTTTTTATTCTATTCAATCTAATATACCCGAAAAATCATTCCGGGAACGCTTCCATAACTCAAAATCTGTTATTCAAGTGGCCAAAAAATACACTTAAGTCAATTAAGTTTAGCTACTTATTTCTTTACATTACTTAGGAAATATTTTTTTTTGAAGAATTCTAAAGTTCCTTACAAAAAACTGAGAAAAATAGTAATTTCTATGTAAATAAAAGTTGTCCGAGGATATATGTCTCAATGTATAGTTAGAGTGATGAAATAATAAATTTTTATTCATTTTACGTTCAGATGGCCTTTCTGGAATGTAATTGAATTAGTTTATCATTCCATAAATAATTTTCGTCATTATGGGAACGCCTATTGCGTGATGAACAAAGATTAGAAGAAGACTTTTGTGTCAATGTTATTATGTAAAATCGAAAAATTTCGTTTGATTTTTTTAAAAGAAAATAAACTATAATAATGATCAAAACGTCTTTTCTGGGAACGCATTTCAGCTATTAATAAGTAATGCAGTATTCTCGAACGAAATTTAAATGTTTTTGGTATTTTAAGTATGTATTTCGTAAGTATTTTGGAATAGCAGAAAAACGTAGCCAAACCGAAAGGAAGTCAAATTTGATTAATAAAAAGGTATATAATAACAACGTTATTTACTGCATTTTTAAAAGAAACATTTTAAACTTTTATGAAGTAATTCAACATTTTATCAATGTAGCACCACTTAGTGCTACTTGTATAAAATAAATAATTTAAAAATTGAAATATTGCAATAACATTAATTAATACAAAATTTCATACGAAATCCACGTATTTTCATAAAAACGCATCATAAAACACAGAAAAAAATTACATATGTATAAATATCCAAACGATTTTTTAAGTCAATTAAAAACTTTTTTTAGTTAATTTTAACAACTTATACTGATTTTGGCTTAGAATGTTTTGAAACAAATTAAAAAATAAATAATTAGGAACTACTTACTGATAACTAAACTCAACATATGAACGTAAAATCTTAATTTATTCAAAGTTGATTTTCTTAATAATTTGGAGTGAAATTTCTCACCTCCATGATTTTGGCCCTTAAGACCCTAAACTCAACCAGTTCCGGAAACTGATTTTTTCTTTGTTCCCAAAAGGTAATACAGATTTATAAGATTTTAAGTTATGCTTTTCGCGGATATCAATCATTTTAAGTTTAATTAAATTTTACGAAACTCACCGCGTATTTATAAGAAATATTTAATTTTATTTCTTCGCCCCGACGTTTCGAAGAACTTTCAAACTTCGTGGTGTGCGATCGAGAACAAACAACAACAATTAACAACATCCATCAAACCCATTGTAATCCCGTGATCACGAAGTTTGAAAGTTCTTCGAAACGTCGGGGCGAAGAAATAAAATTAAATATTTCTTATAAATACGCGGTGAGTTTCGTAAAATTTAATTAAACTTAAAAAGTAATACAGATTGTTAAGTTTCGAAGTGTATGTTTCTAAATGATTTCATATAGGTACCAAAAAACAAAATTCCGACAAAATATTTACAAAAAAAAAAAAAATGACTCAGATATCAATTTTTATCGAATTTCTTCGAACTATTCTATTTTGTACGGTGATTTATTTCGTTAATTTCAATTTAAAAAAAAAAAACAAAATAATCGAACCATGATATTTCTCAGCATTCCTATACGTAAGTGCAAAATGCCATTTAAAAATAAATTTCATATCATTTTGCAATAAGAAATCTTTAATTCCTGGCGCGACTTGACTCAAAAAACACTATACATTCACTTGAATCATGTCCACATGCATGATGCCTCAGCCCCTTTCACGATTCCAATTAAAAACTAAAATAAGAAAACAAAAAAAAAAAAAAATAACAAAAAACAATCAAAGACATAATCGACCGAATGATTGTTCACTAAATTATTTAGGCTTATTGAATCTGAATGTGCAATTGCACTAGAATTTCCTCGTCGCTTGCGTCGCGTCGCGTCGGTCGTTGGTCGTCGAGCAATCAAACACAATCACATAAAAATAGCTTATTACTAAAACCTATCTGTCTTAACACTATAAACACATTTTAACATTTTAACAATAAAACAAAAAAAAAACTAAATAGAAAAAATAAATAAAATCTTTTAAACAACCAAACAAGAATTTTGAAGCAAAATAAACAAAAAAAAAAAAAAAAACATTTCGGTGGATGTGCATCATCGTGAGATCCGCAAAAAAATAAAAAAAAAAACAGAAATTTTCTTATAAATAAGTGATTTACGACAAAGGGAATTTATTTCACCAATTTTCTGGCCAATTTCCAAGATATTCCAACAATCAATAGAACAGACAAAACTCCTGCCATCCGCGCCGTGCAAGCATCCAAATGAGATGCTCATCAGCATTTTTGTTTTGTTTTCTACTCTGCCGTATTCGACGGGCTAACGCATCTGTCACTTATTTTATAGGATGCGCGAGTGACAAAACGTCACACTTAATAGCCGCCTCACAACACACTCACACTCTCACAAAATACAGGATGTGCGCATAATATAGCGAAGATTACAATTTGCAATGATCTCGACAAAAATTCTTTTATAAGAAAAAATTTAAAATTAGATTTATTGACATAAAGGAAAATTGCATCGATTTCGATATGAAATTGGCACATGCACCATCATCAGGGTTCTGCTGCAGATCTGGTATAGATTATTGCTGCACCACACCACACGTCAGTTATCGAGAAGTTTTTTTAGAATAAGATGTCGAAATTTAGATTCAAATATTCAGATTCAGATTGAGATTAAGAGAAGAAATGTGTGCGAGGCTGATGAGGATGAGGAGGACTGAGGACGCACCTTAGCGATGCGAGAGGCAGATTGACGGGTTCTTTGAGCATTTCTATCTTCAATCTTCTATCATTGCTGTGCAAGGATAATTTTAGACAAAAATACAAGATAATTATTTTGTTTTTAATTTTATTTTGCAAATAGTTTTTTTTTTTTTTATTGAAATTGAAATATTTTCACTTTGATATTTCGTCGTCTATGCATTTAAATAGTTTTTATTTTTGTATCTATGGGATTTGGATGACCTTTTAGTGATGGTAGATTTTTTTTTTTTTTTATTTTATTGTGATTTGGCAAATAAATATATAAATTCAATTCGATTAATTTCAATAAAGCAATTAAGATTATATTTTGTTTATCTCGAGATCGGCATTTGCATAAGAATTGTGTCAATTGGCATTTAAGAACAGCAAAAAATAAAAAGAAAATTAATATTATTTTTATCACCATCCACGAAGAGTATTTTTTTTTTCTTTTTGTTGGCTCTGTTATTGTTGTAATTTTGTGAACTTTAATTGTTTTTTTATATATTTATATGTAATTGCGTTGGATTTTTATATTGGCAAAGAACATCAATTTATCGATGTTTTTTTCTTCTGTTCTGATTGTGCAACTTGAGTTTGATGGTCAAAAATAACAAATTAAAAAAAATATATATACAATAATAAAATGAAGGTTTTATTTGAAGCACCTTTGTCACAGTAAATTAGATACCAGAATATTGTCGACAGCATTTTTTGAAGAAAACAATTAAATATTTATTTTTACTGCATTTTGCTGAAATAATTAAAAGTTAAAAGTTATTCTTATAAGCCTTTGACCTGTTGAGGTAACTAAAATAAAAATTGTTCAGTTTGATGCTGGACTTATATCTACTGTTTGAGAAAGCGTTTAAGGAATAGAAGAATATTTCAACTTAAAATAACTTAGATTCTTAAAATATCAAAGAGTTTTATCTTTTTAGCAACACAAATTCAAAAAAACTCGATTAATAGGTTTTAGCTTTATTACTCTGCAAAGTTTAAGGGAGCATTTATTTATTTTTAATTTGATGAGTCGAGTCAGAATTTTTTTTGTTAGAATCTCGAACTTATTTGTATCGTAGATCAGTACTATAAGCTATTATTATCAAAAAGCTATCTAAGAAGAAATTTGTAGATCAAACACTTTTCAGCCAAAAAAACTTGTTATTTAGTTACTTTACTCAGGCCTCTTTTCGTCCGTTGTGATCCCCTTAAGGGGTCGCAGGTTCAATAACCGTGTTGCGTTAAACTTTTTTTTATTTATTAGTTCGCATAAAGTGCTTAGCCCCAAAGAATTGAATAGTTTGCTGCAAACGAAGATGAAGCCGAAAATTCTTTTCGCTGCAAACGATTCGTTCCCTCATTGTGTTTTTATGTATTCTAGGCTAGTCAAAAATTATACAGTTCGTAGCAAAATGACAAGATACTCGCTTCGTAAGCGACGCGACGGGTCGTAGGTTCAATCACCGCAAAAACAAACCCAAACACCTATTTGCTGCAAACGAAGTCGGAAAACTGTCCTGCAAACGAAAAAGTAGCGTTGCACGCTACGGTAAATTTCTCTCATCTTCATTCGATACGTGTAGGCTCTAGTTCTATTCTCTCGGCTGCTCGAGTATAGCTTTAAATTAAGAGTTTTGCCCAGGTTTCTGCGGACAGCCGAACACTGTGTCTTCTTTTTGCCCGACCAAATACCCTTTTAGCACTGGTTGTGAGAACTTGTTGTTTGCGCATTGATCATTATAAGCCTGTCGGTAATTAACCTGGGCAGTGGTGTATTAAGGAGGGCTCAGGGGGCTCAAGCCCCCCCAAAGCCATCAAAATCATGTCATTTTTAAGGTTATTTCATCATAATTCACATGATTAACTGAAACTTTTTCGTAAATCATAGAGATTTAGTGTGAGCTGAAAAACTCGCCCCCCCCCTATTTTTTTCTGGATACGCCACTGAACCTGGGCATTTGGCATCTCCGAACCGCACAGAAGTCCATAATCTTACGGTAGCTACAACCAGATAGTAGTTTCGGGTCATCCCCGTTTCTGCCCCTCTTCTCTTCCTGATGTCCAAGAGACTACTTCTAAATCTTTCAGCTGATTGCAATGTTGTCAATTTGGTTGGAAGTTGCTTGCCTATTTGTGAACTACCGGATAATTTTATGATACGATTACGTACTCTAGTCTGAAACCTTATCTTCAATAATCTATCTCCTAAAGGCTCCTACAAAAACGGGCTATTGAGTCCAAATTTTCGAAGTAGCAGCCAAACACTTGATTTTTTTTCGGAGTAGAGTATTACAGTGCTAAGGGTTGGTGATTTATATTTGTCCGAACCCAAACATTGAACTTCTCTTAACCCTGAAATGTTCAATTTATGTCGCATAAGCTCGCGTTCAAGTTAAAGAAATCTGGCGTGTTGGGGCCCTTCTCTGCAGTTATCGAGAGAAGGTATTTGCATACCAAAAACCAAACGTTTGATTGGTCCTTATCGCACATCCGAGGCTTCGTTAGTTTCTAGAAAGCTAGAAGCTTTTTATAATAGTGTTTCTAGCTTCTTTCACACAAAACTCGTGCTTGGACAAGACCAGTATCGGGTGGTTACCATGGGGGGGTAAACAAATAAGCATTTTTGATCTGTAGAAAAAGTTGCTCGGTGTCAATTTGTTGGCAACCGGTGCAACAAATTGACCCAGAGCAATGCGTAACCGATCTTTACGCACCTAAGCTAATTTTTCTTGCCTACCGTTATTAAATAGCTGAAAAAAAGCTTCTTCTAACTTTGTGGTTCTAAATTTATAATATTTGTCTGTAATGAGTTGTTGTTTAGATATTAATTGAAACTTTTTTTTTCAAAATCAAAAATTTAATAGCTAAACAAAACAAGATTGAAAAACCATTTGTGTTCGCATTTGATTTGTCCTTCCAATCTCCTTGTCTGAAATTCTCAAAAGTATAGGTAATAGCAAACCCAAGACCATACACCACCCTTTAAGCCCTACATGACTACATCTTGGTATATGTTTTAGGAAGTACTTTCAATTGAATCGTGCACCGAGCTCAATTTTCAAATATAATGTTGAAGTTGCTTAAAGTAGATACCTACCTTACCTACCTATGAACTATACGACATCACACAACAGAGCAAACAAAAAACTAACAAACGCCTTACCAAAGGACAATTGCCGCACAACATTATAAATTCCCATCTAAATGTGGCGCCCACAAAAACATCCTCTCTATGGTGTATGTCTCAATAGTGTCTCTTCGTCGGTCGTCTCCTCCTTCCTATGTAACACAAACAGCACAAGGCACAACAGAACAGCACGCTCGGCTGCCCCCCCTCCAAGCCACTCTGCACTGCTGGGCGATTTCTTGTACAAATCGCGGATATATTACATTACATCTTAGGACCATACCGGGAGGAGACACACAACGCGCCATGACCAAAGATCCAAACCTACAATAAGCTATAACCAAGCTGTGCACATTTATACCTTTGTGTTGGATCGCATCGCATCGACTGCATCATCAGAGGGCTTCAGCAGCCTCTTTAGAATTGGACATAGAACCCAAAACAAACATCTTCACAAGAGAAGTCTTGAATTCTTTTTCCAGATTCTTTGATTCCCGACTTGCATTTTAGATCTTTTTTTCGTTTGTTCTCTGTGATGTTGCTTGTTTTTGTTGTTGTTTTTGCTCATGCCAGATCCCAGTCCAGGTCTTTGCTGTGGCATTGGGATCTCTTGGCAAGTTCCGTATACTTAGGACTTTTGTAAAGCGGAGTGAAAGAAACTCATTTAGCTCTGGAGCGACTTAGTCAGCGAATCGAATTAATTTTGTGCACAAAAAAAAAATACTCGCAGGAAATACCCCAAGTTCAGGTGAACACAAAAAACACCATCACCAGAGTGCCCAGTGCCATAGCATAACCAAACATCAGCTGCAGCATCAGCAAAAGAGAGATGTTGCCTGAATACTGCGCGCCAATGATGTTAAGCGTAGGATAAAATGTTATTAACCAACAAATGAGAATTAAAAAAAAACAAAACAAACAAACCTTCAAGACTTTCAGGACTGTGCAAATTTTCCTTGCAACATATGGGTAAATAATTTGGAACCTTCTTCTCTGGTTCGGCCCAAGTACAAGTCCAAACGTCGACATCAGGGAGAAGAGACCATGAGAATTGAATGAAAACAAAAAAAAAACAAGGATAGACCAAGGAGAGATTCCCTCGCGATGATTTTTCGAATTCTGTATGCAAATAATCTAAAGTCACGATTTCATCGTTCGGTGTGTCCTTCTATAGATGGGAGGATGCAGTGCTGAATTCTTCTATAGTTTTGGCCACTTGCAACTTGCAAAGAAGAAATTATTTAATGACAAACGGAAAAAACGACTTATAGCAATGGCAATGGCGCATATTGTCTGTTTTTTTGGGATGGTAAAACAGGATGGGCAAATAGTATCAGTTGAATCAGTAAATATGTAGAGGAATCTTAGTACGAACCTATAATGTGAAAACTAAATGAACAAAGTTTTAAGAAAAACATAAAGAACAAGAGGATATAGGAACCAAGAGTTTGGATTTTCAATAAACCACATTACCAGCAGTTTATGTATGGACCCAACAAAGAGGGGGGCGGTACTATTGTCCACAAATAAAAACTTCGAACAACACAAGTTAGCCGTTTGTTCTAAAATGTATAAATATATTTTTTTTTTGTGAATACACGGTCAATATTAGTAATTTTTGAAAATTACAGAGTACAGAGTTCAGAGTACAGAATACAGAGTACAGAGTACAGAATACAGAGTACAGAGTACAGAACAGAGTACAGCGAACGGAGTATAGAGTACAGAGAACGGAGTATAGAGTATAGAGTACAGAGTACAGAGTACAGAGTACAGAGTACAGAGTATAGAGTACAGAGTACAGAGTACAGAGTACAGAGTACAGAGTACAGAGTACAGAGTATAGAGTATAGAGTACAGAGTACAGAGTATAGAGTACAGAGTACAGAGTACAGAGTACAGAGTATAGAGTACAGAGTACAGAGTACAGAGTACAGAGTACAGAGTACAGAGTACAGAGTACAGAGTACAGAGTACAGAGTACAGAGTACAGAGTACAGAGTACAGAGTACAGAGTACAGAGTACAGAGTACAGAGTACAGAGTACAGAGTACAGAGTACAGAGTACAGAGTACAGAGTACAGAGTACAGAGTACAGAGTACAGAGTACAGAGTACAGAGTACAGAGTACAGAGTACAGAGTACAGAGTACAGAGTACAGAGTACAAATTGAATTTTAATAAGATATAGGATTAATTGTAGTGAACTTTACTTTTTAATTGCACTTGGTTATTTTGTTCTATTTTAAAATCTAAATGATTAATAGCAAACAACACCACCACCTTTGACTCATTCAAACTGCTGTGATTAAATGAATAAGAATTTCCTGCATTTTGTATTCGCTGTTTTTGTGAAATCATTGATTTCAATTTCATATTCCAACAAACAACTCAATATCCCTAATTTGTTGTTAAAAATATTCACAAAATTCGCAAATAGTCATATTTCACGGCTAAAACTTTGCATAATCCCTCCCAAGCTGTGGCAAATTGAAGTTAAATGGCTTTGATTCCCACGACTTGTCACTAACTTTACTTAAATATATTTTTTGTTTCAATATCTCAAGAAATAACAATAAATATTTTCTAAAAACCAAAAAAAAAATAATTAAATTTAAACAAAAAAAAAACTAGTCTATAGTGACCAAAAATACAAACAATTATTATAAAACATTCGTAAAAAATTCGGAAAGACAAAAAAAAAACAATCCCCTGGCGATTGATTTAAAATTTAATTCAATAAATTAAATTTAGCCAATGACCAGAGAAGATAAATGTGTGTTTGAATTGCTTTTATAAGAGGGGAATAATAATTAAATTCACATATCCAAAGCCAATAAGCACTCTATTCGGCTTTTTTTTGTTGTTGTTTTTGTTGTATATTTTGTATATAGTCACGGCCCGTGGCTTTTGTGTATGCTTTTATGCGAATAAAAATGTTCACAAAATTAGATAAACATTCAAATAAATTTTGTCAAAAAAAAAATGGATACAAGAATGTAAAATTATTAACAATAATTTAGAAGAGGAAATAAATGCAAATGGAAACACTTGTGAAAATGAGTCAAACGCAACTTTGTGGTTTTTTTGGTTATGGCGTTTCGTTGGTTCGTTATTCGATCATTAAAATTAATTCGAGTGTGAAACTCGATTGACAGCTTGACTTGCTACCTACACAGTACACATGTTTAATCTCGATATGGAGGAATGAGGTGTGGAATATTTTTCGCTGATTTTAAAGATTTTTTTTTTTAATCTGATTCGAGAACTGAGCCTATATTAATATTTTTATAATTCGGGAATTAGTAAATTGGAGAACAAATACGTCAGTGGAAATTTTTGAAAACAAGAAGTGTAAACCACCTAATGTTAAAATCTGCTATGGACGCTAAAGCCTCAGTTTTGAAAAATAAAATATATGTAAGAAAAGTATAACAATACAAAATTTAGTACTTAAATGACTCAAATAACATCTTAAATGATATGGAGCTCCAAAAAAAGTATGTAATTTGATTTCATTTCAAAAGGACTGAAAATCGTTAGAGCATCTAAAAAAAAAAAACAATTATTTTAATATAATAATTCTCTATGTCATGTTGAAATATAAATTTATGTTTAATTTCCAAAAAAATTATAATGAACTGACTCTCAAACTTAAAATTAAAAAAAAGGAACCCGTTTTCGGAAAATTGATTTTTCAAAAAAAAAATGTAAGTTTTTTTCAATTATTTTACTGTAGCTAAGAAGCTTTCGTTTGCAAAATCAAAAAATTGGTTAAGTCGTCTAAAAAAAAAATCGGAGGTACCATTTAGTAAATTTTTTTCAAAAAATTCTTTAATTTTAAAAATTTTATTAAAAAAACAAAATTAGCAAAAATTTTAATCAAAATCGGTAGAGCTGTTTTTGGTAGATAGAAACCTTCCTTTAGTTTTGGTCCTAAAAAAAATTCGATTTTCCCTTAAGTGTGTGTTTTAGAAAAAAGTCTTGGAATGCAAAAACCAGTTAAAATTTTCTATTTGATCCACTACACTTTCTGTGATCTGTAATGTTCACTTCACAAAAAAGTCATTTTCGAAAAAAAGGCGTTGTTTTTTTATTTTGATTTAGATATTGTGAATTTTAACAGACAGTTGATGATGCATTTACATGGAATTAAGAGCTCTACTTATCGTTTTCGAAGAATTACTCAAAAAACACACTGGTAACCAAATAGACTTCAAAGACTGTCCATCCCCAGGGCATCCGCTAAAGCGTCCTAGTAAATAGGAGTTGAATTCAAATACAAAATTTGTAAATGGTTCAAGATGATTTTATTAACAAAATCGTTCCTTAAAAATTTTAATAAAAAAGAAATGCAAAGGAAATATAAAATAAAGTCTTAACCTATTTTCGAAGCTGGCATCTATTCCACCAAAAAACGAAAAAGTTTTGTCCAAAAATGCAATTGCACCTCTTTATTTGCCTAGATTATTATCAGTTTAAGAGATAAAGGGAGAATTTTAAAATATACGAAGAGGTCACTGTGGCGTATACGTAATATTTGTTTCAATAGAAAAATTTAAATAAATTAATCAAATCAATTGCTCTTTAATGATCACTTTCTGATCTTTTCAATAATAACATGTGCCAACATTTTATATGTAACGAGTAAAATTCACAGAAAAGTGAAAAGAACTATACAATTTGTCGTTCATTCTAATGATAATCATGTTAACAAATAAAATACAATACTGGTTCGCACGTACTTGCTCTTAGAGTCAAAGTTGCTGTGTACGTTAATCGTAAATATTCATATTTTTTTTAAATAAATTATTTTCATTAGTAAAATTTCAAAAAAAAAAACTTCTTAAATTGTTTTGAGCTCCAAACTTTAATGCTTTTCGATTTTGTTTAGAAAAGTGAATTTTTAGAAAAAAAAAAAAACTTTTTCTTATACATACAAAAAACTGTCAAACCTAGTTTAAAATAAATGATGGTATGCCATTTTCAAGAAAAATATAAAATAAACCAACATTTTAAAAAAAAACTGGATCGTTTTCGAAAAATGGATTTTTCAAAAAACAATTTTTAGTTATTGTTTAATGAAATAATACAAAATTTGCTAAAAACTTTTTGTGTACATTTTTCAGAATTAAACTGTCATATGTACATTAAACTTGTTTTTCAGGAACAATAACTTTATTTTAATCGGTCCACGTTTTCAAACTTATCAAATATCAAACCGTTAACCTCTCTCTCTCAACTCAAACAAAAATCGTGTACATTTTATTTAGCGCTCGTGTTTCATACTAAGTTAATTTATTAATAAAAAAAAAATATCAATACAGGTTACATATCCATTATTATCTCAATAAATTTTATTCTCTAACCGAACACAATTATTATAAGATTAATTTAATTTAAATTTTGTATTATCTCACAAAAAAAAAAAGAAAACCAGAACGTAATGTTCTCATACAACAACAAAAAAAAAAAGAGTCCAATTCATTAAACTTACATCAACGAGACTAAATAAAAATATCAATCCCATAAAGATCGTTAACAGTCGATAAATACACCTTGTTAAGTGCCAAACTTTGACAATAAATCCAAGAATAAATTTCCGAAATACATTAGGTAGAGGTAAGGTATAGGTTGTAGACTATACAACAAGTTGATGTCAAAGCAAAAAAATCAAATTCACACCCAAAAGTCAAAAAACTAACCCAAACTATGCAGACAAATGTGCTATCTTTAATGAATGTGATAAATATCAAGGCGCTTAGAGTCTGTAGCGAGCTATTTTCATATAATAAAATCGTAGACAAGGCCTTAAATTAGTCGTCGAATCATGTTTTTTTTTTGTTTTTGGTTTATAATTTTGTGCGACATCATCATGTTGTATCTTAGATCTTCCCCCGAAATAAAGAGATCGCACCAAAAAAATTGATTTCAAGATCGTCTGTCTCTATGCTGCTTCTGTCAAATTAGCAATTTAAATCAATCTTCCTTCTGAATAAGCAAACAACTGTATGTTTTAGCTGAAAGTGATGGACTAATTATTGTTTTGTTGGCAATTTAATTTGTTAAATTACTCTCGTTCTTATCCCCGCTTCAGTGGCGGTATTCACTGTGATGTTGAGGGTATGATCCGATTCTGGCGAATAGACGTCACCTCAAATCCCAACATCAAGTTTCGTCTAAATTAGTGAACCGCCCAGCATCGAAATCAGAATCGAAACGCGTTCGCAACCGATATGCAAATTCGAATCAACACCAGCTCCAAATCAAAAATGTGTGTAGGGATTTCGGTTACGGAGTCAAGCAAAAATGTAAAAAAAAAAAAAATGAAAATAACAAAAACCGCTTGATTGCACTGACAGGGTCTGTGTCACTAAGTCATCCCAGGATTCACCATTAACTATCCCGATTCCCTCGAATTCCTCGTCCAACAACTCAAGGGAACTTAATTGCTTTAACACTTTGTCATTTAAAAAAATAAAAACATCATTGGTGACACAAAAAAAAAAAAACTTTCAACAGCGAAGTGCAGAGGTAGTGGCGCTATAATAGGCCTCCACTCCATGTATAGGTATGACGAAACTAAAAACGCAAAAAAGGACATTTGTCTAAAAAAAAAATACACATCCCCACCAAGGATCAACAGGGTGTATACACCATACGGATGGATGATAGCCGGTGTATTGTATACACTAACCAGCATTTAGCAAGCCATGTGGGCGGTTTGGACACATGTTGCTTCTGAAAAAGCAAAAAAAAAAGTAAACAAAAAAAATTAAAATAGCCGAGAAGCACAACATACAACATCAAACATACTATTAGTAGTTTGTAGAGCTTTGTTTTTATTGCAACAATAAAAATTAACACCGCGGTTAGCAAAACACGCAGCGGGTAAACCGTGGAACACGGTGGGCGCGAAGTAAAAAAAAAAAAAAAAATTATCGGCGCGCATAAAAGTGGTCACACATCTACCTAGCCTACAAAGCCTACAACTGCCTGCGCTCTTTCTAGCATTCCTGCCTGCAACTGCAACAACATTGTTAGTATAATGTTGTGATGTCACCCGTATCATAGACGAAGAGAGGACGAAACAAATAAAAACAAAAACAAAAAAAAAAAAAAACAGGAAAAAAAATTTGACACCAATTGAGGGCACGCATGAGATGTCCTTGATGCATCATCAGACCGCAAAACAATTGTCAATTGGCGAAGGCTTTCCACTCCGGCAGCGGCCAGAGAGTGGTAATTCACTTCCGGTTTCATTTTTTTTACCCGATTTTTTTTTTATTATTTTTTTTTTTTGTGAATTCAAAGTGCATTATCATTATACGCAAATTAATTAACAACATTGCAACACAAACACACACAGCATCAACCATGCTCTGCCATCAGTGTAGGCGATAAAAAAGTAAGGTTAACACAAAAAATGTATAGGGATTAAAAAGTGTTGACAGGTTCATTGATTCTACCAGGATAGTGGCATTGCGTAGGTATATGGAGTAGAAAAATAATACCTGCTGATAGATTTGTTAACCGCAATTTACGTATATATTTTTGCTACAAAAAAAAAAATTAACTGCTAGTGACATATCATCGGGATCGGATGTGATTACAAAAATACGAATTAAAGTTTAATTATCGGTCAGTTAATGACAGAGTTTTTATTACTTGTAATAATTGAGTGACGGAATAGTAATATTGTTGTCTGAATAGAGTTGGTAAGTAATTGGTTAAAGAAAAGAAACCGGAAGGAGACATCAATTTTGCTGGGTGATGATGACCAGGAGATTTCATTACGGGACAAGTCATCATACGCAGTATTACGGCACATTAACTTCAGTCAGGTATGTATTGGGGGTCTTGCTGCCTCCATGCAACCCTAATGCTAGGACACAGTGTAGGATTTTGGGTAGGTGCAAGGTTGGATGCAAGCAAACAACCGTATAATGACCCGTTACGTGATGAAATGTCTCATGGTGACCTGTCTACTCTGATGAATTGTCCATAATAAGCTGTCGCATGATGAGCTGTCCAGTGATGAATTGGGTTAACGCGATAGAAATAAACTTTTTCTAAAATGCAAACTCGTACGGCGCTAGCTAAAAAGTATGGCAAGAATTTAGATAGTAGGTACATTCTGTATTTATCCAGAGCAGATGAACACCCTTTAGCAGTAATGGAGGGAACATACAATTGTTTTCTATCGGTTCCGAACGGCTAGTTGAACGGTACGTAACAAGCAAGCGGTAATAATAATTACGAAATACATAGGTTTAATGTGAGTAACCGTCGTAAACCTGCAACACACGATTAGGTTTCCCACCATTTATAGCACAGGGCTGATTAAAAATGTCAATAGGCCCCCAACTAAAATTGATATTTTTATCAGTAAGACTTCCATGGTTATACCGAGGTATAACTAATAATCAATGTTCTTTGAACTTCCGGTGACTATATCTCACCACCAATACTCACCAAGTACAAAATACTTGAGGACTGTGTTTCAACGATAATGTATGAAAATCAACTACAGCCAGCGTTCTTTAGAAGATTTTTCAGGCCGTGAGGCTCTTTGAAATTTTCACTTTTTTTGTAAAGTTCAAAACTAATGTTAACTTCAGCAGTATTTAGTTCTTTTTGATAAATTTGTACTAATTGATATGTAATGTAAGTAACTGTTTCAAAAGAAACCAACTTTCGGATTCATAATTACAAGTTTTCAGTTAGGACACTATGGTCCTCACGGCCTGAAATATGAATGTGTTTTGGATAAGATTCTTAGTACTATCGGTCAGGATCAGCTTGGACAAGAGAAATACACGGAGATTTCAATCTTTCTTTCCCAATCTTTTCGGCCCTCAGTGCAACTACAATGAATAAGAAACAGTCGAATAAAATAAAATACAAATTTTATCTTTTAATTTATTTAACTAACGGCGAAACGGTGCGGCCTTCCTCTCTATTGGAAAAAAAATTACTTTTGACGTATGTACCGGTTAAAATAAATAAAATAAATTTCTGAATGAATTAACTTTGTTGTTAACAGAGTTAGTTTTTGTTTTATTCCATCTAACATAGCCAAAAAATCATTCCGGGAACGCTTCCATAACTCAAAAACTGGAATTTAAGTAATACAAAAAATACACTTAAATCAATTAAGTTAAGCTACCTGTACTCTGAACATTACTAAGGCAAAATTTTCTTCAAGAATTCTTACGTGCCTTACAAAAAAAAAATGAGAACCTTCATTATTTCTATTAAATAAAAGTTATTCGAAGTAATATGTTTGATTGTAGTTAGAGCGACAAAATATCAATTTTGTATTTATCTATCGTACAGATGGCGCTACCAATGGTCTTTTCGGTATGTCATGGAATTTGTTTAGCGTTGTGTAAATAGTTTTCTGCATGAAGAAATCTAATGGAAGTGGTAATTGAAATTAAATTTGATATATAAGGAGCGTAAATCAATTAAGTGACACTTCGGGAACGCCTGTTTTGTCATGAATATAGATTAAAATAATAATTTTTTGACGATGTTATGATGCAAAATCAAGACCATATTAATAAAACGTCAAGAATGTTTCGTTAGCTTGTGTAAGAAAGAAAATAAACGATAATTACGATCAGAAAGTCATTTTCGGGAACGTCATTTTCGGGAACGCTTTTGGGTTATGAATTAATTATACAGTATTCTTGAAACAAACCTGCATTTTTTGGTATTTTAAGTCAGAATCTAATGCTAGTTCTTAGTACTAAGATTTACAGCGGATCTCGGGCCTCAACTACTAAGCCTCTTAAGCCAGCTTGGCCCCTTACTATCTGCTTTCATTCCAGCTATTCCAGTTGTTCTATTTTAAATTTTTCGACCAGGATCAAAAGAAGGACGAGAGTTTGCAGTATTGAAGAACAAAAGTTGCCTGCAATCGTGTAACGAAGTAACCCTAGTTTAATCATCAGGATATCGTTTCCTCTGACTGATGATCATACTGAGGAATACCAGTGTGTAGATGCCACCAGTAACCGGAGTAGTGAGATAGAAAGCCCTCGGACTTCGGTCCAATCTCTCTATTTGAGGTTGACCACCTCGTTAATGAAGACATTGCTTTCAAGCTATCTATTTATATGAGTTATCGAAAAAATGTTGACGCTTGTCTTACAGTTTATGAGAGCGGACAGAAGATCTTACTAAGAAACTGGTTTTCAAGTTTAATATTATTGATGTTTATCAACACTTTGGACATAGCTTTCCGAACTTTCGTTCGGGCGAGTTTTTAAATTTAAATCAAAATTATAATTTTGGCCTGATTATTTTACAAAATTAAGTTATTTTATCTAAAAAATAAGGTTTTCCTTGAACAAAACTTATTCATCCTTCAAAATTCATCAATTTCCCCTTGCAAATAGTTTTCCCCTATCAAATATCAATATCCTAATATAAACCTTAACCACCATTTTCCCTTGAAACACGCACATAAATTTACGCTCAAAATGGCGCAATTATTTATGCAAATTATCTACAAATCTCCATATTGAAAAATTTTCAAGTTATTTGATTCAATTAAACCTCCCACCATTTTATACTCAACCCTCTACGCTCTACGCACAAACCATATGCATGCGTAAGCTTATAGTAATGATATGTGTATAAAGTGCAAATATATACGCTTCACAGCTGAACATTTTTCAGATTATCTAGAAGAAAACGTCTCATTGCTTTTATGCTTGGAGTCGGAACACACAAAATACCACCCCAGAAACCCAACCAAAAATAAAATATAAGTAAAAAAAACATATTCATGAATAATTCTAAAGTGAAATGATAGGTACAACATTGAAGAAAATCTTCAACCCTCTATACCCCAGCAAAATTTCTAATTTCTTGCCACAAGGAATTTCAAAAACTTTATAACTCTCTTCATCGCTTGGTGTAAAAAGTTTTGAGTTAAAAGTGTGCCGCATTGATGATGGTGGTGGTAACGTACACGCGCATAGATAATTACCGCAATTTCCGAAATTTCAATTTTCTGTTACGGTATTTAAACGAAAATGTTTTGGCCGCATTTCCGAAAGGAACACCCTCTTTCGAAATTTGATTGGGGATTAAAGATACAATTCATGGACTTTTATAAGCGCTGATATTTGAAAATGAGAGGAATAACTGATGAAGATTTGATGAAGATACGACTGTGATGAAGATTTTTTCAATCAACTGTATACTTTTTTGGAAACAGCTTCGTAATGGTATGCATTGCCTCCATAAATTGCTCAAAGGAAGGCTTATAGAACCTCATCTTTGATGAACAAATTTAAACCATATTTTTTTACTGCGATCGATGTATCACCGAGTTAAAGCGAAAAACTGCTTTCGTAACCCAAAACAGCATTCTTCCAAACATATGCCTAAAAACTAATAAAGGCTTTTAAATTTTTTCTTTCATCACACCAAATTAAATTTGCATACAAATTTATATATTTGGAACAAAAAACAACAACGAAAATCATGTTTCTTTTGTTTCGGAACAAGTTATTTCGCACTTAATTAATATAATTCGTACGCAGATGTTTGTTTTGAGTAATGAAATGGACACATTTGAGATAATTTCAAGATCCAATCAGGGTTTGATAAGATTTTATTATGTTATTAGCAAAAATTAATGCGAAATAATAAGGTTGGTTAGTGGTTTAAAATTGGTTAATTTGCTTAGAATAAAGTTTTCTAATATGTTTGTTATAACTTTATCTTGGGACTGTATACACTTTTTTTTAACTTTTATTACTTTAGGTCAATAGCTGGATTGCAACTATTCTAAATGATAATGGTAATGGCCATTAGTGTATATTTATCAATTAATTATTTGAACTTCATAACGTTGCTGCCAAATAAGGTCAACAAATCGTATTTTCTTAATTTAGAAGATTGTTTAATGATAGACAGATATAGTTGGAATTTGGACAAGTAACTATCGGACAATGTGAGCAAAAATTTTAGTAAGTAGAGAGAATAAAATTGTATGTTCCATTCGATTCTAGCGTTCAAAAGGAGAAGGCAGTCAATTTATTCTTGGACTTGGTGCTTTCTAGAACATCAATAGAGACGTATTATATGCTGCAATGCCTGGAGTGATTCAAACCAACAATAGTGAATGATTGTAATACCACTAGACTAAGTATAAAGCATTTCACCAAACGCGGTGTCAAAATTATTTAGGATTTCTGTCAAAAGTAACGAAACGAGTTACTTAATTAGCGAAAAACATGATTTTTGCTGAAAGTAAAATATGCATTGCTTTACCCAAAACGTTACAAAAACTGCGTTTTTTGGAAGTTCAAAATTCGATATCTCAAAAATTTTCCCACCACCAATAACTTGCTACTTTTTTTTAATTATTATTGGCAGGTTTAATATCTGTTTGACACAATTTACAAAATTTCGAGCTTATTTTCTATACATTCTTTATATTTGAGCGTATTTTTTCCCAAAAAATATTTCTGGATCAAAAAAAAAAATCATTTTTGTTTTTACTGTCAATTTTTTTTTTATTGGAACTAGAAAACACTAATTCATTCATATTTTTTTCTGCCAGAAGCCCAAAGTAAAATTGTTTGTATTTGAGTCATCTAATTTCATAACCGCATTTGGACGGACAAAATTTAAACGAAAAATTTGAATTACAAAACCACCAAATTAAATACTTTTCAGTCTTCGGCCTTGGTTTGTTCCAAGCATGTAAGGTAATCTATTGTCTAGCGTACAAGAATGATTCAGTAGACAGCTTGAAACTCAGCACTCCAGAAGAGATTGCTGAAAAAATGGGATACGCCATTCAACTAGGCCTTTATATTCTCGCCCTATTAGACAGGCAATAACAAGTTAAGTGCAAAAATTTGAGTCTACATATTCGTTGTGGAATGTTGCCGCGTCAGTGAGGCAACGGGTTGGTTGAAAATATCGCTGCCGTTCAGGCGTCCATAGCAAACGGTCCAAATCAGTCAGTTCCACGGCGTTCTCAAGAATTGGGTATCGCTCAGACTATTTATGGCCCGAATCGGAAGATATGGACTTGGACGACATGTGGTTTCAACAGGATGGTGCCGCAAGCCACACAGCACACCTATTAATCGATTTATTGAAGAGAAAAAAAGTTGTCAAGTCCTTATTGGAAAACCCTTTATTATATAGTCTGATTTTGCGGAAAAAAGTTCAACTGTTTTCAAATTGTTCGAAAATTTAAATACAAGCACTGGAACATGCAGGCAGGTTAGGTTTTCCTCATTTCAAGGCAAGGGATGTTTGACTGACCAGATTTAAAAACAGACATAGTATCCATGCGAAAGTTTCGTCTGACGAAAGCTCTTTTGTTGATAAGTCTAAAGCAAGTGCATGGAAACAACAGATTCTAGAAGTTGTCAAAGGATTCAAACCGAATGACATTCTTAATGAAATGAAGAAGATCTAGCGCATGAGGTTTAATACTGTCTTTTGTTGAAAAGATAATTTTAAAAGGTATAGTGATGAATTAATGAGCTCTGAAGCAAGAAGCTTCTGTTTATTTATTTATTTATTTTTCGGTGACGTTTTTACATTTAATAAGTCCTTTTAAGCAATCAAAATATTAATCACTCTAACTCGAATTTTTCAAAAACTCCCTTCCAACTCTAACTAATTTTGACATCCCGTGAAAATTCTTCGACTTAGAGGGAGTCGACTGTATTTTATTATTAGAAATTGAATAACTATAGGTACAAAATTCAAATAATACAATAATTTTATCACAATTTCTGTAACAGAAATAATTACAAAATGTTCTACAAATCTTACTACGTGCAAATTTTGTATAGAACCATCAGCTCTTTATCAAGTACTTTGAGATAGACTAAACAAAATTGATATATCCTAAGGCTTTTATCTGTTGGGCCTGAAATAATCTTATCCAAATAAAAACAAATCTTATAAAATTCAAAAAGATCTTTAATGTTTTTATAGTAAAAAAACGAAATTCAAAGAATTTTCTAACATCTTTCTCTAAAAGATCAACATTATACTGACAAACCAATACCCCACTCGCTCTCTTAATCTTAACACAATGATGTTATATGAAGTTACATGACCTTAACGTAGATCATACAAAACATTTAACGACATGGCAAATAAATCTTTAAACATATCAAAAAAATAGAAAAAAAGAAAAGAAAATAGATTAAACCTTTAAAAACACTTAAAACAGCTTCATTACAGATTCATTAAGACAATTAGATAACCAAAATAGTCTCATTTGCTTCACAATTCCTAAAAGTTTCATTTCCCTTCGACACGTTAATGGACCGCATCTAACGGATGTGTATGACGATTAGAATCTCTTTTTTCGTATAGGTACAAAAAAAAAACCATCATAAAGTAATTTCTATTTTTGGTTTTTGGTTTTTATTCATAAGAAACACAAAAAAAAAATGGTCTTCTAGCAAAACTCACTTCAGTTAAACAGCGAAATCGTGTAACCTATTTTGTTTTGTTTTCTTTATTTAATTCAGAATTAACATTTTTAACTTATAGCTGAATGCCTTATAGAAATTGAAAATTTTAGTTGTATTTTTCGATGTTTTTATGACAAAAAAATAGGAACAATATCACTGCAAGATTGTGTCCTGAATTCAAATTTCCAAAGAAAAAAAAAAACTACTAAATAATCTAGATTTTCATTCATCAGTAATTCATCGGTTCACAAACTCAAAGTCATAAAAGTGCGCGAAATAAATAAAATTAAATACAATTACCTACAAAAAGAAAAAAAAAGTATCTAATCTCGAACTCAACTAAACTAAACGTGAGAGAGCGTACCAGGGTTGATGGTTTTCTAAAGAAAAAAAAAAAATAATGTAAAAAGTACTTATAAGCGCTTTTATAAAATAGAAAAGAACGTTAAAATTCAAATATTTCCGAAATAACGGTGATGAGAATTAAATTAGATCATTTTTTTTTTGTTACCTTTCAGTCGTTTGTTCATTTTAATTTTTTTTTTTTTTTTTATTTACTTTCCACCTCTTGACATTGCTTGAATAGAATATTTGATTTAGATTTTTAGAGCTTCAGCGTGTCCAAAAGAGCGTCGTCGTCGGTCGTTGGGGGAGACACAACATGTCCCCCTTGGACACGCACTTCGAAACGCATTGTGAATAATTTTACTTTATTTAGTTGATAGTCGAATTAATTTTAGATTTGGTTTAATTTTTTTTTTTTTTTTATTTTATTTTTTTGTGATTTTGTTTCAATTTTTATTGTTTTTCAGTTTAATGAGTTCAGTTTTTTGATATAATTTAGATATTTTGTACGTAAAACTGTGTTTTATTTTAAGGCTCTGCCGTGTTGTCGTGCGCGTAGGGCAAGGGCCAATCTTTATAAAATATCAAGCTAAGGTCATGATTTGATTAAAATATCAAGCTAAGGTCATGATTTGATTAAGAAACATTGTAGTATACGTGGGATATTTTTTTAAAACTAAATGATATAAAACATTACAACAGTTATTATTTTTAAGGTTCATTTAAATGATTTTTTTGACTGAAAATCTGGACGACACTCTCGATGAGATCAGGTTGGAGAAGGTAATTTCTGAGAAAAAAATCAATTTAAAGTTCTTAAGTTGCCAAAATAAATTTTAGTTTTAAAAATTTGAATTTTTTGTTTGAAAAATCGATTTTCCCAAAATGGGTTTATTTTTTTCAAGATTTTGTTTTCAGATATTTATGCCTTAAAAATTGCATAACTTCTTTGTTAGTCCAGAAAAGATAGACAAAAATAAGAGGAAACGCAGACATAAAGCTAAAAACTGGTACTAAGCATTGAAATATCGGCAAAAGTAAAAAGATTTAGGTCCCCATAAATCCCAAGCATGCATTAAAATTAAATTGGGTAAAAAGGGTGTTTGAACGTTGTGCAATAAGTGCCAAAATACTCTGTGAAAATATTGGTTGATTTAAAAAAGTTCTCAAAAATAATCCGATCTTCATTGGAACTAAGAAAACAAAAGTCTTTATGCAGATAGTGTTTTTTCTACTACACTGACCTTATTCCATTTTTTGGGGCTTAAGCTAACGGGTGATTTTTTAGATGGTTTGGTTTTGGCAACACTGGTTTTGACAGCTGACGTGTGTTTAGTTTATTTCTTCAAAGATGATGCGAATCGCAGCGTTACTGTCAATGGTAAACGCTACCGAGCGATGATAACAAACTTTTTTATGCCCGAAATGGAAGTTCTTGACTTGCATGATATGTGGTTTCAACAAGACGGTGCCACATGCCACACAGCACGCGAAGCAATGGCGCAATTGCGAGGCGAGTTTGGTGAACAGTTAATTTCACGTTTCGGGCCCGTCAATTGGCCGCCGCGTGCGATTTGACACCATTAGATTATTTTTTGTGGGATTATGTCAAGGCTAATGTCTATAGGGACAAGCCCGCTTCGATTGACGCACTGGCCGATATGTGTGAAAGAGTATGCCAAAATTGGACTCAGCGGATGGGCTACCTGAGACGCAGCCGCGGTCAACATTTGCATGAAATTATCTTTAAACATTAAATTGCAAGGTTCAAACTATCGATTCAAATAAATATTTCATTCATTTTTTCAAATTTTTTGTGTTTTTTTTTTTTTAAAGTTATAAACCTCTTAAAAAATCACCCTTTATATCTTGCGAAGTTTCTGTAATTGTCATAGAGATAATTTATTTAAGTGTCAAATTGACGGGATCGCTTTTGATATGCACTTTCTTTTCCTCGATATGTTAGTCTAAATTATTCAATTTGAAACTTAAATAAGAATCTGCTCAAATCAATTACCGACATTTCAGAATAAATAGCAAAGTTCTAAGTTTGATAGTAGAAGTCACCGCAAACCCTTCCGTCCCTTCAAGGGATACCTCCATAAAAATGATTTCTCAATTTTATGTTTCTAACTGCTAATTGAAGATTAGGTTTGAGGCAGAGATTGTGAAGGCAGTTGATCTTATAGCCTTCACGTAACGAGAAAGTTGTATAGTCTACTTCAGTTCTTTTGTCTTAAATGACCGCCGGTACATTTACTGGATGGACAATATCCCGCAGAACTACTTGCAGCATGCACTTTGCAATAAGATTGATCTTGAAGATATGCAATCCCTCACTCTTAAAGCACGTACCATTGTTTTTCATCAGTCAACTCAACATGACTTTACTTCAATTTTTATTTTAAATATGTCAACATTTTATCTGAGCTGGTAAATGACAAAAAAATAAAATATGGCATAATTTCATATCCGTATCTGATTTATGTTCATAATGTTAGCTATAGCTGCTATGTCTTGCTTTGCTGTCATCGGATACGGACTGCTGTGTGCGCAGAACAAAAGCACTCGCCATCATCAAAAATTCGATTCAGGTATAAAATAAATAAATGGGTCATACTTTTTCTGTGTCAAACCAAAAGCCAAAATCAAAGCAAAAGATTCAAACAAATCGATAAAATATATTTTACATGACAGCGAACATCAAAAAAATGGCCAAAACATCATGACACTTGGTCATTTTTTATGCAAATTTTGCAAAACTGATTTCATTTTTTTTTACCTTTTGGCCATTCAAATAAATGTTTGTAATATTCCATACACGACGACATGAGACGAGTTTAAATCGGAACATTTATTATCAATTTTTTGTTGAGAAAAAAACAATTTTTTGACATAATTTTGATACCTCCAACTCTTTTGGAATTATTTTAGTAAAAATTAGGTTACTTCTTTGTTTCTGATTCAGATACTGCTTGCCTCTGGTTGTGGGAAAGAATTCAAGAAATTTCGTGTTGCCTCCAACACCTGGTTCAAGGAAGGCGATACCATTCGATATCGAATACAAAAATACCCACCAACTAAGGTTTCGATAACAAAAATGAAATAAACATACAAAATAAGACAAAAAAAAAAATAATAATAACCATAAAGATAAACAAATCTTCAATTATTACCCATCATCGTGAAGAATAATGTGTCATCGCGATGGTCACGTCTGTCTTTTGCAAGCCAAAATCATTTCGAACAACGAAGACAGCAGACGACATCTTCTACTGGACGCTATAGCATACGCGGATTCGCTTAACAATTTACAGAATAAATACAAAAAACTGCAACACAATTTCTGAGCGCATGCAAGCATGTGCGACTAGGTTAGGTGGGTATAGATAGCTACTCGAATATAGACTGAAGACATGAAGTCAATGGTACAATTGTCACTGGTTAGCGATGCACCGATCAATCGGTCACAATTTATTACCTTTTCGGATAACTAATAAAGTATTTCTGCTGCTAGCTCTGTGATGTCTCGGATGACTATGAGTGTGTGTGTGTGTGTGTGTGTGCTGATGGTGGTGTTGTATCCATGCCAGATAAGGAGCTACCTATTTTTGGGGCGACAAACAATCTATATCCTGTCTATGGCGTCCAATATAATATAATTAACTGTTATAAAGTGAAGACAAAATTGACATCATGGATTTAGTGCAGAGGTTTTAATGATTGTTTACGATGATGATTCTGGGAGAAAGGTTCCAATATTACACTGATAGAAAAATACTTGATCACCACAGTTGGGTTATAATGAAGCTTTATAGCCCTCTCGGTATAGACGCCACTTATATTTAATTGTTTTCACACAAATCGGATCACTCTTTTAGCACTTGTAGTACCTACCTACCCTTGGCGCAATGGTTAGAGCGATGGACTATCACGTCTGAGGTCTGGGTTCGATTCCCAGCTGCCTCTTGCAAACAAAATGACAAACCCTACAAGAGTACTTGCTGTCAAGAAAAATGCATCTGAGTAAACCGTTCGGAACCGGCAGAAAATTGTAGGTACCTCTATTTCTGCTAACTAGACAAACAGGCCTCTCCAACTAGCTCTATCCCTAGCAGCCTCCAGTTACGTACGTTAAGTTGATTGAGATCGTTCTCGACTTGTGTACGCCACCTGTTACGTTGTTTCCCTGCGCTGCGTACACCATCAGGGTTAGATTCGAAGACTCGTCGGGCTGGTGCGTTGATGTCCATACGCTCCACGTGTCCCAACCATCTCAGCTGCTGTATTTTAAGAGTCTTGAACAGGTGAAACGTCGTCGCTGTAAAGCCCGTATAGCTCTTCGTTGAATCAAGCAATCAAACTAAATTTCATACATATCTTTTAAAGCCCATGCTTTTGCCCCATACAGCAGGACCGAGATGATTAGCATTTCTTTGGCTCTACCTATGAGAGAGGGCTTTACTACTTAAATGTCTTCTCAGGCCGAAGAAACAGCGATTGGGAAGCATGCGCCAGCCGGCATTCCTTGTCAAACCAGGAGTTTCGTTGTGGTCGCCTAGTGAAACAGGTAAATAAACAGGAATCTTCAGGAGTTACACAAGGATCAAGACTTGGACCTTTGCTTTTAAGCATATACCCCGTGGTTTTGATAACAAAGACATCAAGAATGAAGAAAAAACTGTAAGCCAATGACTCCATTACCTAATTTACTTTTTCTTCACTAGAAATTGATGCTTTGACAGTACAGGAGATACCAAAAATCAATGAAAACATTATCTTAAATGGGAATTGAAGATAAAGAGCAACAAGGCGGAACTCACCTGCTTGTAGACACCAGTGATTGCTACAACAGGAGGACGTGTGTTACTTAACATTACTGACAACACAGTTCAGAACATCTTCAATATATTTGGGTACAAACAAGTTCAAGTTCAAAACACATCATGCAGACTTGATGTTGAAAAATACCAACTCATATTTGCACTTAGTTCATCTACTTCTCGGAAGGTGAAATGTACTAAGTAAGAAGACGAAGCTGGCTTGTTTACAAACTACTCATTAGACCCCATATGGTACAAAATCTATCCTATGGAACTATGAAGAAGATCTTGTTATTCGATCTGTACAGGACTACACTGCAATCCACTGACGAAGAAGTATATTTCATCCAAAAAAAGTTGTACGAAGAAGCGGAATCAATAGCAATAGATCAATATTTGCTAGAGTTCTCCGGGTGAAGCATAAGGAACCTGAAGAATAAACTGATCTTCAAATTTCAACAATTTAAACAGCAAATCGAGATTTGAATTATGTTGGAAGAAAATACATCTATCGGAAACCTTAAGGCCCACTAGTTAAAGTCTTACTATCAATAGTCAACTTTCAGACCAGTATTGAGAAATGGTTAACAGTGGATTTTCATGTTCTAACTTCATTTCTTCAAGTGTACAATAACCTAATGCGTAGGTATCAAGATTCTCCAACAGTAAATGCGTATAGATAAGTATTATTCGTCTGATGACCGTCACAATCATGGCACGATCATACCAACGGTACTCGTTATTTCTCATAATACCAACTTAATTTCGCATTCAAATTGAGTTCGTGCGGATTGTATTATTAAAATTATTTACCACGAACTTTGTCATCAATCGCATCGCTTCGGACAGCAGAAGCAGAACCGAACCAACAGAACCCCCTCTTCCTGATGTGAGAAATCATATTTATTGCTAAGAAGTCTCATGCCGAACCTACCATGCGTCGTGGTGTGTCGGTCGGTCAGTCGTAGACATGGTCAATCCATACTTCTCGCGATTATGAATATCGGTCACTAGGTTCGCATGATGGCCGCTCTGCTACTTCTACTAGTGCTGCTGCTTACTGCTTATTGAAATATTTGCTTGTAACAATAATCAAGATCGTGGTTGTCGTCTTTCGTTGTTTTGTTTTTATTACTTTTATTTGTTTTGTTTGTTTATGAATAATTACAGCAGTCTCCATTGTCGTCGTCGGTCGTTGGTCGTTGGTCGTCGTCGCGGTTGTCGTTAAGATACAACCGTGTTTCGCGTTTGTCCGACGACATCGATTTCGGTTGTAGCCAAAGTGAAATTACTAATTAATCGAATCGCGATAGCACCACCACGATCGACAAACAAAAAAAAATAATGACCATGGTAAGCAAGTACCTGCATTACATCTCCGCCGCGCCGCTTAGTTATGCTCCAAGAGCCGATATGCCGAGGCTATAATGTACACTTATGCATCGAATGCATCGCACTTTGCAGTTGTATCTATGAATTATGGGAGAGTTGTTCATTTTTTCTGTAATTTTTTTTTTATTTTTTGCACAAATAGTATCTTTGAAATTTCTGTCAGGTGCAACCGGATAGTGTGCGGACACAGTAGGAATATTGTGAGCACATAATTACCAATATACCGAGCCATACCGTTAGAACCGATGTTAACCCATATTAATTTTAGAATTCTGTGGAATTATTTTCTAGGGAATTTATGGCATGAATTTCTGCGGTGTCTGCATATCAATTTGATATTGTGCGTTGCTTCTTGTTTCATATGGCAGATAGGTATAGCTTCAACTTGATAGCTGCTGTTAGGTAGGTTGAGTGAGAAATTGTGCGCTGTAAAACACTTGTACGGTTTTACAATCGCAATGCAGCAGCAGTAGCACCAGCAGCAGTCAGTATAGTGGGCAAGGTCATATTGGTGGATTATATTCTTGTAACATGCATTCATTGATGGGACGTGATAATGCGTGGACAGAATGACGACGGACGTGAGAAGTTGATCGATATGGATGTGGATGCATCATCAGTTTACATATTGGTGGCCTTGTTAAGGTCGAACATCGAATACTGTGGGAAAAGTTTTCTATAGAAAAATATTTATCGTTATTTTATGGTTTAATTTGTCATAGATCCATAGCTTAGGGGGCTTAATTTTATTGATAAAGTTTTATATTGTATGGAGTCTTAACGATCTTGAAGTTTCTGCACAAATTTCATAAGATAAAATTTGTTTGATTAAAACACATGTGTGCGTAGAACTAAGCAGAAAAAGCTGAATCTTTTTCTAATATCTGAAAAATTAGCGAACACATTATTTTCTGGTAGTTATCTTCAGGGAATATGGACAGTAATTTGCTTTGACAAGGAGCCCGTTTGCTTTACGACAATATTTAACGCCCGTGGCAAAGTTGATCAGTCTGAGCAAGTTATTTAATATGCTAGCCCTTAACTCAGAGTCAGTCGGAGAATCTTTGAGGAACGCCAAATCTCAAGTGATGAGGGAAATATTTGACGGAGCTGGTGACCGGATTAAGGCGTATTTGTCAAAAAAAGTATGATTTAATTCTCAAGAAATAGAATCAATAACATCCAGACGTAAATTCTAAGCTGTCAGTAAAACTTGTGGGCGCTCAGAAATGGAAGGAATGAAGATCGGAAGTTTTACTAAGAGTTAAAAAGTTCTTTTCAAGGTAGCAAGAGCTGAATTTAACTTTGTAATGAAAATCGTAGCAGAGACGAAAACGAAGAAGAAATGAGGTCAAGATAAACCACACTTAGTTCCTGGGTCATGAAAAAATCCAATTATATGGTAGCATTTCAATGCTCACAGTCCCTTGTGTGATGTCACTACTTTTAATTATCCGGATCAAGCGTTCTGTGATGTGCTTTTGCTTGTTCATTTCCATTGAAGTAAGGTCTGTTGTAGGTTTATATTGCCTCAAACCTGGCTGATTGGATTTGAAGAATCTCTCTGCATTCGCGTTGTCATCAATTTGGTCAATGAAGCCGAATCAATGTAGAGTCTAATGTAAACTAGTTTTTAACAGATCTCTTTGTCTTCTGAATAAGGCGGTTTACCATGCGAAAGCAGAAGAGGTTTTCTAGAGTTATATTTAGTCAGATTTTCACTAAGGTGTCAAGTCAAATTCTGTTGCTTGGCTGTTTTATAAACCCTTCTGGTCCTATTTTTCCACCTCCTGGCTCGATAGTTCTTCTTTGCTGCTCTTTTTTAATAGTTGAAGGATCTTCTTTCACCTGTTTTTTTTAACTTTGACCACTAATCCTTCACTTATAAAATGAATGTACAGCGGCAAGCAGATAGCTCATTACATAAGTGCTAACCATTAATTTTACCAACTATTTTGGCGAAGCCATTTCCCTGGCATACCTCAGTATTGATGTCAATGTGTAAAATTTGGACTTGTAGGTGAATGGTTAGCCCTTGTCGTTCCACATTTGGTCGTGGTTTGATGAGATTAATTTCGAAGACTCATTGTATCGTTTTGTATTTACTTGGTAGAAAAGTACACCCGATAGCACAAGCCTTACTTCTTGTAGCCGGGCTTAACTGTTTCTTTCGACTCGTGATAATAGATTAACAATTCCCTGCGAAGATCATAAAGAAATCAGACCTGGATGAAGAAGACTTACTATTTTAGTAGACAGAAATTTCTAACAAGCCCATCCAAATCTAAGATCCAAGAAGTTACTACAGCTCACAGAAACGACTTAGCTGCAGAGCTACAAGAATCTCTTTTAACTTTGAAGGTCCACTTATGTTAGCACTAATAGTGTTGAACTGCACTATTAAGAGTACTAGAACTCCTGCCGAACTCGTCTGCTCGACAAGATAACGTTGAAAACGCAGAACGAGATGCCACAGGCAGGTAGAAAAAAGGCCTTAAGACCTATTTAGCGACCGGTTAGTTTATAAAAATAAGTACCAACAATGAAGCTATTATCACTGATAATTCCGTTCAGATTAAATTGATGAGTTAATTTTCCGTTTACGTAAATTCTTGCAGAGGTCAGAAGCTGTCACATTTCTTCAGTGAGTTATTTGTTTGCTGATGACGCGCGTCGAACGGCCTCTGACCTCTCAACATTATTTAAAATCCAAACAATTCTCAACCTCAACCTCAAGTGGGAATAATCCGATCAATGCATCACCACCCTCATATAGTTGTACCTATACGCTTGCCTAATCGTTTCAAATAAAAGTATCGAATAACCATTATAAAAAGGATATCTCTGAGGGAACCCCTTAAAATTTTTTTGAAAAACCAATACAATCTTTTCACATCTGCGTGGATGTGTTTGTTGTTCAAAATTTTCGCTTGACCCTTGTCCACGGGCCACGCACATCATCAACAAAAAGAAACAAAAAAAAACCTCAACCAAGTTTCATCGTCATTTCAAAATTGGTCCCGCACATATAAAGTGAAACAGGAACACTCAATAGAATACCCATAGTGCCAAAGTGTATGCGAATACCCTTCCATCCTTTTTCCTGGATGTGCACCATATAAAGGACAATCGGAAATAATGTCCTCTTTTGAAAATTGCAAACAATGAAATTGTGAATTTAGCAATAAATTCGATGACATTTATTGGATTCCTTTTCAAATATGGCTCGGGTCCGGTCCGGCCCGTGTGATGTGTCCTCTCCCAACACTCCTGATGTCCAGTCCATCTCCTCAACAACACAACATCACCATCTCAATATGACTCTTTGTTGTGCTGGTGCTGGTGCTAACCAGGAAAAAGGACACTCGAGTGAACAACACTCACCCATATACACACGTACGTGTTCTGCCCCCGAAGCAATATTCTCTATACTTTCGCATATATTGAGTTGTTATAGATTTTACGAGGTCAAAAACGAGGTCGGAGGCTACACCTTTTTCTGATCAATAATTTGACAATACAAAGTGCCACAAAATCGAAACAATGCAATGAAAACGCACCAGGATATGGCATACGACAATAATGACGGGTCGGCTCTCGGGTCAAGCTGCCAGACAGCAACGTGATCTGGATACACTATATCCTTAAAGAGAAAGAGAGAGAGAGAGGGAGAAGGTCAGTAGCGAGAAGGGGGTGGATGGTTTTGGTACCCCCGTTTACGGACAAATGAATAGGGCGAGTAGCGAGCTAGCGAGTGGAAAATAAATTTTCAATTTTGAAATATTACTCCAAGGACATTTTTGTCGTCTTTTATTGTTTTTTTTTCAGAAAACCGATGATGTATGTGTGTGTTTAATGTCTGCCAGTTGAAGCGTTTACGGAAATATTTATAGAATTTGATAGAGAGTCTCAATTTTATGAAATCGGATACACTGTGTCAGGGAATTAATGATCCACACAGCTCGAATATAGACTGGCGGCAGAGAAGCGGGCTTATGTAGGTACTCAGGACACATATGGAAGTTGGGCGCACGTGGCAATGTTTGTATTTTTTTCTATTTTTCTAGCTTGCCGCAAGGGAGAAACTTTATTGGAGGAGGACGACGACTACGAAAGGAATGACATCGACGACAGCAACGACCACCGAAAGAATAATAATGCACATGAATTTGATTGACGTTTTGAAATTTTTCATTCGCTATATGAAGAAAAATATACATTTTGTTTGTGTTTGGTTGTTGTTTTGCTTAAAAGACGGAAGACAGGAAGAAGACGTAGAATAAGTGGTTTTTCTGTATATGTAGTTTTATATAGTTGTAACTTGGTTTTGCAGAAAGAAGCCATATGGAAGAAGCCATCAGCCAGATGAAAAATGTTGTTTAATGTTTGCTGGTATATTATTTAGTGTTTTATGCCATCAGGAAGCCTTATACAGAAATTGTGAAAATAAAATCGAAAATTATATTAAGTTTTTTTTTTTTTGGGAGGGGGGGCAAAAAAGATATTATTGCATTTTGTTCATAAGTGGAATGTGTCGTTTGACATTTCACATTTCACATTAAAATTATGTACAGTATTTAGTTTGGGTGCAGTAATTTTTATTTTAGGGTCTCTTCATATTACAAAAGCAGTCTTTTTGAATAGTGAGTATGTTTTCAAAAATTCTTTACACGGGCATTACAGCCGATTTCCTTTCGGAGTCTTTCTTTTGACAGGCATTACACCGGTACTAGTTCTATATCAAGTACTTAAATTCTTCAGCTCTATACTAATTCTTGTTATTGGTTCTTGGTAATTTCTCAAAGTCAGCTTATACCTGGTAAGTATATCAGTTCCACGCGACTTGCAGTAAATACGAATCGCGTGGAACTGATTTGTAGACGATTGGTGGGAGATCAAAATGTTGTACAGAAATAGTCAAAGATTTGACCCACATCCGATACTCTTCACTGTTAATTTGTAGCTTCGCAGTTGCACGAAGAAGTTTCTGGAAGAAAGAAAGTATATGTTGGGTTATTGGACATAAGCTTCAATCTACTTATACTCCGTCGAAATTAAGAAAGCATGCGCTGCCGGCAAAATTACCAAAAAGGTAGCATAATGAATAAGGGCACTTGACTGGTAACACAAACGAACCTTGTTCTAATCCTAGTTCCCAGTAGATACAATATTTTTTGTTTTCTTTTACATTGAAGCTAATTAGTGCCTATTTGTTATAATGGATCAAGAATTTTTTTTTTTTTTTTGTGGGGCAACTTCAACCCCTTCGTTCCAATTTGATTTCAAAATTTTCGTTTTCGAAACTATATCAATTCGAAAAATGGTTAAATAAAAACTGATTTCCTTCATTTGCAGTTGTTTTTTTTTCAATATTTCTAAATATTAATCAAAATCCAGGAAATAGACTCCAAATTAATTTTTTATTAGTGTCTTTTTGCTCTTTAATAGATATAGAATAGAATTGACTTTTATTGAGTCAAAACAAAAGTATTATCTTCGAAATTTTTCCTAAGAGCATTTTGTTCCTCGAAATGGAATGATTTACTTAATAAAAAGATATTTCACCAAAAGATTCAAATAAATTAAATATTTTCCATTTAGTTGTAAGACCAAAACAAATCAATGATTGATTCCGAAAAAAAACTTATTACCCACAATTCGTACCCCAAACTCCCTCGCAAAAATAAAGTACTTTCCTGATGTTATTATGCCTAACCACCATTTCAAGAGAAAAACTAAAGATGAAGATTTGATCACTCATAACCAGGCGTGACTTTCAACTTCCATAAAAATTTATCCAAATTACCATTATCGACCATCATCGAATGCCAAACTGACTCTTCAACTCAGCTAATCACTGCTTTTAAACTGATGGGCCATTAATACTTAACATATCCTAGCTGCATGTAACCGTTCTATCTTAAGTTACTACTTACATCTTGCACCTTGAATTCTCATTTGAATACCGCAAATAATCTTATGAGTCGGTCGAACGAGTAGGTACGACGAGTTCGCGGCTTAAACGAACATCATTTCGTCTGGAAAAAGAAATTATTATGTGACACGGATATTATTGAAGAATTAACCAGACATTTAAATGGTCTTTCCTGAGGGCATATTGCGCAGTACATCAATCACATTGAGTAATAAAAATGATGATGAAAATGAAGAATGAATACCTACTCATCAGACAGAATTGGCTTCATTTTGAAACGTAACGAATTTTTCTTTAAGAACTTCTTAAAATACACTTGAAAAGAACTAAATTCGATAGTGATTTGTGATCTACTAAAAATTATTTATCTTTAATTAATATTTTTCTTTTTCAATCTTCATAAAAATTTAGAATGTTCGTAGTTTTTGGTAATAAAGTAAAAAAACTTCTGAATCAGAGAAAATTCTAGAAATATCAACAAATTCTGAAAGAAAAAAGAGAAAAAAATCCTCACAAGCAGATAAATATTTTTTTTTTTTTTGGTAAAAAAATTGCAAGTGTCCTTACAAAAAAATAAAAGTCAAGGACGAAATTTTTCAAAAAAATAAAAAAAATTCTAGGAAAACCACTTACCTGGGCTTACCACCACTAATTTATTGTTCAAATAAAATATTAGAACACACAGAAAAAAATCATAATTTCATATTCCATGCTGCTTAAGGATTCTTTAACAAAAATATTTATTTCATAGATGCAGGATTTTTCACAGTGGTATCTATTCAAAATTTTATTACTTGCGTGACCTTGAACCATCAGACAACGCAGTGTGGTACCCTTTTGTATAATCGGATAGTTTATCATAAATTTGTGTGGAAGGATGTCATTCTAAGGATAAAGGATCAAAATGCTCATAAATAATATTTTTATTGTCTTTCACTTTGACGTCTGCCCGTACCTACATACAAACAGACAACGACATGACCTGACCATTCAAACAATATATCCTTTTTGAAAAAAAATAAAAGATTTGTCTCTTATTGTCATTGTATTTATTTTTGCAAATCCGCTTTGTTGAAAAGGATTCAATAGATAGAAGCATCTGTGTGCAAGAGACTCAGACTGACATCAGCAACTGGATTTTTGGGACAATAATAATTTGCAAATTTAACTCCCGCCCAGGTAAGGGTATTTTGAAAATATTTGCAGCAATTAGCATTGTAAGGATTTTGCAAATATTCAAAAGGATTACGCCAAGGATTACAACAAATTAAAAACGAGAAACAAGAATGATTAATGAATTATCTAGTTTTTCAAATCATTAAGAAACAAAAACACAAAAAATATCAGCTTATTTTAATATCGTTGGTCCTTGCAGTACTTAAGCAGTAAAAAGGACGAAGAAAAAAATACCATTCAAGAGTTTTAAAATCCCAGACACTATTCAGAGAGGAAATCCTTTTTATTTTATTTAGTTGAATTTTGTTCAGCTTACCTTCTGAAAGTCATAATTAACCCAGGACTTTTTGAAGCGTAGAAGGATATGCAGAGTTCCGCCTTAAAAACACCATCTTAGAAAGAATAAAAGCAAAGTAATTAACAAAAAAAAACGATAAAGAAGAAGAAAAAAAAAATTAAGAAATAATATCATTCTTTTGCTTTTCTTTCTGGTTTTGATCCTTTTTACTGTGGTGTGGCTCTAACGTTTTTTCACGATTCCTTGAGGCAAACGCAATCGCGTTCTTAGTGAAATTAGATTTCTTTTTTCTCTACAGATGCTGGCTGGAGCTTGAAGTACGAGTAATAACTTAAGACAAGCAAAAAAAAAAAAAGAAAAGTCCAGAAGGTGGGTTTTGCTTGAAAAAGGACTTTCATAAAGGTGTTCAGAAGTGTGTTTGTGTGTGTGACTGACCAACAAAGAAGTAATTTCTTATCCCTTTTGTTTTTTTTTTACTTCTGCACTTTCTATGTCGAGATAAAGAAAGTTATTTCAAGCTGATTAAGCTTTAATTACGAAAATCTTCTTTTGCCAGCCATTTGTGATTTTTTTTCTTCATTTTCTTCTTCGAGCGGTTCTTGTGAAAATGGTACCGGGCTAAGTTTTTTTTTTTTGTTTGAAAGACCAAATGAAAGTATATAATAATACCTACATCGCATTTATAGGGATTTTGTCTTCTACTTTTATAATTTTTCTTACAATATTGCGATCCTAATGACGTGGAAAGTTTTTATTTGAAGAAATAAATTAAAATGAGAAAAAATCTTCGAAATAAAAAGAACTACCTCAGAAATTTAAAGAAATATTTAGATAAAATCCATTGAGATGTTAGATTTTCAAAAGTTTAAATAAAAGAATGAAATACAAATTCTGACCTAATTGTTTCTTTTATAAATTTTGTTTACCTAAATTTTACAATCGAAACTTTACTGCCTGGTTGACATTCGTTTTGGTGCCGATTTTGATTTTGTCAATGTATTTATTGACTGTTTAAGTTTTTTTGAAAATCTCTTAAATCCTAATCCACGGTGCGTTGCAGTGCTGAAGAAGTAGAACGATTAGCACAAAGTTCTGCAAAGTTCAGGGTCATGTTAATTTTCAGTTTTGTTCCTTACAAGATTTTTTTAAACTACTACACCGCCACCGAAGGTCTAGTTTTGATTCCCAGCCTATGACACCTTGATTTTTTTTCAGGGCTACTATACTGCCTCTTGGTAGGGGTGGGCAAATTGATGGTTTCTGACTGAAAAAGCAGGTCTTATTTAGAAGGCTGATAGACTTCGGTTTATCGCGCAAACATTAAAACGTGAAGATCACTATTCGTGTTGCCCGCTGACAAGAGCAAGCTGATGCGTTAAACCTGATTTTAGAACTGATTTGACTTGCTTGCGTATCAGTGGAATCATTCGAAGTGTGACTACTTGTCTTATCAACATACTTAGGATGACATGACTATTCAGTGAAGATTCAGGCGCGCAGCACCACAAAAGTGAAACTGCTGATAAAACAGAAGGGTCCTGAGAATAGTATGCGTGGAGCTTGTTAGCAGAATGGATGCTGTATTCGACGAAACAAGGCGTTACATTTTCTAATTAGGTTAATACAGCGAAGAGAAAAACAAAAGTCTACTCGATTTTTAAAAAATAAAACTTACCACGGGGTAGGTACTGGGAGACCGACTATTAAAGTCTATGATGGAAGTAGTACCCTGTACCCAGTACAATGAGGATGGATCTTTGGATGCATCGGCATCATGGTGGTTGTACGGTTGATAACCAAGTCGATAGCTGTTGAACTGATTAACACCGCAGTATATAGATAGAAAAAATACATATCAATCCTTTGTTTTAGTTATTTATATTGAATTGAAGGCAAGTTCTTGAACTGTAGGTCATTGGCGTTGACAAACTTCTCTTGAACAAAAGTTCTTCAGTTGCATGTTAGTTGCAAGACAAACTTCTCATATTCAGATTTTACATTCTGCCTCTTCCGAAAATTTGACAAATTCTCCAATATTAATGGTTTTCAAAAACAGTGCATCTCAGTTAGTTTTTCGGACAAAATCGTAGGTTTCCTCTATTTTTGTTTACTACACGCACACCAGGAAATGGTTGAGAGTGTCAGACACTAGCCCTTGGTTCTTCGTGAGCCAGCCGTGCCACAATATTTATTTATTTATATAACCCCTTGGCTCCATCTAAACTCCTGATGATTTTTGTCACTCAAAATGCATTGTTTAGGAACTTCAAATAGATAAGTGTTGTGACATCAGGAAACGTAAAACTTCTCCCAATTTATTTCTCCATTATGCACTTGCAAGCAATATTTTTTTGTTCATTTAAACAAATTTCCTTTTCAGTGGAAACTTTCAACTGTTTCATTATTTCCACATAACCGTCCAAGGTCAATCAACCAGATACATTCTATAAACCGAAGACACCATCAACACCTTGCCTTAAATCTTGTTTAACTTGCATCGTGTTACCACCTTTTAAACATGATTTATTGCATTGCAATTTGTTGACATGTCTGGCAATAAAAATATTCCAAAACACCCATAAACGACCACCATTTGTCATCCCAAAACCAAAAGAGGCCATTTAGCATCCATAATGCGCGAAGACAAATCACCAATTTGTCATAACTCACACCTTTTTGTGCTGACAGGAAGACCCAAACCATATCCCGCCAATGATCATAAAAATTCATAACAATTAATTTCAAAAAAACCAACACCCAGTTTATCATTGAACAAACAAAAAAAAAAAAGAACCGATGAAAACTGACTTGTAAGATTGAAGATATATTTTATATTCCTTGCAACAATGACTTGTAGCACTCCTTCCACACTCTCACAGAGCATCATAATGAAATATGATGTTTAATAAAGCCACTCAAAGGCTGCGTGCCATCAGTCAGCAATCGATTAATCATCACACATATTAACCCCTTCAGCGAGTGTTAAACACCGTCAATTAGTTAAGTGTCGGTTGTTAAAATTTTCAAAATATTTTTTGACACCCACTATATTTTCGACTATACCTACTCGACTCGTGCACTAATAGGGCCATTGAAGTTGATAATGGAACGCGAGTATTTGAAACGCCCCATTAGCTGTTGAAGGCTCATCGAGTTCCAATGTTGCACACAGGTATACTCACGAAAATACTCCTTTTTTTTTTTTGGTTTTTGTTGGGAGTTGAGGGGAGCCCAGGATAGAATTGCTGCAGCATCCTTCGACAATTCATCATGAAAAAGTGGAATTTTTAACTCATTCGATGGATTATTTTTTTTTTTTTTTTTTTTGGGGAGTTGTAAACAGTCTTAAGAAACAGTGGCATCGGTATAACCTCACGCTCTCAACGAGCAGGTGACAAAACGATTTTTCACCGCACACTCACTCACTCATCATTCTTCACACAAAGTGAATCGTTTCTTTTAAAATTCCACAAAATTAATTGGACAGAACCAAAACGAAAATCCACATCCACACACCTAATAACGAAAACGACCCGAAAAAAGTATCCAAGGGATTATGTCAGGTCAATTAATTAACGAAATGATGGAGGAGGTGGTCGTTGTGTTTTTTTTTTTTTATTATTTCGGCACCAAGAGTCTCTGTCTGTCTATACTGTATGGCCATTTCCGATAAGAGACTTTGGATTTAATTTTCCATAAATTCATTTTCCACCACCAACACCTCTAAATTGAGTTCTCTTCTATTTTTAAAAAATTTAAAATTATTGGAAAATTACATTATATGGGTAGTCTGCTAGCTAGCTGATGCAGATTGAGCGTGCATAATGGCAGCAAAGTAAAAATAAACACAAATTTTCCAAACGTGCATTAGGGTCGAGTCGAGACTCGCGAGACATAAGCAGAAGAAGAAGAAGAAGAAGAATACAAAAATATTCATATAATTTGATATTTTTTGGAGAAATTTATGAACTTAGAAGACCAAAATGAAGGTATTCAAACATTTATTTATTACAGATATCCAAATTTTGTGTTAAGATGTTAAGTTTTTGTTTGTCGGGTATAATTTTTTTTTTTGGAAAATGCATATACCTAAGCATATGGCAGTGAATGGCTATTATGGAGAAAAAAGATAAATAGTTGATGGAGCTTTTCGACTGAATTAGTGTAAACACAACACGCGGATGGGAAATTAATGTTTCTTATTTTTTTTTTTTTTTTTGGTTGTTGGTGTTTTTGTCGAATTTAAAGGGAAATTCATCGGTGATATTATTACATGTTGATAGGGTCTGTGATGGCACGAACAAACTATATGGAAATAAGAGATTCTCGGTTAATAGATTTATGTTTTAAGATAATGTTTGAATTATAATAGAGATATATTTGATTTTGAGGAGGGGAAGAGAGGGGATTTTAAAATTGGATGAAGATGCTCACCTAAACTTAATGAATGTTTTTGTTGAAATGCTTAGGTTCTTGTCTTGAACAGTTTTTTGGGCAATTTGTAGGAGAACATAAAATATTGGCAAGAAACCGAACTAATTTTGACGTCATTAATAAAATTTTGTACAAACTTTAATTATACATTACAAAACAATTGAGAAAAAGTCTTTGTCAATCGAGAAGGTCGTAATTTGATGAAACTATCACCTCCCTCCTACTTTTCGCCTTAGGAAGCGGCTAGAAACAAAGTCAATAAGAATATTTCGGAACTTTTTATGCGTTTCTGGGGGGTACAATCTGACTCATGAAGAATTGCCATCATATACAATTCAGAAATTTATACTAGACGCTATCTTCCATAGGGTAAAAGTGTGACCAACTCAATAGAAATTCAAATTATTTGAATATATTTTATGGTTTTGACCGATTTCGGGATCTCTCCGATCTGGGTTCCAGGTCATAGTGGTTTTGAAGGAAATAAACAAGCTAATGAACTGGCTACGAAGGATCAGCCCATTGCTACATGACTCACATGAAGAAAGGTTATATATTCCTCAAGGAGTTGTGAATCAAATAGCAGGTGGAGCAATTTGAAAAACTGTGTTCTGGGTATTACGAAAATTATGGAAAACTTGTAATTCAAACCGAAAAAAACTACCTGATTTGAGGGCCCAGGCGATACATACCCAGATTCATTACTATCTGTACGAGGGGATCATGCGGTAAAACTTGGCATCAGCCATAACTTCATCTTTCGTAGTTGCGAAGACCGTCTTTAAAAAAATAATAAATAATCTTCCCAGAATAAGAACGGAATTGCTTGGAAAAGCCTTCTATGAATACCTCGACTAACTTTCCGAATTGAAGATCAAAGATATGATCTCTTTTCTTTACACTGCGAAATGGCTAAAGGGCTTACATTGGTCGTTAACGAATTAATCTAAACACTCATTGCATTGCGAGACAGCAGGCTAAGGTTTGTAAAAGGATCCAATTTTTTTAGCGGCCGGATGATCACTAAGCTTGATAGTTTTCTCGCACCATCAATAGTCAACGAGCTCCTCGGGTTCGGAAAGGGGGTTCATTCCAATGCAGTATCTATTCAGCAGCAACCCCCAGAGGTTTCAAACCTTCACGACCAGTATGTTCTAGAGTCTAGACCATAACAAAGAATATATTAGGGCGTTTTACCTTAAATCCTTAACCCTTTTAATGAATCACAAGCTAACACGAGTTAGGTATCAAAATGTAAACCAGTGACGGACTAATCTTTATTTAAGAAGCCCCGTGGGCAAGTTAAATGAGTCCCCTGCGTTGGAGTGATAACATCGTGATGTTTTTGTGGTCTTACTTTATTTGTTAGGTAAATAATCAAAATCCCGAAAACCCAAAATCCAGGAAACCCAAAATTAGTCAAAGAAAAACGTTTTTTTTTTTTTTTTATTTGTGAAATGATTTTTGTTGTGCTTTTAATTTGTTAAATGCTTTTTTTGTTATTGTTTTATAAAACTTTCAAAATTGGAGCATTGACATATTTTGGTAATTTTTTTCAAATTTAATTACGGGATATTGGCCTTTTTGGATTTTGGGTTTTCGGGATTTGAGCTTTCGGCATTCTGGGTTAGCGGAATTCTGGATTTTTAGGATTTTGGGTTTTCGGGATTCCGTATTTTTGGAATTTTGGGTTTTCTGTATTATGAGTTTTCGGAATTTTTGGGATTTTGGGTTTATTGGATTTTGGATTTCAGAATTCTGTCCATCTCCCTACCATAGCTAGTCCTGTCAAAAGTTCTTCAACTTCATTTATAGAACGGTTTTGGTAACTCTTTTTAAAAATAAGCTCGAACTGTCCAGAGAATTTTTTTGGTGTAGGTCCATATAAATATCAAATTCAGAGAACTTTGCTTTTCTCAAAAACGACTTCAATGATTTCTTTAAAAAAGTCATGTCTATCATAAACAAAAACGTTTGTCTTGTTATATTAGCTGAAATATTATATCGTTGGCCAACAAAAGTCGAAGTCACCATTGATATTATTGTATGAGGTCATAGTACCATCACCGCACCGGAGAAAAGGGTCTGATTAAATGCAGCTCAAGCCTTAAAGTTGCTCTAATTCAACAATGAACATAACTCATTAATTAATACTTGCCACCTTTGCATGTAAATCTTATTCAGTTCCTTATAAAATAATGCCGGTTGATGATTGTGAACTCTTTCCACAAAATTAAAAAAAAAAAACTCACACCGCAAGCTCTAAGTTGGCACAATAATCTGAATTTGAAAAATGATTATCTGACGATGGGGTCGGTGTCGGTGGCCGTAACGTAACAACTCCACCTGACTCCACACAACACATAACTTCCTTGTGTCCATCCGGTGCGGTAGTGGTAATCGTAATATGCATATTCGCATGGTTGATGAATTCAGCGGGCAGAATTACGGAACTCTGTCGAGGTACTGAAATCGCCAGTGGCTCACAATGGTCACAACGTGTAACATTTACTTACAACATGTGAGTGTTAGAGTGTTGCAAACAAAATTTTACATGAATTTGTACTTTAGTGGGTGCTGTTGCTGTTGCTGCTGCGATGGGTGAAAATAGACAATAGGTAATTTGGTCGTTCTGCTGGTATGAGATTTTCAAGCCCTAACTACCCAACTTAACCTATATTAAGTTGTAAATATTGTGAGAAATCAAATTTTCGAAATAATGCTGGCTGAAAAGGCAAAGGGAACATGTGCGGGGATTCAAAATGAACATGAACATCCATCAGATGTCATGTAAATAAAATTACAAAAAAAAAAAAAAAAACATATCACTTCGTTCCGCTTATGGACGATGACATAAATTTTATTGCAAATTGCATTTAACACTCAATCTGAAAATTCAGGCTGCTTAAAAAATGAAAAACAAATATTTTTTCGAATGTTCACCTATAGCCTAGTCCTAAAGCGTATACTGATTCTAATGCATTTTTCTGTGTAGTTTTTTTTCTTGTAATCATTTTTCATTTTGATTTCCTAGCCGTTTGCTGTTTTATTGGTGAACCTGGGGTATATTTACATCTGTGATTTTTGGCTATTGCAGAACACACGACAAAGTTAATTAATGGTTTTTTTTTACTTTGTATCCCGTCTCAGTCCCAATGGTAAAGAGTCAGACTTAAATGACTTTTTAATATAATCACTCAGGAAATAAATGAAAAATTGTTTTTTGATTTATTTACATACAGACACAGACGCAAACACATACATAAACCTTAAATCTAAAGTCACTTGGGATCAAAGCTGTTCATGTTCTACTGAACCTATTTACGTGTACTCTTTGATGGTTTCTTCCTTTTTATTGTTTAATTCAATGCAAGTGACGACTCATGCCAAAAAAAGGGACTCTAATGATAAATTGTTTTCTGAATTTGGTGACAGAAAGGACTTAATTGCGTTTAGTTTTAGGACTTATAAAGGGTAAGTAATTGTTTTCAAAAATTCACTGATATTTTATTTGTTTTAAAATTAAAAACAAAAAATAACTGATTGGAGTCAAAAACTTTGTTAATAGAGATTCTGTACCGAAAAGTAATTTAAGAAAAAATAATATAAGTTTACTATCATAATGTTTTTAAAAATTACAGCTAAATAAAATACATATAACAGTGAAGGAAAAACCAAATAAGAATCACTTTAAATCTAAGTTAAATGTTAGCAATTTGGGTCCAAAAACGGAAATTTTAACATCAAAAACGTTTCCACTTTGAATACAAAAAAGTGAACAAAAAAAATCATGGCCATCACCAGTATACGAACCTGTGGAGCTTGAGTTACCAGCTGACAGTCTTACATATTGTGATTTTATTTTGGGGATTATGTCTTGGAGAAAACGTCAATATTACTAGCCAACCTAGTACTCGAATTTCGAGTGCCAATTTATTATTAAATTTTTTTCTTCAAAAAATCACTGATAGGTGTCTGAACTGAAATTTGTATGGTGTCAATTATACGTCCCTTTTATCAATAGATGTCGCTAGTGCATGTGTGTATTCTTTTTCACTTTTTCCCGAATGTATTTAACGCTTAATGTTTCCAAATATTATTGCAAGAGCCCAACTACTTAAAAAACGTATTTTTTTGCAAATTTTAACTCACAATTTCGGTGTAAATATTTGAATAATTTATAGTCACTTCAAAACTTACAAAGATTCTGTAAATATCGATGTGCATTTCTTATAAACATGAAAAAATATTTAGACGCATTTATTTTCATTAATAAAAACTAAAGCTAGGCAGTAATTTTGCTTAAAAGTACAAAATAATAATTTTAGCCCTTCAAAAAACGACTAACAACAGAAGTGTGAATAAGGTTTTACAAACACAAATGATTGTTTTTTTTATGGGTCATCTATTTATTGAGATTGTGTCCCGAAAATATCAAGCATTTTCGACACTACGAGTATTTTTCAAAATTGGCTTTTGGTGCGCTAGAACCCTACTTCATTCCTTTGTCGTACTGAAAAATTTATAATGTACAGGTCGTTTCGTCCTATGGAAAACTAAATACAAACTTGCTCACAAAATTAAATTAGATTAGAAAATTTTACTGTTGAAAAATTCATAAGCAATGGGTTGGAATGAATACCATTTGCTTACTTTCAAAATCGATAATAAAATTAAATTTTATATTATTTCCCTCATAAAATTTTAATTATCAATACAGTTACCGTGCGTCTGACATCTTACTACACTTTATTGATATTTTCCCATTTATCTGAATAATTTATACAAATTTTGCTTCGCTACATAAATTATCTCATACAACAACCATATGCACTTCGTGTTGGCGCACACAAGTCAAACGCGTGTCTCTCTGAATTCTTCAATTTTTCCAAAATTTCCTTTTACTTTTACAGTATTTTTGAGAATTAAAATTGTGTTTTTGAAATTCCAACGCATTTGGTGCAAGTCATTTGATGATGTGCAATAAATTTCATAAATACCCTCATTACAGCTTCATATGTGTGTGATGATGCCATCTCCCACCCCAGTTTTTCACTCGTATCTAAAACATCAGCATGATGCCAACAGCTCTAAATCTGAAAATATCCAAAAACCAATTTAAATAACATCAATGACACAATCGATTGCTGGCGGCATGCAACGGGCGTCGCACGGGCTGTCCTTTTATACGAGGTTCGATATACTGTTGTTAGAGGTTACATTTTCCAAAAATGTTTAATGACCATTTAAATTTGAAAATTTTTTCAATGCCACCGTTAATATGTGTAAGGTCCTTGATCTGATGCTGCAATGCAAGCCGCCCCCTTCTCCAAAGCACAAATTTTCTATATACGAATGTAATGTGATGTGTTCATTTTTGAACCCATATCTCCTGTAACAATGACATTCGGTCGGGGGGGAATATTAGACTGTCAAGGGCTAAAAACACTCATAAATAATGTGGTTCTTGGGTGATTTGATGTCAGGGAATGCCATTTAACACCAGTGAAGTGCATATGATGTATAATTTCCATGTGCGCAGAAGTTTAAAGATCGAACAGGATCATATTTTATTGCAGGAGGATAAGAGACAAACCAAAGTAATATTTTCAAAATTTTTGGTTAAACTGGGGTGGAGCGCGGATGTTATAAGTGGAGAAGGAAGCTTAGGGGGATAAAATCATGTAATTTTATAGATTCAAAATATCAAAAAGTATAACTCAGAAGGCTGTGTATAAGAAAAATAAGGGAAACAGATATTCAAGCACATAATTTACTGTAAAAAGTGAATTCTTGAACCTTAAGAGCAGTCTAAATGTAGGTGTCAACAGAAAAAAATGCATTAAACCCAATAAAAGGCTAAGGAATATCGCTCCGATGGTTCTGCTTCGTTGGAATTGATGATCTTATCGATTTCCGCTGTGTCCAGCTAAGCCCGGCATACACAGAGAAATATAAAAACAAGTAAGAAATCTTAATAAAATGTAGTAGAGTAATCGCTTATATCAGGTTCGATCCCCGTTATGATCCATTTTCACTTGCTCTTTAGGGCAAGTATTGGGTTCATGTCCAAACAAAAATTGAAGTTGTAATCAAAACTAACATTACGATGATGAAGAAGACAAGAGAGTGGTTTTCGTCATGCCGTCCATTGGCGTCGGTCTGTGCGTCTGTGCGTCTATACGTCCATTTGTACACATTTTCACTGCCCAAACGCGTGAACAGACTTTCTTCAAATTTGGTAGAGATGATTTTAATGTAATTTCGAAAGTTTTTTTTTGTTTTTGAATATCATATACGAGTACCTCCCAGTATACAACATTTTAGAGTAGTTATTCGAGTTTTCTCGAAAACGGATTTAACGATTTTGATTGAACTTTTTGATATGATTTCAATAAAATCTTCTTGTACTTTTCATATAAAAAAAAAATAAGAATCACACTTTTGTATGGAGGGTACTACAAATTTGGATTTTTATTTAAAATGTTTCAATGAGAATTAATATTGATTTTCAAAATAATGGAATCCAAGAAACTGAATATCTTTAAAATCTATCGTAATAATTACTATTTTTAAATTGTGTATGCGAAAAAAAAACTTAAAATATTGATTTTTACCATACATTTTGAGAATAAAGTATTCCGATCTTTTGCTTTTTTAGTAGGTTCTTTTATGAAAAGTAGTTTTATTCAAAATGGCTGAGATTTGAACCTTAAAATGAAGATCTATTAATAAAAAATTATCGTTAATTTTAGTTTATTATCGTTAATTTTGAAAAAAAAAAATGATTTTTTGTGTAGGTATTTTGATTTTTTTTTTCAAAGTTTTATGTAACGTAGTACTATTTATGTTTTGTCTTAAAAAACAGACTACCACATTTTAGTCTTAAAATATCGTAAAACTTTGAAAAAAAATCAGTTTGAAAAAATATTTATAACAAATAAAACTATTATTTTTGGATTTTTTTTTCAAAAACTTAACCATCTCTAGTTTCTACATTCTGACTAAAAATTAGTAAATGCATTGAGTATTAAAAACAAAATAGTGCTTGAGAAGATTTCATGACCCTGTGACCCCTAGCCGCAATATACGCCACTGCATGAAACTACATAAGTGCTTAGTTTGAATAGTAGGACACACAAAATAAACTCTGAAAATAAGTATTAAAGTTGCTAAAAAAAAAAAAATTAAAATGATGTCCCTGAAAAAATGATAGGTAAACCTCCTTACGATTTAATTTTTCTTGAAAAGTATGAATTATATACGCGTTCAAAAATCACAATCATATTTCAAATTTGAATTCGTTAAAGCCTGGAACTTTGGACTCATCTACTACCATCATTTTACTGTAAATAAAATCTTCAACGTCCTCGCCATATAATGATATACTCGTCTAATATTTATTTCCGAAGTAAAATACGATCCAATTTCACCTCATAAATAAAGTTCAAGACTTCAGGAGTAGGTATATAGAATTCAATAAACTCGCATTCATCGAAGAATTAAAAATAATATCCACAATAAAATATGCAAATAACCCAATACCTCTGAATATGCGTCAACAATATTATACAGAACTTTGTTAATGTTCAAAAAAAAAAAAAAAATTAATGTGGCCCCGCTATCGCATGAGTTCAAATGACACATTTGGTCGTCTTCATAGATAATAGAATGACATACCTTCATGGGTTTCAAATGCAAATTTTTACAAAACAAAAAAAAAAATAAACGTAAAAACAAAAATTAAAACAAAATATATATCAACACTGAAAACAATTTATTTTTATAGCTACCATAATATTCAACAAAATTGTAATTTCAAATTTCCTGTGCCCCCCTTTTAGTTGTCGATGTCGGTGTCGGTTTCGGGGTTCGTCACACGGAGACTTTTTTTTTTTTGTGTATTTGGAGTATGAGAAATTTCAAATGCTCGGGTAGAAAAATATATATCGCTCGAACGTGACTTGAATCTTATTACCGGGTCAATGAAAGTCATAACGAACCAACACGTTGGCGATTGTTAATGCATAAAAATGGCTGAAAGTACCCACCTCTCTTCAATACTGGGGGCAGGAACACCAACTATCGTCGAACAAAGTATTACAGAAAAATTAACATAAAAAATAAATTACCCCTAAATGTTGGAATTGCCCAAAAATATCATAAATACAACAGCGCTGCTGGCCGCCGACATGATGACTTCAAAATTGCAAAAACAAAAAAAAACATTAGATACACTTAAATTTTTTAATGTCCCATAAAGTCGATAAGTAATGGATGATGTCGAGGTACATTCGATAAATTTAATTAAAAATCGAAAAGAATACACATTCTTTTAATCAAGCTTTCGATTGTTCTTCTAGAAATCCTAGGGCCTCTAGCTTCATCATGAGTGATGATGATGATGATGGGAAGGAACACCAAAGAGTGAGGTTATAGAAAATTCCAATGAAAATCCATGTGTCACTCAGAGCAGCACAGGCTGGCCCGTGCCAAGTAAGGGTTGTCAACACCCCTGTTTCACAATGGATTTGTTTTTACCTCTCCATAGCCATACATAAATCCAGATATAGAAGGACAATAAAAAGTATCTGACCACCGGTCAACACACATATAGGGGGCACCCCCGCCTCGAGGACTCACACAATAGGAAAATCTTTTAATTTTCCAATTGAATCGGATTTTTAACGCCCACAACAATTTGTAATGGTCTTCGTTGTCGTTTGGGTTTATATTGAATGGAAATAAAGAAAAAAAAAAAAATATAATAATAAAAGAATTAGATAGTAAAGGTGATCGAAGGATTTTGTTGGGCACGCGTGTGCGGGTGTATACCTACTCGTAGTCTCCGATAGATACTACTTGTCCATCATCAGGGTGCTAGCTGTAGCGATGTAGCACTGATGTGTTGATGCTGGCCGCCAGGAGCTGGCTATTCTTTCATTTTTATGTGTTTAATCCAATAAAGATTGTTCCATTGTCATTTCGTGTGAATTATGTGTCCAATTGTTTATTTTGTTGATTGAGACTTGTGGTCAGCAGATGTTTTGTGATAAATGTGTTTGTCGGGCACAAATACAAGGGTTGAAAAATAAAATCAAATCCAGCTTATAGGGAACAAAAATTAAGAGAATTTTTTTCGATAAACTCAGCAACGTCTGCAAATTATAAAAATTTCTACCGAAATTCGGAGTCGATAACAGCGACTTTAAGAGCGTTAACAAAAATTTTCAGTCGTAATTCTCGCCCTATTAGACAGCCAATAACAAATTTAGTGCAAAAACTTGAGTCTATATATTCGTTGTGTGATGTTGCCGTGCCAGTGAGACAACGGGTTGGTCGAAGTGTCAAAAATATCCGTAAAAAACGACACAAAACAGTCAATTTCAAGGCGTTCTCATGAATGTGGCATCGCTCAGATCGCATTATGGTTTACACCCATACAAGATCAAGCTGACTCAAGAAATGAAGCCGATGGACCATTTTGAAGCGACGTACGTTCTCCGATTGGGCTCTGGAAAGATTCGCCAAGATGATGAATTTTATCGCGAAATCATCTTTAGTGACGAAGCTTATTTTTTGCTCAATGGGTTTGTCAATTAACAAAATATGCGTTACTGGTCTGGTGAAAATCCACATTTGCTTCAAAAAACACCACTTCATGAACAAAAAATAACTGTTTGGTGCGGTTTGCATGCCGGCGGCGCGGCGGTGCGGCGCGCGGCGTGATTGGGCCATATTGTCTCTACGACGATAATGATCGCCTCGTTTCTGTGAATGGCCAGCGTTATCGCGTCATGATAACTGATTATTTTTGGCACGATTTGGAAGATATGGACCTCGACGACATGTTTTTTCAAGAGGATGGTGCCACAAGCCACACAGCACACCTTACAATCGAATTATTGAAGAGTAAGTTTAATGAGCGTGTTATTTCAAGAAATGAGCCAGTAAATTGGATTCAATTGGATCAGGCGATTTAATGCCTCTAGAACGCGAAATAGCGGCCGTTTCGGCAGAAATGTGTGGCCTAGTAGTCGAAAACTGGGTCCAACGAATCGACCGCTGCAAAAGTGTCCGCGGTGGCCATATGAACGAAGTCGAGTTCCATTCATTAATGTTTTGATTGTACTTCAAACCAATAATAAAACTTTTGAAATATCTCAAACAGTTTGCGTTTTATTCAAAAAAACAAAAATTGTCGGGTCCTTATTGGAAACCCTATGTTTTAGAGTTATATGTAACTTTTTGAAAGAAAAAACTGTTTCTTTTTAAATAATAACCTCGATTTTACAAAAAAATGCAAGTTTTTCAGATATAAATTGTGAAAAACTCTAAGGTATAGTATTTTTTTCTAAAAAAGGGAGCATAATTCCAAATTAGGGCTAATTCGCGCCTGTGGGAGTGTCCTCATCAGTTAACCCATGAATCAGATATCAAGCTCTATTTTTCCTATTAAAAAGAAATGAATTATGTTCTAAATGAAAAGTTTCTTTGCCCTTATGAACCTCTTTCCTTCTAGGTTTTGTTGACAAAAAAAAAACCTTAAATAAAAAAAAAAATAAACAAATCAATTCTAACAATAAAACCTTTTAACTGACTGACATTTATTTCAATGACAAGACCCTTAAAACTAAGAGTTATATTCAATGGCAAGTCATAAAATTCGACTTGTTTTTTGTGTGACAACCATTCTTTCTTTCGTCGTAGCGTCGTCGTTGGAGTGTCACCAAAAGCCTTCTATACCAACCAAATCACCTATAAGCTATAAGCACATCAGCGCGTATTTTGTGCCTTCGGCTGAGTAATAATTCTGATTAAGGATTCCTATAGCCCATACAGAGTTAAGTTGGAAGGGGAAGAGGTGGGTTGATCTCCAGTTCGACCAGCCGGTCCATTCTGCTCCACCACCATCATGATGATCAACCATCCTTCTGTGAGAGTTGGATAATGATCACAATATTGCATCCACACAGAATTCCCTGAGGGCAACCTCGCGGACTTGGTCATTGTGAAGATGATATGGGGATTGGACACTGTGGGGGGGAAGATTCTGTGTCTCCATCACCATCATTGGAAATTGTTGGCACATATTTCCGAGCCAGACAGTGCGGCGTCGTTTGTTGAGAACTCTCTGTCTCTTACATGTGTATACGTACGCGCATTGTGCAGGTCCAAACTCCAATTTCAACTCCAAAGTCTCTGTGACTGTGACTCGCTGGCTGATGATGGTCACTTTATGGGCTGCTAGATTTTCCTTTCGTTTTCTGTATCGATTCCGATATACTCGTTTTCTGTAATGTAGCTTGTCCGCCGTGTCTTCTTTTCTTCTCAAAAACACAACATTTATGTGTTTATAGTTTTTTTACTTGTCATTGTTGTTGTTGTTGTTGTTGAGTTTTTTTGTTCTTCTGTGTCATTATGGACTATCATCATCATCATCATCAACTGGTCGGCCATTATTCCATCTGAGAGTTTTGTTATGTGTGTGACACTCTGTCGTCAGCACCAAGATAGAGAGAGAGAGGGACTTTGAATAATTTCATTTCGTCGAGTTTGGAATTTCTAATAAATTTTATTACTAGCCCACAACTTGAATCGACAGACATCACACACAATCATCCAGGATTCACGACTGGAGAAGAGTTTCATGAGTGGAATTCCTGTGGTGTTCAACGGATATTCGAGGTAATAATTTTCGGGAAATTTAAAAGGACATTCAAGAATGAGTTAACTTTAGGTATATCTTACTCCTTATTGTGTTCAGCTGCTAGCGTGGGAATGATCAAAGTTGGATTAAGAATTGTCATTGTTTTAGTCCTGTCCGATGTGACAACACAGTGATCTTCTTCCAATTGAGTGCTGCACATGCGTATATGCCCATCTCCTACCTGTTATCGCAATTCCGAATGTGATAAATTTATGTGCATATGCCATGGAGGAATTTTAAGGTAAGAAAATTAACTTGCAACAAAGTAAACATTATGTTCTATTGTGAGCCTTGTTAGTCTGTAAGTGATCCTTCTGAATCGTTAACAGTATATTCTTAATAATTACAAAGCATGCATCATAACTTTTTGGTTTATTAAAAAAACGAAAATATTAATATTGCCAGACAAAAGTGAAAAATATGGAAAAAAAATAAAGTTAAAACTGAAAAGCTTCGAATGTGGTAACCCCGTTCTACTGAAAAAAACACTTAAATAATTCTTTTCTAAACAAAATACCTAGTAAAGGCTTTTCCAATAAGAGATGTTATTTTGATATTCAAAGAAAAATGGCATTTTTGGAGATAAATGATCGAATGTTTATTTCATTATAAAGAGGAAGATATGCCGTTAATAATGGAACACAACATCAGCCAAATGGCCGCCAAGACCACGCTTACAGGACCATATCCTTTTCTTGAAATTTTCCATAACCAAATCGCAAAGTGACTGCCCTATGTCCTCGATAGCCTCACGAATTTCATCTTTGAGGTCTTGAATCGACGCTGGGCTGTTGGCGTAGACCTTATCTTTCACGTGGCCCCAAAGGAAGAAGTCGCAAGGTGTTAAATCACAAGATATCGGTGGCCAATTGTGATCACCTCTTCGAGAGATAACACGGTCCGGAAACTTTTCCCGTAAAAGATCGATGGTTTCATTGCTTGGCTGGCACGTAGCGCCGTCTTGTTGAAAGTAAACGTTGTCCAGATCAATACCATCCAATTCAGGCCATAAAAAATCATTAATCATCTCTCGATAGCGCAATCCATTGACCGTAACTGTTGCTCCAGCCTCATTTTCGAAAAAGTAAGGTCCAATGACCCCGCGGGACCATAAACCGCACCAAACAGTCACGCGTTGAGGATGGAGAGGCTTTTCAACAATAACTCTTGGGTTTTCCGAGCCCCAGATGCGACAGTTTTGCTTGTTGACGTAGCCTCCGAGGTGGAAATGGGCCTCATCAGTCAAGATGATTTTTCGATGAAATTTAGGTTCATTTTCATGCATTTCAAGGACCCAATCAGCAAAGACACGACGTTGTTGATGATCAGCTGGCTTGAGTTCTTGTGTTAACTGAACTTTATAAGCCTTAAGACCCAAGTCTTTATGCAAAATACGGTGTAATGACGTTTGTGGAATGCCTAATTCCAAAGAACGACGAGGAATGGACAAACCTGGGTTTTCTTCAACACTTTGGGCTACAACAGCAATATTCTCAGTTGTTCTTGAGCGACGTGCACGGGTTTTATTCTTCACATCACTTACTTGTCCCAACAGCTCGAATTTGTCCACCAATTTCTGTATTGCGGTCCGACAAGGTGCTTCACGACGACCCAAAAATGTTTTAGTTTTACGAAACGTCTCTGCCAAATTTTCACCATTTTTATAGTGAATTTTAATAATTTCAATGCGTTGTTGAAGCGTGTATCGTTCCATTTTTATTAATAGCGTAGTTTCTACTTGTCAAATGTCAAAAAATGACAGCTTCAAAAATGACAACTACCGAAATAGCGGGCTATTCAAAATAACACCTCTTATTGGAAAAGCCTTTATTAAATTGAATGGAGTTAATGGCTAAAATTTACATCAAATTTTATGGGGATAAGTATACGGTAACCCTATTTGAATGCAAAAAAACACTACAAACACTCATTTTTCTGTCAAAATGTACCATATTTGACAAGGTTATAAGTTTAAAACATACCAACATTTTAATCGTGCTTTCTTCTATTCAAAAACTGTCGGGTAAAAACTCCCAAATGGGTACACTGGGGGAAAAACGCAAAGTAAAATTGGATACGGTCATACTTAACTGGAAGTTGTAACAAAATACATCAAACATTTTTAATTTGAAGTTAAAACTTATTTGATTTGAATATTATGCAATGTTGATTTAAATATGGCCAGCTTATTTTCAAGGCGTACTAATTTTTTCGCAATCAAAGTGCATTCAACCTAGTATCAACCTTAGGACTTAAAATTCACTTCTTTCAGCTTTTTATTTTAAAATATTTATCATCGAAGCTAAATCATTCCCAAAAATAGTTAATTTAAAGTAGTTTTCTTTTGATTTTACGATGTTTATTCTCTGGGTGTATAGGTTTTAGTTTTTTTGTTTGTTTTGTATTCACATAGGGTTGCCATATCCTTGCACTCATTTTGGAGTTGGCACCAGTGGCGTATCCAGAAAAAATTTTTTAGACATTCACTTCACCAAAATACGATTTTGTTTGAAAAAGAATTATTTGAGTGTGTTCTTCAGTAGGGGTTACCACATTTTGAACTCTACAGTCGTAACTTTATTTTTTGAATTTTATCCATATTTTTGTGTTTTGTTTGGCAATATTAATATTATCGTTATTAAATAAATCAAAAAGTTATGATGCATAAAGTGATGTAGCACTTTTTTTTATTCAACCAGGGATGCCAAGTTGATGTACTCATTCTAAAAATGGCGACCCTATATTTTTATTTTCAGCACCATTTTATCTTTTATTTGACACCAATTTAAATCTCTAACCTAAATTACTCATATTGCTATCAAGCTATGTACTTTTTTCGAATATTCTCAACAAAAGTTAAGGTTCTGGAAAAAAAGTCGATATCTTTCTCATTTAAAGTTCGTTTGATCAATTCCAAAAATGCACAACAATCAACAATATCCAAGTAAAATAATATAAAAATATATTTTCCTCCATGTTCTTTAAATGTATCCATTTCTTTCATTTAGGTCGACATCAGCTAAATTCTTCTTCATCATCTTTGGCCTTATATCATGAACTCCCTCTACTACGACGTTTGCTTAATCTCTAAAGAAATTAAGGTCTGCAACTGATAGATAATGACCCCTGTTTGGTGAAACAATGCGAAACATCACATCAAAATGAAAAGCAACAAAAAAAAAAAACACAAAAACTTTTTCATGATTTCAGCTAATAACTAAAAATGATTTTATTGTATAGCTATATGATTCCAAGGACTATGATAGCTCTTGTTTGTGGATGGTATTGATGTTACATCTCCTGGGAGGAATTACGTGATTGAGGGTGAATATAGAAAGTATAGTAGTTCCGTCTGTCCATCAACAGGAACCCCCAACTGCGATAAAGGAAATCAGCAGCAAAAAAAAAAAATAAAACAAAAGACCATCACTTTACGTCGGGTGAACTCAATCAAATGTCGATTTGCTGAGATCCACTATACCTTCATCTTCTAGCAGTTATACATCACCAAAATGAAAAGGAATTATTAATCCGGATATAATATGTAAGTTTTATAGTTTATAGTAGTCGCAAGGGAATTGCTATATGCTATATGCAATTGACAAGGATAAAATTCTTATTATTAATTGAGGGGTCTTTTTTCTGAAAGCGCATTAAAGCGTTGGTATTTCATAAGTCGATTAAGACCAAAGTGAAAGGTTATGTTTTTATTAATTGGGAAAAATGAAAAGATGATATAAGATTTTTGGTATTTTATATTTGAACAAAAAAATTGATTCATATCGATTTTGAAACGTCCCTTATTTTGGCGTACACTTTGTGGTGGAATTGCAAAGTAATATTAAATAATTAAATGCTAATCAGTTGCGCAAACCTCAATTTTATAGCTCGAAGGCATTTTGGAATATTCAAGTTTATTTTCGCAAGAAAATTGAGGCTTGAATTATAAAATGATCCATTGGGAGCTACAAAAATATTTTTTGGGCATCAAATTTTGTTTTGAAAAGCTACAATTTCTGGAAAAGAAAAACAAATTAAAAATTCAACTTTTTTTCAAATGTTGACCGTTAGATATGGGTTTTTGTAGTGTTGAAGCTGAATCCTCAATAACAAAAAAAAAAAAAACTAGTTGAGCCACATCTAGTTCAGGGTGAGTTCAAATTTCTGCAAACAAAATTTTGTGAATTTGACATTTTTTTTTAGATTTTGAAAAGTGACTTTTGAGTTTACTTTTTTCGGTAAAAACTTGATTATTTCAAAATGCGCTTGAGCTATTCAATTGAGGTTTGCTTAGCAAATTTTGGTATAAAAAAACCTACAATTACTGGAAAAAAAAATTCAAAAAAATTTTTAATTCTCTCAATTGGCTTCAGCGATTTTTTTTTTTTAAATTTTCTCCATTGACTACAGCGGACCATTATTTTGAAGTTGAAAATTGGACTAGAAAAGGACCACAATGGAGTAGAAAATGAGCTGCAAAATTAATTTTTGAGCATCAAATTAGCATTCAAAAAGCTCTACAATTTTTAACATAAAAAAAATTCAGTCTAATTTTAGAGAAATTTTGAAAAAAAAACTGCTGTAGCTATAAAAACTAAGTTTTTGAAACTTTAAAGTATTCAAAAAGCTATAAATTTGGATGTCAAGATATAAGATTTTGACTACTGACTTCATACTGAATTCGCAGAAAATTCAGTAACTGAAAAACCATGTGAACTATAAATTTTTGGTTTTCGCAACAAATTAGCATTCAAAAAGCTCTACAATTTTGAAGTTTTTGAAACTTAAGAGCATTTAAAAAGCTATAAATTTGAATGCCAACCAAAATAATTTTTTTTTTATTATTTAAGATATTGAAAATTTTGACTTGGAACTTTATATTAATTCGCAGAAAATTCAATAACTCAAAACCATGAGGTATAAATTTTTATTTTTCGCAACAAATTAGCAATTAATTAGCTAGTTTCTAAGATAAAAAAATTCATCCAGCTTCTACCACAGAGTGTTCGCCAAATTAAGAGACCTGATTTTGAAAGCCAAATATTCAATATTCATTTTTAAAATTTTTTTTAAAAAACTAGAGAAAAAGAGCTTAATCACACTCGAAAGTAAATTACAAAAAAAAACTGAAAAAAACACCGCGGCCCGAAACCCACAAAAAATTTTAAAGTTTTGGATTAAATCAAGGTCAGAGAAACAGAAAAAATCATTTTCATTTTTATACTATATCAAAATTTTCTTTCATAAAAATTATTTCAAGATTTTGGAACTAAATTTATAGAAACTTAAATTATAGGAATTACCTTTCTTAAAACAAGGTATCCACTACATTTTTGGAAAACATAAAAACTTACCTACCGAAAATAAAACAAATATGTTTGGATTACATTATATTCAAAGTCAAGAATTAATCACTGATTTCTGACATTCTCGTTAATGGGTCCACTAAAAAATTAAATCCATTAGGTATGTCTGAGATTGATTGCTTCTTTAAACTAAAAGAGCCAAGTTTTACTCTGTCTTGCATACAAAATGAACTTCCGCTGCAATTAATTTTACATTTTATTAATGTAAACCACCTCTCTCTTAAAATGTAATGATCCTTTACAATAATTTGACACTTTGAGACCTTAAACACAATTATAAGTAAGAGTGTTATTGAAATGCGAATTATATTAATACTTTATGTTTCATAAAACAAATGCATACAAAAAACCTTTATATCATTCAATTGTGTAATATTACTTCCAAAAACCAAAGACCCCTTTCTCTCTCAAACACTCATCGCATAATTCATTTCTCCAAAAATAAACATGCAACTCCAGAAAAAACAACAAAAAAAAAAAAATCAAATCCCAATTCAAAAATATTGATCATCCCGCCTCTTTAAATGACCAAAAAACCAAAAACTCTTCTGACCACCACCACCGACCGACCGTCCTTTAACTTACCCTCATATATATCACGTTTTGTCACTTTTAGTCAATTTTTGTTTCGGCTGTGGGTCTTCTCGCACTTCTGTATTCCGTAAGCCGTCGTCATCGTGTCAGAGATGAATATAATATATATTTTTTTTATTTTCCATGTTAATTTTTTGGTCTTTTAAACGGAACCCGTTTTAGATATTTTATTGAGAGGCTCTGGCTCACACACATGGTCTGGTTGGTGTGCTGGCCCGTCGCATTGTCCGTCCGATGACCGAAACACATCGACGACGCACGATGAGAGATGCGACAAACGGAGGAGGATCGAATTCACTGCCTTTCCATCTTTCCACTTCATAACGAGTATAATTTCAGAACATTTTCGAACATTATCATAAATTTTGACTCTCAAATGTTTGTTGATTTTTCAAAAATTTATGTTTCATATAAATGTGTATAATGGGGGCTTCAAAACAGTCAACATAAGGAGAAGACAAAACAAAAAAAAACAAAAAAAAAAAAACAAAGACTTGAGAATGCAGCTTCGGTTCCTTTTGTGGTTCCTTTACCGTTGATGGGACATTAATAATTTTTAAATTTCGACCCAGGGTCTGGTAGTATTTTTTTTTCCTTTTTTTTTTTGTGGAATTTTTCAAAGATTCATTGATCCGGCGAAGGTGTAGATTATTAAAGGTCCCCAAAAATTTAAGAAATAAAGGACAGAAATCAAAACAAAGTATAGACATAAAACATTGATAGTGATACTACACCCAGGCCAGCATCACACATCCAGGTAATCATGGTCATATCTCTCATGGATTGCCTGGATTTGAACCTGATGTGTGATGGAAGGTATAGAGGACTAAGATCTTAAAATCGATTTGGTTGAATATTTTTTTTGTTTTTTTTTTTTTAACATTTATAACAAAACCATAACGAAAAAAAAGCAAAAGTAAAACAAAAACAAAAGCCACGAGAAAAAGATGACAAAGTAAATAATTTATACGCATCACATTAACCAAAAAATAAAACCCAAGATTTCAGTCGAGAAATTATGGACTCAATTAAGATAGACCATGTTAAATGCATTTAATACCTGCGCTAGGTTGAGTGTTTTGAACTCTTATCTCGTTTTTCGTCTATGATTTTGATATTCTATGAATTTTTATAAAATCAAAAAAAAAAAATAAACTAAATGCTGCCTTAGAAAAAAATTGTCATAAAGAGGAGAAAAAATGGATGCGTCGCTTAATGAAGACATCTTGAGATTATTTTAATTCATTGAAGGTGTCTTATCTACTATTTTTTTTTTCTTTTTCTTCAAATTTATGTTAACGTTTATTCAAAAATTCTTTATTAAATTTGAACTTGGCCATCAAGAGGATGGGATAGAAAAAACCGTCTACTAAACGTCATTTCAAATCGGAAAATTTATTTGTTTCTTTTTATTTTTTGAGTAAATATGTTTTTTGTAGTCTGTTTTTTTCAAATTTTTCTTCTGGCAAAAAAGCCTATTTAATAACTTTTTTATTTTACATAAATTCAACCCCAATAAACAATTTAAATCAAAGTTCAATGCATTGATTTCAATAGTTCTCTTATTGTTAAGTTAATTCTGATAGTAAAGTCAGCATTTAAATTGACGTGAAAAAAAAATATGTACCTAACCTACCTAACATTTTGATATTAGAAATTAAAAAAAAAAAATTATAGGGTTTTGCTGAAGTTATTTATTTATTTACAAGAAAAGTGGAACATGTGTAAAAAGAATAAAACTAAGAGGTAACTGATATTCAATGTGATATATAAAGATCGAACATCAATTAAGCGTCATTCTGGGAACGCCCGTTTGGTATGAATAAAGATTAAAACAATAAATCGTTGTCGATAATATGGTGCAAAATGGAGACCACTACGAGAAAACCTCAAAAAATATTTGATTTGAAAGAATTAGAAAATAAATAAACGATAATAATAATCAAAACTTCATTTTTGGGAACATCATTTCGGGTAACGCTTTGTGATTATGAATGAGTTATACAGTATTCTTGAAAGAAGTCTGCTTATTTTTGGTATCTTAGGTCAGAATCAAATGCAAATATTGCGTTAGTATGGAGTCTTACCATAAAGGTAGCAAAAAAAACTTTAAAAAATTATATAATAACAACACCTAATACCAAAATTTCAAAAAAAAAATCACTCAAAAATGAATTTTTCAAAAACCAGTTGAGGATTTTTGAAAAAATAATTTCAAACAACAAAAAAAATATCAACTTTAAAATTTTTGTACTTATTTTTCAAAAAAAAAAAAAATTGTGTAGATTTATAAGCATGTAAGTACTGCTCCTCTTTATTTTTCAACAAGGCATGTCTTCTAGTAAAAACAAAAGCATAAATTTACTTACGTTTTTCAGCGAGACAAAAAAAAAATGAGATAAATATACATTTTGTTAAATTTAATTTACGATAATTATTGCGATCATTAAAACTGTAAGTTCCTATTACAGTTATTTGATGTAAAGAAAAACTCACCACAAGTTTAATAAAATACAATTTGAAAAAAATGCCTTCACTTAAAATTCCAACCACAAAATTAACCTCGCTGATAACAAAAAGAAATAAATTTAAAATATTCAGCATCTTTTTAAAATTTTCTCTCTTGTCATAATTTTTGATTTGATGCAGTCATCCTTTGACAGGATCGTTCTTCAGACAACATTGTGAAAAGAATAAATAATTTCTTCTTCAAGGAACCGCCTAATAAAAATATTGCTTCCCTTAAAAGGTAATTCATTATTATCATCACTGACGACGGCAACATAATGGGTGGTCTTTTAGTTTATGTCATGTGACTTTGATTGACTTTGTAAGTACCGATTGAGACAAAAAAAACCACCATGTCATATGTTTGGAGACTCCTTAATGACCGTATCTTCATACTTTTTCATTGTATTTTAATTTGTATGTTTCAACAAATTAAAGACTTAATGTTGATAACTATGATATAATAATTCGAATATAAATTAGTTAGGCTCATTTGCTGAAATAAAACAGAAATTTAAAGTTGAAAGCTAAGTCCCGCAGAATCTACTTCAATTTTGGACTGTTCAAAAAAAAAAAAAAAAAAAACAAGCTATTGTTTTATTAAAACTTCCTAAATTGTGTAAAATACAGAGTTTATTAACCAAAGATTCAACAAGATTGGCCCTTACACTTTAATTTGCTAGTTTAAATTATAAGTATAGTAAAGAAAACTAGCTTTTTATGTAGATTTTGTCGGTGACAAAATTTACTGATAAAAGTAAATTTATTGTTTTTCGATAGAGTTGTTGTCCAAAACATGACTCAATGAACAGAATGTTATTCGTTTGAAGAAGATGAAATGGTTCAGTTTGTTTATTTCATTTGTGGTTTAACATTTCATTTGATTTACCTTTTAAAGGTGTTTTTTTTTTTTTTAAGCTATAAATTACAAACTACTTAAGAAGTATCGAAATGAATGTATAAATATTTGTCATTAAAATAACATTTTATGGTGGCGCTAAATCAGATTTAATTACTTACTGTTGTTTGCAAATAAAAGCTTTTGTTGTTTTCCGTATTATTATTTTTATAGTTTGACCAATTGTGGTCACATTAGGTATACCCCAAGGAAGCCATCCTGGGCCACTTCCTTTTCTCATGTTTCCTAATGATATGCCTGAAAGCTTTTTAATTAATTTAAAGTTTTATTTTCGGAAGATTTAAAATTTCTCAAATGTGACTGTAATCTTTTACAAAATGATCTTTAAAGACTAACAGATTGGTGGTCAAAAACCATAAGTCTTCCTCTCGAACGCTAAGAACAAATCAATTGCGGCAAACGAAAAAATTGCCCAAACGACTTTTTCGTTTGCTGGACAATTATTCAGCTTCGTTTGCAGCAAATTGGTAAATTCGTTTAGGTTTAACACTTTCTGCAAACGATTTAAAAAAAAAAGCTTAGCGTAACAACTGTGATTAGAACCGGCAACCCCTCACTTATTTGGCGAAGAATGCATATAAACAAAATAAGAGAACGAATCATTTGCGTCAAACGACTTTTCGTTTGTTGGATAGAAATTTCTCGACTTTAACTGCTTCTGCTATTGCGCCACGAACTAGATAACTTTCGTGTAGCATAGAATGCATATGAACACCACAAGCATAGTCTGAATTATTAAGAAAATTTGTTTCCTGCAGTGATTTGTTGTAAAGTTTTTAAAGTTTTGTATCTGCAAGTGACCCTTAGACCTATCAATCTTGGGTGACTTTTTTGCAGAAACAAAATGACTCAAACTATTCAGCAAAGAAACTGACATTCCTACTCAACCACTAACATTGTTAATCTGGTGAAAAAGTTGTATCCGAATACGTAGATTAGATTCACATGAAATTTGTGTACAACAAAACAAGTCTCCTTGAGGTCTGAGCTCCAAAAAGCCAAAACGTCTAGTCGACTCAACTTCACCCGTATCTTACCAAACACGATAACGATCTTTGAATACAAAAATATACAAAAGAATATAAAATTCATTTAAATACAAAGTTTCTCTTTTCATTCATAACTTTACAGCTCCTATTAACTGGAGGAAGAAACTATATATATGATACGTCTCCTAATTCCTAGAACTGAAAGATTTTGTGAATGAATCTTTCAACACAAAATTCCATTCGTTAAACGTTCAACCTATAAGAATGACAAAAAAGAATTATGAATAAATAATGAAAGCCGTTAAGGAAATGACATTCTCCTTCTTTTGATAACCATCTTCTCCCGGTTATACGCGCATCACATATCCTATATCCCATTCCGCTAAGGCCTGACCAAGACCATACCTTATTCCATTCATGTTATGAACCCAAACGTCCCATAAACTATAGCTTCGATATTCATTTTTATTTCCTCCTAAAAACCATAATACAAAATGGAAAACAAAAAGTTAACAAATAATGTCCCCATATTTCGTTCCAGTAAGAGAAAGAGAGAGAGAGAGAGAGAGAGGTCCGGTCCATATAAATAGTAAACAAGTTAGTGTCAATTAATTTTTTCCTCTTTTCAGTTTTTTTTTGTTTGTTTTTAAGGAATATCCCTGAAATATATAGTTGCTGAGAAACACCCTGTTCCTACCACAACTGCAGATCGCTCGCTATTTTACACAAATACACAAGTCAGAGACCAGACCGAAGGTAATAATCAGAAATGAAAGATCAAAAATTAACGACTCCAACGAAAAATATTCATAATGAGGCAATTTTATTTTTTCACCTTTGCTCGTTAATAATTTTGAATCAGTTTCGTTCGCTATAGCTTATGGTTGCTCTTTTTTTTTGTTCCAGAACCCAAACAAGTTCCCGAGGTATATCCTGTCGGATGATATACTCGCTGGCAAAAACTAAAACACAGAGCAAATGTAAAATCGTGTCACTGTTTAAAAAATATGCGAATGGACATTTAAGAATACAAAAAAAAAAATCCACAAAAAAAACAAAAATAAGACAAGAAACAGATCTCGTTGTCTCCAAAGCCTGAGTATCCCGGAGGCTTGGTCGCGTCCGTCAGCAAAGTGGAGTCTCTTGCCGCAACTCACTTCGTTATATCTTGTGAAGCCTACGTCCATGTGCAGGCATCACAGATGAATTATTGGCATTTTAGCCAATATTCATTTGGTGATTTTATTTTAGCGCTTATTTGCTTTTTTTTTTGTATAAAGAAAAATACGAAAAAAAAAAATAATATTCGAGGTGTCTGTCACATCCGCACTTTACGGCTGCGCAAGGACCGACCAACCGACCAAACGACGACAGACAGACGGTAGGTTTTGGTTTATCGACTTTTTGGTGATGTTGACTGGTGGTGGCCGACCCTGTTTCATCGTTTTTATCTTTTCAATGTGGTCTTACAGTTTTCTTAATGATTTTAAATCGCCTCCTTTATAATATTTAATAGCTTCTTTCTGATGCATCTTTACCAGTTTGTGGCTTAAGAATAAGCCAGTGCTGGACTTTAGAACAAAAATGGGGGCCCAATTGTTATCAACTTTTTGAGAAAACCAGTCGATAGTGGTAAGCCCATCGATGAGCGACTAAGGAGACATGTTTGATTTTAATTAGAGGGAAGGTTTATAGAATAGTGCTGGAGGTCTTGGTTCAAAACCAACTCTTTACCACCTAGTATTTTTAGAGGTATTGCCTGAATTGACAAAGATCCAAGAGTAACAACTGTTGGCATGGAATTAGTCCTTCGAATTCGGCAGAAAATTATTGGTCCCGACAGAAAAAGGGGGAAATCTTCATTAGTAACACAACAAAATCACAATATTATAGAATTTGAGTTAAAAAAAAGGCCCTGTTCCCCACGTTTAATAAAGATTCCATTACTTACATTATTCCGGCCCTGAGAATAACCAATATATGCAACATACCAGATGTGATGACATTAAAGTGAGATTGAGCGAATTATTTTCGGACTGTATGTTCTATATGACAGGATTAGTGGCAAATGAAATTCAATTTTTACTTGTTTGTTAACTTGTTAAAATATTGAATGAAGTGGGATTTTTAATACAAGAACATATTTTTGTTTAGCAATGGAATAATTTTTCGGAGTTATTTATGATATCTATTTTTAACTTTTAATATTTATACCAGCCATCTAAAATAAGTCAAGATCGAGTTCAATTGTGCAGTTTTTATGTGAATGTAATTATTATTTATAATTTTTACTGAAGTTCGATGATTTTTTACACTAAAGTATGTTTACTTAAGAGATATAGAAAATTTTAATTCTTCACATCTTCAATATTCTTAATACTAACATGATTTTAATTTAAATGAATAAAAAAAAGAATTAATTCTAAGGAAAAGCTACAAGAAAAAAAACTTAAGGAAAAAACTAAAATTGTATACATAAATCCAACAAGTGTTGTAAGAAAACCAGATTGCCTGTGATTTTCGAGTATTTGCCTTAATTTACCACCTATGAAAATAATCATGTTTAATGTATCTAGTAAACGTTGTAAACTACAAGAGCGATTTGAGGCAATAAGCTAGACGATAAAAGGGCTGCGTCATCAACAAACATAGCTACCTTAGTGTTTATATTCAAAGCGTTGAAAAGAATGGGTCTCAACACAGAACCCTGCGGAACACTGACTGATTAACAGTCTAAAACCAGTCAAAAAGTACTGCAGCTAATTAACTTTTAGTCAATTATGTAACTGCTTTCATTAACTGTACCTACAGTCAGTATTTTCGTTCTTACTGCTAACTGCTTATTTTGCAGTTAAAATACTTAGTAGCAGTAGGTACTAACTAGAAACTAAATTTGAAGTCAGTTAACTGCTACTAAATTGACTGCATTACCAATTGACTGCAGAGAAGTGGGCTTTTTCCATAATTTACCCTGAAAAAGAAGAATGGAGGAAGTATAAACAGGAGGAGAGAGCCTAGAGCATTGGTCACTAAAACAGTCTTCATTAAAAATATCAACTACAATGAAACATTCTTCAGTAAGGGTAAGGGCTATCAGAAATATTTAGGTGAATCTTTTTAAATTTGTTGCCATTGCCCGATAAATACAGATAAATAATTAAGATGGGAAAAGTAAATATTCTGATTCCCAAGGCTAATTTTTACAAATACTGACAAATTGGTTTAACCAATCTTCAAGGAAGGTCGGCAGGAAACCAGCTATCGGTTTTGTTAACCCAGAAGTCAGATGCCCAACTATTCTTTATCACACCAAGTTGCGTCAAGGTAGAAGATTTACATTGAATTAACTTAAGGATGCTGGTTTAACATCTGGATTTGCTAGAGGTCTGGATTTGACTCTCAGCCATGCCACGTTGACTCTTGCGAGGATTTGACTAAACCTCCAAGAGTACTGTAATGTATGTCATGAAAAGGGCATCTCAACTAGTCGTTCGGAATCGACAGAAAATTGAAGGTCCCCCCGATTCCTGTTAAAAGATCCAGTCACTAGGCCTTATTTCTTCGTGAATTTGTCGTGTCACTAAAATTAATTTATTTAGTCTTGAAGAGTGTAAGTTCTGTAACTTAGCTGAATATTTCAAATCAATGAATGTGACTATAAGGAAAATAAGGCATTTGAGACATCCATCACTCTGCAAAAGGCTTGTTCTGATAATTGCTTTCTTAGATTTTGAGCCAAGAAGGCAATGGGAAATTATGCTAATCGAGAAGATGGAAGTTTCAAATTTTAACCAAAAAATTAACTAAATTTTAGGTCAGCACGAGCTCTACCAACATCCCTGTTATAAAAATGCCATTTTAATCGAATATCTGTTTAAGCTGTGGAAGTAAATCAGCCATTTAGACCGTTTACGTAGTATTGTGCAACTAACCAACAAAACACCTCCACTAAATCTTAGTTTCTGGTCAACACACCATTTATCAATCTTCATTTATGCCGCAAACAAAGTCATCAATTAACTTAAATATGTTTTCTTATAAAATAATCAAAAACACCAAACATAAACACCACAAAACTACCCACCTTGTAGCGGCCAAAGTCAACAAATATTATTTTTGGACCAAAAAGAACATAATTCTTAAAAGTTCCACCGCATAGAAATATTATTAGCTGTGAGTTTTTACAGCTTAAATAAAAAAAAAAAAAAAAAACAGCTAATAAAAATAATTAGAAAAATAGCTTTTGATTTTGGGTATTTTATATAGAAGAAAAGAAAACTTAACAAACCAAAATAATATCTATCTCAATAATTCCATCGTCGTCGTCTGTGATCTCAGGTGGCAATAACAAGTGAGGTGTGTTTTTTTGCTAGCGCCCACAAAATTATAATTTTAAATTGCTTATTCCTGCTGTGGTACGTTTAGGACTTCTAGTTTAATTTTGTTTATTTGAAATTAATCGAAGATAAAAACATAAACCTATTCAATTCATACCTGCACACATAATTGCTTCGGCACAACGAACTTGTATTATTTTCTCTAAAAAGAATTATGGCCATCAGCAGGCAATAGCGCCTCTTATTTGGTTTGTTCAACAATATTATACCCACAACTGTTGTGATGGTAGGGTAACCGGCTACCGGATGTTATACAAGTGGAAGTAGAAGGAGATTATACTCGTATTATATGGAGAATTACAACACAACTTTAGTTTGAAAATTTTTCAGAAAGACCATACTGTGATAATGGGATTATAAAAACGCCTTTAATTGCTTATTAGAAACACGAGATTTGTACAAATGGATTTCAAATTCATGATCATGAAAATGAAAATGGAAGAAATTGCGAATTCCATAATATGAGTATTATATTGTTTTGCATGCGGTAGTTTGTTTGTTTGCTTATGAATAGGGGCGAATGTGTTGTGTTTGTGTGGTCATTAATTTTACTAATTAGTGTGAACTTTTGGACTTAAAAAGAAAACGTAATTCTGTTGAAAAAGTTATTATGTGTTTTTTTTAGTTTTTTTAAGAAAGATTAATGCTTGAAAATGTTTCACTTAATAAGTATTATGGTCTTAAACATAATTATGTAGGTTTTTTTTGGTTTTTTTTTGGCCTCTTAAAGAAATAAAATTGTAGTTTTTTTTTTTTTATTTTATATATATTTCTTAGATCTAACATAAAATGCTTGTAATGCTGTTTAATCGAAGCAAATTCTGGCCGAAAAAATGGATCGAACCATGGAATGGCATTTGACAAACATCAAAACCCTGAAATTCGAAGTCATTTACAAAAAAAAAAAACTGACAATATAGGTGCCTGTTTGCCAATTTTACATTTCCAAAGCGAAGCAACGAAGCACTATTGTGACTGACCCCCAAAAAAAGGGGTTAAAATTCTGAGCACAGTACTTTTGTCGTTTCACCAAACTGCAAATCCAAGGATTTCGAAATTGGGTTGTGTAAAATATCAATTCACGGTTTGGTTGTTGTTTTTTGGCCAGTGACCGTTTTCGGTTTTCAAATACTAAAACAGTGGGATGAGATAGGACTCTAGCGTGCAAAAAAAAATAAATTCTAAAAAACGGTGTGGAAAATGCTTGATATATTCAAAAAAAATTTCTGTAGTTTTGACTTTCTTTTTTGGCGGAGGTTAGGTTAGGTTAGGTTGACGTGGCTACCGGCAGGAGTGCCGATATACTTAGACCAAAGTGATACCACATTGAATCTAATAAAAACTTTCCTCCTAATCGTTTGAACCACTTCAAGCTTCTTATGAAGCGAGCGAGATTACTTATATTTATATTTGATTAATATTTTTGGTGGAATTTTATACTTATTCGATCTGAAATTTTAATAAACTATTTCAATGTTATTCTTATTATTTTGAAGGGATCAACAGTGATCTGTCGTAATTTATATTGGAAGAGTCAAAATCATGTAATTTTAATGTCTTGACATACAAAATATGGTTCTTTGCTCCAATTTCGTAAAATAGTTTGGGGCATACCTCACTTAAAGAATTTGACATGTTTGAACTAAAAACCAGATATAACCAATACATTTAACTTTTTCAATTTCATTTCTTCAGAAACATGGTGTCACTAAAAGAAGTCCTGCTCCTGACACCTCATCATAAAAAACCAGCTGGTGCTCAAGATGCGTGAAGCCTTCAAAAGGTGGTTTCCAACTCTACCGTAGAGTTGGAAGCGGTTCAGGGCTGTTCTAAAAAAAAATGAATATGAATTAAAAAAAAATACACAAATGAAAAAATGTGCACTATGGCGTATACGTACTTTTTTATTGAACTTAATTTGAAATGTGTTTGATACACCGTGCATTTGTTAAAAGTATTTTGGAACAGCAGTTCTATAAGCAAGGTATTTTCTGCTTGATGTGCAGCCAAACACCTATTAAACAGACTCCAGTATAGTTCTGAGTTCGATCGAGGCACTTCAACATATCCGTTTTCAGGTCAGTTCAACTCATCAGCCATTTGTTTCTTACGACAAATTAATCTTTCTATTTTAATTTCGTATTTCTTTGAATTTTTCACAGCAAGATCCATATATTTATATTGCTCCTTCTAGTGTTTGTTTTTGCTTCTTCTATTGCTTTACCTTTTATCTTCAAGATTTGTTTTTCTTAGATTTATTTAGACTTCATCAATGTAAAGCCGAAAAGACGAACGTACAACTAGAGCAGCCCTTTGGTTGATGACGGTTGTCACCTGCAACTGCATCGAAGAGATTGAGGACTTTCCTTGAGGTCTTCCCAATCTCTTCTATTGGACTTGATTAAAAAAATTATCGCCATCTGTGTGTCGATAGCGAAACCTGATTTCAATTGTTATTTTTTTTTTTTTTTTTTTTGCAAAAAGATAATTGAAATCCTGCACTCAAAAAACACTTAACACGTCATTCAAATGATTTCATAGAATAAGCAAACCTCGGAATTTACTCAAAACTGAAAAACTGGTCCTAAGGAGTAGATATATTGTATACAAAAAGTGTTTAATGATGATCACAAGCTCCTTCCGATCATTACAACTGAAGTGAATTTTTGTTTTGTGTGGTCTTTGATAGGTAGATGTATGTGTGTTTACAAATCCATGCCTGTGACACATCCATTTGAAAAACATTAAAACTGTCATTTCCTCTAGTTATAAGTTCTTTCACATTTTAAATGACATTTTTTGATTGCCAACATTAAAATTGAAATACGATACTCTTTGGATCTTGGGTCAAAACAAACAAATCCTAGTTTCAAATTCAAAATCTCCATCATCCCCAACAGACGTACACAGAAAACATTTTACATTATTTTGAGTAAAAAATTGTTGCGTAGGTTGTTTGCGCGTATAGAGTCGCGTCACGTCGCCGTCATTGCTCTTCGTTGCGACAATTTTCATCCTAAATTCCGCCATATAAAGTCAACATAAATGGCTGAATATACCTACTTACAAAAAAAATGAAAATACAAAATATAAACGCGTTCATGATTATGAATCAATGCCATGTAAAGGAAATTGGACCTCTCTGCTTTGGTCAAAAGAGAGTCCACAGACATGTTACTTTGCATATATACGCATGCTATGCAGCTACCTTTCCCCCACCGCATGCCGTATGATACTCCAACTCCAACATCTCCATGATGCAGATCCCAGAGTGTATTACATGTGCAGTGGTCATAATTCATGAACAGAAATTTACATCTTTTCGAAGCAGTTGCGTTTTTGATTCGTGTGGATGCCAAGTATGGCGAACAGCCTGCCTGCAGCCCACGCAAGGATTCCATCCATGTAAATCAATGCACTATAAGGAGAGAACTTTTTTTTTTTATAAAAGTATGTTCCTGCTCTGTACTGGCTTGGTGCGCGTACGACCGACGCGACGACGACCAGAGAGAGAGAGAGATCGACTTCTCATGCAAATCGAGTCTGGCGTGTGTACAATGAGATTATAAATGATATTCGTTAGGAAATGACACAAAAATTGGTCACAAATTCAAATAACAAACAAAAAAAAAATACAAAAAAAAAAAAACATAAATAAATAAATCTACAAGATACTTAGGGGTTTTAATAGGTGCGGTCAGTCCTCTATAATGTATAAATTTGCAATGCAATTGCAATCAGATTAGAAAGGCGCCAAAGACAAATGATATGAAGTAAAAGACAGACCTGGCAAACTAATTGCTATGACAGTACACCAATTAAAGTGCAAATTTAGATCATGTCAACACAGCAACATTAAGCAGCCAGGAAGAAACTTGAATATAAAAGAAGCAATGACTCACTGTAAAATAATATTTTATCTTATTTTGTATGTATTTTAATTTAATTTTTAGTATGACTTCCGACTGTGGTATTAAATTGTAAAAATAAGTAACACTAAAATGTTTCTGCTTTAAATTTTCTTGAAGATACCTACCTCGATTTCCTGATAACAAATATCCAGATGTCAGATACATATTTTAAGCGGGGCCAAACCTTCAGCTGTCCAGATATTTGGTGACAGAAAAGAAAACCTTTTTTATTTTTTCCTAAAATATTTTTTTCTGAATTTTCAAAGTTTAAAAATTGTGTCCCACGGACTTACTATAAGGTCAAAGTTGCAGTGAGCGTTGAAGCTTCTTCTATAAAGTTTTTGAAGATAAATAATTTTATAAGAAATAAAAAATGCATTAAATTTATTATAAAGGGTTTTCCAATAAGAAAGGCAAAGAAAAATGGCATTTTTGGAGATAAATGATCGGATGTTTATTTCATTATAAAGAAGAAGGTATGCCGTTAATAATGGAACACAACATCAGCCAAATGGCCGCCAAGACCACGCTTACAGGGCCATATCCTTTTCATGAAATTTTCCATAACCTCACGAATTTCATCTTTGAGGTCTTGAATCGACGCTGGGCTGTTGGCGTAGACCTTATCTTTCACGTGGCCCCAAAGGAAGAAGTCGCAAGGTGTTAAATCACAAGATCTCGGTGGCCAATTGTGATCACCTCTTCGAGAGATAACACGGTCCGGAAACTTTTCCCGTAAAAGATCGATGGTTTCATTGCTTGTGTGGCACGTAGCGCCGTCTTGTTGAAAGTAAACCTTGTCCAGATCAATACCATCCAATTCAGGCCATAAAAAATCATTAATCATCTCTCGATAGCGTAATCCATTGACCGTAACTGTTGCTCCAGCCTCATTTTCGAAAAAGTAAGGTCCAATGACCCCGCGGGACTATAAACCGCACCAAACAGTCACGCGTTGAGGATGGAGAGGCTTTTCAACAATAACTCTTGGGTTTTCCGAGCCCCAGATGCGACAGTTTTGCTTGTTGACGTAGCCTCCGAGGTGGAAATGGGCCTCATCAGTCAAGATGATTTTTCGATGAAATTCCGGTTCATTTTCATGCATTTCAAGGACCCAATCAGCAAAGACACGACGTTGTTGATGATCAGCCGGCTTGAGTTCTTGTGTTAACTGATCTTTATAAGCCTTAAGACCCAAGTCTTTATGCAAAATACGGTGTAATGACGTTTGTGGAATGCCTAATTCCAAAGAACGACGAGGAATGGACAAACCTGGGTTTTCTTCAACACTTTGGGCTACAACAGCAATATTCTCAGTTGTTCTTGAGCGACGTGCACGGGTTTTATTCTTCACATCACTAACTTGTCCCAACAGCTCGAATTTGTCCACCAATTTCTGTATTGCGGTCCGACAAGGTGCTTCACGACGACCCAAAAATGTTTTAGTTTTACGAACCGTCTCTGCCAAATTTTCACCATTTTTATAGTGAATTTTAATAATTTCAATGCGTTGTGGAAGCGTGTATCGTTCCATTTTTATGAATAGCGTAGTTTCTACTTGTCAAATGTCAAAAAATGACAGCTTCAAAAGTGACAGCTACCGAAATAGCGGGCTATTCAAAATAACACCTCTTATTTAAATATGGCATTAACCACTTCTTAAAATATTTTGAGCTCCAAACAAAGCATGCCATTTAATTAAATTTGATTACGAAAGATAAATTTAAAAAAAAAAAAAATTTGAAAATCGTTAGAGCCGGTTTAAAAAAAAAATAATTTTTTATATATAAAAATTCTCAAACCTTGATTAAAAATAAAGTTGGTATGCCATTTTCAAGATAATATTATTACACATCTAAATCCATAATTTCATAAAAATACAGTGACCCGTTTTTGAAAAATTGATTTTTGAAAAAAAAAATTTTAAAGATTTTTTAAAAATCCAAAAAAGAAAATTTTGATATCAAATAGTTTTGAAATTAATAAGGAGCTTCCGTATAAAAAATAAACATTTCTTTCATATTAAAAGTTTTGTTCGGAAGAGGACGTAATCTTTTGTGAAGTTTCCACATATCCCATTTTGATTTTAGCTCTCCAATGCTAGTTTCCATTTTATTGTTCAATGCAATTAGGCCCAATGTATCGGCTTCCCGTATTGGATTTTCGACTTGATCAGCTTCTTGTTTTATATCTAATTCCTTTCCTGGTAGCTCTTTACTTTTTCTAGGCTCCTCCGTTGACAAATGATATTGAAAACCCTTTGAAACCAATTCACAATGTTCAACAGTTTTACAAACCGAATTTCTATTTTCACTGATAAATTGTGCCGTAAGCCAATGATAGCGAACCATTGCAAGTAATTCCAATAAAAGATGCTGTCGATTAACTTTGTCATGTTCAACCAAAGTCACCAAACTCAAAAACACCAGTTCCTCCAAATTTTCCGTGTGCATAACACTCGTGAAAGGTCGCGGAATATCACAGAGATCAGCAAGGGAGGTCATGATAAAAGCGCTCAGTACCACTGAAGGAAGCGATAAATACCGCAGAGAAGATCGAAGATGCTTATGAAAGAACTGTTAAACACCACGCTTTTTTACAAAACTTTCTACGCTTTTCCGCGATATCTAATGCATTTATTTATGACCTCATGTCTTTCTTTCTGAGTTATTCCACGTTTTTTTTTCTGAAACATTACAAGCTTTTTTCTCGGTATTCTGCGTTGTTCCGCGATTTTCACATGGAAAAATGTATGCAGGCCCGGACAACGTCTGCCGGGTCAGCCAGTATTAAATAAACTATTAGCTAATTGGCATAATATTTGGCATTATGCTTATTAAGAAGCATTGTAGGTACTTCAATTTAAATAAAATATCATCGGCATATATCGTAAATCAGAGTTAATTTTGTCAAACGGTCATTGTACTATTAAAGGTATTAAAAGTATAAGTTACTCTACATTTCTGGATCCAAAAAACTCAAAAGTGTAATTGGTTTCATTACATTGTAGTCAAATAATAATTTCTTTATTTTTTTTTTCTACAAAAATATGCTAACCATAAAGAAATCGATCTCTAAGCCCCCATTAAAATATTGCAGAATTGCCACTGAAATTCAAACGCACCTCGCACACAAGAGTCCGATCAACCAGAGAGGAAAGTCTGATCGCTGATGCCAGTTCCAGTTCTCATATTTTATTCAAATTCGAACGTCATTTGGGTGGCGGATTTATGCCAGCCAAAACAGCCAGCAGCGCAACGCAACGGTGGCGGAAACATAATATTGGTTTGGGTTTGTTATTCTCGATTCAAATCAATGTATCTGATCGTTTTGATCTAGTAAACGTTTTGCCCCCGTCAACCGCTTTTTTTTCGTACATTTTGATTTTTTTTTTTTTTGTATTCCTTGAATTCGCCCAAAATTCAAAGTTGATTTGGCTACCGGCTTACGCTGGACTGACTGCAGTATGAATTCAAATCTGAATATCAATTATTATGGTGCAGTCGACTTTAGGGAAATGATCTATAAATGGTCAAAAAGTTCAAACATGTATTTATTCATGTGACGGATATTATGATTCTCGAATTTAATAGACGAAACGTTTAAATAGGTGGGCCTGGGGTTTGAGACTACCATTGCAGTTTAATGTTGTTTTTGTTTATGAAACGGGATAAGGTTTCTCTGGACGCATGTATTTAAAATGTTAAATCAATAAGATACAAACAATTATTATTATTGTTTATAGTCCAATGGCAGTCAAGAGCATTTAAGTAACAGTCGAACTTTCTTCTGATAAAGTTCCTATGACTTTCAGTGTCATTATATATCTATTTTCTATATTATTCTCTACGGAAATCTCAATAGACACAGAAATATCGACTTAAAATTCTTTATTTTCAATTTCCATCGACAGCTGTCCATTATAGATAATATTTAAAAAAATTCAATGCTAAGACTGCATATTTGAATGTAAACAAAAATATTTAAACTAAAAACTAAAAACGATTTTAAAACGACTAAAATCGTTTCTTAAAAGATTTTGACCTCAAAACGCAATGTCTAAGTATGTCTTTAAAAAAAATCATTTCTTGAATAAAAAATTTCAGGAAATTTTCAAAAAAAAAAATGGTATGTCATGTTACAGATATTATTTACTAACATCTAAAAACTAAACTTTGAAAAAAATTAATCGGAAAGAATGATTTTTCAAAAAAAATCTACTTGAATAAATTAGAATATTTCTTTTTTAAGCTTTCAATACTATAATCCATCACATATAGCCTCCCAAACATTACTTAAAATATAAAAATGTATTTTCTTGCGGTATAGGGCAAACTGGTGAAGCGATTTCTAAAAAATTTGGTAGCTAATTATTTTTTAGGACCAAAATTGATAGTATCTGCCACATGAAGAAATTTGGAAAAAATTATTTTTTTTTTTTTTTTTTTCAAAAGCGACTGCAAAGATTTTGATTAAATTTTGTATGTTCACTTCAACAGGCATGGAAGTACTTTTTTAAATAAAAAAAAATATATTTTTCCATCGGTTAATAACTAGAGTAAGATCGGGTAATGTGGAATAGGCGGTTAATGTGGACTTCTCCATTTCTCGGTTTCCTGGGATAGTGACAGATTTGTTATTGCCGATTACAAAAGTTCTCCTAGGGCCAAATTGTTCACAGTTGATTATCTTTAATCCATAATTATTACCAACTGGAAATCTTCGAATGTCCACTAAAACTCATTTTTTTTTTCTGAGAATCCATAGTTTGAGTTGTTAATCATGGATTAAGTTAATCAACCGATTTTGGATGATTAGCGCCATTTAACTTAAAATTCTGAAAATAATGCTGAAAAAATCAAGTAACTTGGGGCTCAAAACTATTTAAGAAGTTGTTTAAGTCATTTTAGTAATGAATATAATGTTTTTTTTTTTTAAGAATATTTGTTTTTACAAACTTTATGTAAGAGCTTTAAGGTACACAGCATCTTTGACCTTAAGAGCAAGTATATACGTGCGACCCAGTCGATTATTTTATTTCGACTGATGTATTAACTTTACATTAAGTGAAAACTGGAAGACGATAATTTGGTTGGTCTACTAATATACAAGCATACAAACAATTTTATTAGTTTTGTTTACCACTTTTTCAACTATTTTATTTAAATTTAAAACCAAATAAATAAATTTCTGACAAAATAATAAGCAATAGATTGAAAACAATTCCACTGTACTGATTTTTTGGTATGTTCTTAGGATAGATCCTAGCAATGTAAAATAATGTTTGCAGCTTTTTAAAATAATGTAACTGCATGGTGCACCTAAAATCTCGGAATTTTTGCACAGAAACATAATTTTCTCTATGTAATTAAAAAAAAAAAAAAACTTTCCGCAAAATATGTATAAGTGAAATGTAAAAACAGAAAAAATAATATCTTCTTCACTTTCAGGCAAGATATTAATTGTTATCTCTAAGTTCTTGCTCTCAGGAGCGATATGTTAAGTTTACTACAAATTGTTTTTAAAACTTTACTTTGAGAATTTAACTAGATAAGTAGGTACTCTGCTTGACCAAAACCGATAATACTAAAATTTCGTAATGTATGGGAACTACTTAACTAGCTCAAGAAATATTGGACCTACAATTCTGCTGTTCCACCAATAGTCATAAGGACTACTTCTATGGATTGCAGGTTTAAGGAGTATTAAGAAAATAATGAAAATTTTGAGTTCCTGATACACCATGCAGCTACGAAAGGTCTTTGCAAGCTGCAAACTTTGTCCTGCACTACTGGTATTTATCCTAACAACATCTCAAGGCATAAGTTCAATGTTTTGAGACCTAGAATGTTATGTTATGGCTTAATATAGCTCATGTGGGTAACATTCAGAAGTAAAGGTTTATTCAAAGCCATAACCCTACAAAGTACAATAATTCAAATATTGTCCATGTCAGTCAGTCACTTACTTAAGCAGATTTTATCAAAAGCAAATAGAAAAACCTAACATAAAACAAATAATACGAAAATATTGTCGTTCTATCTGAGAGCAGTCGATATGTTCATAATTTTGACCCCCCTCATGACACCGCAATCCCCATATCATTGATGCTTTATTCATAAGAGAAGTCTTGGTATAAAAATATCTAACTATCTGGCTGGCTTTAAACGTGATATATACTTTATTTTTTTTTTAAATCTTTGAAGGTGTGTACTGGTAGAGTAGAGGCACTAGGTACCGAGAACACAATGAAGTTATGAATTGGAAAAATTCATAAATGCAAAATGTCTGTGCGCTGTGAGTCTGCAGCATTTACTATCAGCAATCGATACAAGACACCTGAGTGATATATTCAAACGGTTTCTGCCCACAATTGAATACATCTATATGGGGTAGCTGTTAGCTGGCTCTTTGTTCTGGGCTATATAGAGATTTCAGATTGTTGTGAGCAACAACAGTGGCATGTGGTACATAAATCGTAGGTAGGGAAATACGTTTTGCATTCAGCCTTTGACAATTTTTGTGCACTCACCTACTGACTGGTAGTGGAGGATAATATTGAAGCTGGGTTCAGTTTCAAGATATGCCGATGCCGATTTGAAGTATTATGAATCATTTATTTGACTGTCAAGTTTAGAGTTTCTATTCGGTGATATTCGGACTTAAACCTACCGATTTACTTTTTGTAAGTTTATGAGAGATTTTCAAACATGCTTCTAGTATTGATCTTTTTATGGATACAATTCCATTAATTTGCATGCGCCATGTTCTGCTGTCGGATTATTATTATTATTGTTTTTTCCATTTCCATTGACAAGTCACGTTTATCATTTCCGTATTCGGGTGTTAAACTATAATGTCTGCGGCTATTTATATGAATTATGGAACCAATCCAGTTTTAATATAAAATTCGAACAATGTTTAAACTTCATGTATATTCCACATCCATTAGTCAAACATTAAGCTTCGCTAATATTAAGTTTAAACACACAATTTCCATACTGTGTGTGTGCATAAATATGTGCATTCATTTGAATATTGATTGCATGCAATATGGGAATTTGCAACAAATTAATTTCTTATTAACGACAAGCGATAGTGCAATGCATTAAATCGGTAATAATAAGTTGTTATAATTAATGTCTATTCTATGGTTGATGGGTTTCGATTTATGTGTGAATAAATTCTATAACAAAAACCAACATGAATTTATTGATTGATTTTGGGTTTCTCTTTCATATGGGGGCATTTCAAGGAAGCAATTAATGGAAGGATTTTACTATCGAAACGGCACGAAGAATAATACATTTTTGAAAGCAAATCATGGCTGAAATTTTGTTTATGGTTGATTTGGTACTAGTTGTGAAAAGAAAACAAAGTCTCACAGGGTTGCCATGGGCCTGTTTCTGGGTTTTAAGTGCATGTACTCTGGATTCGAGGGTTTTAATCAAAATTAACTGATATTTTTCGAAAATGCCTCGAACGATTTTGATAAGACTTTTATGGTTTTAATTAGGTATTTATTTATTTCATGAAATTTTAGAAGTTTTGTTTCGAAAATTATTCCAGCCGATTTTTCAAAAACAATTTTGTTTTAATAAAAGATTCAAAAGATTTTCAGAAAATAAATTAGTATGGCGTTTTTAAAAATCTAAAAAATGAAAAATAACTCTCGACAGTCTCCAAAAAACTCAATTTTGGAGTAAATTGACCCATTCGCCTAGGCAGATTTTTTTGCATTCCTTATTTTAGGAATGTCATTTGTTAAAACATTCTGAAAATCAATTTTTGCCATCGGCTGGAAAGAAGAACTTAATTGCATTTTAAATTGCAAATGTTTTATTCAAATCAAAATCCCTAAGTTACATAAATACCATATTTCATATCCCCAACAATTCCCATAGTTCCCTGGGTTTAAAGAGATAAAATTATGCAGCTTTAGAACCATAAGTCAACAACATCCTACCTCTTCTGCTGTCTGAATAGCCATAATGATATAGTTGGAAACAATTGTGTTTATCACAAATCGAAATACAAAACTGAAACATTTTCAACAAATTCAGTCCATAGAGACTTGAGTTAAAGGCTCCAGAAAGTCACACACTCACCCCCACCTTCTTCATCTTCTCTCGTTGTTAACCCATAACCCAATCCAGGCAACCAAACAAACTGAATCGTTTGCAAAGTACCTACCATCAGCCAGCAAACCAATACAGCTTTTGAGCTATGCAATCGCTGGACAAAATCAGTGAAACACAAAAAATAACAATCTTGCTAATTGGATGATTTTAGCATAAACAAATGTATTTTAGGACCATAAAGAATCCCAAACTGAGCTGCCTTAGGTCCCAGGGTAACTGCGCAGCAACAGTATAGAGTATAGGCAAAGACATATACAGAGGCAGCCAACCAACACCCGACGACGCGACGACGACGTTCGTTGGTTTTGTTTCCTCTTGCAGCTAGTCCCTTGGAAATATCTATATATAATGCCCATATAGTAGCAAGTTGGACCCCAAAACATATGGCCCAGCAACGGGAACCAAAGACACAAAAGCGATGCTTCTGGGATTATCCTTGCGAATGCGGTTTAATGGTTATATCAGAATCTTCTGTTTGGGGGGATATTGAGTCCCTTGGCGATTTGGATATAAATTCGCATATCGAAGGGTATGCAAATGGCTGGTTTACCTGCGACTTTGCGATATGAATTCATGCGGTGCATATGTGCACAGGGTCAGACATTTAAGATTTGCTTATCCGTTTCCTCCATCTTTGGTCGAAAGTAGCAGCTTATATAAGTAAGTATAAATATTTTTGTTTCGTTCTTTTTTTTCATATTTCAGTAAACGAAAAAAAAATTTTTCTCAACAAAAACTTTAAAAACAGTAACAACTGTTCTTTTTTCAATGTAAAAAGGACTTTTTGTTTGTTTTTCTTGGGTAAACTAAAAAGTGAGAGAACGATGAACTGTTTGAGATAAATCCTTCTTGCATTAGAGTTTGAAACAGTTCAATTAGTTTTAGTTCGTTAAATTAGCTATGCAAGTCTGGGAGTTCAATGCTTGCTTAAGATGAATATAAACAGAAATACAGAGTTTCTATAGGTTTTAAGGGATTGAAAAACTGCCACCCCTAAATAATTACATTCTATTTTTGATTTTTGTTAGCTTTTAAAGGAGTTTTAAATTAATAACTCTATGCCAAGGAACAAATAAGCCAATTAAGTCGTAACTGCGATAAAATGAAAGGTTTAAATCTATTTTTGAAGTAATTTTACATTTATCAAAACATTCTGCAAAATATTTTTACAAAAGCTGACAGAAAAAATATTTTTGAATATAGTTTCATTTAAAATCAAGTCTTAAATTGTTAGCAAAAAATATCAATGATTTGTCTGCAACTTGACAATAATAATTAAATCAATTTCTAAGACTTTCATGCAATCATGATTAACCTTAAATACTCTTTGTCTCAGAAACAAGTTTGTTTGGTATCAAAGAGACTTTTGAAAAAAAAAAAAATAAATTCCCACATCTTCATCGTTTGAACTTATCTAAAATAGAATAACTTAAAACTAAATTTCATGATAAATAAAATCAATAAATCGTTAAAAATAGTCAAAATATTTACATTAAAAGTCACAATAAGCAAATAGTTTTTGCATCAACATGCATGCTAATCAGTTAAAATCAAAAAGTAGCATGAGAAACAGCGTTGAATGTCATCTACCGTAAAGTGTAAGCAAAATTAATAGATTTTCTTAAAAAGATTTATTGTGATATTTACGACTAAACAACTATTTTCAACACATTTTTAACCAAATTTTAATTAATCCTTCTGCAACATGATAGAGCACAGTTTAAATATAAATAAAATGGATTATGCAAAAAAAAGAGAAAACCTAACAAACTTTTTCAAATTTTTATTTAACTCTTCCGTTCGCATATACATAAACCGTTTTTCATCTTAGTAACTATTCAATAATTGATTTAAATAGATTTTCTTTATGGCCAAAGACTTGACATCTTTAAATGTTGTTCGAAATTATGCTCGGTTTGTGTAGTAAAATTCCATTTGATCAAGTCCTAGTTTTGCATAATTTAAGTTTTAACTTTCTTTTCATATCTCGAAAGGCTTTAAATAATTCAAATAAAATATATACACCTTCATAACTTATCATTTCGGTATTTCAAAATCACCAAATTTTAAATTATTAAAATGAGACAAAATATTGTTTATCATAGTAAGAGAAAAGTTGTTCTATGAAACGAAAGAGCTGACGTACGAACCTTATTTATACATTTTACAATTTAACAATTTCTCCATACTAGAATACTTTTAAAATTGATCTGTATACTGTATAAGAGCTTATCAATCATCGAAAAAATGTAATGGCTTGTTTCCTTGTGCTCTTTTTTCTCATTTTATTGAACAATTTGACTACACCCTCATTATTCAACTTTATCAATGGAATGGATGTTTAAGTATCTTCCCAAATTTTGGGTCGCATTTCACTAAATTCCTTAAAATAACAAGAACAAAAAATAGTTCCCTACCACTACTGCCAGCAGTTAGCTTAAAAAAGTAAAATATTTCTCACACATGTCACACAATCAGATGCTATTCGAAACATTTGAGGGCATTCGGCATTTAAAATAATTATAACCTGCAGGACGAAAACTCTGTTGGCCACTATAGCCCATGCAAACAACCAAACCAAACCAACTGACTGACTCTTCGAATGACTGACTGACGGCCTAAACTGTGCCGCCATGACAGCCACGATCAAACATTTGATTTCCGGCTCGCAAACAATATAATAGCCCGTTATTGTTTCATCTCGATAATTATCCAAAATCATTTAAATATTTTTTTTTGTTTCTCTTCTTTTTTGTTCGCGAAATACTATGCGCGCGCACAGCTACAGTGTGCTGTGCTAGTGAATTTTTGCAAATTTTTAGTCGTGATCAACGTCGCCTTGTCCGTCGTCGTCGGTCGTTATAATACGGCCATTTGTTGTTGCAGCAGTTTGTATGATCGCATTCACACAGATCTCTGTATGATGATGGGACTATATAGAATAGGGAGGGAAGAGCGTTAAGAAACAAAGCAATTTTCCATAAAATGTGAGCAAACACTGAATATATGTAAGTTCGACTATAATCATCTTCATCGTAATCATATCGAAGACGTTTTTCTTGCCTACCCTTTCATATGCACACAATCACATACACACACACAAACAATCTCTCACGGGGCACATATAAGCGGCCGGCAGATATATTGTATCTGGGTAAGATACAATTTTTAATACGGTCGATCTGACATTTAAATTATGTGAACAAGACAATTCTGCTCGTTGGCGATGAAGATGATCGCCAAAACCTCTAAAGCGCAAAATAACTCCGATACTACAGATAGATACCGCAATCATGGATCACAGCACTACGCGATCATCGTCATCGCATCCAGATATACAAATGTATATGAGTCTATACGTTTATGGAACAATGCAAAGCGGTTCGGGGCTTGGTCTGGGTTGTGCTGTGTGTGACCATATTATCATCATTGGGTGTGCAAGGCGGCATGGACGGGGATGGAACTGGCCAAATGGTGCGAGATGACGACGAATGGCAGCCGCGAAGAATTGTTTGAAATGGAGATGGAAATATTCCAGATATTTTCCATGTTAAAGAAAATACTTAGCATGGTTTTCTGATAGTAGTTTTGTTTTCAGTTCAGTTGAATTTTACTTAAAACTTGTTCAGAGATGGTAGAGGACCTATTGTCTCAATATTCCGGCAGTCATTTCAGTTTCAATTTAAATGAAAATTATATTTTCAGTGTGAAATATTTTGACCAAAAGAAACCATTTGCTTTATAGGATTTTTAGGAGTAATGCTTAAGTTAATGGAACCACTAGATAAAATTAAATATATGTAAGGATCAGAAAAAGGGCACTCGAATTTTTATACTGCAACTACTAATATCTTTGTATCTGTAAAGCTTGTCATATTAAGCCTTAAAGCGTGACAACCCTAGCGCAAATTGTTTGTTTAAACATTTAATCAATAATCATGTGCCTCTTCCGCGGTAAGGTAACCCTATGGTCAGATCTTAGACTATAATAATTGAAAAACAAAAAAAAAAAACTGAAATAAATTTTAAAAAAATCGGCTTAAGTTAAAAATTTGGTCGATACATGTCAAAAATTTTAAATTTTCTTTTCAACAACATAAAATTTATTTAAAAAATTGTACTTTAATGCATCTATTTTGACGTTTTTGACTTTTAAACGTCCACATCTCGAGTTTTTGAATTTTTTACATTTCTTATTCGAAAGCGTGACTTTTATTTTGTTTTTAGATTCTAATATCAATCATGTCTCAACCACTTTTTTTATGAAAATTACTTTTCAGCCTTGTTTTAAGTTCACCTTATAGTGGAGTTGACTTTTATCAGAAAAAATTATTAAAATACAACGGAGTTGTACAAGAACAAGTTACTTGTTTCTTGATAACCCGAAAAACCTCCTAATACAAGGTTATTTACTGTTCTGAAACCGGAAATTAAAATGGAGTTTCTTAAGCTCCAAACTAAGTATGCTATTTGATTTGATTAAAAATGATAAATTTTTAGAAAAAGAAATTTAATATCGTTAGAGCCATTTCTTAAAAAAATATTTTTGTATATTTAGAAATGCTCGGAGATTTATTTTAAAATAAAGTTAGTATTCCATTTTCAAGATAATATAATTGGACATCTAATACACAAATTTTCAAAAAAATACAGTAAAATTTTTCGAAAAATTCATTTTTCAAAAAGAAGTTTGAAAGATTTTTTAAAAATCCAAAAATTATTGTTTTGAATTTTTTAATATTAAATAACTTTTAAATTGTTAAGGAGCTTTCGTATAGAAAAAAATCATCAAAATTGGTTCAGTCGTTTAAGTGAATGTCAAAAATGAAGAAAACGGTTCTGGTAGAATTTTTACAAAACATTTCTTTCATTTCAAAAGCATGACCTTACTTACAAAAGCAGGCACAAAAATTTTAATCAAAATCGTTAGATCCGTTTTTGAAAAAAAAAAAATTACTTTTCCTTAATTTTTATATGGTAGGTACCATTATTTTTAGTCATAAAAAATTAATTTCAATTTTCCCTCTAGGGAATCACCAAAGACCCCTAAGAAAATCGGTTGTTCCAATTGAAATTTTCCAACATAAAGTCTTACCATGTTATGATATTTGACACCTAAATTCAAATCATTAGCATTTGAATAGAATTTTGGAAACACCGAAAAAAAACCCATCTATATAAACACACCTCGCACTGCAGGTGGCATAGCGATTCTGGTGATAAAATTAAAAATAATTTCACACCACAAAAATTTCAAACAAAGAATTAAAAACATCAGTTAAAAGTCACGAGTTGTTATGTGAGGGCCAATGACTTATCATAGTCGTGGACAAATGATGTTTTATGAAATTTTCGAAAGGCTTCCATGATACGAATATCTTACTCGCGAGTACTTATATAAATAAGGAATAAAAAAAAAAAAAAAATCACCAGAGCGGAACTTGGTTTTTGCTTGTATTTTTGGTTTAATTTATTATTATGCCAGTTTCAAAGTGTAGGTAAGGCCAAAAAGGCATGTTCTAGATTATGAATGTCAAGAGAACTTTTCCCCAACTTAAAGTAAACTAAAAAAAAAGGTTTAACATAACCTAGCTAGGAATAAGGTAAAACCTACCTTATGTATTATTATACTATAGAATATAAGACTGAGTTTTCTGTGACAAGTCAATTTAAAATGAAATCTACCTTCCGTCGAGTCGCGTCTCGCGTTGACCTCCCGACTTCGCACCCACTATTTAAGAACCACGCCTATCGTTATGTTTATAGTCTTTCTCTGGATGCACAAAATGGACTTATGCAAATCACTTTTTTCCAGACCTCCATTTTCGTTATGAAGGCATACTACAAAATGATTATGTGCCCTCTATTCATTATGATTACCATCGTAGGTTGTGTATATTGTCGAGACGGACGTAAAGTTCAAGTCAACGACGACTACAACGATGACGCCGTCGCGTCGGTCGTTGCCGGTTGGCTTTATTCTATTCGGAAACCTGGAAAAGCAGCCAACCAGGAATCATTTTAAATTCGCCATTTATTCATACCTTTGGAGCTGCCCTGGCATGACCAGACCATCCAGTGTGTTACTAAGTGAGGTGGAGGTGGGTTGCTTTATGCAGACTCAGGAATTAAAAACACACAACAAAAAAAAGCAAACTTATTTATGAACAACTGACCGACCGACATGAAAGAGTAAAGTTGGCCGGTTGGTGTTCTGGTTTCTGTCCTCCAACTACCTCCCATAAACTTCTGATTAATGATGATTTTATTCGACTGGATTTTTTGTAGGTATATACTCCCTCGCCTCTCTCTCTCTCTCTATCTCTTGGGTTGAGGTAATGAAACATGTAATAAGCAGGCAGACATCGAGGAAGTCAGCCAGCACACTTCGCTAGGGTGGAAAATGTCATTTTCAGGAGCGAAAACTAACAGAAGCAGCACGAGCAATATACTCATAATGTGTGTCTCGTAACGAGAATAAGAAAATGCGCCATCGCAGCCTCGAGGCAAATAAATCACAAATTCTTCCGCCAAACAAATCCAGTAGCATGCCAAACACTGCGGGAGATTTCGCTGAATCGGAAGATCAGTTTGGGTTCTGCTCTTCGATGGTTTCGACGAGTTTAAGCCTTCACATTGTGTTGTAAGATGGTGATGCAGTTCTGCTCGTGGCACCGCACAATGTTCCTTCCTAACACTCATTGTCGGCAAAAAAAAAGGGCAATCCGAAAAAGGAGGAAACAATGAAAAACTATGTCGCATGCAGTTGCTTAAAGAAGTTGCTTTGGATACCCACCAAGCTTATCAGATGATTTTGTTTATTACTATCATTGGGGGCTTATCCTTTATCTTCTTTGAGTAGCATCTGTCACAACACCATCCGAGGTCAAAGAGTCTAAGATCGAGATGAGTCTTCACTATTATGCTTGCTGTAAGGTCTTAGAATTAGTCTCATCAATTGGAGGTTCCTTGATCAGTTAAAGTCTTTGGTTATAACTTATAAGCCTAAAATTGTTCTTCTTTTACATCAGAGTAGTGTCTAAGCAGTGTAGATGTTCCAGTCACTGATTCGGTGTTCTCTCAGTACCAATATTAATAGAGAGAAACAAGGCCCCTTCATCTGCAAGCTGATAGTCCCCTTTTTTAAAGATGGAAAGCTTTTCCTTAATTGGATCGGTTTGGAGAGGAGTCAATGCCCAGTCGACCAAAATTTAAGTTGACCATATAGTGACTCTTAATGTCTAGCAGAAGGGAAGGATTTCTGTGTCGAAATAGCTGTGGATGATAAGCTTCAAAGAAGATTTGGTAAGACTGAGGCTCTTATAGACTTGTTTGGATTGATATGGCAAATCCAGAAAGACTTAAGTAGGGGAAACATGATGTAATTGGTAGTAAAAAGGATATTCCCACTTTAGGTACTTCTTCCAGATTCAGACTATATGACCTAGGGACCTGTATCTTCAGGTTCATAGAAGAAAATGGGCACTGTAGATTTCTTCAGGCTTTAGATGCCAGCTTTTATGAACTTAAATTGAATCTAAATTGATGTTGATGTTTACTTATAGCAGTTTTCTCTTCATCTAAGGGTTAGGTTAGCAGGTACATTTCGGCTGAATCGTTGCAACTTTTTGACCTTCCGAAAATCTTCCACTTGCACCAAAGGTATTCTCCCTTTCGGAGCGACCGATGTGGTTGACTTGGAAGTCATCTCCTAAAGTCAATGCTTCCCCAATAGTTCTCCGATAGTATGTGCATAACCATCAGGTATCTTCAACTACATAGCGTTACTCTTCAATTTGACTCAGTTTCAAAAAGGCATCGCTAGAAAAGCCTAACAAAATTGGATTTCTTATTTCGGTAAGGCTTCGGTAAGGTTCCCTTGACTATTTTCAAAGATGGTTATAGAAAATAAGGGTTTGACAAAAGTTTCTGAAATGATTTCTAACAAAAATTAGGGGGAAGCTGAGCATGAACATTGAGTCGAGCATGTGGGCAGCATGGCAGCTAATAATAAAATGTTCGTTCAAACACGAAGATTTTTTTCTGTCAACCAAGACTCGGCCCTTAAAGAATGGCCAATAAACAAGTCAGCATGGTTTCCCCCCCCCCCCTTCATCTTTACACAGAACCCCCGAAGAAATTCAAAATTCAATAAATTTTTATCACAATATCTGCGTGATGGTGAAAAGGACATCATAACAGTGAGCCCGTTTATGATGATACTGTCTGTGGCAGCTATCTGGATGATGACTTCTGTTGTGCCTTCATATCGCGGGGCTCTCTTGTGCAGCATTATCAAGGTCGCATCATTTTTATTGCAATAATAATCGCGCGCATGCTGGCTGCAAAGAAATAAAACTCAATCGAATCATAAATAATTCGTTCAATGGGTGTCCCGCGTGTATGGATTGGGATGGATGGGGATGGAGGATGCGTGCGGTCACCGCTGCCGTCGCATATATTGTTGTTGCCACATTTGGCATTGCCACATAGAGTTTGAGCTGTAGGAGGGTAGTATAGCAGCAGAACAGAGCAAGTCACCTCGGGACATCACGACGACCATAATTAGATTGCAGCAAGTGGTGTATCGTTTTGTTGCTGTCTGGAGGCATACAACTACTGCTTCGTTACGAAATAAGATCAATTTTTATTGAAATGCAATAATTTTTGTATGGAATTCGACGAGATCATGATTATGAGAGTTTTAGATCGAAAGAAATCGACCGAAGCGACGATATACGGTATACAGTGGCATTGGTGTGGCATAGAGTAGCAGTTTTAACGACGGCATTGCACAGAAGAGAATGGGGAGACAACTTCGCTGTTGGTCGGCCAGAAAATTTAATTTTTTTTTTTTTTGTTTTTTATTAATTAATGAGATTGCTGATGATGAATTTATTGTTGCTGTCAGAATTATTATGGAGTCGGAATCTCAATTGTCTTGCCAATTGATGGGTTTAAGTTTTCAATATGCGGCAAAACGTATATACATCAGATGACAAAAGTGATTGAAAAAAAAACTGGACGTTGTGTGGCCTACAACAGAGTATAATGTTAAGTTAAAATTCTACAATTTACTGCCATCATCATGGTCATTTAATGGCAAATATGCAATTATGATGAGTTTCGATAAATCAGCAGGTGATTAAAGTTGATGGGAGAAAATAATATATATTCTGATGGAAATAATAATTAAATGTAACGTTTATTTTATAGAAAAAGGAATACCAAAAATGATGTCGTTTTTTCGTAATAAAGGAAGTATTGAAACTTGTGTTTTGAAAAAAATGAGTATTTTGAGCCATGATTTTACTGAAGATATTGATGATTTTACCGGATGGATCCGTGGTTTTCTCAGGAGAAACCGCAATTCACCAGAACCCTTGATTTACAATGCTAATTCCTAATTTGCATTGGGCAAACCATGATTTTAGTGGTGAAACTCATGATTCTTCAAGAGAAGGTGCCATCCGTGATTTTACTGGAGCAACCCATGATTTTATCGAGCGTACCCATGACATTGCTTGTTTTTTCGGCTTTTCTTTTATTTGATAGTCTTAGATCTTTGCTTATTGAACTGTGTGTGTTAGAAAAATCACAACAATTCTTTTTTTAATAACTCTTTGCCGTAGTTTTTCTTGCAATGTGAAAACTTGTGTGAACAAAATCACGTTTAGGGTGTGTGATTTTGCATTCACAGTTCCAAAATCACAGTTCGTGATTTTGTTCCCGTCCCTAATTTGTTCTCGTAATTTCTATTGAATCTATTATCATCAAGTTTCATGATCAGATTTATTCTTTTTGGAGGAAAATTGTATCCACTTCGACAGAAAATGTGGTTGGTTGTACAGTACACCACTCTGTGGCACATGGCTTTCCGGCAATAGAACCTCAGACACCACATTTGCCTTAATTTTCGAGTTCAAATTGTAAAGATCCTGAACTTAACTCGTTTGATTCGAATTTACGTTTGATTTGATTTCGCGTTTTGTGCCAAATTCTAAGGAAACTTCAAACACAAAGAGTTTACAGGACAGTGATATGTGATTTTCTTTTTTTTTTCAGGGTATGAGAAATTTTACGCCGATCCATGACATGAAATACTCAAAATTTCAAACCAACAAAAGGAAAAAGGCATAAGTTATTGTTTTAGTTCTTCCGAAGAAGGAATTCCTTTACGTTGAAAATATTTTCTTCTTTTTTTTATTTAAACCGTCATCATTCTTTTCAAAATGTTCAACTTGCATCTTCAATATAACGCTGAATACAAAGCATAGTATATAGGTATGTGTGTGCATCACAGTAGTACACCTTTCAATAATCCGCATTTAAATACGACGACCGCAAACAGATCAGTGATTATGATTGATTGCCTCGCTGTCAATTGTTGTCCCATTGTTTACCACTCAAAAAGTTGATCAGTTTCACTTTTCGTTTTGTTTTGATCACTCAACGAGAGGCCGCAAAGTCAATCGGGCGCATAAAACAGATTGCCGGTATATACATAGCTTAAGCGCAGTTCGCGGTTCCTGTTGCACCAGCCGTAGCCCCAGCAGCAGCAACAGCGTTTTGTTCCTATAAGACACGTTGTCGTCGGTATATTTTTCTTTTCCTTGTCGCGTCTTCGTCGCTTGCTGCCACTAAAATGTGAATATGGTTGCCGCTTTCTACAATTTTTAATAAGGGTTTTTAATTTGTACATTCTTCAAAACAGGTATAGTATTCGTGGGACTTGTTTTTGGCTAGGCCCTAAGGGATTCTGGCCTCAACCTACAAACTTCTGAAGCGAGCTTTATTCCTAGCAAGCTGTCTCCAGTTTGGCACGTCAAGTTGCTTGTGCGTCACCTGAGTCACGGTCTTCCTTTACTGCAGTGCATTCCAAAACTTTTTAGAGAAAATAGATTTTCGTAGGTTTAATATCACCCAGTCATTGTCAAGATCTTCCGTAATGTGAATATCGGGACCATTCTGGACCGTCCAGATATACAGACACACTGATATGAAACTATCAGACTTTTGACAAATAAATAGCAGATATCATCTTAAGAGAGTGTAAGAAGACTGATATCGCTTGCTACTTCGAATAGCTTGGTAGCAAGCAAGGCTATCAGCTCCAGCTGCTTTTTTGTACTTCAGTTATGATATGATAACCTTTGCCTCCCACAGTTAGGCGGAGAGAATTGTTGGGGAACCTGGTATCGGGATTTGATACGCCATCGCTGATATTATAAGTACTTATTGCAGAAATCGCTCTTCCAGCTCCTCGTCTTCAACTGCGACCCTTGTCGTTTTTACAGGTTCAGTTTGCGGTCTTCCGAGTTTGTAGTCTACAAACTTGCGGTGTTTATATTCTTTGTATCTTCTGTAGAGCTCATCAATAGCTCTGTTTCTTCACTAGAGCTCTACTTTGTATTCTTCTTTCTGTTTAACTGCTAAAGGCTATCAGCACTTTTCACTAATAGGCACTAATCTTTAATAATTAATTTCTGTTGTTTAAGTTTTTGAACAAAGTTGACATCTACAATTTGATTAAGGTGGCAACCATATGCAGTGGGATCATCACCTTCCCACAAAACAGTAGTGGTCCAGCAACATTTCAGCAGCATCTATCCGCAATCGGTGCATGCACTAGTAGGTAGGTACTCGTCTCGCATATACAACACTTTTATATACAAAACATGCCTGCTTGCCTCTGGCAACTTGTTTACCTGCGCTACAAATACCTGCCTCGTATATTCCGTGTCAACCGTTTTTGGATCTGATATGAGATTTATAACTTATGCCATCGATAGTGTTAGCTGGCCATATTTTTGACATTGTCAATTTGACATCACACATTGTCGTTCAATGGAATACATCGCGCTCAATGTTTCGATGACCGTCCGTCGCCGTCGTCGGTCGGTTGCCGTATATATACCAAGTCAAGTCCAAGCCGTTCAGAGGTTTCTCTTCCGTTTGTCCATAATACTTCGTCTTCTACCACCGACCGTTCAGCAGTAAGAACATATCGTGAACTCCTTGCGTTCGATTTTATTTATGGAACGCTCTGCATGGGTATAGAACCAACAACGAAAAAATTGATTCTGTCGCATATATGCGTGACGATCAGTACAAGTTGGACGACGAGTCAAATCTGTTTTAATGAGCTGATTTCTGGGAAAGATATCGAATTTTGTTTTTGGCAGAGGAGAGAAGAATAAAATTTATAATAATTTTTGTGAATTTTCGTTCTTGATGCGATGGTCCACCATAAAGGGACAAAACCAGGACGGAACAGGACAACAACTGGAAGGACAGCCGTACATCAGAAGGAAGGACATGTGTGTGGCTTTGGCTTGATGCAACTATAGGAGGCATCAAGCTCAACCGAATTTGCTTATGGGTTACCCAATCAAAAGGGATGATGATGGAGGAAACTTTGAAGAAGGAAGACACGATTTTTAATCTTATTAATATGGAAAGAGTTTGTTAGTTTTATTATCTTCCAAGGAAATTGTAGAAATTCACGTTAATTTCCATTCTAGATGAGTAAAAATGTCCTTTTTCAATCAACAATTTAAAAATTTTGAGCTATCTTTTTGGATTTGGGCCTTAGGGAATAAGGACTTAATTAAATTTAAAAAAAAATGTTTAAACAAAAAATTGTAATAATTCAATTTCAGTGCTTTACAACATCACACATATCCAGACCACAATCGATTGCCGCACATCTCATTCATCATCAGTAATATCTACTTTCTACTTATAATCATCTATTTGTATCGAACATGATTTTAATTAACAAACAATGATTCACACCGACAAAAATCATCCAATACCCACAAGAATTCACCCATCAGAGCAAAGCATATAAAAATTCTGAAACTACCAGGCATCGAATTTCATTAATAATAATAATCACAGCAATGATAATTAAGTGGGTGGGCGACTGCATACAATTTTTTCCCAGACAGAAATAACAAAAAAAAATTATAAACCTCCTTTACAATCCGTAAAATCCTTTCGATATACCTTTTTTTTTTAATAAAAAACAACCTGAAATAAAAATATATAACCGCAGCAATGCAATTCACCACATAATTTACCCCCTTGGAACCCTCAAAAGCGGTCTCGAACAATACCTATAGTCTGGCGATATTAATCCTTTCATTAAAATTAAATCAAAAAAAAAAAAAACTTTACATTTTTTAATCAGCATTTCCCAATGTACTCGTTAATCATTTAATTATAGGTTTTATATATTTTTATTACTATTTATGTTAATTTTGCTTAAATATTAAAAATATAAAAAAAATTCAATAAATATATGCGACAAATGACCAATGCAATATTGAAAGTATTTTTTTAAAATATAATAATAAGTATTGACAAATTTTTTCTGGTTTATGTGGATGCGGTATTATTTTATTTTAATAATTTTATTTTATTGAAGCCTAATGGGAATTATTATTGGTAATGTTTTGTTTGCTTTCTATTTTTTTGGTTAAATCTATAAAATTTAATTTTAGCTTGAAATTATTTTAAGTTTTTTTTTATTGGAAGTCCCCGAGGCATGGAAATCTGGGAATTTTAAAAATTTTGATTACAAAAATGATTCTACTTTACTTACTTTAAATGATGAAACTCAAATGAATTGTTGACTTAATGGTCAACGTTTACATTGATAAGTTAATTTTAAAAATCATTGTAACCGTCTTTACATTCACTGATCCAATCTGTCTAAATATGAATAAAAATTGATTCTTAAAATGGAATCATGATTTTGTTATCCAATTTATTTATTTTTTTTAGACATAAATTAAATATTGTTAGCGGATGCCATATTATATCATACCACTGACTCAACATATTAAAGAAAAATTGACAATTGAGATCTGAGTAAAATTATGGGTGAAAGCGCTAAAATCACGGTTTGCATCGATAAAATCACAGCCTATCCCAATAAAATTGCAGATGATTCCATGTTTTTTTTTTTCAGTCAAATAACGGGTTCCTGAAGTTAATTCACCAAAATCAGCTGGCGCGTGGTTAAACCTCGAATGGGTGCTGTTTAATCACAATCTCCTTGATGGAATCAAGGGTTGCCCCTGTAAAATTACGGACCGCTCTTCTTTCTTAAGTCAATGTCGATCTGACAGTTGGTGGTAGGGGCTGGGGGAAACATAGGTCAGAAAGCCTTTTCAGAAGCCTTTAAGACTTCTTGGGACCGTTTGCTGATACGTGTTCGCATGTAACTGGCTATGAGTTATGAAACAACTTGAACGTTGTCCTGAATGATCGATATGATAAAAGTCCAAGAGCAGAAAATTAACAAAAATCAAGAAAGGAGCGGTTTTTAAGGTGAAATTACTATTTTTTTTTTACAAATTCGCGGTTAAACTTCAAACAGAATAAAAATCACAATCACAGTTATACCTGTGAATGCAAAATGACAACTTAATTCATCTCTAGACCAAATAGAAGAGTTACACTGAGAGAACAAATCAAATGTAGCAAACGAAAACATTGCCCAAATGACATTTTCGTTTGCTGGACAATTTTTCAGCTTTGATTGCAGGTAAATTGGTAAATTCGTTTGGCTTAAACACTTTCTGTGAACGATTCAAAAAACAAAAAAGTTTAGCGTAACATCTGTGATTTGAACTGGCGACCTATTGCTAACGAAGCGAGTAACTTGTCATTCCACTACGGAATGTATAGTTTATTACTGGCGTAGAATGCATATATAAACAAAATGAGAAAACGAAATGTTTGCGTCAAACGAATTTTCGCTTGTTAGATAGAAATATTTTGACTTCAACCTCGTGTGCAGCAAACTCTAAATTTGTTTCGGTGAAACAATTTATGCGAACGAATAAATAAATAAGAGTTCAGCGTAATGTACCAGTGCTTAAACATGTGACCTCTCGATTTTGAACAAAGGCTGTTGGTATTGCGCCACGAACTAGATAACTTTTGTGTATGCAAGGAATGCATATGAACACTACGAACATAGAGTCAATTCGACGAAATAAATTGTATATTTACAGCAAAAGTGAAATTCTTTGCAACAAACTACTTTCTGGGGAGGTTCTTCGTAAACTTTTCATTCGTTTTCTGCAAACAATAGAATTTTCTAGTAAACAAAAAGGTGTTTAGATGTCGAAAGCATTAATGTTTGCCGCAAACTAAAACAAAAATATTATTTCTCTACAACAAGTTTTCCTATACAAAAACTAGATTTATTTTTTATTTGCACAAAACTTATAGTTCTGCAAAGGGGAAAGAGAAAAGAACAAGTGCCGGGTTTTTCTGTTTCTGGTATAAAAAATTCTGATGTCAGAATCAGCATGGAACTAGGTTAAACTTTTATTCAAAAAGTAATAATTTGCCGTTTAACAAACTTTCTACTTTTAATTACCTTAATACATTGTATGAATTCTTCAAGTTTCATTTCAACGTTTCAGCCTTGTTTGTTCCTTAAAGATACCATGTAACAAAAACAGAAAACTTCAAAACACCTTATTAACATGTTACTTAAGGACATGCACACATCGACGCCTTTGTAATAAATCAATTGAATTAAACTGGCGTTAAACTCTCAAATTATTTATCATGTAACTTTAACCCTTATTTCAACATAAGCCGCGTTTAAAGGTGAATGCTAACATAACCGCCTAAGGACATATCAGACGGTTACGAGAAAAAAAATACTTCTTCCCGGATTAAACGAGACCAATTTATTAAAAATGGAAAAGAATTCATTGTTGACTGAAAACATGACACATTCGAATGTTATACCCGCATAAGCCCAGAAGCTACAATATAAAATGTTGAATGCGCATTAAGAGTTCTGAGTGCGCTCGCGCTTGCGATTAAACGAAGTCGAAATTAATTATTATGACTCCTCACAATAATGTGAGACAGGACTGCTCGAGGAGTAACAGCCAACCTATTCTTCCCCAAAAAAAAGGATATTTCTTTGGATTCAATGGGGCAAAGCAGGACACACGAAACACACAATCGTTCATACTTCTTGGATATACCAATGTGATATCTTGATTATCACACGCAGTGCATTCCACCATCACATCGCGCTAAGGAGGACATGATCTTTGAGGCTACATGCTGAGGACCCTCGTTTTTCAACAATTATCACCTGTTTGGACAATTTATCATATGTTTAACATTAGTACAGAAATAACTTAGCCGCCACCATCACCACCGCTGTGCTACGCTACCATGTCCGAGTCACCATGTGGTGGATGTAAGACCAACTATAAACGGCGATGTTTCGAATACTTTTGTTTGGGTTTTTTCTCTTTTTCGGGCTTAACACCTTTGCACTTGGCAAGGCATGAATTATTTATGAACAAAAAAAAAAAGAAAATGTATTGTTTGTGGAGTGGTGCAGTGTAGTGTGTACCTACTCCCCCATCTTGAGATTAGGTTCAATTGAATTGAATTTGGAGGGACATCATGCCCGGCCCATTGATCATGCTTTTACAGATACTTTATCTGCTGAATCCTTGTTGCAGATGTTGCAAAATAATTGCCAACATACAATCGTCTTCTTCATACACAAGATGTTTTTTTACGCATTGAGTAATTGGTGAAAAATTACTTCAGTTTATTGGCGAAACTTTTTTTTTCTGGTATAAATTGGCCAATTTAATGTCTGAGGGAGTTTTCAATTCATGAAAATAAGTCGGAAATATATCAAGAAGTATGCTATTTGACTGGATGCAGTTAAAATAAGCCTTCAACAATTACTTTGTTACTATTGATTCAAACTGATAAAGAATGATTAACTTGAGCTGAATTAAAGGTGGGGACATTCCAAGAGTTAATTTTACAATGACCTTTTGGCAAAGTCATGTTTCAAGTCTCATTGTAATAAACAGTTACTTGAAGCTTATACACTTGGAGACACTAAATCATTAAAGTTAAAATAGAGTAAAAACCGTTTTTTGAATACCACTTGGTGGGAAAAAGAAATCAATTTCCACTCTAGAGAATCACTAAAAACCTACAACTACCAAGTTTGAAGATATTCGCTGAAATATTTTAGGCTATAGCTCAAGATAAATGCAGACAGACTGACAGACAGAATTGCTAGACTCACTTTTTTCTCATCCTCTATCATCGTAATGTTATTTCTGATTATTATCTCGAGTTCCTTTTTTTCACGAATCCTTAAGTACCTACATCGCAAGCAAAAACCTTGAAAGTTCTTAGAAACAAGCATCGAAATTCAAAGTTATTTCAACAGTATTCCGCTTTTTTTCAAAGTATTCCTTGCATTTACCGCGAAATTTTAACAAGACTTTCCACGGCTTTCTCTGTACTCTTCTTCTATTTTCTAGGCGGTAATTAACGCACAGTCCCTAGCGTTTTTTCGTGGCTTTCAATGACGGTATTCCATGATCCGAGTTTTTCGCATATTTCAACATTATTTTGCAACGCATTTCTAGGTGACTTTTATCGCTTTCTTTCATGGCATTTTATGATTTCTTTCGAAGTGCCCAGTAATTTTTTTCATAACTTCCCATGCTGTTTTCCGCAATATCCCAAGATATTTCACCAGTATTCCGCTCATAATTTCTGTGACTTTTTAGAGTTTATTCAAATGTTTTCCGTAAGTCCTTCTCTTTTTTCTTGTTTTTTTTTTGGATTTTTTCTTGGTACCTGCCAAATGCTATTTCTATGCCTTCGTATATTGTTGAGAAATCATTTTGGTGAGCACTTAATTTCACATATTTCTACGTCTAATTGGAGTGATTTTTTTTTGAAATATTAAATTTAGATGTCCATTAATACGTCCTTCAAAATAGCATAACCACTCTTTTTTTAAACGAGGTTTGAGAATTTTTATATGTAAACAAACTTATTTACATTTTTAAAACTTTTTTTCGAAAAATTAAGAAGTCAACTTGTAAACCTGATTTGGAGCTCAGACCCAAGTTTTGTAAATCAATGTAGTAATGATTTTTATTTTTTTTTTTTAAGTTATTTATAAAATATTTATTTTTAAAAACTTTATATAAAAGATGCTTTAACGTCCACAGCAACTTTGACCCTGAAACTACGCGTGATCCAGTTGTTCATATTATTTTCATGCGCTCTCAAAAACTGAGGTTGCAGTTACCATTTCTAACTCAACATTATTCAAAACAACAAACTTACGATCAGAAAATGGTGAACATACCTGAAGACACCTGCATAATGTTTCTGAGTTAAATACCTAAACCAAAGTCTGAGGTTTCTTATTGTAGCAGATAAGGTATATTATAACAACCGATAAAAAAAATATAAAAGCCTTTGCATACAGTTTTTATGGAACTCCTCTCATGCAAATTGATGGACACTAAAAACCATTTTCATTAATCTTTGACTGGCGAAGGTCAAATTAACAAAAAATAATTCATTCCACATGCATCTTATCAATCCGATCAAATCAATATTCAGATTCAACTTTACCCAATAAATTTTCTATAAAATAATGACTACCTTAGAACTTCGAATAAAGAGGTAGCAATCCAGCCACTTAAATTGCCCTTAATAAATATGCAATGCAAATTGACAGAAGACAGCCCACAAAAACCAAAAAAAAAAAAAAAACATTCTGAGGATACACATACTCAAAACTTAACGCAGCCATCAGCTATCAACCAACAGTAGTTGGTATTCAAATTTTGTTTCTTAAAAAAAAAAATATATATATAAAAATGTAATAAATAAAATAAATAAACATAAAAAACCAACAAGGAACTCCCTAATGAGTCCCATTCTCATTCAGTGAAATTATTTTTTTTTCATTTTTTCTTCCTCCTTCTGAAAAGTAGGTAGGTACAGTAAAAACTCTATAAAGTGGACATCATAAGGTCATTTTATTTTTGAAGTTTTTACAGGAAAAACAATTCGTTGGTGAATAAAACATCTTGGGATGGGACACCTCTTAATCTAGTACAATTTTCCACAAAACATTCTAGTAAGTATTTTGTTTTTACAGAAATTTTGTTCTTAATACTAACTTCTTACAACTATCTACGGAATGAGAGCTTTGACTGTACATCCTTTTTTTTTTGTTCCAAATTTCTCGCATCTTCAATAATAATTTTCTGGAAATTCAAAAATCTGCATGTGCAATCATCAATAGCTACACATCCTTATCTGCTATAGCCTTTACCTTTTATACACAACCACATACTAAAAAGGAAGAAAAATATCAAAAGGATATACGAATAATATTGAAGAAAAAAGTCAGCATAAAATCGTCTTCTCATGGTTGACCTTCTGCGTCTTATAGCATCTTCGTTGTTTTCATCGTCGTTGTCGTCGCATGTTGCATGCAGATCAATCGTTGAATTTATCTTTCGAACCATATCGTAAAGCAGGCGACATGCAGATCTGTCAATATATTATTTAGGTTTTTTGGTGATTTAGTTTTGTTGAATTTTATTTAAATTGGATGAAGGTGGAACAAGAGGATCACCATGAAGAAATAAAACAAAAAAAAAATATATGTTAAAGAAAAGGAAGCAGACGAACATGCAAAACGATTTTTTGTCAACATTGAATTTGGATACGAGTATGGTTGTTTTTTTTTTTTTTTTTTTTTTTGTTCTCTATGAACGTGTCCTTTATCTAAAGGAAGAAGATTTAAAAGGGCGAAACTAACGAAATGTAAAGAGTTAGCCCAAAAAGGTAAGGAAGTTAACCATCAGGAACAATAATAATAACTGGAAATATCCACCAGTGAACCTTCATTAAAATTGAGTTTTCAACTAATAAATACATTTTTGATAGGCAAATTCAGAGAACATTCTACACTCTAAAAAATATGTTTGTTTCGAGCTTATTTGTGAATAATTAAGTTCCCTTTTCTTTTAAGAATTTGTTTCTTTTCTGTTACTACTTCTCTGGAATTTGTTTTATCCTGGCTCTAGCATTTCCAATATTCATACTTTTGTTTTTATCCAGTTCACGTTTCTGAGAATTCTTAGCTCTCAGCAATCTCAGAAACCTGAACACGATTTCTAAATAAAATTTCTCACTTTAGCCTGTCAGCAGAGCAGAAGAAAATTTGGATATTAGCTTCCTTAGCTTATGTCAGAGAAAATTCTCAGAGATCTCAGAAACCTAATTTACAAAAATATTTAATTTTATTTTTGAAAGTTTTCAAATTTGCCATTTATCAATATTATTCCTTTTTTAATCATGTCTTATATTTTTTAATTAAAATCTATGATGAACTGTAACGGTTTTGAAAAGCCGTTTTTTAAACAATGTTTAATTGAGCATTAATGAGAAATAGGCTGATGAATTTAGCTAAAGGTTGAAGTTCTTTTTCTTCAACACAAAATTATTGGGTTTGATTATTATTTTTGTGTTCGTATATTTGTACATTTTGACATTGTTTTGTCAATCACAATTCGTGAGATTTTTTTATTAATCAATTACGTGGAACATGCTTAGCTTTACAAATATATCACATAGTGCTAAAATGGAGACGACAAATATTTTAAATTAATATCTAAATCCTTTTTCGTTTGCAAACAAAAGACCTGATCAGCAAACTTGATTATGTTTTTAAAATGCGTAATGACTTATAATGTTGTTATATCAAATATATGATTGACAAAAAGAAATATCTGACATTTAATAATTATATATGTAGAAAACAGTGCAAGATGGTCGTGGAACCATAGTTTGACTGCTATCAGATTTTTCTATTTTCTGAAAAATTGTTCAACTTGTTTATATTCCGTTTTGAAAAGTAACGCCTCAATTATAAAAAAAAAACTATTCACAAGTTCAATAATGCAACTAATTCACCAACTTAATAATGCAACAATAAATTCTGCAAGAATATCCAAATAAGCCTCGATTTGCCCATAGATAGCTTTGAATATAAAGCAGTTGTGAGTATATAAACTGTCATTCCGAACATGTTGTAGCTTTGTTGACCATGCCTTAAAAATTTGTTCGATATTTCTTAGGATGTATTAAATAATGTAACCTTTACCCATTTTACGGGCTATGAAATAGAAGGTATGTTTCACTGAACGGGTCACTATGGCGTATACGTACTTTTGTATTCTTTGTAAAATTCTTAAGATTATAATAGAGTTTTTTTTTGTATCTTAGTAATTTATTCATACGAGTTGGGATTTGTTCAACATTACCTGATCGTTCAAATAAAATTATATGTCGTGGGAAATTTTTCAAACGGGGTGCTAAAATTTCCTCAAGGACGTATGATGTCAAAAATGATTTGTTCACAAAAACCTTAATGATAATTTAAGTAAAGATACGACAAGACAAGAGCTACTAATTTGTAAAACCTATAACGGTTAAAGTATCCTGAAAATTGAAATCCCGAAAACCTAATATCCCGAGATCCTGAAAATTCGAATTTTTTAAGATCTTTTTTTACTTTTTCTATCTCATTTTCAAAATTTTGACCTTTCTAGATTTTTAGGGAATTTGTGTTTCCGGGATCTTAGATTTTCGCCATCTTAGGCTTTCGGGATTATGGGATTATTCTGAATCTGAACTTCAAGATTGTGTCCATCTCCCATACATAAGAAACTAAATCGTAAGTTTCGACAATTATAAGATATTGATAATTTTCCTACAATTCCTTAGTTTCCTTCAGTGTAGAATAATCAACAAAATCTAATTCTACTCCGTTGATATTATTTTAGTGCTATTCCTGAAATAAAGAAGAAAAAGCAATTTAAAAAATGTTTGTACGCCCCCGAATGAATGTGTGGTCTGTGACATTAAAAGATGACAAAATCTTTAAAACCTGTGTCCGGCAATCACCATTAGTCGACAATATGTAAATCAACTTTACCTTTGATGGGATAACATTTTCCAAAGTTTCCTTGCTCCAATTTATATTTATTTATTTTTTGTTTTGCTCTATTTTTTGTATAGGCAATATGGTGAAGTTCTATAAAGAGTTTTTGCTGGTAATATCGTTCCTCCTTCTTATAGAGCCTTTGGCAATAAGGCAACTCACCAACATCGTCTTATTCTCGTCGTTGTCGGTCGCGTCTTAGCATTAGCACAACAACCGCGCTGACGGGGACGGTGGCAATAAATAAGAGCACAGTCGAAAAGATAAGATCATTTTCTTCATATTAATAACTAAAAACCAACATTTTTCAAAATGAAGACCAAAGAAACCGTGAATAAATAAAACCAAAAAAAAAAAAATTAAAGCCAGCCATGCAAAGCAGCTATCTTATGCTATTGGCTGACTTTGCGATGGCCCAAAGCATAACATGTACGCGGCGGCGCAGCGGCAGCGGCAGCGGCAGTAACCCAGCAGGAGCTGAGGGCAGCAAAGTGCAACGCAACTGCTTACGATGATACGATGAAGGCTCTGTTATCGCTGAACTTCAGCAAATGAATTCCATGATAAGTATATATGAAAATGGCGATTGCAACGGGGGTAACTAATAGGATTCTGTTCCGCTGCTAGCTTAGCTGGGCCAACACGATACGATGACGATGCATGGTCGAAGAAGACAACCGACGACGACGACGCAACGACGATGACGATGACTATACGCGACCCAGAAGGATTCATTAGTGTCGTGAGATGTAAATATTGCATGCCACCTTGGTGACTATCAGTGGGAAGGCTTTTGCATTCGCACAATTATGGCACATTAAATTTTGGAATTTTTTTCTTTATGTGCTTCATATTTGTTTAGGGGATTGCAATTTAAAGGGTTTTGCCAGAAGAACATTACACATCGCTTATAGAAACGAGTTACAGCTGTCTCCAGGAAAGTACTTTTCCGAATATCAGGAAAAACATTGACTGGTTCTGATCAGCAAATAAGGAAATGGAAACCCGGATTCCCTATGCGCATACAGACTCCGCGTTGTATGATGATGGACACTTCAGGTAAACTTTTTTTTAAAGATGATAAGACTTCAGCTCACGGTTGCAGTAAAAATGGCGGGAGACTTGTTAGAAAGGCAGTACGGTCTTAGGAAAGGCCGTTTGACGATCAGAGCTACGAAAGAAGTAGTGAAGGCTACCCAAATCGCCCAGCAGGGAACCACTACTCTGGGAAGATCGTCTTGCTGGCAACTCTGGATATACGGTCTGCAACTCTGCACGAAGAAACAATTCAACACTCCAGTATACCTTTTGCAGATGATACGGAATAAAAGTGGCAAGAATGTTGAGAGTCGAAAAGTAGAGATTGGGCGCTGGACCACAAGGCTAATCGGTGACGTTGCAGAATGGAGTTACCGGAAACACGGCGAAGTGAACTATTACGTCAAGCAGTTTCTCACCTTTCCTTTCTGCACAAGATAGGCAAAGCAATAAGGCCCCTCTGCCACAGTATCTTTGAGTGCAGCACAGATAATGTTTCCCTGTTAGTCTAACTTCCTACATCGTCTCGAACAACTCTCTGGTTGGTGCCAAACTACGTGCGAATATATCCAACAAAGCTTTTTATCTGTTCCTCATGTTCAGAAGACTACTTCCAAACCGGAGCGTGAGCTGGCTGATTACAAAGTGGTCAAATTTGGTTTAAAATTTCTGCACTTCCAGTGTCGAGAAAAGCGTTCTCTCATTCCAGAAAATAATCTTGTTAAGGATACGACAGCCAAAAGTCTTCAAAGTTCGACCAGTCCTTACCCAAGGCGTAGGATTTCAATCAAAAGTGGATCTTCCTTCGAAGAATACTTCTTATAAGACTTTTCTAGAAAGCTACGAGCTTTACCCAAATAAGGTTTTATAGAGTTCCTATTTGCTTCCTTTTTAACACTCGCAACTGCTATTAAATCTGTTTAGAACAGACCAGTACCCACTGCAATTACCGTTGAGAGTTAATAGCTTTGTTCCAACATGCAGTTTCAAACTGTCAAACTATCACCAAACTGGCAGGTGCCTGCGCAGAACGATTTTTTCCCACAAACATCGCTCTCTGTATGTTCTTGTGATTTTACTGATGGAACAGTGCTTTTCAATTAAATGCTCTCGAAATGATGAGAAAAGGTTAAAGCCACTAAGAAGTGTCACCAAGTTGATCCCGATAAGTACCTACTTAAGTGGTGCCTGCAACACCCAACCGTTGAACCTTACACAAAATAGAAAAGTACACTCAGGTCTTCCCCTAGTCCGTGCTCTTCTGTATAAATTCTTCCAAAGTCTATGAATTCTAGTTCTCGCAGCTTTAAGATTTACAACCCACACGTAATTTATTAAAAATAAATATATCTCTAAAAATGGAAAATTCCTCAGTGCTTTGTGCATGACACGAAATGCCGCCGAATGAGCGCTCGCACAGCTTGGGCTTCTCTATATCACTAAGTAAGTAAGCATAGAGAGGAACTGAAAAGGGAGAAGAGAAATAAAGAGCAAACAGTCTGCCGACCAGGATAACACTCCAATTAACACAATGATGAAGAATTATGCTCGCCCGCGGAATTAAAGCAACAGATTCATCTCATTTTCCTTGCAGGAGGCTGCGTTCTTGTTACACCACCACCCGCTGCGCCGCCGTTTGCCTCCCACTTGGACTGAACGGGCTAGATCATATTTACATGGCCAAGGATGGCGCTGCTTGCTATTCTATCTCAAGAGTGTGCGCGCGGGTCCCTCTGTGCACCCATATATACACTTACACATTAGATTTGAGCTGCGGCAGCAGGAACAGCAGTCAAGCAGCGGCAGTCACTGCTATACCTATACAGATCGATGACTATTCGGCGGTCAAGGCTTATAAGGCCACGTACCACATTTGTTGGGTGCTATCGCAGAATTCATAAATCAAGTGACTAATTAATGGCAGGTAACTTTTCTAGGTCCATCGGCGGCGACAGCAGCGCAGTGGCCGTCGGCAGCGTTGTGTGGTGGCGGCGGTGGCGTTGGACAATTTCTTCATCACCAAAGCAAATCCACGAGACATACAAGACAAGGAAGGAAGCAAGAAGCATCAGAATCAGCTTCGATGGCGGCAGCTGTAGTATAAGTTGTGATGGTCAAATAGACATGGAAAATATTTTTTATTTGCTCCAAATCTGTTGCGAATGGACAAAGCCAATGACGATGAAGACGAACGCGAGGTTCGTCTATTTTGAGGTAAAAAACAAATAAGAAGAAGACAGACGACCAGCCGACCGACGACGACGAGACGATGGAGTGGAGGAGATATTAACGTGTGGCTTAATGGGCCCGTTGGTGTGCGATCTTATGAATCAACAATTGGACAGTAATTAATTTCTAGAATAACTTGAGGCCATATTCCCCTATGAATTGAGGTACTTTTCGATCTAAGCAATTTATACATAATGTATCCTGGGGGATTGTCTCGATGAAATATTGGATGCTTTTCAGCAAAGTGTATTGGATAAGGGAGCAGCATCTTTCAGGAAACTATAAAGTTATGCGCTATGGGTGTGCCTTTTTGCCATTTTACTGAAAATGCGGAATCAGCGGAGGTGGAACAGCTATGCCGTAGACTCTAGGGGTCTGGTTTTTCTGATGGAAAAAGCTGAATATTCTTTATTATTAAAAGTGTTGTTGTTTTGAAACAAGTATTGTTGGCCTATATGAAGATTTAAGTATTCTCGAAATAACGCGGTCAGCTGCGGCTCCTGCGTGCATGCACCTACGCGGACCAACGTGAACACGCTCGAAAACGCGTGGACCTACAAGAATCCACGCGGACGCTACCAAAAACTTGCAGAACAGTGCGGACACGCCTGCGAACGCGCGGACCTACCCTCAACCACGTTTGTGCTGCACAAGTGACTCTTAAAACTGTGAAAGAAGGCTGAACCACGTCAAGCAGTGTAGTCAAGTTTGCTCAGTTAGGGTCCTGTTGTCAAAATAAGCTGGGAACCCCTGAACTAAAGTACCAGGAGCATCCGGGTAAAATACCCAGCTTGGCCTAACAACATAGTCAAATTACATCAAAACTATTTCCATTGTGAATCGTAAGAAATGGGGATCATTAAATTGAATTCCGTTTTCAAGAAATTTGCCCTAAATCAGTGAAACTTCGGTCACAACAATAGACACCTACTCACCTATAACTATACGACAAGAAATGATGATTTTCCTATCTCAACACAGGGCATTTTGTAAGACAACATGACTCCACTTCCAGATACTAGATCTCTATACGATATGCGAAACATAGCAAACACTCATCATATACTGGCATGACAATCGAATGTGCCAAACGATATGACTTCAAGAACACATACTCCGCTAAGGAACTCCAAGGGACATGCGATACAAGTTAAAATTCTGTCACCTCGAAGAGAAAAGTCAAATCACAGATAAACACACTCTGACTTTCAAACACAAACGCAAAACGAGAACAATCACACGAATAAATGAATATAAAATTGCAAGCATCACGATAGGATCTATCGCGTTTGTGGCTTGTTACACTATCTCTTGTTGAACACGATACTTCTACGAGTAGTGGCATCTCCACAACCACCGCCGCAGCCGATACCGCGGCATACGAGCAATCATATTTCTACACCTTGGCAAACATCAAAAAACCAACAGCATCACTTATAGAGGTCCTCGTACCAGAAAAAAAAAAAGTTCAAAATTTATTCATTTATTCAATATTTTTCATCTTTTTTTTTTTTTTTTTTTTTGTCTTGACTTGAGTCCTTTCAAACGTAGACGGATGCATTATCCTTAGTTTTGCGCACTTTGCATAGGAATTTTTACTAACTCTTGAACGTTTTGGCCATTTTTGGACGCATTGATGATGATCATCATCATCTTTCCGTTATGGGTAGCAGCGGCACATGGGCTGTGCAATGGACAAGGACATGGCAGCAGCTACCAGAATATTGCGGCCTCTTGGTGTTTCATAATTTTTTGAAGGGCACACAACGATTGTTTAGTAATACGACTTACCTATATATGAGAAATTCTCTGTTGGGACCTTTTGTTTTATATATAGAAGTGTGATTCAGGTGCTGTGCTGAAAGTAAAGAATAAAAGTGTTAAGCCACGTAATTGTGTCGTATGGATTTGCTTACAATCCCAATAAGGGGCGTAAGAAAATTTTAAGGAGTCTCAACGTGATGAGGGGTTTACGGTAAATTTGACTATGAAACTAAGAGGGGTAACATCCAAGCTACGATTCAACTACAAGCCTCGGGTATGAATGATCCAAAAGTTAAAGGCCCCAGCAAACGAGTCCTGGACAAAGGCTATCTACTGCTGAAAAATTACTGAAAAACGTAGAGAGGAACAAAGCAGACATTTTGTCAATTTTTTTTTTAATCAGAGGAAGACTTAAGGGTCCAAACCATAGAATCCGACGCGTTCGTTCCGTCAACAAATCCGTTATGGATGAAGTCAAAAGTTCGTCTACTTCAACCATTTTTTTTTAACATGAGTGCTATTAAGTTGCAGTAATAATATTTAGAAAAAAAATTCGAAAATTATTTTTTTGGATTTAAAAAAAAAATTGAAATTTTATATTTGAAAAATCATTTTTTCTAAAAAACTACTCAATATTTTTTTTCAAAATTTAGTTTTAGAAAAAATAGGTTTTTTTAGAGAACGGCTCTAACGATAGAAGAAATCAGATTGCATACTTCGTTTTCAGGTTGAATTCATATGCTTTTTTAATTTTTTTTTCTAAAACTGCATTTACATTTTTTTTAATTTAATTAAATAGTAACTTTATCTATAAGAGCAAGTACGTGCGACCCAGTCGTGCATTTCATTATACCAACTATAAGTGATAGAAAAAAACTAAAAACACCCAAAGATAGGTAATATAGTGTAAAGTTCCGCCAAAATAGGATTTTTTTGAAATTTCACCCTAAACTTAGGGTAAAGTGGGGTAAATTAAAAAAAAAAAGTATGTACAAGAACTTTTTTTCGAAAATTATGAGGGAAAGTATAATTAAATAAATTTGAGTGAATAGATAAATCGAAATGAAGAAAATTTTGTATTTAACGAAAAATTCTAAAGAAATCACGTGCATTTTTTTGTAAAATAAATTTTTCAACAGATTTTTGAAAATGATGCTTTTTTTCCGGTACACCAGTGTACCCTATAAACTGGAACACCATCCTGACAAGTCATCTTATCCTAAGCCTCCTGAAAACTGCACTTGGGGGCTTGTTTGGAGGCAGCTTACTACAGGGACCGGGCGTGCTGGAGAGAATGGTTGGCTGGGGCCGAAATCTGCCGTAGATTTGAAGCGCCCCCCATTGCAAGTATACAAATTGAACAATCAGTGCTTGCTTCACATTTAAAATATCAAAAAAGCCACAAAACAGATTCATAAACAATATTTCAAATCATGAAGTTTTTTCATTGAACCCAATACTGTTCCTCTACCGAACAAGTTGAACAAACAAAAAATTTCAGCATCCGCAGACAGAGCGTCTCTGGTGGAAGACACCTTGATGTTCTTGTTGTTGTTGTTATTGGTTTTGTGTTATTGTTTCGCACGAAGGTGTGCGTTTTTTTTTTTTTTTTTCGTTATTTCTTGAATATGGTGCCGCTGAAGGAGATCTTCGACCAAATAATGCCACCAAAAGGTGCGATAAACGGAATAACGCAGAATAATATTTATGATCGCAATGATATTTTTGCCGGCCGATGTTATTTATGTGATCGCGATTGAGTGGAAGAAGATGCGCGCACAGGATGTGGTGCGACGAACGAGCGGCAGCATCAACGGGGCCAAAGGGACACACTCATCCTTTTTGCTCCAAAGGGGACATCATATATAAGGAATTCCAAAAGGCATATTTTGAGACATATTTCTCGCATCCGTCGTCGCGTCGAAGCGTTTCCAAAATGATTTTTTTTTTAATTCTGAATTCGTGAGAAGGTGATGACAAAAATGCTTGATATTTTTTCACATTAAATTATAAATAAGCTCCGCGCATCAGCCTTCAACTTTATTTTTAAACTCAATTTTGAAAAATGCAAAAAAAAAATTAAATATTGAAAAGTTATTTACCTCGAAATGAACAACTGTCAAATGCATAAAATATAACAAGAAGTTAACGCCCCCGCATTTAATCGACAAACAAACGATAAATTTATTTGAAATTATAATTTGGTTTAACAAAAACACCTGAGTACCCGCAGGCGACACTACCGCCACCACCCGGGTTGTCGGTCGTCGTCATCGTCATCTGTATAGGACGACTTGTATACCAAAGTGAATGTGTCTTTGGAGGGTGTCCCTTGGTCGTGTCTGTTTGTTCACCCCCACGAATAGCAAATTGGAAAAAGAAATTAAAAATTTATTTTGAAGGGGATGATGATGATGATAGACGGTTGAAGGTGAGCGAGAGGTGGTTGGTTGTTTTTTGGTTGAAAAATAAATAAAAATTGAAAGTAGAACGTTTTTTTTTTATGTGGGACACGCGGTGGTAAGGACGGACGGTCTTGATGTCGGTCGCCCTAGGGCACTACTTTGTTATGTGGATTTTTAGAACACACACGTTTGATGGGAAGTCAAGCAGCAACAAGTTATCGAGTCTGGCTTTTTATTAGTCTATATGAGTAATGGGTGGTTTTCGGGGCAACACTCTTGCTGCGTAGAATGAATGATCTGAAGGTAAAGTTTACTAATTGATTTTGCTTCGGCCGGCGACTGTTAGTGACAGAAGTACCTACGTTTAAACTTCTATTTCAATGATGTGTGTTCTACATAGTTAGAATTAATAGATAGAAATTTTACGTTTTGTGAAGCTGACAGGTTAATCAAGAATTTTTTTCCTTAGGTTGGTAATTGATAATGATTAAAGATCTGATGTTTTCGAAAGAAGGCGAGTTTAAAAAGTAAGAGTGTTACACTCGGTATTGAGAAATCATAGCGCTTTAACCTTTTAATTATTAAGTTTCTGAAAATCAAAGTTTTATTTCGCTCACTTTCAAACACATTCATGTAAAAATCCTTACTTCTGGAAACATAAGTCTGCTGAATATCCTTTAATTTCTTATAATTCTAACACTTGGTGGTATTTTTGACACATTATGGAAACATTTGAGTTTTGGTAAGGTATTTCGAGCAAACGAGAGTGTAATTCTGTAAAAGTTTCATTGAAATTTCAACTATACATTGCCAATCATTTCCACAGTCTTCAATAAAATAAATCTGCAAAATTCTGAGGTGCAAACGTTGGCTAGTCAAAAGTCATAGTCGCACTATTAACAGACTGAATGAGTGGCTATACAGATAACCGTTATTGTTTGAAGTGGTTTTAATGGATCAGAAATTTTAAATTGTGAATTTTATTATAAATTAGCAAATTAAATGCATATTTAAGAAAATTGGAGCCACAAAACGATCGAAAATGCTTAGAACCAAACTAATATTTCTAAAAAATAATTTTAAGTTTTTTGCAATTCAAAGTCAGCTTTAGCAGATAATGGATACTTTTGCATACATACATTTTGATAATAAAAAATAAGATTAACAAATTTCAATCAATTTTCAATTTTTATTAATTTCGAAAAAAATTGCCGCCACACCCAGTTGTTAGGTTCTATGCTTTAAAATTAGATATTGTGCAGATTTAGCTTGATTTTGACAAGTTTTAGGGGTCATGGCAGACACATTTTGAATAGTTTTGTTCTAAGCAGGTATGCAAATATACATACAATAAATTTGTGACAAAGTGTAGCTCGACGTCGACACCCATAAAAGTTGTCGAAATTAAGCGAAATTTTTATGCATAAATAACCTAACTTATTAATTTTTCGTCAAAAATTACTCAAGATATTTTGGTAGGAATGTCCTTTTTGAAATATTTATCTATCAACCCGTTTTCGAAAAAATTCATTTGGAAATTGTTTAAAAATCAAAAAATGATAGTTCCTAGCTAGTATATCACGAGTAATAATTAAAAATACCGAAATGCACTCAACCAATATAATTCAATTTAAAAAGTTATTGTGACCTCAACTGCAGCAGCTTACTTACTGTTTACATGGATGTAAAAGCATTTAAAAGTTGAGGTATCTTGAACTTTTTAAATTGAATTATATATATTAATTCGGTCCACTAAAATTAAAGTGATTTAAATTATTTTAATTCTTAGTAACTTTTACATGTAAAGGCAACAAAATTTCATTTCATTTTGTTAACACAAACTAAAAATCTTATTTATTTAGCAACAAATAGCGAATTTTATTCGCAAAAAAAACGAATTTTATTTGAAAAAGAAAGAATTATAAATGTTAAATATCTACATTAGTGGAGGAACAAAAGCAAATAATCTCGGAACCGGGAAAAACGGCTTCGATTTGAATGGTATTCAAAAATACTTTAACGGTTACCGGTTAAAAGTTACCGCTCTTATGTTTTTTTTTTATAACTTAAGATTTTTGCAAGCAAACATTTTTTTATCAAAAAAATTTGTAAAAATCTTATAAAATAAACTATTCCAAAAATTTTCCAGGTCTGTTTAAGGAAAAATAGTAAAAATACATTTTTTATAAAAGGTTGACTTAAAGCCGACCAAAAAAAATTATTTAAATACAACTGAGTTAAACACAAGATGAAATTATATTTTTGACTTTTTATGAACTGACTTTAGAAAAGAATATGGTCTATATTTATTGTTTTTTTGAAAAACTGTGATTCGAAGTTGAATTTGAGGGAAAAAATGATATTTGAAAAGAAATCAAACATTTGTTACTTTTTTGGGTCAATTTTTCAACCAAAACGCAATGATGTTATTTTATTTTAGTTGGATACAAAAAGATTAATGTTGATACGTCTTCTAATTTTGGAGAAACTCAAGAAACCGTATGCTACTTTTATTTAAATTAATTCTTATGTAGCTTTTAAATTTTTTTAAGAAAGTATGATACATAAGACATTTTAATTTTTCACATTTAGTTGCTAAGTAATAAGGCCATTGAATTTTGGAAGAAAAAATTATATTTTAGAACGTACAATTTGAAAAAAAAAAAACAATTTAAAAATTTTTAATGACCCTGAACTTTGCAGACAATTTAACTGCTAGTCTTTGGCACACTGCCACAGCCGTAAAACTGAACCGATTTTAGAAAAAAGTACGGCAATCGCTTTGTACCAATAAATGCTCGGTACGCCATTTTTTAGTTTTTTTTTATTTACCGTTATAACGAAGTAATGGCCAAAAGAGTCAGAATCGCTCTAAAAAAGTGTCGTCTGAAACTTTGGCATTCTGCCACAGCCGTAAAACTGAACCGATTTTAGAAAAAAGTACGGCAATCGCTTTGTACCAATAAATGCTCGGTACGCCATTTTTTAGTTTTTTTTTATTTACCGTTATAACGAAGTAATGGCCAAAAGAGTCAGAATCGCTCTAAAAAAGTGTCGTCTGAAACTTTGGCATTCTGCCACAGCCGTAAAACTGAACCGATTTTAGAAAAAAGTACGGCAATCGCTTTGTACCAATAAATGCTCGGTACGCCATTTTTTAGTTTTTTTTTATTTACCGTTATAACGAAGTAATGGCCAAAAGAGTCAGAATCGCTCTAAAAAAGTGTCGTCTGAAACTTTGGCATTCTGCCACAGCCGTAAAACTGAACCGATTTTAGAAAAAAGTACGGCAATCGCTTTGTACCAATAAATGCTCGGTACGCCATTTTTTAGTTTTTTTTTATTTACCGTTATAACGAAGTAATGGCCAAAAGAGTCAGAATCGCTCTAAAAAAGTGTCGTCTGAAACTTTGGCATTCTGCCACAGCCGTAAAACTGAACCGATTTTAGAAAAAAGTACGGCAATCGCTTTGTACCAATAAATGCTCGGTACGCCATTTTTTAGTTTTTTTTTATTTACCGTTATAACGAAGTAATGGCCAAAAGAGTCAGAATCGCTCTAAAAAAGTGTCGTCTGAAACTTTGGCATTCTGCCACAGCCGTAAAACTGAACCGATTTTAGAAAAAAGTACGGCAATCGCTTTGTACCAATAATTTGCGCAATAGTCAATGACAAAGTTACACAACCATTCATTATTAAAAAGTGTTAAATAATCCTCACCGTATAAATATATATTGCTTGAACTCACATTAACATTTGTCGTATATGCCACAAAATACTGTCGAGGTGGATTTAAAGCTTTATAATAATTGTCATTACAAATTGTTTCGTTTTCATTGAAATTCAGTTTGGTATACATCTCGCTTCTTTCCACTATTTGTGAAATTTTCTTCTTTTTTAAATATGGTACGTTTTGAGACTTCATTTTTCCACGATGCCAATATTCTTCAGACTTGATGTTATCCGGTTCATTTACTTTTCGTTTATTTTTATTAACATTGACATGTGGCTTTGGAAGATCAAGTTCTTTAAACGATGACTCTAATCTGTCATAATTTATTTCAATAAAACGACCTACTTTAAGGTTTTTTTGATTTTCTAACTTGACAATCTTAAAATAGTTTTCAACCGAGCTATTAGTGTAATGATTTTCTTGAGAACCTAATAAAGTTGTCCAGAATGGAATAAAAGGAATAAGATTTTCCATAAAGTATTTAGCAAATACAACCGATCTATAATTGTTGTTGTTTTCGTGTGTTTTGTTCGTGTTCTCTGTTTCTTTTTCGATTTTATTGTAAACTACAATAAATTTTTTGTAAAATGGACTTGATTTATAAATTGGTGGGTTTGAAACATTTTCTAATATTAAATCTGTTTTCTTTTCAACATTTGTTTCCCCACAGTATTTTTCATTTAAAAGATTTTTGAAAGAAAGATAAAACTTTGCATCTTTCCGAGTATTAAGAGAAATATATAGCAGTGATTCTATTTTTTCACTTAAGGAACCAATATTACGACAGTGTACAATGCTTGCAATGGATTCCAGAAATATTGTTAACTGGGGTCTCTTAATTTTTTGTACTGAAAGATATCGTGATATCATCTTCATAAGATGAGGATAACATGTGAACAATCCAATTATATCCTTAGGCATCTCGCTATTCAAGTAAATATTTTCATAAGCCAATTGAAGGTACTCAGCAACTGAACAGTTGTTCCAAGAACTCATAATTGCATTTATACTTGCCCAAGACCAATCACTAACAACAGTCTTAAAAGGTGGCCATTTTACTTTATTATTTATCCAGTTATTTTTGAAAAAAGTTAAACATTCACTTATTGATAACGACGTGTGGTTATTAGTTATCATTTCTAATACTGGATACAATTTTTTATTTATATTTACTATACCAGCGTAGAAATAGACCCTTTTCGAATCTTTAAAAGGCTTTCTTATTATTGAACCAGTGGCATCAAAATTACAAACTAGTTCCTTGTAATTTTTCAAAAGACTTATTTGTTTATCAATTCCAAGATAAATATCAAAAGGTGTAGAGAATTTACGAATGTACACATGTGAATAATTCGCTTCTACAATTTTCATATTTATATCAATAACATCATTGTGGTGAAGATCGTTTTTACCCAAACCTTCAGATCGGGCTTTTTGCAAAACATGTAATGTATGAGCAAACTGATAGTTACCCTCTTCTCGAGCGAGATGTTCATCCATCGTTTTAACTACTTTGCTATGAATAGTACTGGGCTTAGCATACTCTAGATCTTGTTTGGTTCTATTCCGTTTTGCTCCTCTTAGTTGATACACTAAGGGTAAATCATGATTGGGTAAACTTGTTGTCGAATACACAGTTACATTGGTTTTTAAACCTTTTAATTCACCATGAAATTTAAATCTTAAGTCACAATGAGGTTGGCGACATGATGCATAGTCACGAAAACAATTTTTATTTTTACTTTTTAATCCAGAAAACCGTAAAACACAAAAAATCTCAAGCTGGATTGGTAAAATTAATCTCAGCTGTGCATGCAATAAATCGCTAGAAATAGAACAGTTTTTAGTTATAAGACCTGACTCAACTTCAATTGATTTAATCAACAGATAAGAAGAAATTATTCGACCGTTTTCATTCGTGACCCCATCAGCGATTTTGTTATCAACATCAAAATCATCATCATCTTTTTCATCGTCATTATCATCAAAATCAACATAATCTTTTTCATCATCATTATAATTATTGTCATCAAAATCATTAAACTCTTTGTTTTCTAAACACCAGGATAAGCAACGCGGTTCCTGCATAAGTTCAGTTCCAATTTCTTTGTTATCTGTTAAAGAAATTGGAACTTTAGTACACGATTTAATTTTGTCAACAAAATTATTTCGGTTTTTCCTCACCATAAAATCCAGCCAAGTGCGAAACTTTCTTGTATCTTTTTTTCTGATACGAAGATAGTTACATATATTTGTTATATGTGGTTCATTAATGTAACCTTCATTCTCAAAATCAATATTTTTGGCACAATGCGTTATTGCATTTGCCACTTCATGCAAATTAAATTTCATTTTAATTCTTCCAAAAGACTCCAAGGACTCTTTTGATTGCAAGTTTTTTGTAGAGGTTTATGAAAAAAGAAGAAATGGCGTCTCAAGTATTTGTTGCGAGAAAGGGATTGCCGTACTTTTTTCTAAAATCGGTTCAGTTTTACGGCTGTGGCAGAATGCCAAAGTTTCAGACGACACTTTTTTAGAGCGATTCTGACTCTTTTGGCCATTACTTCGTTATAACGGTAAATAAAAAAAAACTAAAAAATGGCGTACCGAGCATTTATTGGTACAAAGCGATTGCCGTACTTTTTTCTAAAATCGGTTCAGTTTTACGGCTGTGGCAGAATGCCAAAGTTTCAGACGACACTTTTTTAGAGCGATTCTGACTCTTTTGGCCATTACTTCGTTATAACGGTAAATAAAAAAAAACTAAAAAATGGCGTACCGAGCATTTATTGGTACAAAGCGATTGCCGTACTTTTTTCTAAAATCGGTTCAGTTTTACGGCTGAGGCAGAATGCCAAAGTTTCAGACGACACTTTTTTAGAGCGATTCTGACTCTTTTGGCCATTACTTCGTTATAACGGTAAATAAAAAAAAACTAAAAAATGGCGTACCGAGCATTTATTGGTACAAAGCGATTGCCGTACTTTTTTCTAAAATCGGTTCAGTTTTACGGCTGTGGCAGAATGCCAAAGTTTCAGACGACACTTTTTTAGAGCGATTCTGACTCTTTTGGCCATTACTTCGTTATAACGGTAAATAAAAAAAAACTAAAAAATGGCGTACCGAGCATTTATTGGTACAAAGCGATTGCCGTACTTTTTTCTAAAATCGGTTCAGTTTTACGGCTGTGGCAGAATGCCAAAGTTTCAGACGACACTTTTTTAGAGCGATTCTGACTCTTTTGGCCATTACTTCGTTATAACGGTAAATAAAAAAAAACTAAAAAATGGCGTACCGAGCATTTATTGGTACAAAGCGATTGCCGTACTTTTTTCTAAAATCGGTTCAGTTTTACGGCTGAGGCAGAATGCCAAAGTTTCAGACGACACTTTTTTAGAGCGATTCTGACTCTTTTGGCCATTACTTCGTTATAACGGTAAATAAAAAAAAACTAAAAAATGGCGTACCGAGCATTTATTGGTACAAAGCGATTGCCGTACTTTTTTCTAAAATCGGTTCAGTTTTACGGCTGTGGCAGAATGCCAAAGTTTCAGACGACACTTTTTTAGAGCGATTCTGACTCTTTTGGCCATTACTTCGTTATAACGGTAAATAAAAAAAAACTAAAAAATGGCGTACCGAGCATTTATTGGTACAAAGCGATTGCCGTACTTTTTTCTAAAATCGGTTCAGTTTTACGGCTGTGGCAGAATGCCAAAGTTTCAGACGACACTTTTTTAGAGCGATTCTGACTCTTTTGGCCATTACTTCGTTATAACGGTAAATAAAAAAAAACTAAAAAATGGCGTACCGAGCATTTATTGGTACAAAGCGATTGCCGTACTTTTTTCTAAAATCGGTTCAGTTTTACGGCTGTGGCAGAATGCCAAAGTTTCAGACGACACTTTTTTAGAGCGATTCTGACTCTTTTGGCCATTACTTCGTTATAACCGTAAATAAAAAAAAACTAAAAAATGGCGTACCGAGCATTTATTGGTACAAAGCGATTGCCGTACTTTTTTCTAAAATCGGTTCAGTTTTACGGCTCTGGCAGAGTGCCAAAGACTAGCAGTTAAATTGTCTGCAAAGTTCAGGGTCATAATTTTTATTGAAATTTTTTCTTACAAAGTTCTGAGTTTTAAAATCATTTTTTCTTAAACTATTTATTGGATTAACATTATTAAAAATGTTAGTAAAATAAAGTTTTTCTGGCTTTCAAAAAACATAAAATTTAATCTTGTATTTAACTCGTTTGTATTTAAATAATTTTTTTCTGTTTAAAGTCAACTTTTGATAGAATTACATAATTTTAATAGTTGTTTTCCTGTAAAATTTTTGGTATAGTTTTATTTAATTTTTTGATAAAAAAAAATGTTTGCTTACTAGAAATGTTTGCCAAAAAAATCCGATAAGAGTGGCAAGTTTTTTTGAATACCAACATTTGAAGAAAAAATTCATCCAAATCGGAGTGATTTTGCCCGGTTCCGAAATAATGTTTAGTTTTGAGCTTTAAATACTCCACTACATGTTTCTTGAATTGAATGAATTCAATTGATTCAGGTAGATATTAACACAAATAGCTCTGTGATATGGATATGAAACAGCTCCTTACTAAGCAAAAAAAAAATGAAACGCTGTTTTTATTCTAATTACACATAAGTAGGTACAGTTCAAAACCTTTCGGGTTCGATATGAGCGAGTTATCAAATCCTTCTATGTATCTATCTAGTATGAATTACCAAGAAATAAATTGATGGCGTTTAACTATTGTACCTTTTTTTAAGATTTTTTTTTAAGGATTAAAAAAATATATTCAAGATGGGAAACATTCTTACTTCAATTTTGATGATAGAAAACTTGAGAAAAAAATTAAAACTAATCCCAATTCTAACAGAATCAATACTAATTTACAAATTTTAAGTTCCATTAAAAAAAAAGGCCAAACACTAAAACGCACAAAAAATTCTACGAAAAATTAAGGAAACCTTACTTTTAAATTTAATTATTAAAATTTGCCGGTAAATTCAGAAAGGTGTGTATGTATTACCTACCTACCTATGCCTACTTTATCTACCTTTTTGGTATAGATTACAACTGAAATCGAACAAAAAACACCAAAAGCGTGTTACCTAAAAATCCACACACAATTTTAATACAGACTTCATTGAAATGAACAAATTCAATCTCATAGTTTGTTGTACCCTTAAGCCTCAATATAATTTTCCCACCCTCAAACTTAACGTTTCTACTAACTCAATTTAAAGTGAAAGAAAACCAACAAAAAATTAATATCATATTTTATAAGAAATAAAATCGCATGCGATTTATATCAATAAAAAGAGGTGTGGCTTAATTCGCCCAACTGAGCGAAAATTTCCCCTTCATTCTTTAAACTATAACTTCATTGTGTATCAATTCTCCCTCTCATTCATTTCTCTGTAAGCCATTCTACCATGTTTTGATAATGATTCAACTCAATTTCTTGCATGAGATAGAATTTTACGAGCAATGCCACTGCAAGTTGAGTGGTTTCTTGGAGTTGATAGTATGTGAGTACAAAAAATCAGGCTCTGAGTTTTAATATTTTATATCATCACATTCGAATGAGTGCAGATAGTGGAGTTCGAAATCGAAAAGGTATCCGATTGAGTTTCGGCTCGTTTCTTTTAGACTTATAAATCAAATTGTCTCCTAAAAGATTGTAATGGAGTCACAGAAGCAAGGTAAACATTTTGCAACCTAGTTATTCTAGTGACCAAGTTGCAGGATGTTTCTGTTTATACTTCGATCTCAAAGAGAGACTCTATGAATGACTAATTGTCAAAAATGCGAGGCTCATTTTAAGTAAAAAGTTTAAAGATTTATTTTTAAAAAAATCGCTATACCTACCTACCAATAAATTTCAAACCTCTTGAATATAGGTATCTTTTTCTTTTCACCCCCAGAATTGAGACAAATTTTTACTATTTTGCCTTGTCGCCCTAAACAAGACAAAAGAAAACAAAAGAAAATTTATTAATTTATTTATGTCGGTTTTGGTGGCAGTAATAAATTTTCCACCCAGGGCGTTGCAGTTGTCCAGTGGCGCAGCTTCGGCGTCGGTCGGTGGTGGCGTCTCTCATAAATGAAACAATACAGCATCTATTCTCGTATCTTTGTATCTTTATCTGTTTATATACAAATAAATGTCTGCTAATTAAGAAACTAGACGCACAATTTTCAATGCACATATAAATGCCTGCAAAAACCACTCTCGCTCCCTCACGTCCGCACAGTCCACCCACAACACCCACATCCCTTTTCCGGTCGGTCTGGTATCATCATTATAGCATAGCTAGCAGTTGTGTCGCTGTAAAGGAAGGCTAAAAATGAGCAAGAGTATCCTCGGCATCTATAGTCATTAATTTGGGGGAAAAGACGACATTTTATTTATAACTCGTCTCTTGTCTTGATGGTTTTTGTGTATTAAGGGGTGAATTTTTAATTATTATATTTTCTTTTCTTGTATCCTTTTTTTTTTGTTTTATTTTTCTTTTTTGGTAGACACATACATCTGCAGGATCTTCATCACATAAAATTGTTTTGTTGTAAAGAAAAGATATTATATTATTTTTTTGTTATTTTTAATAGTATAGCAAGCAATAAACTATTCTACCCACGAAAATTTAAGGCAAGCTGGAAAAGATACACAAACTCAAACACACAGAACAAACACACAGCATCTCTCGCTGTCTCCATACTTTGTTGGTTCTTTTAAAGTAGGAATTGTTTTGAAAAGTGGATGAATGTTTCATTTTAAAAGGGTCAGTTAAGAGGGTGTAATTTTTTTAAAGTCAAAAGTTGGATAAGTAATTAACTACCTAGAGTAGGTACTTTTTAATTTTTTTCTTTTTTTTTCTTAAGGTAATGATTGATTTTTACATTTTAAGAAAAGATCCGGAATTAATAATATAAAATCCGATTATTTTTTTTTGTTTTTTTCCTTCTGTTAGTTATAACTTTGATGAAAGATATGACCTGGATAAAACTATCACAAAGCAAGAAACAACAACTGGAATTGAAATGTTTAGTATGTACACTCACAGCCTTATTATTTTTGTTTTTTCCTTCTGTTAATTATAAATTTGACGAAAGATATAACCTGGATAAAACTATCACAAACAAGAAAATGAGCAAAGCAAGAAACAACAACTGAAATTGAAATGTTTAGTATGTACACTCACAGCCTTATTCATAAAAGCATTATAATGAGTGCATAACGCTATACACTCCTTATAATGCCTCTGAACGCAACCTTATTCATAAAACATATTCAACGTTGAACAGAGACATTATTTGTGTAGAATGTAGATGAAAACCGCATCTTATATTTAATAGATTTTTTTTACACTAAGCTTGTGTATGAACTTTTGCAATGTTGAATAGGTTGTGTCAAAATAAATCCTTATGCTGTTAATAACAATTCATCTGTTTAGAGCAGATCCTAATGAATAAGACTGTTAATTTTTAGTATGTACAATTGTACATTAACATTAGTATTTAAGACCACTAAACTAGGCACAACACTTTTGAGGTTTTGTAAAAAAAATTCACATTTATTTAAAATTTTGTTTGATTTTGTAGATTTTTGATGTACAGGACCTTGTATTACAGGACCTTGTATGATTTAGAGGACCTTGTATAAAAAATAAAATATAGCATTAGATTTCTTATCTACACTTAAAAATATCATGCAATAAGAAATTCTTTTAACGAATATCTCAAAAAGTCAATGTATGCAAATTAGGGTGATTCAAATAAAAAATATTAGAGAATTACTCCGATTGTAAATTTTTTTCGATATAAAAAAAAAAACAAAACATTCACTTCGTTCCTTAAATGAGTTCTAAACAATATATTACATTTGATTTCACCTCAAAACATTAATTCTTAGAGCAAGAATTGAACATCGTAGTAGCAGCTCTAAAAGAAATTGTTTTATAGGTAGGTTTGGTACCTAAGAAGTTCTTAAAATTATTGTTTTTAAAGTTTTACCGATTAATGATTTTGGATGGCATTTTTTTTAAAGGTCTTTTTTCGCCAAACTGTTACTTAAAATTAAGTTTTATTGTAACAAGAATCTAGTAAAAATAACAAATAAAATACCGTTATTAATCGAAGCTCTAAATTTGTCCATCCCAATTAATAGCAGTCCATCGGTACAATGCTAGCAAAAAATATTATTTTGATCTAATAAGACTTATTTAATAATGCTTTTCTTATTCAGATATTCAAAATCTAATTGGATTTTTATCAATGGTGGTGCTAAGAAATGCAATAATTTACTTGTCAAAGACAATTACACTCGGGCAAAAGCCGGTAATGTGGAAAAAATTAATAAAACGGGTTGCCAAGTATTCCAAAAAGAATCCGTTTACGGCAGCAGCGTTTGTACCTACCTACATGTTTTCCGTTAAACTGGTATTGAGATAGCTAGTATACTTTTACGCAAACATTTTTGGTCACGTAGCCCACGGTTTGCAAAAGGTATATTTGCTGATAAAAAAAAATATGCTAACAAAAAATCTAAAATTCATAGAAAATACAAATGGTCTGTTATTCATCAAAGTGGTGAAATAATATTTTGTGGTCACAGAATTTCAATACAGTTTTCTACTTTTTCAATTCAGATTAAAAAAATTCTTAATACAGATAGAGTACTTATACATTTAAAACAAATTATGATTACTTTTTATAATTTTCAATATTAAACAAACAAAAAATTAAACCAAACAAAATTTAAATCAAGTTCGATGATCAGCTCTTTTGTTTTTTATCTTTATCATGTCCGAATATATTTGAAAATACATGACAAACGTTATTCATTTAAACATTCGATTATTACAACAGGGCGATCCTAAAAGAAACTATTATTTCTAGGAATAGGCTCTAACTGCGCCTTTTCCAAAATAAAATAATGGGAAATCAGTTCTTTTTCCACCGTATGACCTATCAAAAGCTAGCATTGTTTTATGTTTTATCCTTTCCTGTAGTAAAGAGATCATTATTTGAAGTTTAAATAATATATATTGTGTTTTGGTGTCGTGAAGTACAGGTTTGTTATAAAATTCAGCATTATATGATATTAATTATGCACTTTTAACCTTTGAAGAATAGAACACATAAATATTTCAAAAGAAATAAAATTTTAAAATTTTACGTTGGTGCCTTATCAAGACTAGGGCACACTAATTTTTTGGTACATCTATTTCGTGAACGCCAGTTGTGTTTTACCAAATAGAATAATCTCTCATTGAAATAAAAACATAAAACCGAACAAATTTGAGATATTTTTAAATAATTCGTGTCAATTTACTGAGCGTTGCAAATGTTAAAGAGTGAACAGTTTTCACACAGATACATTTATTTTTAAATATTATTATTTCAATGCAACTTTTATCTGAACCAATCAGTAAGCTCAAATTCTGGAAACAAAATCTAAAAAAAATATAAAAATTCCCCTCAAATGTGGAAGACGTGCCATGATTTTATTGTTGTATAACATAAAACCTAGTTTAATTTTTATTTGACAACTTCAGTTAACTTATTATAATTTTAAGTATTCACAAGCTCCTACTTAACTTTATATCTAGTTTTATGTGTTGCTCAGAGTTGCTATAAATCAACAATAATGTCACCTTTAAATACACCATTTATAAAACATTTACTTATTTTTTGGTTTCACTTATCTGTTCGAAATTAAAACCTTTAAAAAATATTCATACATAACATAGTTTTAAGTCTTAAAAACGCTCTTCATAGCTATACTCTTTACCAGTTAAATGGGGTTCACAAAAAATTAAAATTCTAAATGCATAGCTTCAAAATGATTAAATTAAAAAAAAAAAAAAAAAAAAATGGAAACTTCAAAGTGGATCACCACCATTATTACCTCAACCTCCTGCTACCTTCAGCATAAAAACCCATAATTTAACAAAAAATTTCAATTCAAAGCCGCTATTCGCACCATTTGAAAGTTCCCACCATCATCACATCTAACAACAGAAAAATTATGTGTTAGCCAGATATCAAATGAATCTAATTTGGCATTTATTTGGTCAGAATTTTAAGTAACGATTTTCATTTTTTTGAATAAATTTTTGTATGTGAATAAAACACAATACAAGCAAAAACGAAGTGAACAGGTCTCATAAATAATTTTGCATCAGTAAATAAAAAAAATAAAAAAACTGTTGGTATAAGGTGTACAAAGTGAAAGGCATGAGTTTATATAGAAGTCGATGCCGCACATCCTTTACGGTATAATCAGTATTGAAATTGAGGTGAAATTGGTCACTTGACATTTTTATGCCAAACGTAAAGGGTTTTACCCAAAATGAAAAATAAAATTAAAAATTGAAAAAAAAACTCTGTGCGAGGGAGGTGAAGCAGATGGAAGAACGAAGATAGTATGAGATTACATTTGCATCATTGCCATTCACAGGGGACAAATTCAAAATGGGATTTAATCAGAAAAATATATTTTTTTTTTTCTGACTGCCCAGTAGTTGTAGGATCCTTTGTGCGCGCAAGGAGTACATGCAGAGGGTAATCCGTTCCTTTGGCGTTGCAAACTCTGTCAGTTTTTCATATAAAAAAATATTCTGTTGACGCTTTTTGAATGCATTTTAGCGTAAACTCCAACACCGGATGCGAATCCAATTATGCAACCCTCTTCCGGTCATAAAAGGCGAATGCTTTATAAAAATTAATTGAAAATTTGCATTGCCTTGGGACTTTTTTTTTTTTTTTTGTAAAGTAAAAAAATAATTGAATTTTTCTGATTTATTTTCACAGTTATTTAACTTGTTCACGTAAAAATGATTAAATTATTGAAAAAAAAATCACAATTAATCAATAATATTGAACAGATAAAATTTGATTCGTATAAATTTCGTAAAAGCAGAAATTTTAATGTTTAGTTTTTCTCTTTAATTTCGTTTAAACTCTAATCATAAAAAAAGTAGACTTTGCCTTTTAAAGTGTACAAGTGCAAATGCTTTTTATCAAAATCGTAGGAGCCGTTTGTGAAAAAAATAAGCTGTTGTCAAGCGTATATATGTACGCTGCTGTATAGTTAACAGCAGCGTACAGACAAATAAAAACTAAACTTGAAATTAATTTTCGTTTTTCTTTTGTTGCTTTATTTCATTTAGGAGGACCTATCCACTATATTTCAAAAAAAAAAAAATATCTGCGACGCATTGTATTCAACACGCATTTTTTCAATATCAATTCGAGCGTTGGATAAAAATGCAATTTAGTTTCTTTTAATTTTCAAATCCAAAACTACTTTTGCAAGCAAAACATTAAAAAATTGTAAGCACGATAATTTTTATATAAGAATAAAGATTATTGAAATTTGGTAACGCCAAAACAGGATTAAAAAAACTAAGGTTAAGTTCAAAATTTATTCATTTCTTGTACTTTTTTTACAAAAAAAATTTCAAAAATGTCACTTTTGTATTGAGAGTACCAAAAATTTCCATTTTTTTTTAAATGATCAATGAACAATGACACCTACTGATTTTCAAAATAATAATGGTAGGTATCAAAAAACTGGAGTACTTAATTCTAAAAAGTTTTGGTAAAAATAAATATTTCACATTTTTTTGTAAAAAAAAATTTGCAACGGCACGGAAAAAATTGAGATTTTGGATTTTTTAACTAAAAAGTGATAGAAGCATTGAAATTTTTAAAATAATATGCAAACAAAATCCTATGAATAATATTTGAGATGTCGTTGGTTTTTTAAAAGCTAGTTTTTCAACTGCCCCCTTCTTTCTCTCTTCATTAAAATATTCTGAACCTTCTTCTTAAAATTTGTGCAATATTTTTTTTAACTAAAAGTTAATTAAAAATACCACTCAATGTTTTTTTTATGCGAAGCTCTTAAAAGATTTTAGATTGAATTTTGTTTTCATAAAAAAAAATCATAAAACAATAGACCCGGAAGTAGTAATAACAACATACACATTCCCAATTCTATATAGTAAACATGGTGCTTTTACATTTAATTGTCTGTAGTTGGGTGTTATATTAGTTTTGAAAACCGTTCAAGTCATGATTGAAAATGAAAAAAATAATAAAAACGGCACAAAAAAAAATACAGGAACCTACTTCCAAACTTTATCACTTCCAAACTTTTGCAAAAGTCATTTTCTGTATATGTATATTACCTTGCCTGGCTCTCCCGCCCGTGACAAAAACACTAAGCAAATTTGCTGTCAATAGGTAACATTTACATTCATTCATATAGCTTAGGATGCAAAACCATTTTATTTGACAACTTTGTGTATCTGTGCCAAAAAATTGCATACAAAATATACAAATACACACCACTCATCCGAATAAAATAAATACCAGCAATATTGAAATTCCCTTTTTTTTTTGCTGATATTCATTCATTTCTATCACCTCTCACTCCCTCACATCCCTGCCAATCGACTGCCTAAGCATACAATAACAAATGCAAGCACAGTTTCCTGGATTGCAATAAAAATTTGAATACAAACAAAACATACAAAAAAAATGCAAAAATCCTTACAGAAAAATACAAAATTGAAAAAGGAAAATCCAAAAATATCAAAACCCTGTCTACACTGGCCTGGGAACTGGGTATGAGAACAGGGTCGGTATATCCGTTTTTCACTGAGAATCGAGTTCCTATAGGTATCTTTTTTTTCGTTTTTGTAGCTTCTTTATATTTGAACATTTTTAGCAGATGCATTCATGGGGATTTCTGAGTGGCTGTGGAACTACTAGCTGGATGCATGACTGCATATCACATGCGGAGCGGATTTTGAATTTTGCAATTTATTTGCAAACATCGTTCGTATCAAATTGAATATGTTCATTCGGGGAGTTGATTTTCATCTGTCAATTTGAGAATGACAGTTGTGTTTCGTTGTTTCATGTTTTGTATCTACACATACGCGAGTGCATGTGTATACATTTTTCTGGCGCATTTTATCTTTCATTTTTTTCCTGTTTTTTTTTTTACTTTTTTACTTTTTGTTGCATTATTCGATGAAATTTTATGTTTTCTTTCTTTTACTGCAATCAATTCTTATTTTTGCATCATGAATTCGACAAAAATTACGTCTACTTGGATGCATGCATATTGAAATGGAAGGGTTGACGGGTACCTACCCTGATACATGATTTAACAAAAAAAAAATAAAATGCTTATACTCGTTAAGTTGACAAATGAAATGCACTTTAGTCCCGGAAACAGTTTATTGTTTTATGTCGTTTCAAATGAAATGGAAAATAATTAATATGACGAAGGTTTTTCCGGATTGATAGTTAAGTTCAGAAATCGCTTTCATTTGTTGAAGTTTTTTTTTTCTTTCTTTTTGAAAAATGATCGATGTGGGAAATGTTGTGTTTCCTAGAGGGTCTTCACTAGAAGAGCAGAATTTTATTATTAAAATAAAAGGCATCGCCTTTAAAGAACTTCCAGACATTTAAGGCCTGAAAGTTTATTACATTTTGACATATTTTCGCAAGATTAGTTTTTGGTCATGCAGCCAAGAAAATTGTTGAGGACCTTGATATTAAAAAGTTACTCTAAAAAGTGAGATGGGATCGAGAATTCATAAGAAAAAGAAAATAGTGTGATATCTATACTCACTTTGAAGAGTGCCACAGTGATAAGAACAACAGCAGTAAACGCTTGGTTTAATGCGGCTTTGTCCTGTATGGCAGGAACAGATGAGGAGCAGGAGCGAATATGAGGATGACCCGGGACAGCCATTTTAGTTTCCATACAATTGCGTACTGCTGCAATTCGGAGATCCCAAGCATGCTTCCGAATGTCTCTACAGACAGACTTAAGTACCTCTAAATGCGCAAACAACTAGGGGACCACTTTTCTTAAAGACTGATAACATTAAGAACAACAAAGTGTTAACTGAAAATTTATTTGGCTTCCCTAAACATATGTGCATTCCATATAAAGTAAATAAGTTAGTAAGTTTTTTGGAAGCAAATGTCAAGTTTGGCATAGAGGCAGATGAGTTTATTGAAATCAAATATGGAATCAGACAGGGCTACGTACTATCACCCACACTATTTTATTTAGTTATACGGAAGTTGAAAAATTCCATTAACCATCACAGGATCATGAATCTCCAACAAATGACAAAATGGCAATCACAAAAATGATCAGGCTCATAACTGACTCATCTATTCTAATCAATAATTCAAAACAACCGGTAAAGAAAGTAGATAACTATTACAATCTTGCGTTTTTTGTGGTCAAAATAAACGGAACAGAACAAGATATATACAGCCGTATATATACGTTGAGATTGCTTTCCAATTTATAAAAAAACAATTATCTGAGCTCAAGGGCTAAGGTGGAACCCATTCGAACAGGCAGGTAGATAAGACGGTTGCCCGAGAAACACATTGAGTACATTGATTTCGTCGCGTTACGTTTAAAAATCCTTAATGCTCGTTTCTGTCATTCGGAATCAACAGCTGACTGAAATATAAAAAATTACTGATAAATGAAAAAAAAATAATTAATCATTTTTGAAAATGTTTTTACCGTCATACCATGTCGTTGCTGAATTTCCCTGCCAAATTTGGCACTTGTGCATCATTCCCGTGGTGGAATTTCGCTGCAACAACATCAGTGCAAAGATCAAATACATACTAAATTATATCCCTTGCCAACTGCTGTTTATTCGGACTTAGAAGACATGTTAGTAACAAAACCTTCTATCAAAGAACCAAAATAGTTATGTTCCCAATTCTGATGTATAAGGCAGAGGCATTGTCAAGATCAAAAGAAATCTTCCTGGGTTGCCCTGAGAATAAGATTTTGGTTTAATCTTCAGTCCAGTATATGAATAGTTGATAAGAAGATTTAACGTAAAGCTCAACGGGCCTTACCGTCAACAACACCCTCGTCCTAGAAGTCTTCAAATTCAAACTGGACGAACAACATGTTAAAGGAGGAGCTCGATCAAGTGAAGACTGACTTCAACTAATTTGTTGTGCGAAACTGAAAACAAATAGTTGGGTACCTACCGGAACCTGACTGGTTATAGATGGTTAATATTTGAAGCACATCACCTAATGTAAGCAAGTAAGTCTTTCATTTTAAAAGTTCACGTAATGATTTCCTACGAATGAAAATGCCATTCCCAAAATGCAGTTCTAACAATAAAATAGCATGTTCTTATCAAAACAAAAAGTTAAATGAATGAATGTCTCAACAACTTTCACTAAAGTAAAATTAGAATTTTAATATAACCTTTCTTCGTCCCATAGTATATGTAACTCAACTTTTGGAGTAATAAAATTCTGTAGGTTTATGCTCGTGTTGGCACCAGTTTGCACGAAACTCATACTCATAATAGCTCATACTCTCACCTTTCCGTGTCAATTATTATGAAAGTTATAAAAATTAACCATAGAATACTTGAAACTTCTGTTTCCACATAACCTACTTTACTTAGCAGAGTTTCAAATTAAAACTGAAATATAAAAGGGTTTGATATAATATTGTGGCAGACTAAGTTACAACTCATCGGGCTCATGGTATATATTCTTGTGGTCGGCCAGTGCGGTTGATGGTGGCGGAACGCGGCGCGGTTCCATATCGTATAGTGCCGATAATTACTGCGGTACCCAGGTCGGCAGCAGCAATTTGTTACGCCTAAATGTCGGCACGCGTAGTCTAATCTTTGCCCTTAATTCGCCTCTTGTGCTTCACAAGTCCGTGTAGATAAATGGCTTTTTGAGGATATCACCCTCTCTGTGTCTCTATACTCGGTACCTCTTGTTTAAGTATGCAAAACTGTATATCGATGATTATGTCCTTTCGTGTTATGGGCTTGGTTGGATAGTTATTTTGGTTGTTGTTGTTGTTGTTCTTACTGATACCTGAGAAAGTCAATTGTTTACATGATGTTCTTTACAGTAAGTGTGGGTGAATGAGGCTTGAGTTTGATTTGCTTGCCCGTAAATAATTAACTTTATGTTTAGGAATAAAATGAGGGGGGCGGGGGGATAGGGTATCAAAATTTTCATAATGAAAAGGGTTTACTAAACACTTTAAGAACACGTCCTTAGCTGCAATCATTTTCTTTAGGAAAATGTGAAGAACTTGAGGCTTTGGTTACCAACCAGTTTACCACACCACACTTTTGAGAGAATTGGAAAATTGTGTGGGGGAGGTTGGGTCTGTCTGTCTGTCTGTCATACTTGTACACACACACAGGCGATGAAAGTCATGTCTTGCGTGTATAATAAGTAATTTTAGACAGAAAATTTAATTGCCTCCTGGTTCCTGAGTCCTGATTCCTGAATGTACCTATCTGTACGAGCTCGAGTATATATGTTAATTCAAGTGGAATTAATTGTTTCCGGTATTTAAGTTGCTTCAAGGATTTTTGCCCCACTGTGTGCCTTTACTTTATCCTGATCCGACTCCGACACAATTGTTCGAGTATATATAGTTCGGAGTTTTTATTGTTGTTGGTATTTGTGGTGTGGTGTGTTCTGTACTGTTCTGTACTGATGGTATACCTAGGACTATCTTAGATGACTTGGTTTTTTGGGCTTTCAGCTTGACTTGTGCTGGCTTTTCAATATTTGACTAAAAGTCTTCTTGCGGAAGGCTTGTTATGAGTTTTAACAGAAGAACAGGGCTATTATCTTGATTTTTAACTTTTGTTTTGGGTTGAATCGATAAATTATACTGTTGAATTGGCTTTCAGGTTGGGTGAGCATTCAAAATTGGTGTAGGCAAGGCATACATAGTCACACAAGGAATAATAACAATAATGATGCGGTTTTTTATATCGTTGGGTTATTAACACTCAAGAGGAGTTAATTGCGGTTATTATTTGTTGAATTTTTTCTTTATCGTGATTTTAATTTTTGAATACTTAGTTTTGAAAGTTATTCCAGGCTGTTGCCGGGTAATTGCCGGTTTACCCGGTACGGTTGTTTGCTCCTGAACAAGTCATCAATTGCACAAGCAGTCTTATGTGACTTAAGTTTGGGCACCAATTGCTGTTTTAACTTCTTTTTTATTCTACAAAACATGAGGTGGTTGGCTATTTTCGCCGTTCAAAAGTTTGGTAAAGTGTTTTTTCCTGATCTTTAGAAGCGACTCCATTTCTCCTACTGTATTGCTATTCTCATCAGGGCATGTCTTTGTAATGGGCTGGTATCCTAGTGTAGATCGAATCCATATTTAATAGTAAATTCGAAAATTTACCTACCATAGCGACCATCAACAGACTCGGTCGCTTAGTTATCGTACTCACCTTTTTACGCCTGCTAAATTAGTGTTTCTATTTTCTATTTTATCTTCTATTTTTAACGTTTAGCTTACTGGTTGGTCTCTTTAAAAGTTTAGTTCTTGTCTGCAAAAGAAAAAATTAATTCATCCTTTCACAAAACAAATCTTTAAAAAATTAATGACGTTATCTCCCCGGCTATAAGTTAGTATTTTCATTTTTTCCTGTTGAGGATCATTCTAAAATTGGCCACTTTCTATTTATAGAAACTTGGAAAACTGCATAAATTGTTCCAGAACGTAACAAGACCAACAGACAAGAATCAAGGCCTTTGCAAAAACAAAATCCTGCAACTAGTATGTTGCTGACAAAAGTTAAAACATTTCGATCAGATCAGTTATTATAACATAAAACTTCCAGTTAACGTTTATTTTGTCGCATCAAAGAGTAAGCAGAAAGACTATTTTTCAACTATGCCTCCACCACTTTTTGTTAAAAAAAAAAGAATTCTAAAATAGATTTCTAAAATCACCCCAATTTACCCTACTTACACTATGAATATCTAAAAATCCCGTTATTCCAAATTTTTAAATTGAATATTCTTTATTATTTTATTTTTTTTTGTTTTGTATTTGTAAGGCTTGCCATATAGATGAGTCAGGCTATTGAAGAAAAAAACCCTATGCCTTGGCGGGATATCGCTTGGCAACCCTAGCAAAAATTATGTGTTTTACATCACCTAAGTAATTGTGTACCTCTTATGTGGTTTGTCGATACGAGTCGGTAACCCTATGGCTGGAATTTAGACTATATTAATTGAAAAACAGAAAATGTGCAGTTTTTTTTTTAAATCAGTGACTCAAAACCAAAGCTTTAATTAAAAATTTGGTGGATACATTTCAAATAATTTTAAATTTGCTTTCCAAAAACATAAAATTTATTTAAAAATAATTATATTCTGGTTTTTGGTGAATTTTTTCTCAAGCATCTATTTTTACGTTTTTTTACTTTTAAACGACCATATTTTGCGTTGTAGATTTTTCACATTTTGCATTTGTATACGTGACTTTTATGTTTTATTTAGTATATCGATTCCAATACAAATCGTGTCTCTATCGCATCTAATTAAGAAAATAGTTTTTCGACCTTTTTCTAAGTTCACCCTTATTTACCCTACCAAAGTACAAGATTTGAAAAAAAAAACAAGATGACCCATTTTTCAAATTGAATTTTTTTAGATAAAATATTTTTTATCACACACCTATAAGACCTACAGTATAGGCTAGGTCGGGAATTTGTAAAAAAAAAAACGAAAATGGCAACCCTATGCCTCTACAGGATATTGGTAACCCATGTGCATACAGTTTTTTAGACACTATCTATATGAATTTGTAGGTCTCAACTGGTATCGCAATAAGGGTAGGTCGTCCTATGGCGGGATCTTATACTATATACAATTGGTTCGAAGACGATTTTAAGGGTCTTCATCCTGCTGTAATTTCATTTTGTAGGCCCTTTCTCTTTGGACTATAATATCATACAATTTTGCAAAATGTGTTTACAACCGGGAGAATCCATAATGTTATTAAATCGGTGAGTAGGTTCCAGTCAGTCATTTTCTGGATGAGGAATAACCCGAAAAATGTAAACGAAACGAATAGCGCTGCCAATTCAGGGATGTACATAAATAAAATGGATTTATTCGTCCTGTTCATGAGCACTTAAGTAATTTATAAATATTTAAATAATTTATTGAATATACTTTAGGGCATAATTAAGGGTGGCAAGATCATCAATACGACCCGAGCAGATTTTTCAGAATACTCGAACTTAAATTAAACAAAATTTGTACTAATTTCAAGAATTTTTCTTATTAATTTTAGAATTTTTGTTTCTTTTGATATTTCTGTGATTGTTTTTAGAATTATGGGTTTTATTTCAAGACTGAATACTTAAAAATAGTTTTAAAATAAGGTCAATCAGGCATTTATAATCCTTGGAAAGATAGTTCTAGTATTGGTAAAGTAAAAATAGTTAAGATTCTAGATAATTTAAAATAAATATTTTTGAAATTATTTTTAAAAACTTGTATTGTATTTTATTTGCAGACTGATAATTTATAATTTTCACCACGACATGTTACCAAAAGTTTAAATATGTATTGAATTCCCCAGAAAAAATAAAACATTGCATGAAGGACATTATTATGTACTGTTTGTATTATGGTCCTTACCGATTATACAATGTTGTTATTTCGGGAATGTTTGGTGCCATCGAATATTTTTACTTCTCTTATATAATATTGGTAGTGGGTAACCTACCTACCTACATATGTGTGTTCATGTTCTGAAACAATCAATTTGATCGACATGTCGTCAATCAGACAATTGATTAAAATTTTATTATTTTTCCCTTTTCAAAGGGATTCGAAGGCTGCGGAACAGTTGTTGCAGATGGAATGTACCTCAATAAACATCAATGCATAAAATACAAAATAACAAAATAAAAAAAAAAAAAAACAAACGACTTAAAATTTGATTGGTTTTTAATTAACGGAAAATTCCAATAAAACTTTTGTATATGTATGAAAAATTGGCAAAAGTCTGCATTTATGTATCGTGTATATTTTTTTTTGTTATATTTTTTATTTGATTTTTTTTTTTTTTTTCAAGTCACAGAGATTTAATTAAAATTGAATTTTTATTTGTTCGTCTTTTTTATTTTTTTTCATTTTTTTATTTTTTATTGAATCAGAATGTAAAATAATATTGTTTAATCAAAATATATGCATTCTGTGATGGACATGTTGTTTGTGAGGTGTTTTTTTCTTTTTAACCTTTTTGTTATGAATTTTCAGTATGAATGAACTTGCAGCTTTCCTTATTGCAGAGATTTTTAATCGAAAATATATACTCTGGAAAGCTATATTAATTGAATTTTGATGAATTGCACAAAAAAGTAACACGAGTTAAAATCATTTATCATAATCATGGCAATTTAATACCAAATGTACACATTTGTTTGTATATCGAGTTAAAATATAGTTCCACTATCAATTCTTACACAATGACATAAAATCATCATTATGACAGATTAATAATGGGTTCGTATTTGAGGCATGTGGACAATTTTCCACATGATATATCAAATTATCAATATACTGAAGGGATGAGGCACCCATCATCGTTGATGCCACGTATATCGCATCAAGAGAGGGGTACAAAACGCGTGTAAAAATCAGAATGCATGTCATGTATGACATTTACTGTGTATAGATTATAATCTGAGAATAGACATATGCTAGCAGTGAAGGGATGATTTGTCGTGTTTTTTTTTTTTGTTTTCTATTCCGAAAATGAAAAGTGAAAATACCAGCTAGCACTCTATCAAAACAATGTTTTCATCTCGTTTGTTTGTTTTTAATTTTACTTGTGTAAAAAATTTCAATGATGTTTTCATGTAAATTTTTCCAGTTCAGTGAGATGGAAAAAGGGATATTAGGTAGGTAATATACTAATGTACTAATTTTATGCCTAGGATCTTTTTCTTTATTGAAATTGGATATTCTTCAAAGACAGATTTTCAAAAAAATAAATTATAATTTTAGAAATATGCATGTAAAACCTAAGGTCATTTATTCGAATACTACCATTGAAATTCATTTTAACTGCTGCGACATTACATCATAATCAAAAATATATCAAAACATTGAACATTTTGTGGTCTTAACTTTTGACATGGAGACATTTGACATGGAGACAAATTAATAGGAAGAGTTTCTTGGGAACAAGGAATTTTCAAAACTTAAAAATTTTACTCAAAAATTCATTCCACAAAAAAATAAAGGTGCAAATGAAGCTTTGGAGAAATAGGTCGATTCGCTGTTTGTAAAAATGGCGGCTGTCGTAAAAGGGCTGGTGTCCCGAAAAAATATTTTTAAGGTTTTCAAATATTCTCCTTATAAATATGATATGATATTTTTGATAGCACTCACCATTGTATGTAAGAAACGGTTATTTTCTTGTTTTTTTTTTTTAATTATGTACATACCTACCTAAACTGTTTGTTCGTGAGTTTAACAAAGTTTGACCCTTTTGATTTTTTGACTTAAAAATAGCTTATTTTGTGGTAGATAATTCCTGAAATTTTTTCAACATAAAATCAAATTCGTACGACTATTAATGCAAAGTTCTCATATATTTAAACTTCAAGAAAAAATAAAGCAAAATAAACCCTTCTCTTGAATTTTTGTCCTTTAAAAATAGATATTAAATGATTTGAAATTTGAATGTTACCCTATGCCACATCTCACAAATACAATTATTGTAGGTTGTAGCAGAAATAAACTGCGTTTAGCTTATTATTTTTTAATGAATTCCTGTTTCCATTTTTTTTACCGCTAAATGTCAAAACAAAAATCAATTCTGTCACAAAAAGGTAAATCTAACATAGCCCCAAAAACACGTTAATTGAACATCAGCGCAATTACTTATGTATTAGCCACCTGCCTTCCCCCACATCCCCTACTTAACTTTCTACGGGCGGCGTTTATTTGTTTGTACTTTCTATTATTTTTTTCTATCAAATTCATTGGCATTATTCTGTAAATCAATCCACGTTTCCGTCGAAAAATTAGGAAAATTACCTCAAAGGTAATATCTTTATCAAAATGCAGAAACCTAGGGCTGGTGGGCCCTATAAAATCACTAAAACATTCCGCAAAAGGACAATAAGCTTTTTTTTTTTTTTTGTTTATCCCATCAGCCCGCTTTTGAATGTCAATTCTTATTAAGAACTAAGCACAATTGATTGATTTATTTTGCAATTATAATCGCAGATCCGACAATTCCGCTTACTCCTCACGGGAGTCTGGTCCTTGTTTTACTATATAAGGAATAAAAAATTAAACCCACGTTACAAAGGAAACAAACAAAAAAAAAAAAACTCCGTCGCTCCCCAAAAGAATATATAGACAATTTTATACAAAATTCCATGATCCCCGTGATGCGAGATCGTGAGGCTTAATAAGGCGAATAACGTTTCACGTTTGTTGCTATGCAAAATTAGGGATGAAACACCACCAAACAAAGTCATGAAGCAAAAGCAATCCACCGGCACCGATAGACGCAAATGTCCTTTATTGTGAGACGTCCGTCGCTGTGTCGTGAGTCAAAGGGCAAGAGGTGGGGGTAAAAAGTATCTTCTAGATAATTTATGTCCATTTCACTATTGATTTAATGCGTTTACAAAATACTTAGCAGTGTTCTGGCTTCTTATTACATTTTCCTCAATTTTGTTTTCGTTTCTTTAAATAAAACTCCAAGGGTCTTACAGTACAGCGCATAGATATAAAAGAAAACACCTTCTAACCCTCCATCCAATCTAGCTGTTTTTCGAAATGATGGCCACTTCAGGTTAATTTTGGATTCTATTTTTGCTTTTTCCAATTATTTCTTTTCTTTTTATTTTTACATAAAATATCCAAAATATCGTCAACTTGAGGGATTCAGGATGTCCTGATGGTAAAATAGCCAAGACTTGTGGTGGTGGTACAAAGGGTGTATTTCTAGAAGTGTAATTGTAATTTCATGGATTGTAAAGGTCACAGATGTCGTTTTTCGTTTTGCGTTGTACGATGATTTCCCCATCAGCAAATAATTGAACATCAAGAGTAATGTAATGGGTGATTGGTCAAGTGCGATGAACGAGGAGAAGTTAAATACTTGACTGCGACCAATGGATCCACCCCTGAATTATTAGTGAAAATGTATTTTCGAAAATATATTTTTTTTTCCGTATTCACCAGAATATCCAATGATTTTTGTCTTTTTTCTTCGATTCTTTCTTCCTGCTATTCAAGAGGTTGTTCAAATTTTAGTTGATTAGATTCTTTGTCAAACTTGTATAAATGGATAAATGAACTTTCTGCTAAAATAATTCTGGAGTAAACGGACGAAATCTTAAATAATTCAAAAAAAAAAGATTTTTGTTTGCATCCAAATTTTTAGCTTTTTAAATGTTCTTTAGATGGCATAAACTTCGTTTTTCTAGCTATAATAATTTTTTTTAGTTATTTCGAATTCCGCTAAAATAAGACTAAATTTAGCTTACGTAAGTAAGAAAATAATTTTTTTATTTCCGAAATTGTAGTTTTTTTAATACTAATTTGTTGTGCAAAAATTAATTTCGTTGCTTATGGAAATACTCAAGTTTTAGCGCAAAAACTTGAAACCAGGAATTCCACTAGAATATTAAATTTCACAGCGATAAGCTTATATTTTACTAAGAATCGGTAAGCATCGAATAAACCTTTGGAGTAATAGAATGGGTACAACAACATCTAGCAGATTAGCCCACTTTTATACCTGGGCGAAACGCATGTTGGAGTAGAGTTCATTTGAACTTTTAAATTGAACTAATTTATTGTTACTCATATTGAGTTTTGTGCACCGAATTTCCTCGACGAAGTTTAAAATCGGGTTGTGCAATTTGCTCGCTAATAGTTAATTCCCCCTATTTTAATCCCAACTTTGAGTAATCGTATTCAAAAAATATTTTCTGAATACGACCATCAAGATTAAACAAAACAAAAAGAAACAAAAAATAACTCACAAAAACAACAAAGAAACAGGAAAATAAAAAAAAATGTCCCCGACGGGATTTTAAAAATCATTATTATTACTGAACGACCTAATATCTTCCACCATCAATTTTAACATCCCCCTTGTTGTGTAAACAGTTATAAAGAATTTGATTGAAAAAGTAACACGAAGGGTATAAAAAATGAAAACATAAACAACAGTCAGCGCCGCGCCGCCCGCCCCGGGGTGCTTGCAAACCCAAAGCGGTGTAAATTTTAAACCATAATTTGTTTAAAACACTTTGGCATTTGCAATAGACTGCCACTTCCTGTGTATTTTACCCTTCCCTTTTCTCCAACCTATAGTTTCTAGCAAATAAGGGAAGGCATATTCTTTCATTTCTCTGCAATACAAGGACAGGTTGACACAATCACCAGGGGAATATTTAAAAAGAAAAATGACACACAATTCTCTCGATAGCGCAATTTTATCTCAATTTTGAATTTCATAGATTTTTCATTCTCTTGAAATATGTAAAGTGGGCTGAAGCTATAAGCTGTAAGCACCCAACGGACTCGAGGACTTATTTAAAAAAAAAAATGTCACAGCGCCAATGAAGTTAAACAGGGTGACGCCGTCTTAGAAAAATGTTTTGTTTGTTCAGCAGCCATCCGTTGGTTGAGTTCTTTTTTTTCCTCCGTTCGGCTTCTAGGGTTTTTTTTTATGAAATCAAAATTTTAACATGACATAATAAACGTTAAAAAAATATACATTCTTCTTGAAATAACGAATTGAGATTTTGAAGAGTCAACAAAAAAACATCCGCCCTGTTGAAGGTGCAGAAGTCCCACTCATCACAGATTTAAAAAAATAAAAAAACTCCGATGAGGAGGGTTGGCAATGGAATATGATACAAAAAAAAAAACCAGAAGAAGACTTTATATAACTTTAGCAAATAAATAAAATAATAATGAAAAACAAGTGGCATCTGTCAGAGAGACAATAAAGTGTGAAATTATTCTTCACAAAAGGACCTTCGAGAGTTGCATCAAAAAATAAGAGAAATAAACAAAATTATTTCGGGAGGGTGGCCTTATTTGTGGCACAGATTTATATACTTGTACTTAGTTGTTTGTTTCACATCATATTCCCAGGAGAAAGACATTCAAAATCAGATTTAGTGTTATTTTTTTTCAAGAGTACACTTCAAATATTTGTGCAAACAATAAGCGATTATCTATTTTGAGATAATTTTGAAGTGAATAAGTGATTCATTTTATATACGGTAAAGATTAGAGAAATAGTTTACTAAATCTTATACATATGGTAACACTATTCATGGTACAAAGTGGGTAAGAGTTATAATTAGTGTAAGGTCTTTTAACATGGTCAGCTATTAGATTCAAATAGCTACAAAGGTAAAGATGCCAGCACCTTAGTTTACAAAAAATTAACACAAATGAGTAAAAACATCCAAACTGAACATTAACAATGGTTTGGAAAGTCTTTTTTATAAAATACAAAATTTATGTTTTGAAAATTTTTATATCAAATAATCTTAAAACTATGAAGAAGTTTAAAAACATTCAGTTAAGTCGTTTAATAGAAAAACCAAAATTGGAAAACATATGGGAGGTACCGTTATCAACATTTCAAAAAATATTTCTTTCCTTTCAAAAGTACGACTTTACTAACAATTTTTTTTTTATCAAATTTGTTTGAAAAAAAATCACTCTTCTTTAATGGTCATACGGCAGGTACATCTAAAACCCAAATTTCAAAAAAATACGGTGATCTGTTTTCGAAAAATTGATTTTTCAAATAAAAAAATTTGAAAGACTTTTTAAAAATCCAAAAATTATTTTGAAAAAATTTATATCAAATTACTTTAAATTTGTTAAGGAGCTTCCGTATACAAAAATTAATCAAAATTCGTTTACTTGCTTAAGTGCAAGTCAAAAATGAAAAAAACTTTCTATAGGTGGTACTGTGAGTAGAATTTGTACAAACATTTCATTCATATCGAAAGTATGATCTTACTAATAAAAACAGACACAAAAATTTTAATTAAAATCGTTAGAGCTGTTTTTGAAAAACTTAATGGTTCTGGCAGGTACCGTTAGTTTTGGTCCTTGAAAAAAAATATTCGTTTTCTTCTCTAAGGAATCACCAAAGATCTTTAACCACCAAATTTTAAGAAAATCGATTTAGTGGTATAGGCTGTAGCTTGAGGTATACACAGACAGACAGACAGACAGACAGACAGACAGACAGACAGACAGACAGATGACAGACAGACGGACGGAGAGACAGAATTGCGAGACCCACTTTTTTCGCATTCTCTATCATCGTAATGACATGTCTGTTATATCGAGTTCGATTTTTTCTACGAACCCTGAACATGCCCTTTAGTAAGTAAAAAACTGAATTGAAATTAGGAATCTACTTACACCTTTCAAATAAAACCAAAAATTATTAAAATCACAAACTCATCACATTCAATATCGGAAAGTTCAAGGCAACGTAGGCTCCTTCAAATTAATGTAACTAAGAAACGAAAGAGCTGAGCAGAAAACTTGATAAAGTTAAAAACTTTTTTTTTGTGTGCTTTTCTTTAGCAAAAATATGAATACAGGATATCTTTGTTATAGGAAATGATTGTTTATTCAAGGAAACATTAGTTTTGAATTATAATTTAAAGGTCTTCCTTTGTAGGCAGTGGGATGTTCTTCACCAAATGCTATTTCGATTATTATGCGATTTCGTTATTATTTTAACAGTTACGCCTGCGCCTTAGCTCGAGTACAATTTCTTTACTACCTTTCTTGTTATTAAACTCTCTAATTACTCCTATTATAAGAATGGCTGATATTACCGTTAAAAGAAGCTTTCAGGTCCACATCAATTGTGGGTATAGATTTTTTTTGTTTTGAATATCTTTGTAGATTAAAAGAAAAGCATTTTATCTTTAACTCAAAAGATAGATAGAATCAAGTAGTAAATAGTTTTATCAAAAAAATTCAATTTCAATACCTGTTCAAAAAATAAACACACCAAAAATGTTATCTCAATGAAATACAAAAAAAAAAATCTCCTTCACAGGCCTTCGTAATTGGAAGCCATTCAATTGTTACAGATGTTGCCGGGCTCAACATACAATGTTACTCCCAAAGAGAAGGTCTCCTCTTTTTCTATATACGTACGTAGGTCAACAAAATCTCCAAACATTCAACACCCATTAATGATGCTGAGCTGGACTATATAAGAAGAGTACGAGTACCTTCCAAAATTTATATGTATGAATATGCTCCTGCTCCTTGCTACCCTATCGCACAGTTGTTGTTTATGTCCACACCACACGGTGCGGTCTCCAGCTCCAAAGTATCCGAAGCATCATATACACTTACACACATTCCGCATATGCATATGCGTTTCCCTTTCCATCCGCGCAACAACAACGACAGGATAGCCTCTGGATTCTCTGTTCCCTGGTATGGAATCGCACGATGCAATTATGCCGGTGAGACAATTTATGACATACAATGGTCGGAGATCTTGTTTTATATATCACACATCTCTCGCTCTCGCTCTCCTTCACTCGTTCTCGATTATATATGCGCTTATGAAAATCATAAACTTCATGTGACATCCGAGCAACGAATATGCATTTCAATAACATACGATAAAAGCCTTATAAATCACCTAAAAGGTTCCCCCGATGGATGATGATGATGATGATGGTCACGCTTTGGGCCTCCTTGAAAGTGTTGCGATTGCAAACAAGCGAGCGTTGTGTTGTGTGGTTGTATAGGACACAACCAACATACAAAAAAGGATTCCCGACGGTGTGCTTCCAACGATGGTTCTTGGCCATGGCTTTCTGTGGCCTGACTTTGTTGCCAAATGCTAATTTGTATCAAGTAGGTAAACAAACAATCTTAAACAGACAGTCAAAGGTTTAACAGCTTCTGCATATCCCGAAAAAGATTCAAATGTAAAAATGGAACTGGAGTGCAATGGAGATAACTGTTAGGCTGGGATTTAAGGACAAGCTAAAAAAATAACAGAGGTTGGATTTCCAATCAAGAACCTTTTTCTCACAAACGGATTTCACTTTGTTGAGTCGTAATTTTTAAGTAAAATAAGAAAAAAATCTAAAAGCATAAAACGTGTCAATTTTACTTTAAGATTCCTTTATTTTTATAGAACTCATATCAAGTCTTTGCATTGTATTCTGAGACATCATTTACCATCACGACCAACTTTACTTTGATTGGTATATAATGTCCTCCAGGCTAGAAGAGAGAAAAGTTGTTTTGCTCTTGAATTTGAGCTTCTACCATCTCATCATCATCAAAACCGCAAAAACCAAAGAAATTCGCCTGAAACCATCACACATTCAAAATTAATTGCAACTTATGTGTCAGAGACTTATACACAATTATTATTATGGGGCAGCAAAATACCACTTCACGAAGAAATGTCATAACTAATTGCCATGTTGGCTTTTTAAATTTTGAAATTTTCTGACACATGGAAGATGGCAATTTGCATCCGGTGTTCTCTTCTCTCATGATGAAGATTTGATATGGGTAAGAATATTATGCGGTGAGAAGCTGTAATCATTTAATTTCATTCATTGAATCAAAAAAGTCTAGACAAAATCTGTCTAAAAACTAAAACTTGACTTGGTGCCATTATAAATTTTGCAGATATGCACAAAAGTGTGTGATGCTTTTGTTTTTCATATTTTTTTGATTGATAGATTAAAGACAGAGTGGTTTTATTGCTGTTTCAGAAAATTGCAGATATTTAAGTCGTCTCTTCATCGTCAAAATTAAAGGGAGAATGTGTAATTATTTGTGGTTTGAGAAGAATTCTATTTTAGATTTAAATATGCCTCCGTTTTTATCACAAAGAAATATCCAAACAACTTCTGTTACCGCTCCCTGTATAGCACTTACCGAAGTAGATGCATTGCACTATTGAATTTCTCTTATACCGTTTCCATCCGATCTCACTTCCTGGATGACTGTAGTGTCAGTCTTGTAGGTTAGGTAAGGTTGCTGTTATTTAAAGCATTTAACACAAATAGACTAGTAGAGGTCCATTGTGATACCACAAACTATAAGGAACAAAAAGTTTCCTACTAGTTTAAACAATTTACAGCTTCCGATGATGCAAAGGAGACTATTAATGTCTGTGTTCATGAGATCTCTTGGTTTATAATAGAAGTATTTACTAACTTATTTGGTTCCTCAGACTTTGATGAGTTCGTTGTGATCCCCTTAAGGCGCATAGGGCCTCCACTACTCCTACGCGCCGTCGTGTACGGTTTCTGAAAATATATAGCAGTTCTCTCCAGTTCTTCCCCAGCTGTGTAGATTCCCTTTTGACTGTCCTGCTCCAGGTGCTTTTCAGCCGACCCGAACCTCTACCCACCTGTGTCAGTGGATTCCATTATTGCTTCGCTTGGCCAGCAATGCAATCTTTACCTTTTCAAAGCGTATGACCAATCCACTGCCACTTACATCTGCGTATACTACTGAATTCTATGAACTCTTGACCCGTTCTCCTATGAGTCTGATGTTTCGTAGACACCTATATTCACGAACTATTGCAGCTTACTCGTTTCAGCCATACAGAAGCACGGTTTCAACATTGGAGCGGAACAGTTATAGCTTGGTCTTTAAGCTTACAGCATTATTTCTCCATATTTTAGACAGCATTCCAAAAATAGTCTTTGCCTTTTTAATACTGCTGCTGACGTCTTGTCCGCTTCCACCTTTGGTAGAGATAAAACTCTACTTTCTCAACCGGTTGTCCAGGAATATTGACTTGAACGGATGAGTTACTTCCAAGGCTGATCATTTTTGTGTTTCCCGTATTAATTTACAGCCCGACGATTTCTGCTTCTCCCTCCACCCTGGTTAATACAGGATGAAGAAGTGCAGAAACCTGCTTGTTCGGCGTCGAGTATGTCTTCTAGATGTTCCTTTATTCGCCCTAATACAATTTTTGCTGCTATTTTGGCATATCGCACATGGCACATCTCTCTCCTAGTTTCACATTCTACGTTGAGATTCTGCAGTGTTTTGGATATCTATAGGTTCCCCACTAATTGTTCAACTGCTCGTCGTGATATCCAGATATTCCACGTGCAGATCCAAATTCTTCCCTAAAGACATTTTCATAGGCTGTTGCATCTTGCATTGCTTTGAACCACTTTTTATAATCGTCGTTATACTCAAAGGACTAATTTTTCTCACTAGACAGGGACATGTATTCGCCTTTGATTTTCTTGTTATGTCCTCTGTGCAGGTTCTTAAAACAAAAATCGCTTTTTTAAGGCGATCATGTTGCATCGCCTCAAATTTCAAAATATTTAACATGATTTTTTGCAAACATCATTAAGCTTATCGTTTACTTAAAAAATAAAACTCCACACACATTCAGGATATCCGCTTACAAAATGCCTTAACCCCCGCATACATAATGTACTATACAATGACTGTGCAAAAATGAACACCAACCAATATGCTTGTGTGTGAACACTTGCAATCTTCTCCGCTCGCCGCTGCCGTATAGACAAAATCACATTACACTTAATCCCTTAATAACTCTTTTCCATATAATAATTTCACCCTCGTTTTAATATTTTTTCCCTTAATTTTTTGTCATGGCTAAGCTCCCAACAAGAGGGTGGATTTGGATTTTACTATAGCAATGTGTCAAGCGTTTGCCTTTTACACCTTCTTCATTCCAAGAACTGAATATGCTTTGGGTGCTGCCAGAGTGTCAATGCCAGGGTTAATAAGGCAAAAGCACTGCAAACGCAAAGAGTGTCATATCGCACTAATCCTCTGCATAGGTTAAGGGATCTCAGATTTTTCAAAAAAAAAAAAAGAGAGGGTGTACAACAAGAACTCTTTCGTTCATTTTAATAATTTCAGCAATTTCATGGGTTTTATATGTTAATTTCATTAAAAAGACATTTTTGCATATTATTTGAAAGTTTATATGCTTTGCATTGTGTGTTCTGCCTGCAGATGTTTTTGGGTGAAAGGCGTTTCTGTAGCAATATGGAATTTGAATTTTTTGTTTTTAAAGTGTGATGATGGGGGAAATTAAAATTCATCACTTGATGGGGTAGAACAAATGCTGTGGCGGAGCGCCTTTCCTCAAAATAAAACATCAAAAGATTTTATGGATTAGAACAGAAGTAATTGGCTTTTTATGTTTTATTTTAATTTTATTGCTTAAATGGTTTTTAGTGGAAGAAGACTGATTTTGTTAATTTTTTTACTCTCGCTTAAACAAAAATAAATACATTCTTGTAATAAAATAAATGCATCTACCTATGTATATTGACAAAAATTCCTTCTCTTCAATATGAATTTATCTCACAATCTACTTTTGCTTAGTCTCGAGTAGGACCATCCGTTATAAATATAGAAAGATTTTTCCTTATTGTAAGTACCGCCACGCCATGCTGCAATTTGAATGACTTGACAAAGTATATGAAACTTCAGCACCCAATCCATCATAAGGATGCCATAAGATGACAACAATGATGATGACGAAATTTACATAATGAATTGAACGTTTAAGGGCACTTGAACGCTTGATGGAAGCTCTTCACAACTTTCAAAAGTACCATCAACTTAAAAGGGGTTGAATTCAACTTCAATTCCAACCAATTCCAAGCAGCATGATGAATTTATATTCAAATTTTATGCCATCTTGATGTAGGTATCTTAAATTTTATTTATCTATAAGAAAATCTATGCAGTCAAAAAATATGGACGATTGTTATTAAATAAAAGAAGTTGGATAGTTTATGTATTCAGTAGAAAGTACAATAAGGAAGTAATCATAAAGTTTAAACGTTTGGTTATAATCTGACTTTTATTCTTTCTTTATTTTAAAATTAAAGGTTAGAACTCCCTTAATTATTTTCAAAACAGTAGCTACGAGTATTAGGGATTCTGTCCTTATTTGAAAAGAGATACTGATCCAATGTAAATTTGGTCGCATTCCTCATTCGAATTTCCGTTACAGATAATGATCTCGATTCGAGTTTTCAAGAAAAATTCTCTGTAAAAGTTCATTCCCCAAAATGTTCAATTCATTTGTAAGCGAAAAATTTAAATTTTAGAGACTGGTGAGTCTGACGGATAAAGCAGCATCTTACACTCAACAACATTGAGCCAATTCAGGTGAGATTTTTCTTCACAGTAGCTGAAGTAGCGAATTCAACTTTTTGAAACGCTTTTATCACTTGTAACTGACAAACTAACTATAACACTAATAGTGTAATAAAATCTTAAAAGTCAATTTTGACCCACCTCCAATTATCGTATCGAACTGAAACTTTGTACACATATGAAGTTCAAATGACAATACAACATTTTGGGTTGCGGACCCAGGGGAGGGGCAATTGGGGGTAGAGACCCCTCAAATCAATTTTACTACTACTTCCAATAATCGTATCGAACTGAAACCTTGCACTATGTAGTTTGGGCGACAGCATAATATTTTGGTGGTGCGGACCTTGGGGAGGGGCATTGAAATTTAGTTTGGGCGACAACATAATATTTTGGTGGCACGGACCTTGGGGAGGGGCATTTTATTTTTTCTAAATATTAACCCTTTTAAACAAAAACAAATGGCGTATTTAGTTAAGCGGTCAAACAAATTTAAGAAGTTGTTTAAATCATTTTAGTAATGAATTTTATGTTTTTTGAGAATTTCTTCTAAAATTGTTTATTTTTAAAAACTTTATATAAGAAGCTTTAGAATCCACATCAAACTTGATCTTAAGAGCATGTAAGTGCGACCCAGTCGTGCATTTTATTTCTGCTCAATCAGTGCAGGTTTTCTGAGATCTCAGACATTTTTCTTGAGAGAAACTAAAAGAACTATACAATTTACTGAGGAATCCTGTTCAGTTTGCTGAGATTACTGAGTGAACTGAGATCTTCGCCAAAAGTCTCGTATTCGCTGTCAAATGACAAATGACAGATGGCAGATGAAGACCTGTCAGTTATTTTGCAACTCTCTTCATATTATCGCTTCTGTCGTTTTCGATTGGTAATCCGGAATGCTTCTGGGCGCTTCTGAAAGTATTTTATTGGCCTGGGATGAGAGTTTTTCTTCTGGATAGAAGAGAAATTCGATTCTGGAATTCAATTCTGAATTAAATCCAGAAGCACTCATACACAAATAATTTAAGTGTCAAAATATTATGGTTGAGTTTATTGTCAGTTTATTCAGTTAGAACGAAACAGCATTATGTCTATGTAACTGTTTTATTTTCAATTTAATTTGAGAAATACATCTAATTTGCCATATTAACATAATTGTCGAAAATTTAAACCGACGTTAATGACGTCTATTCGACGAAACAGCGATAGTGCATGTGTAGGTATAATTGCTATCAAGTTATTAGGCTGAAGTTCAGCCGCTGAACCCTGGAGTAGTTATATTATAGATTCTTTTTTCTTCTTAATTAATAAATTTATAATAATAATTGTTCCTAAAGTGTATTTTTTTCTCCAAAAATACTGAGTAGTTCAGAAACAATCTGTCACTTCTCTTTTTTAATTCTTTCTTTAAGAAATTTTTTTCTAAATGTATCTTTTTTATACCTGATTATCATATTGTAATGCTCTTCTTATTACTTATAAATATAAAAGGAACAAAATGTTTTCGTATCGCTTCAGAAATCTCTAATCATTATTTTTGTTTACAAGAGAAACAACCTTCATCTTTCAACTGACGTTTGACTCCTTGTCGTGTGATCTTTTCAGTGTTAAATCTTCGAACATGATAATTCATCTATATTCCCTTGTCTCTGTTTTTGGTATTTTTACCGCCCCGCCACACGTCTTTAATTTCATATTTAACCCAATTTAACCCTACACAATATGTGGCACGACAACGATGACGACGACGACGACGAGACAACAAGACGTGTGCGCGCTATATTGGGTGTTCCCATAATTACACAGAGTGCATGCGTCACGCGTTTATCATTTTCATATCTCATAGCGATTAGCATCTCTTCCAATTCACACCCTCGCAGATGTGTATTGACAAAGAACACGTGCTCTTTGCCATTAAATGATGACAATTTGGATGCATCCTTTTTTTATCAACAAAAATTAAAAAAAAAATGAGGAACAAGAAATAAATTATTGCTGGGTGGACCTGAAAACCAGAAAAAAGCTATAAAAAGTGGTGGTAGTGGAGTTAAAAAAAAAAAAAAAAAAAAACCTTCAAGAAAAAATCCCCCAAAAGATTTTGACTTTTCTGATTTATTTCTTTCAGCCATGTCAAAGATCCAGAAACTTAGACGAAGGTGCATGCTGCTCCATGCTCTTTTTTCAGAGATAAAATTAATTCGATTATTCAAAGGTAACCCGAATAATATAATAATCCCATTTAAACGTGACTCTTTCTGACAGGAGAATTAGTCTTCTATTTTTTTTTTTTTTTAATTTTTATTTAAACATCAAATTAACAATGTTAATAGGAGGGCGCATTTAGTTTATAAAATTGGAAAATTACCAATTAAATTGGTAAAACAAAAGAGGCTAGGAAAGGACAATGACAGCTATGTAAAGTTCTTATATTCCAGGGATTCCAATCATCCTTCAGTAGTATAGCTGATGATTAGTGTAAATAAGCAGTTGTAATTTGTAATATACACGAATCGGTATACAATGAATTCGCATCAATCTTCATTAAAAAAATTCGCAGCGGGTTTCTATTTTATTGTTTCGCAATAAATTCATTAAATTAAAATACTAATTTGACTAAACAGTTATTCATTACCTATTGTACATAAAATTCAATAAAATGGAGGGTTATTTTTTTTTTGTTTTCTAGGTTTAATTTTAATTGAATTAGTAATGGCAAATAAAATTTAATTTGTTACCGTCGCTAAACAAGGCGCTGAGTAAGGCACTGCACTTCGTTATCATTTCAATAGTACCTACCTACTTCTATTACACTAGTTTACAAATTTTCGGTTCATAGTGAGTACCTGCACAAAATATTATTTTTTAGATTAATTTTGGGTTGCTGAACAAGAAAATGACATTCATTTATTTTTTCCAAAGAATCGTTCTCGAGATATCAGAAAAAAAACATGTTGTTTTGCTCTATTTTTAATTTTAGCATAAATATCAATAACGGTAATTCTATTTTTTGAATATGTAAAAGAAGTTGCTTTCCTCTTTCTTACGATATATTTTTTGTGTTAATCGGACCAGAAACCATCAAGCAACAGCCGCTCAAAGTGTACAAAAACATGATTTTTCGACCTTTTTGGAAAATTACTTAGGTACATCGAAAAATTAATATGTTTTGTGAATTATTGCAAGAAGTTTTCAATGACTGCTTTTCATTGATTTAATGCATAAATTATACATTTTGAGAACATTTCATAATTTAATAAGCATTTGAATAAATTCTTCAAATGTATAATTAGGTTTTCTTATTTTTAGTGAACTCGATTCTTGGACCTTCCTTTTTTAATAATTTTTTTCATTAAAAAATGCAGTTTTTCCTTCATATCATGTACCTTTTTGGTTCAGTGCATGACCGGCTAGTCAAACATGTGCATGATAGAGATCATTTTGGTTCCTTAGAAATTCGTCTTTCTCTAGATCTTAATTTTTTGGGAAGTTTACCTACTAATGTGACCCGCCCCAAGGACCCGATGGATTTAACGCTCGCCGTTAGTTTACCTTACGGTTATCCAGCTGGAATTACCCACTTCTTGTGGAAATGTGATTTTGTACCTTAAATTAATGGCTTCAAATGTAGAACAGAAATTATTCAAAATGTACTTCATTTGCTTTCAAGCAACGTTGAAGTCAGTTTGGGACCTAATCAATTGCAGTACCAAGCCTTTAAATAGAAAAATTAATTTAGAGCCCAATAAATTTGAATCTTTGCTTCTTGACCCCATCATAGGGGACCTCCAACCAAACCATCATAGAGGTGAGGTGGTGTCACGATGAATTCTCGGAATAAGATCAGACCATCGATTGAAAGTACCGAATTTCGACTAACGTTTTTGTTTTAATCCTTGTAAGCACTTTTCCCTAGCAGTCTTCAGGTATCCAAATGATATCCTTTCTCAAGACATAGTTTTCTATCGGCACAGAGGAATTCAACAAACTTGACTCTCGACAGCTTTTAGTGGTGGTGGTACAGTGCGCGTCCAGAAACTTTCCATGCAATGCAATTTAATGCTGGTAAAAAATTTCTTAAGACAATTTATTTTCTTTCTAAACCCCACACAACAATAAATACTAAATGACTCCTATTGCATTAGTCATCATCATTAGTCTTTAATAATTCTTCATGCCAAAGCAAAACACATTATAACAACATAATTGCATGTTCTAGTACAATTAAATCAACAACGCCCCTCGCTTTATTGTAATCTCATTTCAACCGTATCATTTTCTCTTATCTGTCGTTAGCTTACATGAGCACGAATTCAATAATAATGATAACAAGTGAAAGTCTTACAAACGGTTTATATAGTCACTTTCTTTAATTTAATTATTATATTATTTAAATAATTTGTAATAAGCTAAATTAAAAAAAAAAAAAAACATAAAACAAATAAATAATAATAATAATAATTCTCAACAATAATTTCAGTCGATTTTACTGATGCTAATAAATATTTTACATCATAAATATTAAATAAATAAATAAATAATTTTATTTAGATAAATAAATTAATTAATAATTTTAATCTTTGGTTTACTTAGCCGTCTTTTGTTGAATAATAATGCATTTTATACTTAATACTAATTAACCTAAAAGTCTTTGATTTAGTGATATTCATAGTAATATCTGTAAGGATCAACTCCCGCAGGAGCAGTCGCTGAATTAGTAGGCTTTGCCAATGGTCGAACTACGTATGCATTGCGCCTTAAAAAAACAAATTTCAAAGACTATAGTTTTAGAGAGGGAAGAATATATCAATTTAGAACTTACCGATTATGTTCTCCGGCATGAACTTGGAAACTTGTCTCTTCCTGATGATCGTGCGAGAAGAGTTTCTTCAGGGCAATGATACTGGCAATTGTCAAGGCAACTTTACTTATCACCAAAGCTTTAATGGCGATTGCAGCAAGAGCCTTAAGTCCAATTGGCCCAGCAATACCCATTGCAGTCAACAATGCAGCAACTACATACTTAACATGCCCTCCACCCTTTTTGTCGTTATTCTTCTCTTTTTGATCTCGACCTTGGCTCATGTCCATTTTCATGACATGTGTTCGCAAGAACTGATCGGTCTTCTCCAAAAGTGATCTATCGAGTTCTGATAAACTGTTGAGTGTTCTAGCATCGGCCAATCCCATTATACTCTCTTTGTCGGTGGTGTTTTGTTTTTCCAGCACTAATCCTTCTACTATTTGTATGGAGTTCTGTTCCAAGGCCCTTGTAATCGCCATCAGAGCTTTTTCCTTTAGACATGCCACAAAATCGTTCTTATCCTGACAGTCGCCGTATACCTTCCGAACGACCATGAATTCCGGTCCCAACCAACTGTCACCCCGAAAAGTCTCTGTTGCTGCTTCACTAAGGGCAGCCACGACCACTGCCACCACCAGGAGCTCAAAAATCAATCGCAGTTGCATTGCGCTGATTTACGGCGGGCAGTATATTTCCGATGATGATGTTTTAAAGCAAGATTTACTATTGCAGTGTCAATATTCCAAATCCGAACGTGTCCGCTGGTGATCGTCTACTAGTGATCTTCAATGATATGATAGCACTTTTATAAATACCAAAATTGAATGCTCTGCTTAATCTGATGCCATGCTCTGGCACTTCACGCCGAGATCACTGACTGAATCATTGGTTTGGAAAGAAGTGGCGTGCCACAGGTGGATCCATATGGAATAGATGATCTTCAGCAGCAGCAGCACTCCACAACAATAATGCTTTCTTCACAGACCATCTTCTGACATATTTATAATTAACTTCTATAGTAAAAAATTTACATTTTTTAAACTTTTGTTTTTCAATACTTATCGTATCGCGCGGTTTAAGTATGTTTTGATGGTTTTGCAAAATACTGGTGCAAAATCCGGGTGTGCACTGAATCTTCTGATGGAGAAATCATCTGTTGGTGTCTAGTAGACAGAGTATGCCTTAGTTTCACAGATTGTAGAATCTAGAACTTGAATAAAATTATAGCAAACCATTTGCTTTTTGGGTTCAATTGTGAGCTAGAATCTGCATTAACTTGACCGTGACCATGTACCTACTCTCTTCTAAGCTTGTTACAAGATCGTCTTCAAATCGACCAAGAGAATAGCTCTGAGTGTAAAAAAAACTCCATGATATGGTGTTCCCTGGTGGGGACTCTTTAAGCTTAGAGATGCGTGATGATAAATGCAATTTTACTGCTCCGCACTGTGTAGTTTACTTGTGTTCCGATTGCACATTTGGTGCAGTGGGTGAAATTGAATTGAGTGTTGTGTGTTATTAATAAATTGCTTATAATTGAAATTGTTTTTGTAGGACTTTCATTTCTTTTCGTAAAAAATAATAATTAACTAGAGATGTCGTCTGTTTGGAGAGAATATGCATGCAAAAATGATACAGTGAATAATTTTAATGTGACAGAAAACATGCAATTGACTATGAATATTTTCGAAAGTGAGATTGCTATTGATATAGGCGATTGCTAAAGACACCAAGATTTAGTCGGTGATAGAGATGAGTAAGTGTTTATGGATTTAAATTGCAGCAAATGAAATTGTACGGAAGCAACACGATTAATGGCTTTTTCGGTTTGGTTTCTACGATTTACATTTAGTGGAGTAACTTAAGCAACTTTGCGGAACTGCTCCGATTTAGAAGATTTTTTATTTCCAATATTGGTATTCAAAAATAATTTAACAGTTACCGGTTCGAAGTTGCCGCTCTTATCGGATTTTTCTTTTAATCATAACTATAAGATTTTTGTGAACAAATAATTTTTTCTCAAAAAAATTTGATCAAATTTTATATAATAAGCTTCAGTAGCGAGCAAAACAAAATGCAAACGAAATGGTATGTTCTTTTCTTAAGCTAAAACTCAGCTATTTGACGTAATACTGGCTTGAAATTTTGCATACATTTGTGAAATTTATCGTATTTCTTTAAACAGAGTCAATTTTTACCGAATATTACTCCAAAAATAATAATTGGTGATAAAAGGAAAGATGGAATGCGAGCAAAAAAAAGCAAACACTTTGAACAAATTATTGTATTTAAATATGGTAATGCTTGTTAGGAACCCTTTATTACCAATAATGTCACTTTACCCATTAACCTTTGAGCCAATCAAATACACATTGGCCCCATTTTATCCCTATTTGTTCCATCAGCTTAGAAATTTAAAAGTTTTAGCTCACTAATCTTCCGGTGCACAAGTTCCCATTAATTTTCTACACGATGCAGGTCAGAAGATTGCATTAAAGATTGTTGTCTTCTAAGAAATTTCCTATCAGCTATTCTTCTGAGTCATGATCGTGTTGGAATAAACTGTTTTCATTGATAATGGACCCCAAATGTGGATTCATATGCCTTCTGGAATATTCCTTAGCAAAATTAGCAATCATCTAGCGATCCGGTCGTACATTTTATTTTTAAACGGTTCTAACGATTTTCAATTTGTTTTTTTTTTCTAACACACATATCTAACATTGGTTTTAAAACAAAAAGCTTACAAGTTCTAAGCTTCTTCAACTACCTATATAAGAGTGTAATATCAATAGAATCAATATAATTATTATGACTAAAATGGTTTCTAGCAAGCCGCATCCCCTTTTCATTAAGTAAAACAAAAACACTTAACTTCATCATATGTTCAAAAGACCAAAATGAATTAACAATTTTCCAATAAAGTGACCAAAATCTGAACATAAGATGATCATTCACATGATAACCTCCTCAATATATATATTTCTTATATCTATTCTAGCGAAAGTAACAAAAATATATGTCTGTTTGTACCTATGGTATGACAGATGAATGACAAGAAAGAGGACCAGGATGAGGATGAGGACGAGTCATCCTTCTTTTATCTCTCTAATATGTGAGTGCAAATAATGTACAATTATATCCGCCCTCTTGAGCATACGACCATCATTCCATTTAGTCGAATTGTTGAACAAGAATAACATTGTGTGATGTGTGTGTATTGTGTATGTTAAGATTTTATTTTTATTTTTTTTTCTTTTAGCAGAGAAGACAGGAGAACACCACACTTCTATACCAAAATCATCATCATCATCATTGAACACACATCAATCTCATCAATAATACCCCGATGACGATGATGGCGAGGATGCTCTGATGGTTCTTATCAAATTTAATATCTAAAAGACAGACATTGTATCAGCTATACATCACATATAAATGTACTCGTATGTACGAGTACTTGACAATCAGATTGTGAATCTTTTTTTCGAACAATATCGATTTGTTTGATAGATAGACAAAAGTAAAAAGCATCGGGAAGACATTTATATTTTGACATGATGTTGATGTATGAACAAATTAAAATTGTTTTGTAGTTTGAGTACACACAGTATTAAAAATGTGTTAAATACCATATTAAAAGGGAACTTAAAAACTGATAAAATTAAAAGTTCCGAGAAGTGGTGGTTTAAATGGAATAAGAATTTTACACTACACACTCGTAGGATCACGCTTCTTACGTGGTAGACGGACAGAATTCCGAAATCCAAGATCCACAAAGTCCAAAATCTCGAAATACCAAAAACCCAAAATCCAGAAAACTCCCGAAAACCCAGAATCCCGAAAATTCAGAATCCCAAAAACAAAAAATCCAGAAAACCCAAAATCCCGTTAGTAAATTTAAAAAACCCAAAATCCCGTAATTGAATTTAAAATTGTTTACCAAAATATGTCAATGCTCATGTTATTTAACATGAGATTATGGGTTTTCGGTATTTTGGGTTTTTTTGATTATGTGTTTTCTAGATTTTGGGTTTTCGGAATTTTTGGTTTTGTGCATTTCGGTTTCCGGGATTTTGACCCAAACCCGTCTTACGGTCCTTATACAGTCCTTTGAAGTTTTCAACATCACACCTAACCTTACAATACGAAAAAAATATTTATTCAACCTTACAACTTGTTGAATGTCGAAGGAGAGCTAAAAAAACATTACCAAGCAAATAGTAAGATAGTAACTAACGAAACCATAGTAATAGTTTCTGAAAATATATTGATGTGCTTTTCGATAAAAAGAAATAACTTGAAAATAAATTTCACAACTGAAACAAATTTCAAAACTTAAAAAGCTTGTAACGACAAAAACCAACTTTTTCCAATTTTTCTGTGACACAAACAAAAAAAGATCTGATAGTGTCTAAAAATCTATTTTCAAGTAGTTTCCAATTCATTGGAAACCACAAGCTTTGATAAGATATGGACTTATAGGCAAATTAAAATATTAGAACGAGTTTCATTCATAAATCTCAAAAATTATCTTTCAACCTATACTTATTATTTTTAATCGGTAAATTAGAATTTTGAAAACTTTATGCCCATACCCATACCCACAAGAATTTTCTCTATACTTCTGTTTGAATATTAACAATTCAATACTAATTATTATCTTGTTTATCCATTTGAAGACAGCCTACAATAATAAAGTAACAACTCATTCAATAATAGAAACAAAAAAAAAAAAAAAACAGCTACAGCTGTTGTATAAACAAATAACGCAGCAATGAACTCGTAAAAATCCACGTGTTTATAGTTAAAAAATAAAACTCTAGAAAAACACATCGTACAAAATATGATTATCAAAAATGCCTCATAATACGAAACGAGTAATAAACAGATTGGTTTTTTATTATTTTTTTGTGTAAATATACTCAAAGTTAAAGAAAATTTTATGATTTGTGTGTATAAATGCATGCAGGGTTTATTATTCTGTTTTATCCAGTCACGGACTAAAATGTCTCGACCCCCTTCGAGCACTTTTAGTTAAGAGGAAAATAGTTTCCGGAGTCAATATTGTTGTTATTTCGAATAATTACAAGACCTCAAAATATAAGGACCATAGTTTAAATGGATTGGCGGTCGAAATTCAGTCTGGGTCAAAATTGTTCCTATAAAATATTGTATTAATGTCCTTCTTCAGTTAAAATTTTCTTGGGTTATGTTTAATTAGCCCCCACACTAAAAAAGTTTTCCACTATAAAACACCAAACTGCTTATAACGCAATAAATCCGGTCCTGTTTCCTCATAAATTATACAATCCATCCACAAGCTTGTGGCTGGCGGGCAAATTGAAAATATTATTTCGTATGGCATGTACAAAATTTTATATTAACCCATAATGAATCTGAATAACAAAAATGTGTGTTTATTAAAAATGTTGGTTTGGCTATGGAACCACACGCAGATTATTAAGAATCAAACATTTTGTGGCAGCTCGCTTTAGAATTTGCAGTATTTTTACGGTTTAAAAAAAAAATTAGATAATTTATGAGCTAAACAAATATTAAAATACAGTTTAACAACAATTTTGCCAAATATTTTGTTAGCGTATTTGATTTAGCTGTAAGTTTGATAGTTTATGTTTGCAAATAAATAATTATGAGCATATTTAGTGGTATCATTAATTTACTGGATGTGCCAGCATTGCATTATGTGGTTGGGTTGTGTTCTAAAAAAAAAAACTTTGTGCAAAGTGTGCTTCGTGTTTATTTTAAAAATATTAATTTCAGTTTTATTGTTTCAGGAAAGAAAAAATTAGCAAGCAGTAGCCAAGGATGTATAGATTTTTTCAAGGTTGATTTTAGGATAGTCCTGAACTTTCCGATGACCGCAAGGTCCACTATAGGGGGTCATAGGTCACATTGCATATTCTTAGGATCCATATGAAATTTTGAACTGCTTTTACTTCGAAACCTACCGTTTTTGAGTTACACTTCAGCAAAATACATCTGGCAGTTGTGACCTGGAGTCTTCGTGGTTCAAGTGCAAGAGGCTACCAAAGTTATGATGCTGCAACGTCATCACTTATGACACAAAACAATAGATTAAATGACGGTTGTAACAGATTTCAAATATTATATCCAAAAGTTCTACTATTCAAATTGAAAAAGACGATGGAAAAATCAAAATTCTGAAAAAAAGATAATAAATCCCCGTTACGAAAATGTTTTTGGTAAAAAAGGTAGGTAATCTACTAATATTTTTGAAGATATAGGCACAGACAGTGGTAAAAGACAAACCAACATTTTTTGAGCAAGTTAAACTGTTGTCTTTAAACAAAAAATGAAAAACAAAACTACCACCCCTATCATAACCTGTTATAAAATTACATGCTTCAAATCTCTTCAATTCTTTTCTTTACATTGTGCTTCAGATGTATTCCCTTATAATACCTTTACCTTTAGGTACGCCAAACCTCTTCTTGTGTTAAAATCAAATAGATATAATATCTAACCACATCTGAGATTCTTTTTGTGCTTCTTTAGCTCTTCGTTGGTCCCCTATATTTTTGCTATAAGTTTCCTTCATCATCAAAGTTAAAAAGACCCAAAAGAAGATTAAAAATGCTGGGCCTTCTGGCAACTGCCAGTGCTTCAGATATTCTTTACGGGATATATGAAATTTACCGTCATCGGTCATATACAGTTAGACTTAGAGGTGTATTTAACTTTATATCTGAAAACTGAAAGACAACCAACCAACAACCAGCCAACCAACTCACTCTCTTAACAATTTCTTCGTTAGGAAATTGAAAATCCAAAAATTTTTAGAGAGCATTCTCAAAAACTTCTTCTATTTGCTGCTATATACACTACACACCTGTCTATATGCCATTTTGTTGGAAAGAAGTTTTTCATCAAATTGCTATAGGTACGTCTACCATATAGTATCGCATCCCAAAGATATAGCAAGCTCTATTCTGTAATGCCCCAGTCCCATGATGATGCATCCAACTAAAATTTCTCCATTTCTCAAGCCAGCCCATCCATAATCACATAAATACCACACACAGTTAGATATTTTTCCTTACCCACAGTACAGTCCCTCTCCACGGAAGCGGTAGGTTGCTGTGAAAGGAGATATGCCTGAGCGTCATCGACAATAAAACTAGATAAGAGTAGGGAAAAATTTCCTAGAACCTGAAGCTGAACACAAACTTTAAAATCCGTTTGTTGATTCCTTTGACCACGTTCCTTTGGTTTTGCTCTTTAGAGTCTAGTTCAACGGGAAGACCGACCGACAGGACACCCCCTTTCGGTATACGTATAACCATTTCAGGCATCTTTGGTATAGTTTCCCCCAATTTATAGTTCTGGCCCAGGTCGATTTTCTTCACCCCCATATCATGATGGCAATGGGTTGAAGCTCGTAGTTATTTTTTTTTTCTTTCGATTGTGCCTTTTCTTTCGAATCCCATGGTTTGATAGAGGCCATGAGTTTCAGGTATACTTCTGGGCATTAGCTTCAACCTCAATGAGGATATGAAGGTAACATTTTTCGTGCACAATGAGGGTGCATTGGAATCTTTTAAGTCTAAAAGAACTTTGCTTCAAGAGTTTTCTCATTCTAGTTCACTTTTTTTTCCATCCATGGGTAGGTTCGTACGTGTATTCACATATTTAACCTAAAAACTATATATTTATATTTTTAGGTAGGTAGAGGTACGGTACATATAAACACACCCATTCTATACATAACTTTGGTCTACACATGGGTGCCTGGTTTTGAAAGCTATGGAAGGGTAAAGGAGGAAGGACGAGGACCACCACCATCACGATGTCGACAACGACTACGACGATGACTACGTAGAGAAAAATCATCTCCAAAAGATGGCGGAGATAGAAAATTCTTATCAGGATTTTCATTTTGAATTATCCACAAAATGCTTTTCAGAACTTTTTTTCCCATTCCCGCCATTCCCGTTTCAGGAAAGTCTGATGTTTCTGTGGGATGGCGAAGAGCATGTGTGTGAGCGGGAGTTCACGTTTTCTGTTTTCATGATGCCAGGGTCTTATAGTTATACTCATAACACAAAAGAAGAAAATTTATCAAAAAGAACGAAAGGAAGGAATCCCTTGAAAGCTTAAGAGTGAGGGAGTTGAAGTCCTCCATCATCATCTATACTATAGATGGGTGGAATTCTTCATGGCCGCAACTTCTAATTTCGAGAATATAGAGATGTGGTTTTGACTGAGGATCTCTAGTGCACTCGTCTGGTTTAATTTATATTGAATTGGAAATTTCGCCTCAAGGTATAGGTAAGTTATAGTCGCATGGAAAGGAGGTAAGGTTCAAAGCTGAACTCCCTCGATGTGTGATGAGATAGAACTTTGATTTTCTTTGTTTTTTTTTTTTTTTATTTTTATTTCAAAACCATTTAATGAATGTAATATGATTTATATTTATTTTTTTTTTTGTTTTTCAAAAGAGAAAAGTTTCCCGGTGAAATATTTCTTAGACTATATTTTATGAGAAGGAAAATTTAACAGACAAAAAAAAATAGAAATCGCCATTTTATTCTTTACTGTAGAGTACCAATATGGATAGGAAAACTCCATTTTTTCTTTGTCGAAGTGAATGCGCACAAAGTTATGAAACATACAAATTATGAAATATTATTCAATTGGGGATGAACAGAAACGCACCCTTAAATAACTTTATGAAAATTATTTTGTTTTGGTATGAGAAATAAGTCCCACCCACATTTCAAAGCTTTATTGACTTTTTATAGAAATACTAATAGGCGGTAAAAAAATAATAACGATTTCTTGTTGAACGAATTTTCAAGATGGTATAGGTACTTACCAATCGTGGGAAAATGTAAAGTGATAAATTTTAAACATCTTTTACGCGTTTGTCAATGGTCAAAATTTTGTATTAAAAGAGGTTTAAAGTTTATCGCTTCACAGCTTCACAGAACAGGAATCGACCCTCAGGAACCATTTTTTATAAAAAAAAATATGATTGACATTGATAATCCCGAACTTTTTCGTACCGTTGTAAGTATTTTTTTTTTACAAAAAAGTGTTTACCAAAACTTTTGCGAATTAAGTATTCCAGTTAATTTTGAAAATCGGAACCATTATTCATTGGAACAAAAAAATGCAAATTTGTGGTACCTATACTCCCCATATAAAACCGACATTTTTGCAAGGTTTTTTTATGAAAATTACAAGAAGGTTTTATTCAAAATGGCTCGATTTCGAACTACACCTAAGTTTAGCGTTTTATCTTGATTCTAACAAAAGTTATCGTGTTTACAAATTTCCAAAGCCAACGACGACGAAGCAGACACCGGCGCGTGCCGACAACAACAGCGAACGCACATAAAAATGTCTCGAAAACGTGTTTTCTATACGTTTCAAGGTGTTTCACGATGAAATAGACTAATTGTGAAAAAAAACAAGTTTGTACCAATCGCTATACTTATCTTTAACACTACATGTACGAAAAAGTTTGAAAATATATTTTCTGGGTCAAAGTATTGCACTGAACAATATTAATAGGTACGATTACGACTTTACACTAATAATTAAGTCTACAAAAAAAGACAAAGTTTTTAGAGCCGTATTTTGAAAACTATTTTCTCTATGTAGAGTAGACGATTTCACATTCAAATTTTGGCAACTTCAGTTTCCTTGAACACTTGAAGCATAATTTTTACCAATAACTTTTGTTCTTGAGGGTATTTTAAAAACTGCAAGATTTTCCATTTTTTGCATTTTACACCATGTTTTAATAATATGTATTAATAATATTTCCTCATTTGACTGGGTTGCCATCAATCAATTTGATCACATCTACTCTATTTTACCCCAAATCTTGTTGAAGTTTTAAACAATCTACTCCTACAAAAATATATATTATGGGTAAACATACTGATAGCCATAAACCCCCAACCCCAACTTAACAAAATCTACAAATTCAGAATCCCCCAGTCAGTCGGACAAAATGCAAGTCTATATGTTTGAAATCCCCATGAGGAAAGACCAATAATAGACCAAATCCCCAAAACCTATGCCAAAAGGTCAAAAATTTGTGATGTTTTAAAAAAATCAAAAATTACTGTTCTAAATGCTTTTGGTATGCTAAACTCGAATGCAGGTTCAGAAATTGTCCATTACATCAAATTTTTGAGTTATGTAGTCCCGCTTGAAAATTTAAAAAAAACACGATTTATCGAAGCAAAGTTTTGATAGCTGTTTACTTTTCCTAGAAATCTTAACTTGAAGTTCATGGGGCGTGTTTATAGTCGTTTTTAAATTTCATGTTTGTCGTAGACTAAGACTCCTGCCATGGTATTTGAATAGGATTAACCCCAGTCTTTCTTAACGGTTTAACCAGCGTCTATTAATACGGTCCAATGTGTTCTGTATTTTACATCAGACATTTTCTCGCTAACAAAAATAGAATGGGCCAAATATTGAAACATTTTTACTGACCTATCATATGAAAGTGTGAAAAAGTGTTACCATTTCTGATGTATTCCCTGTACGATATACAGGCTTACGTCCATATTTGAAAAGTCTACATACACTCTTTCATATGATACAGCTAGATCAGTAAAAATGTTTCAACACTTGAATCATCCTCTTTTTGTTAAAGAGCAAGAATGTTAGAGTTTTCATGAATGTGGGTTTTTAAAATTTTTTTTTAAAGAAATCACGAAGCCTACAAAGTCCTGAAATCCAAAAATTTAGAAGCCCAAAATCACAAAAACCCAAATTTGAGCCAAATGTTTAATTTTTTATAAGTTTTTTTGGGATTTCTGTATGGGTGTTGAAATTTCGGCTTTTCAGGGGCTCTGTGTTTTGTGCAAACTTTCCTTTTCTTATAATTGTTTGGGATACATCAATTTTGGAAAATAAATTTATGTGTACTGTTGTGTTTTTATTCCTTGAGTTCGCGAGTTTCAAGTTTTGCAATTTTACTAAAAAAAAAAATACCAATGTAATGGAATTTAAAAAAAGAGTTTTCTTATAATCTCAATACGGAGTCGGAATCGATTTTTAATTTAATTAAGAGGTACAGGAAAATTGTAGTCAACTTTACCATTTATCCAGTTCAGGTTTTCTGAGATCTCAGAGATTCTTCTAGGCAAAAGCTGACAAACGAATCCAAAATATTTTCTGCTCTATTTTAACAGGCAATTTGCTGAAGAAAGAGGAATCCCGTTCAGGTTTGAGTTTGCTGAGATTACCGAGTGCTCAGAGATCTCAGAAACGTGAACTGGATAATTAGCTTCATTGTTTTTATTTTTAAAATAAGTGGCTCATTGGAACTCCTATATTGTTTTTGTTCAACACAAGTTTAATAACTTAAATTGTTCCATTAAAATTAGCAAATCTTAGGTTTCCCAGATTTAAGGTCTTCGGCTTTTCTGGATTGAGGTCTTCGGGATTGTGTTTCTTTTGTATTGAAGGTCTTCAGTTGTGTTTTGTGGTTTTTCGGGATTTTGAAGATCTGTGTATTCAAGATTTTGCGTTTTCTGAATTCTGAGCCTTCGGGATTATGCATTTTCGAGATTTCTGACGAGGATTCTGACCGTCTTCCGTGGTTTTTTCAACAATCTTTTTTAATCGTCCTCTCATGATTATTAATCTTTGTCTCATGATAAAAAATTATGCGAAACTCATAACGGAGGAGGATTTACAGAAGTTTTTTTTTATAAAAGATACCCTGGTCAGAAAAAAGCATAAAATTTTTCAATTGAATCAAAACTTTTTCATTGATTGTATTAAAATTTAGAACTGTAAACAAAAAAATGTTGTATAGGTAAAAGTCTATTTCAAAATTTAAATAATTTTATTTTTTAAGAAATAAAGAAGATTAACCAGACAATAGAATTTAGGTAGCTTCATATTCCTGTCGAACATTAATTGTGAAGAAAAAAAGATTGCAAATTTCTATACATAGACATAGTCAATGGTTTTATGCTTTTACTTAACCAGGAAATCCCTTATTCTGTATTATTCGCTTTGCTGGAGGACAATAGTGATTTTTTATTTGTTCGAACTGAAATCTAACAATTAGGGGTGCAGCAGGCAGTGCTTTCGCTACAGAGTCTGAAGTGGCAGAGTGTAAATTGAGACCATTGTCTGTTGCAGATTGATTTTTTTTCTTTTATTTATCCTCCGAGATGAGGAAAGGGATGAGTTTAACATCAGCGCAGGCAGCATCACCCGATCCACAACAACACAACCCAAACCAAACCCCGACTTCGGCATTAAAACTGGAAATATTTCCGCATCTGAAAGATGAAAAGTACATTAGCTAGCAGTCAACAACAAAAAAAAAATCCCGAAGAAGAAGAAAAAAGGGTGTCGGATTCGGATGGCACATCATCATTGATGGTGAATATCCTTTCTAATTTTTCCGGACCCCTGTGCAAACAACAAGTGAATATCTCTTGGCAATTTGTCGCTCGAAATAAAAAGCAAGAAAGGTGGCATATGGGTAGCAAACAATACCAGCAATTTTGGATTGCCTTGAAATAGATACCTATTCCTACTAGGTACATATTACTTGTGTAAATGAATGTGCAGTGGGTGGATGTGAAGGAAGATGGATGAAAAATAATGCCCAAGAAGGACAAAGGACAACTAAATCATTTTTTCGGATGACTTGCCGCCAAGCTCATCCTCCATCTACATCCTTTATGTACCAACACAAGCGACACCAACAACTGAAAAGATAAAGAAACCCGGGGAAGGACCCTGTTCTCATACTACGCTTCCATAGACATATTCACGCTTAACTTTGTTTCACTTCTTTATTGTTGGGGTTATAAAGTCGCTGTTTTGTCGTTTGTCGTATCGTTGTAACATTTTAATGCCATTATGGTTAAATTTTGGCATAAAATCTGTGGGTGTGTCTCGACTGTCGTCTGTTGCTGCTGGTGCGTTAATGATCCTTTATTGAGTTGCCAGAGTATGAGGAGTTATTATGACAAATTGATTCTGGTCATGTACAGTATTTCTGTATCTCTGGTGTCAATGTGAATGGAGATTTGCTGTTGATCATTAATTTAATTAACTTAAAGGGGAAACCATTTTCGACTTATATTTGGTATTAATTTGTCAGAATTTCTATATGGTCACCATCTGTTTCTATAATATAGGAAGTTATTGTGGAAGTACATTTTTATCTTTGTGCCAGTCTGATAAAAATATGTATAAACTTAAACCTTACTTTTAAAAAGTTGTTTTGCTATTATGGTCCCTATATTTGTCAAGTTGTCAAAAATCCGCACGGGCCTTATAATGCATAGAATTATAAATAGAAGTCTTAACCACATTACAAAATTTCTTTGACGTTTTCATCTGCCCTAATAAATATGCAGGGTACATCATATTTGTATGTGCAGAAAGTATTTTAAACTTGCAAAAGAAAAAAAAAATGCCACTATGTGTTAACATTTCGCCCGTCTTAACTCATGTTGCCAAGAAGTGTAAATAAAGTTTATTTTGGAATTTAACTATACATTAGAAGTCTAAATGTAGTTTCTATTATTTGTAGTGAAAAAGGAAATGAGTAAATATTTTGTTTGGCATCTGACAAACAAAATAAAGTTTCATAAGATGTAGTTTTTATTTGCGATGGTTGTACCAACATCAAGAAGTTTGCACAGATTTTACATATTTTCTTAACACTTTTTAAATGTGATGTATAAGAAGATGTTAGTAGTCCTAACAAATGGTATCATAAGAAAGTTAATTTATTATGGAGTTACTTGCTGAAATGCAGTTATTTGCATCTATTGGATGGGAAGTGCTTGATTTTCTAAACGATCATTATCATCATCATCGGCTCGACAACCGGGGTCCGGTCCTGGCTTCTTTCAACAAGTCTCTCCATCTATCCCGGTCTCGAGCCGACGCCATCCAGTTGCGCACCCCAAGGCTTCGGGCGTCCTGGTCTACGCCATCTCTCCAGCGCAAGCATGGTCTATCACGCTGCCGTCTACCATAGAATGTACCACAAAAGACTTTCCGAGCAGGTTCCTCTTCGCTCATTCGAGCTAGGTGCCCTGCCCACCGGAGTCTACCGAGCTTAATTTTTGTCACTATGTCTGCTTCAAGGTAGATTGCGTACAACTCATGATTGTACCGTCTCCGGAATCGTCCTTCCTCACATATGGGGCCAACAATTCTCCGTAAGACTTTTCTCTCGAACGCGGCTAAGAGGTCGCAGTGCCTTTTGCTTAGCACCCAAGTCTCGGATCCATACATGAGTACTAGCAGGACCATGGTCCTGTACAGCAGCAGTTTTGAAGTTATGGTTAGGTTTCTGGATTTGAATAGCTTTGACAGACTGTAGTAGTTTCTAAACGATACCAGGCTAAAATTTCAATATTCCATTATTATATTTTTTGCATTTATCTATGGCAACCCCCTGAAGAATTTATCGGTACTATGGTCGAACATACCGCCGCGGCCGCCGATTAAATGGCAGTAAAGATATTTTGTTTTCCTTTTATATCGTGTGATAACTTTGAAGATTCGGTAGGTCCCACTGGTTATAGAAAAAAAGTTTATCCATAAGTCATGTACTGAATATTTTTGTTTGGACGTATATTTAAAACTGTGTAGAGTATATCAATCTGATATTAGTGTTTCAAAGGGATTCGTACTTTTAAAAACACAGTCACACGTTAACGAACTCTATCAAGTGAAATTATTATAGGAGTGGTACTAAGTCACGCAAAGAAAAAAACATAGACTGATCATAAAAAATCACCTTGGTAACAACTGGTCCCAAAACAAAAATTGAGTTCAATACCCGTTTTTTTAGGGAGAACCCAGTCAAGAGATTAAAAACGTCGAAGATTGGTGTGATTTGATTGATAAAATACAATTGGTACGATATTTACAAAACTAAAGACTTACTTCAAAATAGAAAATGTGTTTGTTATAAATTAATAAGTGCCGGTACAACTGAACATGTATATTTTAAATTAACTATAACATATCAACAATTTGTAAAGATTTTTATATTAATCATTCAAATGGTCATTCTACATTATGTCAAATTCCATTCCACTTCTGACAACAATGACCTATTGAACAAACTTAATTGAATAATGTTAAAATATTTTAAGCTACCTCATTTTTTGCATAAAAAATTTATCATTTTCATATCCTGCATTGTATGTAAAGGACAAACAACAAACACACAAATGACAATAAATAACAAAATTTACAATCAAATCTTGTGATAACAAAACTTCACTTTGTAGCTCATAAATTCTCATAAATATTTAAATATCTGTTTCTATATTTGAATGTTAAATACCATAACCATATATGATTTTATAAATGTACACAAACATATCCTTTTATAGAATACAATGTTAAATGGAAAAAGGATTCAGTGACCAACAAAATCATCTTCAGGTATGGAAAATGTTCCTTTTTATTTCGGTGCATAAAGTTAGCAGACCAAGACTATATAATTCGAACAAAGTTTTTGAGAGAATAATTTTATCTGGTTGCATTTTATATAGTTTTGTTAGATACATTAATGGATGTTTCTAAAAGTACATACAAATATCCATAGATGCAGATATTCTTTGTTCAGAAATGCTTTTTTATTTCATTGTAGGTATCCTTTAGCCATTTAAAAGTAATATTTAAAGAGGACAAGAGTTTGTCTGGACTCTCATTTATTATTCTCTGTAATCTAGTGTTTGGATAGATACATAGCTATGCATATTTTCTTTCAAATAAAATGTGTTTGTGGGTTAAATGTCGGCATTGGATGAAAATTAGTTTAGGTACCAAAAACAAAATGTAACTTTTAAAGGATAAGAGTTAAGAGGGATAAGAAGAATACATATGGTTAGTTGATTATTATATTAGATTTTATTTTCAAGTTTTTCAGTGATAAATAAATTTCAGCTTAACCTGGGGCTTTGTAAATTGCGGAAAATAATTTGAATCCAAGTCAATTTCTAAGCAGTCTTCCAGTCCAGGATAAATTTATTAAGTAGTCCATTGAAATCTAGTTGCAAAAATAGGAAACCATACTTTCGTTTATTAATTCAAAATATTTAATGCCGGAGTTAACTTATCCGAAAGAAACCCGAACTATTTCTAAAAGTGGTTTCAATCAAATGCTCCCGTTTTTGAATAGAAGGAGTTATCGTGGTAAGCCATTCTTTACTATGGGTAATTGTGATCTAAGTTCAAGATAGCAGCAGGAAAAACTAAGACTGAGACGAATATCAATTATATTTCATAAAGGTGCATTTTGTCTTTACATTTTATTGATTTCGTCAGGCGTTGATTCCATTGGATTCCTACTCATCCTTCTATTTTAGAACTCCTTTACCTATTATAACGATTTATGTATGTGTGTAACAGTCAAATTGCTTCCTGTAAATTTAAAATAGAATTGTCAATTGCTCATTATCTTCATTCTATAGTGTCGTGTTTCAACCCTATTTACAATATTTCTTTCCTTTTTTTTTTTTATTTAATAAAATCTTAGGTGGGTGCTTAAATCCCAGACACGTTTCACAGTTTTTATTTCAACTTGTGATTTTCCTGAAACATGACACGTAATCTTCTACTTATGTAATACTATAAATGCTCCTAAATCCTCTTTACAATTTTAATTAGGAACGTGTGACCTGCAATTACGAATACATGATAGTAATTTTGAATTTACATTAATATAGGAATCATCTACTTTGTGAAGTAAAAGTAGAACAGGATTAAACTTCCTAATAATCCAATCGATTTTCAATGATTTACTACTTGGTATATGAACGTAGTACACTGAAATAAAGGAATATTTATTATCCTTCTTTATACAATCTTACATCATCGTAATAACTAGAAATAAACCATCATGACTATGGACTATATTATAGAGTCTAGAGGAAAATAATAATAAAAGTTGTGAAAAACAAATCTAAACATCAAATGCAGTAAACTACAATTTATCACGATACAAGTCACACCCAACCCTTAATGTATAAAAAAAAGTTGGTAATACCTTGTATGTATGTGAAGTCGATTTTTAACCATTTCATTTGCTAAACGATTTTCCTATACATACATATGTTGCTTTCCCTGTGAGTTGCAAAAAAAAATACCACCCAGTTTTTGTTTCCGTTCTTATTCTGGAAAACTCATTTACCAATCCGCCCTCCCTCAAATCTCGTTCCAAAAATACTGCTTTCCTCGATTATTTTTATATTTTTTTTTTTTGTTTTGCTTTGCTTCTTCTGATGATGGCAGCAACAATTTTGCTTTTAGTATATCGAATGAGAGAACAAAATGTCTTGCAAATAAATGATTTTTCATACATAAGCTCATATCCATCTACCTCGTTTGGTCAGCACAACCAAGGGAACAAATAACAGCAAGGATAGCTACATTATATGATGATAGCCAGAACTGGATAAAGCACGGAGCAAGTGGGACGTGAGCCTTTCAATCTGGAAGAAAGGGGCATCTCCAATACAACAAGATATAGAAAAATATCGCTCATTTACTTGAAGACTGTCATAATTCAAAAAAACTTGATTTTGTAAAAAATGTGTTTTAAGTTTTCAATTTGATCCATTTTCAATTAAATAACGGTATATTTTCGCTTCCAAGGGGGAAGGTAGACAAGATTATCATTAGGAATCTTTGTCACAATATAAAGGATGGTAAAACGGATAATTCTGCGTGATTAACTCAAAAATTCCGTTATTGAGTTAGTACGGTCTTCAAGTAAATGAGCGATATGTTTACAAAAATGGGCCTGTTATCGAAAATTCTTTTGGAACCACTCCCAACGGTGACTTTTCAATTTGATAGCTGCCATTTCATATATGTAACAGACAGAGTGTTTGTGTGTTTTGCAGTGTCTCGGTGTTTCTGCCTTAAAGGTCCATATTGCTAATTTAGGAAGACGCCTGTCAGCAATTTGGTTTCCGCTTACTATTTTACCAGTGGCTGGCAAAGATAAACAAGTTCAACAGTAAGTGACTACCAGCTGATAAAGTTAAACATGTTTAAATTTTGGTGGCAAGCAAACGCGACTAATCAGTGGATTGCACCAGCTAAGAAAACAACTACATATTGCAAAAGTTTACAACTGCAGTTCGAATTGTGACCGAGTCTACATGACAGGGTGTCGTCACCTTGCAGCATTTCTCTGATTGTTTCGAACTCTTCAACTGTTAAACTGGTTGAATTTTGAGGAAAACAAAAGTAGAATATACATTCATTTTGTTTACCTTTTCAGACGCAGCTTTGAAATCGATGACAAATTTGATTTTATCAATATTAAGTTATCGGTTGTTCCTCAAGATCTACGGCATATCGCATTGTGAATCGTCCAAGTAGTCGGTGGTAGAATTTTTAGTCTCGTAAGATGGAATTATAAGTGATTAAAGTCTTATTACATTTCTAAAGTTGCGACACGAAGGACGGTCGCCTTTTTGATACCTTATTTACACACAAGTTCCTACTTTAGTACCAAGCTGAACGTCAATGGTAGCTGATCTGCATATTGTGAACTATTTCGACCATGATGATTCACAACATCGATTCTAGGGCAGCTTTTGTCAAAAAAAAACTTTGAATATACTGGCAACCAAATCGCAGTTCCTGGAGTGTTTCTTTGATCATCGTGACTCTTCGTTTCGGTATTTCCATTCCTGCAATTCAAGGCCTAAACTATCCTAATTCCAGCTCTGATTTTTTGTATTTCTTTCTTCAAGTGTGCTAGAGTATAAATATATTTTACGGCGGCAAAGGCAATAAACTTTTCTAGAAAATAAATTTACGAGCTTTTTGTTGTTAATTTTCCTTCATTTTCTTCTTTATCTCGTTTAACAATGTTTTGTGCAACTATGTATTTTATATTCTATATTATATATGGTATTGCCCACTAGCCCCACCATATTATCCTTCCATATAGCTTAGCCACCCTATGATCCTTTTAAATGGATGTGTTGTGTTTTGTGTATTCTTCCTTACATATATGAAGAAACTGTTACGCCACCTGTTTGCTTGACGATGATGTTCGATATTTATGGAATGGAAATGGTGAATTGATGAAAGGAGTATATAGATTTTGTGTTGGTCATTTATTAGATTGTTGTTGCAAAAGCACTGAACGTTTTATGTGAATGAGAAAAGATTTTATTTATATCCGGATGATAATGATTTAACCTGACGTGAAAGAAAATGTACAACGGCACCTCGATTTCATATCGCAATTTACAAGTGATATCAGATTTGTCAAAGGTTCGTTGAATGTCATATCGATTTTAAGAAAGCGTTTGATAGTGGCAACAGAGATGAATTCCAAGTCCATAATGTGGAGACCTGTTGAACGAAAATGGCGGAGTTAAATGGAGTCTGACACCCCAACTAAAACATCTGGATTATACGGATGACCGACACGCACGTATGCTTACTCTCTCATAGGATCATCTATCTCCATCAAATGACAACAAGGGTGGAGGGACGGCAAAAACAAAAATGACCAACCTCGGAAGGATGAACGGATCAAGTCAATATTTCTGGACAACCGATAGAGAAAGTAGAAGACTTTAAATATCTTGGGAGAAAGCAGCAAAGACTGCTTTAGGAATGCTGTCCAAAATATGGAGAAATAATTCAGTTATATATCAGTTTTGACCAAGCTAAGACTGGACCCCCTCCAATGTTGAATCCATGCTTCTGTATGGCTTCAGCACGTGGAAAATCTTCACTACTGTCACAAGTAAGCTGCAATCGTTCGTAAATTGGTGTCTACGAAACATCTTAACGATTTTCTAGCCCAACGGTATTTCTAATGAAGAACTTCATAGAAGAAAGGGTACAAAATCCATACACAGTAGTATGAGTATTAATAAGTTCTATTTTAATGTTCTTTTCCACCATTTCATTTTCACCACTTGTTTCAACGACCTAAACGCTTGGACAAAAAATATCCCTTTCTCCATTTTAATTAAATAAAAATGGTGTAGTAGTTCATATAAAGCATTCCATCAACAAACCGATAAAAATAATATAAAACAAACACCCTTCCTCCAACTCCGCCACATGGACCAATAATACCAAGGAACATTTTTCTGCATTTATATCTACGATCATTCATTTTATTCCTTCATTACAATATCGACAAGCAAACAAAACGTGAGCGACAGCGAGAACAGAGCTCCAAAAGGATATGCTATGTAGTGTATATAATATGGAGAGAGTAAGGTGGGGGGTAAATAATTCTTTCGTATGCGAATGGCGTGCGGGTGATATTGCTTGTCGTAAATTTTGATATCAAATTTTATTTTATTGCATCCCTGTCAACCCCTATTTAAGCTTTATGGATTTGATCCGCACGCCATTGGGTGGCTTGGCGTGGTCTGGCAAACGATTTTTTCGTCCATTCTGTTATCCAACATGTATCCATCACCCTCCCATCCCCCACCCCACTTTCATGGGGTGCTTTTCTTTCGTTTATTTTTATATTTTTTTTTTGTTTTCATACATATTTTGTTTTCGTTATCTAAATTGATATTGTTTGTGCTTTGGGGTACGTAGGTACTCTCGTATCAGGGTATAAGCAAAAGTATGCTTGAGTATGTGTGCGAGAATATGTTTTTATTTTATTTGTTATTTTTTTTTTATATAAAAGAAAAAAAAAACTTGGAGAAGGGATGATTGTGAGATGAAGCGAAAATACACCTAGAAAATATGGAAGACGGAGTTCTGATGATGATGATGATGGGGGTAAAAAGAGAGCTTATGTATTTTTTTTTTTTTTTTTTGTGATTGTTCTGCAGAATTTTCAGCAGTTTTTCTGTGTTCCCTTTCGGTTCGGATTATGGTGCAATTTTTTCCGCTATCTGCTATAATAAAACTATGAAGAAACACAAAACAAACAAAAATAAAAGGGGGATGAGCAGCGGGGTGGCTTATGGGTGGCCTCTTATATTTTCCTAGATTTTGATGTGATATTAACGCCTGCGTCTTCGATGTTGGTAGCGTGTTAGCTTCGGGCGGCTGGCAATATTGTTATGGGTGGTACCCTCCCTGTGTTAGTTGATTGTTTTTGTGTGTGTTGTATTTTGTGGTGTTATCCTGGTTGCTATCGAAAAATTACGATTTTCAACTACGATAGATTCTTTCCTATGACTGGGGATGGCGGGCGGGTGTCGTCGTTTCACTGACAAAATGGATATAATGGCATCCAGAGGGATGACGGTTTAATACAAAATGTTGATATGAAACATATTTATGTTTTTTTTTTTTGTCGAGGCTGCATGCGATGTTGTCGTGTGATGGGGAGTTCCCATTTGACTCGCAAGCTATGTCAGATTCATAGATATACACACATATAGATAGATAGATAGTTATTTTGTATCCTCTTGGAGGTGGGCGAGGATTTATCGAATTCAATATGGTGGAAAATTGTTTCGTTTATATTTATTTGTTTCTTATTTTTATTGTTATTGCTTTTGAAAGGGAATTTTTTGACAGTTTTTTGTTTGTTTTTTTTTGCCTTTCTACCTATATCTCGCCTGTCATGACTTTGAATAAAGAAGAGATAAAGGCTTTCTTTCTATTCCTTTTTTTTTTCTTTGTTTGTTTGGTTAGCATGTCCTCTATATAAATGTTCAAGTGTTTTTGAAATTTTATTTGACAATGGTTTCAGATTGTTATTGTGACAGAGGATGAGTGTTTGCATGTTATGATACGATTTATTAGATTTTCAAAAAATGTTTACTTTTAGGGATTTAAGGAGGTGTTAGTAAATATTTCTTTGTAGAAAATTTAAAATGGCAAGAAAGCGGGGTACGGAAGTCATATATGGAGATAATTGGTTTTTAGTTAGTTCTATAAGTTTATGTATACAAGTATAAACTAGTTTTCGTGGTTTTTTACTTAGTACCCTTTTATTATTTTTTTAAGTTAAGTTTGTAGAATATTAGCCAAAGGGGTAATGAATGATTGAGAAATATCACTCTGACAAGAGCAATTTTTAATAAAGATACCTATGTCTACTATTTATGTTTCGTTAAATAAGTCCAAACGAAATAAGGACCAAACGAAATAAAGCATATTGAATTTGAAAATAACCGTGAAAAATTTAGTAAATTTACGCTTTGGAAATAAATTACCTTTGCAGTTTTTTTCATAAAAATAAAATACAAATTTTAAAAAAAATTATTGGAAATATCGATTTTTTATCGGCATTTCCTTAAAAAATAAACTTAAACGCTGAATTCAAAAATCATCATTTAAAATTTATGACACGTTGTAAAAATAAAAAATTAATGTAGTTTTAATTATTTTTTGTAAAAGTTGTTTTAGTGCCATAATTTTTTCCGTGTATGTATATCATTACTGGCTTAACCGATTTCGTTTAAAATTTGTCAACAGGTTCTTTTTATGATTTTTAAAAGTATTATGTATTTAATTCTTCAAAAAAAATATATAAACATTTTTAAAAACATATTTTTTTCTATATTTTTTTTTTAATATGAAAAATACCAAAAACTTAATTGTTCAATGAGCCACGAGAGCAAGTTCATGCGATCCCGTCGTGCATTTTATTTAATCTGGCAGCTAGTATAGGGGATAATACTAGTATTATCTCACTATATTAGTGGTTAGATTTATAAAAATCACTCTTTTTTTTGTGAATGAAAGACGACATAAAACACAGGCATAGGAAAAAAAAACTCTGAAAAATTTGGGGTTTTTAATGTTTTTTTTATCCATCGACATCTTAGCCATCCTTTAACGGAATTTAACAGTTCATGGCTTGAAAGATTGGCGATAAACTATATTTTGAAGCAAAATGTATATTTTGCCCCAAATGTTATCCAAATGCTTTAAAATCACCTGTTTACGGATCGATAAAAAAAACTGTTGGATTTTTTGGTATTTTCTTAATCCATCAAATCCATTTAAGCCATGTGTTTTTTTAACAGCCTCAACATCGTATGTATCTATAAATTGTTTGGTTAACCATCCCAACTGTCAATGAATGTCAAACTAACTATAGGTTCATACATAAAAGGTGTGTTTTTTTGTACGCCCGGGCTAAGTTGGACGAAAAAAACGCTTCGGGGCTTAATGAAAACACTTGGCAGCATTGCGAATGAATTGACACAAAAAAAATGAAAACAAAGTTTCCAATATACAAAATGAATAAACAAAAAATGAATTTGGTGTTTTAATAAATTCAATAACAAATTTATAAACAAATTTCCGAGCATTAAATGCACATACTTTAAAATTTAAATGAAATAATTTGTAAGAGTTAAGAAAAATAAATAATTTAATTTTTTTTTTCTACACCAAACGCCATCTTTGTGTTTTTATGTTCATACAATTCATCGATAATTTTGGTGTTTTCATACAACTTATTGATGATTTAACAGAAAATGAATTGGCAGCACAGATTTTAGCCCCTTCAAAGAGTTTAGCCCCGAGAATTCTCGGAGCTTAGCAGCTAAGCCCCTCGGGCTAAGTTGTTGTTGTATTTGACACGTAAATTGCTTAGCCCCGACAGCGTTTTTTTACCTGGTATACCTTAATTTTCACAATGGCTTTTTGACAGATTCAAATCAAAAATAATTTTGTTTTGTCAATTGAAAACTCCTTTGGCAGCATTTTTTGGAACTACTTAGACCGGTATAACACGGCCGCCCGGTCTTATGAAAGGGCGTATGTCAATGTGTGCAATTTTGAAATGTCAAAAATTTACCGACGTCGCACAAGAAACACTAATAAAGTTCTTCATTCGTTAAAAGTTGACATATCACTTGATTTTTCACCTTTGTTTTAGTGAAATTCCTTACCAAACTTAGTTTTTTTTTTATAGATTTGCAGCACTTTTGACGCTGATCAGAAACGAATACAGCGAATGGTCTGCGAAATTGCTATAGGGCTTACTTTCGCCACTTTTGAACTGGGCTCTTTCATTTCAGATCCATGGCACAGCACACTGGTGCGCTACGGATTATGAAGGGATCTCCTTATACGAGTAGTGAGGATGATCATTTAGGTGGATCGGCTTTACTCCTTCATCTGTCAACAAACTTCATCGTTAATTGGTTCACCGAGTTAGGTACTCGTGATTGGCCATTTCTAGTTATTTTCCTAACCTAGGGCTTAGGCCATTATGGCACAGAGAAGTCTATAAAACGGATTATAGATATATTTCAAATTACTACCAATCTTTTACTAGAGATGTTTAATTGCATTCAAATGCGATGTACAACATTTCTCTAAGTAACATTAGTAGGCACACAAATCTCCATCGACATCTTATATGAGAAATTTATGTTGAAATAAAAAAAAAGTAGCAGAAAATATTTGTTCATTAGGTACTATCAGATAAAAGCTAGCATAACCTAACCAAAACTCATTGCTTTGGGTACCCAAAAGCAAAATACATATACTTTACTTTTTCTCGTAGCGAAAAAAAAGAAGGAGGATAATATTGTAGATAGACTCTTGTACCAAAAATATACTCAAAGCATTAGCCTTATCCTTTGCTTTCATATAATAGCACAAAAATGCCGATGATAGCAGCGAATATAAAAATTCATGCGCTGAAATCCTTGTTACCATTTATTTGCAAGATATCCTTGTGCGGAGATAATCCTCCCACATACGAATATAACGAATGCCATCCGTTTCATAAAAAAAAAAAAAAAACAAAATCCTTATCCTCTATATGTAACAAGAAAGTGTTTTTATTATTTTTTTTTTCTTATGCGTGCAATATAAAATCATATCTTTGTCTGAGCTTTGTGAAGGCACAACAGAGGCCAAGGCTGAAGGGAAAAATGGCAGCTTAAGAGGACAACAAATGTGGAAAATGTGGTGCTATGGGCTTGCTTTTTGTAACACTCGTTCGTATATTTTGGGCTTGTAATAAAAATGAAATTGGATCAACATTCATGCATTTAAGCTCATATCAGCATATTGAGCAGATTGTATGCTTGGATTTTGGGTCGTGTCATCGTTGGTTGTATACTTATATATACTCTTATATAGGCCGCTTTCCAGGGCCCAAAAGAAATCCCTTGAACTCAGACATTTTTTTTCAGAATAACAAACCTCCCATACTTCTTGGAGTCAGTCGTCGTGAATACAAAATTGCCTTTTATTTTATGGAGGCGTTTGAGTGCCAACGAAGAACATATAGCGCGTTTTCAGCTCGCTCGCAGGATCCAGGATACTCATTACTTTCAAGAAGAGCAGGGTGCTTCATTTATTTGGCAGAGGGAGAGTACGAGTAGGTATAAAAACGAAGCCCCAATCAGCATCAGGATTTATGGAACAAGGAATTTGGGTGTGACACAGCATCCGGACGATAAAAAAAGGATAACTGAATTTTTGTTTTTCTTTTGGTTATAAAAGAAGGATGTGTGTCTGCTGGATGATGAAAATTATGAGCTCAAAAAGTTGGAATTCCCCATGATTATATTTAAGAGTTTTATATAAAAAAGCACATATTTAAAAATAATTACATTTTATGTCATAGCAAAAAAAACTAATTCTTGAAAACCATTTTCTGTACAAAAATATGGACATATCTTACAGCCGATTTCTTAATTTATATCCGGTACAAGTCTTGTGTAGAAGTCGGGTGTCGAATTGGGTGTAAATATGCTGCATACAGGCGTCAAGCATTGAATTATTATTAACAACATTTATTTCCAGCAAATTAACGCCCAAATGGTCATCACCAAACCTTAGGACTGGTACCGGTCCTAACGTTAGGATTATGTGAAGAAATCGGCTATTAAAGTATTAAAATTAGGAAAAAAAAAATAATGACTTACATATTTAAAAAGAAACACAAATTATTGATCAAAACAAAAATTAACATATTATAGAATAAGGAAAACAAAAGAGCTGATGCACGAACCTAACATTTAGCAGCATACAAAAGAAACAGGTTTACCTGGTTGGATAGTGTTCGGTTGTTAGGTAATGACATTGTATGTCAATTGATTTAGATGCTCTTCGTACAGTGAGATATTGTTTTGGTCATTCCAAGGTAAGCTATGAAGGGTAAAACGAACGAATCTACGTTGCCGAGCTCCATACGGTGGAATTGTGAGGAAAAACGTTATTTACCTAATGGGACTTAGTGACATAGACAAGTCCGAGTACCAGTTAACTTTCTTGATAAAAATAAACATTGTATGTGACAATGAAAGTTTAGTGCTTTTTCACAGATAACTTTAAGATCAGGAAGTGAGCCAACTTTCGTTATCTGTTTCTTGTCAATAATATACCTTTCAATTAGGAGTTCTGATATCTCCTCACTTCCTTACTGACTGTTACTGTTTATAACATTTAAAAAAAGCTTAAGAGCCACCTAAGATAGGATATATCCGATGTCAATTTAAGTCAATACAAACTAAAGGACCGAAATGAATTCCCAGTGCAATACCAGCTGTTTCATGAATATAATCGGATCCAGTTAATCTGAAGATATTTTTATATAATCGGTCTTTCAAACTTAATTAAAATCAAGCTATTAATATCGATGGAAGCATAATCCAATACTGAGGAAACAAATCCTAACTTGAAAAATTGTCTTGAAAAAAATTAGAATCAAAAATACCGAAAACCTTGAGTCTAAAATTTTAGTCTTCTTTTTAATAATGACCGGTAGTTTCCTTAAAACCAAACTGAACCTTACGGAAATAATGGTTTCTAACAGAACTTTGATTTTTTTTTTAATTTGTCACAAGAAAAAAGTATTAAAATAGATCATTAGACTATAATAGTGAAGGTGTTTTTTGTTTAAGGAATGCGTGCAGATTTACATTTAAAACAGATGAATGTAATTCAGACAAGCAAATAAAATGACAAACAGATTTTCACTCAACCTCTGAATTTGGTCCTAAGATATCGTTAAATGTTTCTTAGGGGCTATAACTAGAGTCGTTAATGAGATGTATTACTTCAGTAACTTAAATAGAAAATTTTCTGCGACCCCTTCCAATCAGGGCAGGGGTCACATATGGTCGTAACTTGACTGGACTGGATCTTATATGAGTTGTTATGTTACCTATACAGTAGGTTTTAATAAATTTAAAATTAATGTTGTTTAAGTAATACGAACAGCGAAGTCTATTTTTTCAACTCAAGTACATAGTATGTTTTGTCAAGGTTTTTCTATTTACGCTGAAAAAAATAAAATATGTACTTTTTCCACGAAAAAGAGCGACATGAAAATGAAGAATGTACTTTATTACCCACAGTCACAGTTTCGCACCAAATTACATTACCGCGAATGCTTTAAAAGATATATAATGCACGGTTCGTCGGCCAGTCCAACAGTTGTCCTTAATGCTTAATGCAATTTGATGCGAAACTTTCGGTGTGGGTACAAGTGTACTCTTTAATTTCATAAAAAAAATTGCATGTTTGAGAAGCTAATATAATAAACCCTAAGATTTTTTCGATGATGAAATTTATAGTATGGCCTTAGAAAAAAACCGGTTTTAATGTTAACTATACACTTAAATTAAATTTAATATAGATCTTTAAGTGATGTTTGGAATTAATTTATTTTTATTTTTTTATTTATAAATTTTCTTTACATTTTTATATTTTTATTTAGATTTAAATTTTAATAATATTCATAATTTTTTCAACCAAAACAAAAGTATAAGAGAATAAAAATAAGACAGTTTACAATTATAATAGAATTTGCAAATAATAATATTTAATAATTATTATTACGCTAAAAATACAACAAAGAAAATAAAGAAGAATATCAGAACGCCAAATATTTTAATCATTAGCCAGCGATTCTTCGACACTGATTGGAAATATTTGAGAATTTCTCCATGAGCTGCTTCAATATTTAACTCTGCGTCCTGCACATTCGTATCGATGCGTTCTACGATCTCTTCTTGTTCTTTAACCATGTGTGCCAGTTGTTGGAATATGCCACCCAACTCTACTATTGTACTTTCAATATTTTGCATAGTTTCAGCTCGTTGTTGGACGTAATTATCAGATTCATCGTAAAGCATCATTTGCTGTTGGGCTTGTATTTGATTCGAATGCCCAGATGGACCGGCTAACAATGGACGATTCTCATCAGCCGACATATCAATGCTGATTTGATTCTCTTCGCTTAGAAGTAAACTTCCTTGTTTAGCAGCTGCAGCTGACATTCTACTTGTCATTGGTCCTTGACTGAATTGGTCACGTCGGGTTTTTTGTTGTTTCAAATTTTCAGTTCGCACTTCGAGGATCTGCTTGAAGTCGGTGCTCATGCTGGCCAACTTGGATTGTAATGCGAGTACCATATTGGAGGAATGTGATACCAAATGCTTACCATTGGTGGTACGACGTTGGTCTTTTGAAATATCTTGGAGGCGTGCTATTTGCTGATTGAGTGCATTTAGATCACCTTTAATGATGTATGTGAGTTCTTGGATTTCCTGGGGTCTGTCGTCAAAAAGACTCTTCTTTTTTGCCACTGCAATCATAAACAAAAAAAAAATTAAATTAGTTCCGGTTTATAAGCCAGTAATACAAAACAAGTAAAGGGCTTTAGGTGGAAAAAAAATTGCACATCGCTGATTTTTTTGGGACGTTGTTATGATATATGCCAGTTGGGCATATATATACCTTTTATAAATTCCTTTTTCTAAAATCTCGTATAAAAAAACTTTAAAATACCGTATTTCAAAGCGCTTTTTTTTTGTTTTTTTTTTTCTAAATCTGGTTTTCTTAAATCCCGTCTATCCAAAATCCCGATCTATTATATTTCTGCTTTTTTAAATTCCTTCAATCCCGTTTTTAACAATAAACTAAACAATAAATTTTGGTTTCATTCGATTCGGTTTTTATTGTTTAGCAAATTAAAAAAAAAATATATAAATTAGTCGACCAAAACATATTTATTTTTACTTCAATTGCACGAATTCGAAATGTACATCTTGGTAACGTTCTTACAGCCATCATTTACTGTAGGAATATGTTTCAGGAGAGTCATTGTAGTTGAGAAATTATGGTTTTTAGTACAATAACTTTAGTTAATGAGTAAAAAAGCTAGAACAGAAAAAGGCAGAGGAGAACAGTTTGATGACATACGTCAGAGCAGAAAACAACAATAAACACATTTAATAGTTCTACTAAATCTGTTCTAACCTATTTTGACTCAAAAGCAAGTGCAGAAAATCTTTTTCTAAACTGTTCTAGGCACACAAAAAAAAAATCTGCTCGGAAAAGAAATTATCTTATTAAACACATACAAGTTATACTTTTTTTGTTCCAAACAGTTCAAAACAGGCTTAATGATAATTTGGATGTTGGGTTATAAAACAGGCAAAACCATATGTGCACATTATTGCTATTGCATCGAAACATTGGGTGTCCATAATCGTGTGGAATTCAATGCTGCTAAGACCCAAAACTGTTATTTGTCGTTAAAGCGAAATATTTTAAGCAAAATGAATATTTTCATAATAAATACATATTTTAAGTGTTTTTTTAAAATGTTTTAGTTTCAAATGAAAAAAATAAATATTTTTAAAATCACAAAGGCAAATTTTTTTTTTAAGATGAAACACCTCTGCCACCCCAGCCCATATTTACTAGATGGGGAGCAGTTATTATGCAATATGCAAAATATTTTGAAGATTTCAAAATAGTTGTCATTAGTTTCGATGAGGTTATGCCATCGCAATTTAAAAAGCAAGAGAAATATTGACTCAACCCCTGCTCAAATTAATGATGAAACATTTGCAAAAATTAATTTTTTAGAAGGCCATATTGATGCAATTATTAAAAAAAATTGAGGCTGTTTTTAGAAAATATATTATTGGTATTCTACGAAAGAGTACTCTCCCTTTATATCCAGTTTACGTAGAACGTCAAAGTCAAACTTAAACAAAGATACCTTATTTATGGGAACAAAACATGAAAATAGTTGCTGTTTAATTTTTTCGTTATTAAAAGACATATGTTGTGTTGTTGTTCAATAAAAGACTGAATTGAGTTCTTAACTAATAATAACTAAATATTTTTTTTACTTTGTTTTGTTTTTTTGTGGAAAAAAATATGCTAAAATAATGATTTTAAGTGCATATTTTTCTATTTTTATTGCATATTTTCCAATTTTAAGGGCATATTTTAAGCGCATATTTCCGATTTTTAAGTGCATGAAAATCTCAGTCAGGAAAACAAATTAGGAAAAAATTTGAATGGATTTTTTATGCTGTTTCTATTTTTTTTTTTTTATTTTTTTTACAAAAATACTACATTAATACATGACTTTATTTTCCTGACAGAAGAAAATAATTCGCATCAGGAAAATGAATAAATATATTTTTAACAAAAACTAATTATTCAATTGCAAAATTTTGTTCCATAAAATCTTCTTTTAGTCATTTAACATCTATGATTTTCTTTTTCTTAGTCGAACTACACGAATGTGGAATTCCTTATCCAATTCTTACGTCATAATAATATAGAGTTAAAACCGTACAGATTTGGGTTTGGTATAAATGAGAAGATGCATTATAAATGAGATTATCAATAGACATAACTTCGAGGTGATCTAGGAATTTGCTAAACTTAGCCACATTTGTAAAATAGTTAATCGATTTTAGCATCAAGATCAAATAATAGAGGATTGGTTGACTGACTGTTTGAGAAAGAAAGTCAAGAATAGGATTACTCTTGCTAAATTAGAGGCAAGATGATTGAAAGAGTATATTTTAGTTTCGGGTACATCCAATGCTAAAGAATTTCGAAACAAGTCATCGAAAAATACAATCACTGTGCATTAAATACCATATTCGATATATTTGTTCTTTAGCGAAGTACTTAAAAGTAGATTCCTGTTTCTTTACAAAAACTGAACATCTATTTGAAGAGAAAATAATAATGATAAATTAAGAGTAGTGACTACAATTTGTTTGCGACAAGTTAGCGGTGAAATGAGCTCATTAAACCTGAAACTTTGCGAATGAGAAAACAACCTTAATTAGTCCGTAAATTTACTTTGATGATTTCCTTTTTTACAAAACTGATATTGCTGCAGAACAGCTTCAACTTTCACTCCCAAGTTTTTGTACCCCTAGCACGATTGCAGTAAATGACTAAGACCCACTTTTAAAAATCAACACTAAACACTTTAGAATGAATGTATTTTATACAAATAAATCAATCTTATTAAAAATATTTAAAAACATTTGCAAATTTTATAATTCAAAATGAATCAAGCATTCATCTACTTACAAAGTGTTAATTTCTCCAACTTGGCATAAGTACTGGCAATATTCTTGCCAACCAACTTTGCCACCATCATAAACTCTGAATGACTCTGAATTTGTCGGGCCTTGCGTGGATCCTTCACACTAACTGCCCGCGATATATTTCGACTTTGCAGCGAACGTATCGCATTCGCAAATTCGTTCGTTCGATCTCGTGCCGCCATTACGATTATTTTATCTTTGTCAAATGGTTCTTCCAATGAATCAACCGAATCGGCAGTGGCTTCAAATTGATTCAACTGTTGTCCCTGGCTGGGTTGCGATGAACCAAAATAATACAAACTGCTTTGGCTGTCAGAAACTATTCCCGATGTGAGTGGAGTTTGTATTAATGCCCTGAGGGCATTCCCAGATGATATTTGAATGCGATTCGAAAAGTTGCGAAAGTTCCAACCTTTTGAATATTTTTTATTATCATCCGATTCTTGCAGTTGCAAATCAAGTTGTGTGGTGTCAACAACGACAGACGATGGGATAGTTGTGGTTACTGTGCCGCTTAAGCCTTCGTCTGCTGCGTCTGTGAAAACTCCTGAATGTAAGCGACGTCTAGTTTGCATCTCATAATCCACAAAGGGAAGTTAAAATAATAATTTTTTAATAGTTCTTGTTGGTTTGTTGTTTAGTATTCATTAATTAATTATTTAATTGTTCTTATTGTTTTCTTGTCAATTTTATTTCTTAATGTTTGATGCAAAAGGGAATTTTGTTTTTCTTCTCAGTTTTTTTCTTTTCACAAGTGACTCAGCAATGGTCGTTGTCTACGTCCTTGAATTTTTTTTTTTATTTTTGTTTTGGTTTTTATTCACAGGAAAGGAAGCTGTGATGTTTTTTTTTACTTTTTGTTGATGTAAATTATACTTGGAAACTGTTTTTCACTTTCTAAATTCAATTTATTATTGGATTTCTTCAGAAATTGTTAAATTAAAAATAAAAAATAAAAAGAAAAACCCCTTTGCACAAAGTGAAATTGCATGACAGATGATACGTGTACTTGTCAAAAGTGACATTAGATAGTTTCCGTTTAGGTATGAAGCTATAGGTGGCGCTAAGGTAAGTAGAGAGAAAAAATTAATATTGTAGTAGATTTTGTATAATTTTATGACTGATTTACACGTTGCAACTTACAACCCAAATAAGATGTGATTGCATAAATGAGTTTTGGCAGATAGCTGTTTTCGTTTGGTAGTAGACTACTTATGAGTATTTTACTAGCCAATTGTAATGGAACTCACATTATAAAAAAAACATTGCAATTTGCCGAGAAAAACATGTTTGTACTAGATTATGATTTGCATCTAACAAATGGATAATAATTCACGAGTCATTTTTAGATCAATTCAGTGATCTCCAAGTGATCCAAGAGTTGGGTCAAGCAAACACTTCCTCTTCCTTTTCTTAAAACTATTTTTGTTGGCGAACTGAAGTACTTGAGAGTAGCGAGTACTCATGAAAAAATGAAAATTATAATCTTGTACTACCATTTACATATGAAACTATGGGTATGATGAAACCTGGTAAACTGTAAACGTGATAAATTTGGTCAACAAGTTCGTTTACCACATTTATCACGTTTATGCAGATTTCATATTGCATTAATACTCCTTCCAGTTTCCTTTAATGTGCGTTTCATAAAAAATCGTTAATTAAATACTCGTGAGAAGTCTAGCGCTTCCAAAGGAACTCCAGTGTTATGATGATAAAATGAATGATAGCCTCAATCAACAATCTTCATGTAAATTCAAACATAATACCATACAATAATCTAGTACATGACATTAAATCGGTTCATTTTGTTAGCCACTACTGTAAAAGTAATGTTCTGTCACTTTTGACATTTGACATATGACGTTTCACATTCATCTAGAAAAAAAAATTAAAAATTTCTCATAAAATCCACTGCCGCTAAAAAGTAATTTTCACTTCGATTTAACAAATTTATTTAATTAAATTAAGTTAATCAATAAAACTTAAGTTTAAAATGACTTTATATCATTTTGGTAATTGTATAGCATTAGTTTATGTGCCATATTACATGACCTATAAATATTCTGGATTGTAAGTGGTGAACCCTCATGTTAATTTTTCCTCTATTAATTCATCATCCCAAGAACAATTTAATTGATTGAAATATTATAATTTAGGTCAGAATATGGGGCATTTTGGAAATGCATTCAAGCAGGTGGAATTTACATATTCACTCAGCTGTGTAAAATGTTGGTTTTAGCAACATTCTTTGACTCGGAAACTCTAACTTCCACTGGAGAATTTGTCTTTCTTTCTGTAAGATTCTACTGTAGTTCTTTTCAGTTCCCAAAATATTATGTATATTTCTTTAAAAATTCTAGGAACTTCTTCGTTGCAGTGTTGACATCGCCGATTTGCTTGGATTTGCAGTGATTTTATCAAGAATCCCTGGAAAAGGCCACAGTAAACTTATAACAGCCGGTTTGGGCTGGGCTGCAGCTGAAGTAATCCTCTCACGTGGTCTTATGTTATGGGTCGGAGCTCGAGGAGCTGAATTCAGTTGGGTGTACATTCAAAAATGCTTAGAATCGAACGTTCTATTGGTAAGTTTTATAACTTTTTTTCATTTCAAACAATCTCGTCACAATCTTATCTACTTTTTTATCTTTAAGATTCAACACATTTCTACAGCCACACTAATCTGGCTATTCACTCGTCATGATTTGAACAAAAAACTAAAACCCTTGGTTACATTCTTATTAGTTGCAACTGTCTTTAAGGGTGTCTGGCTCGAGGGATTGTTAAGTGTTTTGTCTTTGGGTATTTGGACAACGATAGCATTCAAGGCATTGACAGCCGCTGGAATCGGTTTCATTACCTTGCACATTTATACAGGTCTTGCCCAACAAATTGGCATTTAAAACTAAATTCTATTTAATTGTATGTTTAAATTTAATTAACAAAATAAATTAACAGGAAAAAACATGATTTTTTTTATAACAATTTCGAGTGTTGGAATTCACACACAGGATTGATTTATTTTTTTGATCGTTTCCGGACCCATTTTGATTGATTTGATTGTATTTGTTTCATCTTTTATAATTTCAATATACTGCTGGCCAGCTAGATCTTTAAAAGGGTCCACATTCAAATTGGATTCAATTAATTTACAGGAAATTCTTACCCAATAAAGTGTGAAATGCTAAAGCTGCATTTATACGGTTTGCACCGACGATAATTGCTTTCATATTGACAACGACATCATCTGAAATCCAAGCAAATAGCAGTTTTGTCATAATTCCTTCTTTTCCCCATTCAGATCTAAGGAATATGTTTTATTTAAATTGTTTTCCTCTCATTATTTGTTAAGAATTATAAATCGAGTTCGATTTACCTTTGAGTTTCAGCTTCCAATGGGAAATTGAAAGAAATGGCAAATGGATTAATCTGGGAATATAAAAAAAAAACAAAATTATAAAATGTGTTGTTATTCTTTTCACTGTATTTAAAAGGTCTCCGTAAAAGGCAAAAAGGAAAGACCAAAAATCGTCATAATACAATTTTCATTTACATAACTATATTTACAATACGTGAGACACAACAGTCTGGAAAATATAAAACAGTTGAAAATAGACAGAGGACCATCTTTAGGACTATAACCAAATATCCTAACATAAGACCTGTGTTATATCTTAAAAAAGAGAAGCACGAGAGAAGATAATATATATTTTGGATCATTATTTCAGGCTATATCTCATCTTAAAACAATGTAGGTAAACATTTGAGAAAAATATAAATAAAATTGCCACGGCCAACAATTATATTAACAGACAATAATTGAAGACTTTTCCTACTGCTTTTTTTAAGTTGTGAAATAAGACGGGCAAATTTTTGTAATAATTCATGTTGGGCATTTTTTTTTGTGGGTTGACTTGGAGAAAAGATTCTCTATTCTGATAAATTCACATGACAAACTATAAATATGCTAAGGTTAGAGAATGTTCAATAAAATTAAACTAGACCTTACATATTATTTGTTTTTGTTTCTTGTTAATTTTTTTGTTTAGTTAAAAAAAAATGTTCCACATACGCCACAGTGACCGTTTAAGTTTAAACTTTATACAAAAAATTGATAAAAAACATTTCTAACGCTGATCAAATAATGAAACCAGTTGACCTTCGTTGATGCGCTTGACCACTCAAACGATATCATTTGTTAGCTTGTAACATACATACCTCATCCAGTGAACAGTTCAATGTTAAATGATTTCTTTGAGTTTCATATTGATTATCTCCATTTTTTTCAACTTGAATGTAATATGACTCTCCTTGAATTTGAATGTTATTGTTACTGTCGTGAATTAGGCTACTGCTATTATTATTATTATCATCAATAATGTTCCTGTTGTTCACATCAAATGACTGTTCAATTTGTTCAACATTTGTTTCTTTTTCACGCTTTCTTCGGCTTCTAGTCTCACCATAAGACTCTTTTATTTTAAACAAACTTTTAAATTCATCAAAGTCATCGCCTAGAATTTCTTCCATAATGAGCCGTCGATTATAATCATGATTTTGCTGCAATCGAAGTTTCACATTTGTATTGAAACGTGTGAGCAATTTATCACTTTGAAATCTTTAAAAACAAAAACAAAGAGTCATCTTTTTTACCAAATTTTTAGTTCAAAAAATTTAAATTACCTTGGACTTATGATTCGTTTATTTAATGGAATTGGAATTCTAGGTGCCCTAGTTGAAGCGAGGTGCTCTCTTTTTTTCTAAAACATAATACAAGCTATACAAGATTGTTACAAAAAAAATTATTTTTTTTTCATTTAAAACTTACAATGTCGTAGCAATACTTGAAAACATCATCCAAATCGTGCTTAGGAATTTTGGTTAAAGTGTCGAAAACAATTTCCGAATGCTTTCGTTTTTTTGATGAAGAAATTGTGTTTCTAGAATTCTCATCGATTGAAATAATAGATATTGGGGAGTCAATTCTACTTGTATTGTCCACAACATTGTCTCCATCGGTTCGGCTAATATATTCTTGTAATATATCAGGAAGTGGAATATCATTTGAGTCCTAAATACAAAACAGAGTAGATTTATTCAAAAAGGAATTAAATTTTGAATATCAAATTACTTCTAATACATAGTGATCGTTATGATTTTGTGATACTTGGTCATTTGGCTGTTGATCTTTTGAACACATATCAATGCGTGTGGATTCAAAGTCAATTTGTGTAAGATCACTTAATTAAATAAAATTCAAAATTATCAATTGCAGTTGCTATAATTTTTTATAAAATTATTACTTGTCATTGAAATCGGTAGTGTTTTTCTCTGATTCCTGTCTTGTTTGGTTTATTGATTCACTGAAAATGAATTAAATTAAATTAAAAAAAATACGTGTAGAAAATATGTGTATTCATCTTGTTTCTTAAACCTACAGACCAGTTTCAGGCATCGTGTAATTGCAATCAGAAGGATCACAGCGAACATCATCAATGGATTCATTGCAACTTAACGGATCATAGCGAACATCATCAATGGATTCATTTGTAACTAACCAACAAACAAATACAAAAGTCGGTTTTAATGGTAAAGTTTTTTGTTTGTGATTAATAAAAACTTACGACATGGTCTTTTGAACGATGAGCACTCAGGTGTATTGTAAGATGTCTAGAAAAATAAATTGATTCAAGGCTAATTATTGTACAAAAAGTGTATACAAACCTTTCGTTTCTGACTGCAAGTTGATCTCCTTAAGCTATCTATTATTTAAACAAAAACAGATCGAGTTAGAAGCGAGATAAGCGTAAAGCTCTTTTAAGCCTATTTAAATAATAAAAAAATAGAAAAATTATGGAGCCTATGGGAAATCTCCAGTGAAATATTTTATTTCCAAAAGCGAAATTTCCCTGAAAAAGTACCAATACAATAGACCGCTCTATCATTGGACAGAATAATTATCTTGCTATTGCAGTTATTTCGAAATTCGATACTTTGCATTTTTTATAATGCGTCTTTAAGGCAGAATTCCCCATGCAAAATGTACTGGACACTCATTTTGTCTCATGAGGAGAGACTGTTCTGTTATCGCAAAGAAAAATTATAAACTCAAAGTTGATTTTTTGCATTTTTCGAGTGCTCCTTGCAGGCAGAATGCCCCATGCAAAAGGTCTTTGACAACCATATATTCATATCTAAGGCGTTTACCTCTTTTATTTAACACGATAATGATTTTGCTATACCAATTATCTTGAGTGCCCAAAAAAACGCATTTTAAATGCAAAATTGCTCTGAAACACCCCAGCTACAGTGTGCAAGAACTATAGAACTATATGAGTATATGAATATTAAAGTACCATTGATTTTATGCTATCACTTACACCCAAAAATTCTGGTGGGCTCTCGGTTTATGAGGAAAAGTTCTAATAGGTATACAAATTTTATAAAAAGCAAAACCATCAAGACTAGAATAGAGAAAAAATAATACCATTTAATTCCGATAGAAGAAAACTTCTTTCATCTTGGGATGCATCTCCAAATGTGTCTTCATCTTCTGGCATTGGTTCGTCCCAACTGACATGTTTGATTGTAATCTGCTTAATTTGAATACAAGTTGAAGTATTCTGTTTCTTGTTATTGTTGTAACACTGCATTAAAACAAAAATATAAACATTTGTATTTGTTTAATTTGACTAAAAATTATTTCTAACCACTTCATTGGGAAATTGAAATTTTTCTTCGGTGTAATTATTAAATATTTCAGTTTCCAGTAAGAGACTTGAAATGTCCAGATCATCACATGATGCCAAACGAGTTCTCTTGCTGTTTGAACAATCAGGACCTGCCGAACTAAATCAAAAATATGTAAAATCCAGTTAATATTTCTGACATCTTAAATGATAAGCTGCGACAAGAATGTCTAGCCACTTTTCAGAAATGTGAACTTAGTTATTTTGATGTACCTCAGTCTTTTGCGAGAGTATTGCTTCAGCACAAACGTATTGAAACAGACAAAGTTCCGAGTTACATCTAAAAACAGAGAAATATCAATTAAAAACAGGATTAAGCTGATAAGTTTACCGCACCTACCATACAAATGCTGTACCTGTTCGGCATAAATTTGAACTGTTCCAAAACACAATCTAAAGAGAATCCTAAATGAAAGTTTGTCTTCTTTCATTTTGACCGATTTTATCATTTCTTCACTGCATAAAGAAATTATAAACAAGAACAACGAACTGTTCTCGGAATCTATTTTCTTGTAATAAAAAAATAATCGAAAACTTACCAAACTTCTGTAACATCAACCGAGTAAATATGATGGCGTTGGAAGTTTGAGCGTAGGGCTTTTGGATTTGTTCCTGCAATCCAGCTCATGGCAAATCTGCCGCCGTCCTTCAGTGATATCAAATTCATATCAATGGTCATTTTGATAGTTTGGGAGGTTTAATTTTGATTGCTGCGAAGAAAATCTATTTCTATTCAATAAAGAATCAAATTTATTGATTGATTGATGTTATTCCGCACCTTAAAATAATAAAGTTGATTTTTTTGTTTTGTCAAATATATACAATAGTAAAATTAATTTCTCTTGGAAGACAGTAAAATATTTAACTGTAAAAGAATACAACAAAAGTGAATGGATGCATTCAGTTTTGGTATCTATATCCGGAGAGTTTATATTATTGTTTGGAATGAAGATGGCGCTTAAAACTATTGAAAGGCACCGGAAGTGACAATTATTATCGGTTAAATTTAAAATTACAAATTTTAATACAAAAGTTGAAATGCGACTCATTATTAGAACTTTAAATTGCCGATTTTTAAGTAAGTTTGGTTACAAACATTAAAAAGCCATCTTTATAAACCCATTATAAACAAAACGCGGTATGCTTATTGCAAGCACCATGTCGTCATTTTAAAGAAGTGATGACGTAGCAATCATCTTCGAATTTGACAATCGAATTTATTTACTCAGGGGGAAATTTCTACTGGGTTTTATTACTTTATGAATTTTCAGTGAAATAAATGAGTTTAAAGATTTAAAGTGGTTTTAATTTCTGTTTTGGGGGATGTTATTATTCCTCAGGAAAATTGCTTTTGTTTTCACTGAAAGAGAAATGGTTTCTCCAATCCATAACTGACGTTCGGGCGAACTGAACTGCCCATTAGAAAAATGACTATGACGACACAGAAAAACTGGCAAAAATTTGTTCATCATCAAGCATACCTTTTTCTGTTTATCATGATCATCTAACAGTTGTCAACTGGGGTCTTCGTGTACGTGTACGGAAAAATAGGTACTTAATAAAAAAAATTCTTGACCATAAACCATAAAAAAAATGTTAGCCCTATGGAAATTGATTGAAATGTTTAGTTTATTAAAAAAAATGTGGGTTTATAAAATTATATTGGGGAAAAGGGTTTTTTTTTTTGAAAAAAACTTTAATTATTCCCAAAAAACCAAAGGTACAAATAATGTACCATTACCTTTTCCTTTGTCATGGGAACCAAGAATCAAAAGAGTCCATCAAAATTTCAGTGAATGGGTGTTTTTGTTTGAACTGGAGGAGTTATTGCAAAACATCTGTGACAAAATTGGTATCCAATTGAAACCTAGTAAAAATGTAACACAGCTCATAAACCTTATTTTAGTAATTTTCTAAACGAATTTCGTATTTCTCACATTATACCTACATTAAATAAAATGCAAGACTGGGTCGCACGTACTTGTTTTTAGGTTCAAAGTTGCTCTGTACGTTAAAAGTTCTTAAATATAGTTTTTAAAAAAGTGTAAGAAAAAAATAAAATCCAATACAAAAATGCCTCTAAACTAAGTATGCCATTTGATTTGATTAAGAAAGATAGATTTTTAGAAAAAAAATTGAAAATCGCTAGAGCCGTGCTAAAAAATATATTTGTTAAGGCTAAAAATACCCAAACCTTGTTAAAAAAAATAATTGGTATGCAGTTTTTAAGAAAATATTAATGCACATCTTCTTCCAAAACTTCAGCCTCCCGTATTCGAAAAATTGATTTTCCAAAAAAAAAGATTTCAAGTTATTAACAAGCTTTCGTATGAAAAATTTCATCAAAATCGGTTAAGTCGTTTACGAGAAACTCAAAAATGAAAAAAAACGGTTTTATGGTAGGTAAAGTAACATTTCTAAATATACATATTTCTTTCATTTCAAAAGTACGGCCTTTCTAACAAAAGTAAGTACAACTTTTTTTATCAATATCATTGGAGCCGTTTTTGTACCGTTAATTTTGGACCTACAAAAATAAATTTCAATTTCCCTTCTAGGGAATAACCAAGGACCCTTAATCACCAAATTTGAAAAAAAAATCGCTTCAGACAGACAGACAGAATTGCGACCCACTTTTTTTGCATTCTCTATCATCGTAATTTCATGTCTGATTGTTATCACGACTTAGATTTTTCTTACGAATCCAAAACTTGCCCTTTAGACCTATATTGCAAGTAAAAATAATTGTGTAGGTAAGAAAATAACGTACATAACTATGTTAAAAGGTGGTATGCTTTAAATAGCTTTAATTATAAGAGCAAGAACATGCAAAACACGTGTATTTATTTTCTCTTCTCTAATAATATAAATTAAATTGTGCCCAGTTGTTAACAAAATATGAAAAATAAATTAAGTCGTACTTACCACCCTGCAAAAACTATGTATGTTCTTGTTACGAACGCCTTAACTGCCTCATCGATGATAAGTTTTTATGAATTAATTTGATTATTCTAAACATCACATTTATTAGTTCAAGACAAGAGCTCAATAGACTTTTATTTCATCAGTTTAACTGTTAGATATTTACAAAAATATTGACAAGACCTCGTGATACGTCTTTTGCTGTCATTATTTAACGCATATTTTATTGTAAACAATAATGCAATCAATTTGTACAGTCAATGTCAAATATTCTTGTTTACTTTTTTCAGGTTTTATTTTATATTAGTTTGTACCTAGTTTTGTGGCATTTTATCAAATCTCAAAGTTAGTGATAGTTTGCTACAATGGGATCACGAACTTGGTTGTGTTTAAAGTTGAAACGCTATTTTCTTATTTCGGGCTACATATCCAATTTTGTTATGTAAAACCCATAAATCCATTTTTATTTAAAAAAACATCACCTTATAAAGTTTTTGAAAGTCAAAAACAAGAATCTTTGACTCACTGCTGAACAAAATTTAATGTTTGTATCCTATCTTGTCCGGTTTGCTTATGTACATATGTGTACAAGTATAAATTTACTGACTCTGTTTTCCTTGAAATTGAAATATCAGTTGTCTTACTTTTAATAAAAACGTCGATTCAACACTTTTAAAAATTCGGTGAAAATGGATCACTTCACTCTGACTCTTCAATTGTGAAAGCGGATTGAGTAACTTAATATAGTACTGAAATGCGAAAACGTTTTTGTAGGGAATTATTTTTTAAGTTACATTTTTCCAGATGTAGGTAGGTATGTACATACAAAAAAGAAAAACCTAATAATTGCTGAATAAAATGAAACAAGAGAACTAAATCAAAACATATACATAGAGACGATGCACAACATAAGCATTTTTATGGTTATATCTGTAATCTATATGTATATGTTTTTTTATTTTATTTTTTATTTTTTTTTATTAATTTAATTTTGCATTGTAGTTCTTTTAAAACCTTGGGTCATACAATCATCATTATTGAATTTTTTTTATTACGTTTTTTTAATGTTTTTTTTATCTGTCTCATAATAATAATAATAACTGTAATAATAGTTCCTTAAAGCCTAAAATGTTATTACTTAAAAATCTCATGTTTCAATTTGATTTTGAATAATTCTAAATTATTTTTTTTTTTTTTTGTTTTGTTGTTTCTTTTTTGTTCTACTTCACATATTTTGTCTGTTTTGTTTTATTATTTTTTTGTTTGTTTTACTTTATTATTTTGTAAAAATGGGAAATTTTAAATATATTTATGTGTTACATGTATCATGCATTTTTATTTTTTATTTTTTGAATATCATTGTATTCCATGTTCGTTTCTATATGTTGTTTGCTATTTTTTGTTTTATTTTTTTTTATTTATTATTTCTGTTTTTATTTGCAATTAATATAAATCCTAATATATATTCATATACATGTTTTATTTGAATAATTTTAAATTATAAGTCTAATTCAATGAAGATAAATTCTACATATACAATAAAACTAGAATAACTTGTTTTTTTTTTTTCTTTTTTGAAACTATATTTAAATGTTTAAATATAAATTAAAAGATCATTGCGACGTTCTTTGCACAGATTTCTGCTTCTTTTCTTTTCAAGCAGCCATAATGGATCACATAAATAAAAAATCTTTAGTTTATGACAAATGACAAACGATGGTTTTAAAACAATTAATTAAAATTTATTGTTTTTATATTGTTCACTTCTTTTTTATTTATTTTATTTCGTCTATAATGTCGTCTATGTAATGCTTAGATTTAATAATTTAAATCTTTTTATAGTCATTTTTTATTAAGTTTTCTTTAAAATTAAAAAAAAACTCGTTTGATATGAGTGTAATCGAGCAACAAAAATTAAACAATTAAGAGACAACAAAAGATATTCATTAAAAATTTGAAAATGTTATGTGTAAATGGGAAAAGTTGATTTTTTTAAAATATTTTAAACTTCGTTTTTTAGCACCCATCATTGCTTCATATTAATATTTATCACGATTAGAAATGAGGGAATAAGTGTTCTGCAAATACAATTAATTATTTTGAATCTGGCATGCTCTTGTGAATTTTCGATATCATTTTTTGCAGTCTATTCCATATATTTCCTTACATATTCAAACATGTTCATAGTATTTAAGCAATTAATTGTTATTATTAATACGCAACGATGGAAACTGAAAGTTTTTTTTTTAGTGAAAGTGTCTTGTTGGAAATGAAACTTAATTTGTCTTACTTCTAGTGCTCCTAAATGTAGGCAATACATTTAAGCACTATGAATTGATAACTCAAAAATACACAAATGGGCAATAAGGACTTTCTCATGTCACTATCTAAACGTAAACAAGTTTAATAAAAATCGTTAAACCCAAAAGCGTTACTTGGTATGTGGTGCTCGTTCTATAATTCTTGTTCATATAGAGTTCTCGCGAATATTACTGTTTTCAGCCGATGTAATGCTTCATTAAAAACAAATATGTCGAACATCGTACAAGGTATTCCACGATAAAACTGGTCTAAATGAACTTCATTATTTTTGGCGACAAAAAACGATTCACGTCTCTCTATTTGGATAGTTTTATTGCAAGAAAACTTAATTTTACATGGCATGTTTGAGTTAACTAGTCCACAGATAGCACGCATAAACACCTAGATCCACCATCAATTTGTCCCAGTTTCCGGTTAAGTTTTTACCGCTCTGCCCAATTGGCGTTCCAAATTGGACAAAATTGAAAGAAATCGAGCTGCAGGCCAAAAATTGAAGGATTTGGCAATCAGGAAAACGAATTTGGGAAAATATTCTAATGGATTTTGTATGTTGTTTTCAATTAGTTTGAAAAACAAAGTCTTCACTTCTATCAATGAACAACAACCCAAAGAATTATTTGTGCCAATAAATTTTACTATTGGATATTTATTTATTATAAAAAAATGTATTTCTTAATTTTACTGATGAAAGTTCATTTTTCTGCTAACTGATTCCCTTTCAAAATAGACACAATTGTATAAGAAAAACTTATTCGTGTGCATTTCAATCAGGAAAAAAAGGAAGACAGGGTCTTTTTGCTGATATTATTTTCCTGGGCGCTATAAACGACTATCATGAAAAAAATTCAATTTCATACGATTTTAACTATTTCTGATGTGTTTTCCTTTATGTCCTTTACGTACATCCACTAATTATTTTTTTCTTTTGCTTCAAATTTTTGCCCATCTTAAAAAAAAAAATACATTGTTATTTTCAGTTTCAATTCCCCTGAACAAATGATGAGGAAATATTCCGAGAAAAAAAAATCACAACTATCCCCAAGGAAAATTAATTCACAAAAAAATAATTTTTCTTGAAATATTTACATGAAATATTTAAATGAAATCATATGAAAATTCACAATTACGCTTATTTTTTTGAGAAACGTTTATATGCCGTTACAAATTTCTAAAACACCTTAATCACCAAGTAAACCTGTTGCTTGCAATCATAGATCAAATCTTCATACTGAAGTAAGTCGTGGAAAAGACCAAAAAAATTCCAATTAATTTGAGACAAACCATCTTTTCATCGACGGTCAGAAGCTCTGAGTTGCCGTGCCTCAAACAAATTAATAATTACATATTTGCTGTTATGATATTGCCATTTGTCTTAATTTGTTTTTGTGTGAAGCATAATGAGATGTTGTGAATACAAAAATAATAAAAAATAGTGTGAGTCATTCATTCTTTATATTGCGGGTGTCGAAAATGATGATGGTTTCTTAAGGGTGGTTTGACAAGTCAGTAACTTCTTTGATAACATATATTTTTTTTTCGGCGAATCACGGTTTCAGTTTTCAACATAGTTCAAAACATTTATACATTTAGTCGCCCGTTTTTCCAATTTTGTCATTCTTTCTCAATAATAGGTTTTCTGAAGACACTCAAAATAGGCATTTAATTCAATGATGACCTCTTCGTTCGACTTAAATCTCATAACGCCCAGCGTTATCACAGCATACGAAATTCACTTTCTTCCATTTAGCCAATTCAGTTTTCTTGAGATCTCAGAGATTTTTCTTGACAGAAGCTGAGAAAGATAATCAAAAATTCACTGACTTATCAATCAACTGTTAGCAAACTCAGGTTGAATGCATATAACGAATTTTATTTCTCTAATTTTGTAATCAACGATGCAGAAAATAAAACAAAAATGATAAAATCATTTGTAAAGGCCTTAAAAACAGCTTGACACTTGACATCGAGATGGAACTTACATTTCTACATGGAAGAGGTTATTTGATGTTGTTTTTTTTTTATAATTAAATACATACACCCTTTTAATTACATTGAACGATTTTATTTGTTTATGAATTTCTAAATATTGCTTTATTATTCAAGGCTTGATTTGAATTGAAAACTATGCACTTAAAATATTACGCATAATATTGTTGTTAACAATTACACACTTTTTTTATTAACTTACTCCCATATTTAATGAATTTTGTCAATTTAATAGTTTTGGAGTCTGCTGCCCTCTCTTGTCCAACAATGATAGATTTCACACATTAGACTTCAGAGGTTCAGTGAACACAAAAAAAAAAAACAAAGAACATAATTTTTTTTTTTGTTTGTTTTGAGATTCTCTTGGGAAAAATATTTTTAAAAAATTATTGCTTTCAATCAATTCATCATAAATATTTGCTTTCTTATAAACAAAATACAACAAAAAATATATTAAACAAAAACATAGCAAAAGTTATGTCAAGCCCAGCGCAAAAAGATTTAGTTTTGTTTTTCATTATAAGCAAACTATGAAGAATTGTTTTTTTCGATTACATGCATATCAAATAATTCGCCTTCTTCTCTTTTCATCTCTCTTTTATTACTTCTTCCACTAGTATTACTACTTAAATAATCTCGCATGTGATTCCAAATGCTGTGCAACTACTTCTTTTTGTTTACCATCTATATACTCGTAATTAATTAAATTTTCCATCATATTTATTTTATTTTATTTAATTTTTTTTATTGATTTTTTTTCTGTTTTTGTTTTTACATATTATTACTTTTTAATTTGTATATAATTTAATATGATTTTAACTGTTTTTTTTATCATTATTTTAATATATAGATGCTTTTGTTATATCTAAAAAATAACTAATTAATTTGCTTTCCTTTCTGCTTTCTGATGGTTTTTTTTTCTCATAACATAGTTTTATAGTATAATTAATATTTATATATATAATATGTATAATTGTAAAAATGAAAATGCTTCCTAGACGAATACCTTTGCTAGGCCATCCGCTCCTGCACTCGCTATATATGGTTTTGTGGCATGGAAGGCCACGTCAAATATACTTTCGTCGAATTTCTTGCGGTGCGCTGTGATCTCTTGCACGCATGTCTTGTTGTCCAAATTCCACAGGCGTATCGAACAGTCATGTGATCCGGAGAGTAAATACAATCCGTGTGAATCAATGGCCAAACTTGTGACCGGCTCTAGATGAGCAACCATCGAATGCACCAAAGTGCCGGTAGTGTTGTCCCAGAAACGAATATGACGATCTTCGTGTGCGGTTATTGTGATCGGAAGCGTCGGATGGCTAACAACTTTGTTTATGAATTTACCCGTATTTCCAGACATTTCGGTGGCAGCCTCTAGTTTAATAATCTGCTTGCCCGTCTCGGTGTCATAGATGATACAATGAGCACTTTGATAGGCTACCACAATATGACCAGCCTCATTGCGAACAAAGTCCACTGAGCTAGGGATGCCTTCGGCTTCGGATGCGTATGTCTTTAGTAATGGCTCTTTGGCCTTTGGTGACCAAAGTTTTACCGTACTATCCGCTGAGCACGAAACAATATTACCTTGGTGGGTGGTGAGACCCCAAACAGCATCTGTGTGGCCATCAAGAGTTGCCGCATGCACTTGTGGATCATAGCAATCATATGGATCGATACTCGAACTTGGCAGTTTCCAGCATTCAATTTTGCCATCTAGACCACCCGAATAGCATGTATCACCATTAGCCGACATTGCCAGGCACAGCACGGGACCGGTGTGAGCGCGAAAAGTGTACAACGGTTCGACGTCGAGACTAGCAGACTTTTTGGCTTGTACAGTTTTCTGCAGGTTCCATAGCTTTAGAGTATGATCTTCAGAGGCGGTAATCAAAACTGGTTCTTCGGGATGGAAAATCAATGCACGTACTCCATCAAAATGTGATCGAAGTGTGTATTTGGCATTCCAGGTTTTCCGATAAGCACTGTCTTTCGCATTTGCTACGTCATAATTACTCTCAGCCTCGTTATTAACTGTGAGTTGTGCCAATTCACCAAGGCCCAGTGAAGCGTCCACTTCTTCATCTCCGGAGATAAGATTGCGTCGTGTAGAGTCAGTATTGGAGTATCCTTCAATCGAAAAAAAAACAAATAATACACACACACAGAAAGGATAATGAAAATGGTAAAATAAAATTATGAAATTTTGTTTCTAAAGGGAATATAAAAAATATACAATAAATATTTTATAAAAAAAAAACATTCTAAATAGGAGTATCATTCATTTATGCATGCACTAATTTTTTTTTTTTTTTTCTTAGAAAGATAGGCAAGTTAAAGAGTTTCTAATTTTTTTTTTTTATTTTTTTTTTTGTAGGGGGGAGGGTAAACTTATTTATCTACTAAATACTTATTGCATGTTTGTTCTATTTTTTTTTTTTTTTTTTGGTTTTAACTTATAAGTTTTTTAAGCACCTTCAGTTAATAGATTTATATCATTCAGAATCTGCTCCCCAACCTCGGCATCAATATCTTTAAAAATGAAAAAAATTAGAGAAAAACTAAATTAAAAACAAAAATTAAATAGAACCGAAAAATAAACCAAAGCAAAATAAAATGCGTTATATTGTATTTTTTTTATTAACAAACAAAACAAAACAAAAAATTTAAATTAATGTCGAGATATAAAAAAAAACAATTTGATGATATTTTAGCATCTTTTTGACTTTTTTTGTTAGATGCGCATTTTCCGTTTCAAGCGATGCACTAAAGAAACTTCAGCAAATCAAAATTAAAAGTTTTAATAAATTGTTTTTTTTTTTTTTAGTTTTTTATTGTTACTTCATGTGAAAATAAGATGTAAACTATATTTTCTAATATTTAGACCTCATTGCACCTTCCATAATCCAATCAAAGTTTATTGCTTTATTTATCAATAATTTATATATTCATACTAAGTTTGCTTAAAAGTGCCATCACTAATTCTTAGAGAATTACAAAAATAAAATTAAAGGTATTGAATTAAAAATAGTAATTAAATCAATAAATGTAAGAAATATTGGGGTGTACTCACTAGTTATTTTTAAATTCCTAGTTGTTTTTTACCAATGTAGTATAATTGAATGAATTCAAGGTTTTTTTTAGCAAAAGCTTAAACAGTGTCCGCCATTAAGTCCGACAAAAAAAATATATGCTAAGCTAATCAGATTTATAGCTAAAAACACCAATTCTCTCATAAAATTCCTCACTTTGTGTCAAATAGCAGTGGCTAGAAAAATTATTTGTCTAGAAAAACTTTTCTTGCTCTGCCATTTTAAGCAAATTATATTGGAAGTGTCAGTACTTGAAACCCTGGTTATTAATTTACGTTTCTCAATAGTGGTTGTTAATTTGAGTTTCTTAGAACCGTTTGCTGATACGATAGTTATAACATTTATGTTGAATATAAACACGTATGGGCTACTTTTTCCTCTACGTTAACTGTCACATAAGACTTCATACCGAAGATAAATGCTTGAGTTTCGTTTGAGCAAACGGCCCTTTTTGCTTTGCGTGAAAGAATTGACTTCAATTTGCCCTGAAGTAAAATACACATGCAAAATAATGTGAATTTGCATTTGACCAAACATAATAATTTTTTGAACTCCCAGTAAAATACAGGAATACAGATTCTATTTGCCACAATTTTTGTTTTGATTCGCGATCAATATTTCCATATCTCGAAATTTACAAATCCTATCGGCACACGCACTTTCACAAACACTAATGTATTTGACATTTGTGTGAACATTTGTTTTTTTTTTAAATAGAAATTTTGCTCCCAAACATTTACATTTGCCAAGAAAAAATAGAAAATCTTAGGCTAATTTCTTTCTACACAAAAGCTTAGAAAGCTATTGGGCGTGTTATGTATGGAGTTCTGCGGTTATTTTATAATGAAAAACGAAATTGCCTTGGCAAACTACGATCAAATTAGGAGTCCAAAAACATCTAAAATTGGTTAATTGATAAATCTTTCTGCAGTGCAATAAAATCTAACACGAACTACAAAAACCACACCAAGTCCTCGATAAGAGGACACGTTAAATCCAGCTGCCGATAGATTTTTGACATTTTTCGAATTAATGTATTTGTTAATTTACATCCAACCACTGCCGTGAGCTTACGACTACTAAAGTTCTACATTAGACCGTAACATACGCTTAAAACTCATCTACTGTCGTATATATGTATAAAATTTTTTATCGTTCCAAAACATTCGACTCCGATTTCGGGTGGGTTTCGGGAGAGGTTCTTCTTTTATAAATAACTTTGAATTCTGAACACTTCTAATCTGTCAAATATATCAGTGCTGATTCAATTACAGATCATTTCCAAATTAATAATGAAGTCGTTCAAGCAAACTTTTGCGTAAACTTATCATTTAACACAATTGATAAATATATTTCGTTACACGAATATCCTTAATATTAAAACTTAATTATTGTTTATTACCAGAATATTTGGTTCGAATCAATCCTGGTAATCAAAAAAATAACCAAAAACTCATTGATTCGTCTTACTATTAGTAAGAGTACACACATTTCAGTTTTTTTATTAAAAAGCTATGATATTCTGTTCATAGTAAGCAATTCTTTACAAATTTTAAAACGGTAAGAACAACTTACGAAAATCTACAAAGTTATGCAACTATAAATAATTACTTTTCAATATACGAAACGTGTTGGAAGATATTTTTAAAAATCATCTAAATTAGTTCACCTGTCTACTATAAGTAAACCAAACTATCCCCTACTCAATAAAATTGGATAACATTATTTAATTAAGGTTCTTTAAATACTCGTGATCGAACATAAAACCTATTATGCATTGATCATGCCTCTTTCAAGCTCTTTTACTAAAGTGGTCCCCCAATTAAAAGGAGACAAATATCTTCTTTGACGGAAAACCAATTGAATTGAGTTATAAACGAATGTAATTGAACTGCATTTTGAAATACTCTAATAGCGGTTGATTTTTTTAAAGGTACTAAAAATATTTAAAGAAGATAAAATTAAATATACAAAAGATAGGCACATACAGAAAAAAAGTAAACTAAAAGAGAAAAAAGCGCAAGGAAGTGATGGAAAGAATAAAAAAAATATGATACAGTTAAAAAGAGTGTGTAATCGAGTGGAAGAAGCACAAAAGCAAAGCAGTTTATTTTTTTTTTTTTTAATTTTCTTTTCTTACTTATTCGTGAGTTTATTATTTTCACTTAATTTGTTTGTTTGTTTTTTTTTTTGATTATTTAAGAAGAAAATAAAAATTATCAGTGTTTGTTGGTCGTGTGTTAATTAATACTGATTTGATTATTAATTTGATATTTCTTTAGTACATTGCTACAGCAGAATAGATTTTTTGATACAATTATTTTTTTTGTTTTTTATTTGTTTGTAAATAAAATAAATATACATTTAGCAATTTAGTTTAAATTTTGCCAAAAAATCTTTATATAGTTTAAAACGTAAGCATATTAAATTTTAAGTTGTATAGAAGAAGAAGAAGATCAGTTTTATTTGGAAGCTTTACCTTCAGTCTTTATCATGTCCTTGCCCTTGTTTCGTTTTGTGGTCTTTACATCGGATTCATCATTGTCGACGGCCATCATCTCAAGGTCATCATTTATTTCGTCATCATCGGACATTTCTGTTTGGGCCAAGAACTCAAAGTTAGCCATTACGGCGGCTTCGGTCTCCAGCATCATGGCATCGTTCATTTGTTGTGCTTTTTTGGCGGGTGTACGTCGGCCTGAAATATTAAAAATATCTATCGAATTTTAATTAAACCATTTAAATGCACTGTTTTAATGTTATTGTGATTTGTGTGGATATTACCTTCAGACTCAGAGGCGCGTTTGTTATTTTCATTCCCATTTATATTGGGACTAACATTTTCCTCTTGCTCGGAATTATTATTTAGGCCTAGGAGTGAACGGACACGATTCGAGCGAACATCGATAATGTTGTCTGTGTAGCCGATCTCTTGCAAATATTGTCGCAGCATTTGACGGCCCTGTCGCCATGTTGTATTTGAGACCGAACTGTAGGGTACCTCAGAGTCGGGTGCGACTTCGTTGCCAATGCCCGTCTCATCGGTTGGCGGTTTCAGTTCGTTCATTAATTGGGGCGGATCAGTGCCGTATTTAAGACGATGGAATTTAACACGTTCCTGTCTTAGAGCGTATTCCAGCATTTTAATTCGACGTATTAAATCGGATTTAAGACTCTCGAGGCCTTTCCGCTCACCGAGTAGCATTGATATACGAGCCTGAAAAATAAAACATAATATTTATATAAAATATAAATTAAAAAAAAGAATAATAATAAATGATAACAATGTGGGTTAAGTATTTTGAAATTGAAAAAAAATTCTCAGATCAAAGGCCTAAGCGGTTTAACTGGGCTCTCGTCCTTCGAGTCATTATAGGTAGTAACCTTCTAGGTTGCGGAAGATTTCGACCTCTTGTCGTTAGTGTAAATGCCCAACGAACGCATACAATATAGTATTCAAGCGACTACAAGCCTCAGACAATGACGGATTTTTGAACGACTGGTCCAGGACCAGCGCAGGAATTTCGTGGATATTTATTACTAAGGGTGTGAGGGTTTGGGAAATACTCCTCGGATAATATTGGATATCCTGAAAAGATTCGAAATATCAGCAAGCTTATATGGCAAGAGAATAAAACTTTTCCTGACCGTATCTCCCTCAATTTCACAGAAATACCACCAATGTGAAGTGAAAACATTGCCAGCTTTTTATCAAAAATGGTACCATTGATACCAGACAAAAGTTGACATACATGTTTTGAAATCTCTTTAAAGATATTAAGAAATAAATTTCCTAGCTTTGGTGTAGATTATACTCCATGAGCGAGCTGAGTAGGATCAAGAGAATTAGTATTTAAGAATAAGGTGGTTACCCATTGGTACCAATGGTGTGACTTTTCCGCGAAATTTCAGATCCGGTAGTTTTTGAGAACCCTGAACCGCACTCAGAAGTGATTTATACTCTGAAAAAAACCATCTATTCTGAATTCAAGTGCTAATATCTTTTGAGTTGAGCTTATCTTTTGGGAGTTTTATACATTTTTAAAAACGGCAAACTTAGTCCGTGTAAGTTAGTATCAAGTCATATAATTTTGAAAATGCTTATTCCCGATGGACAAGTTACAAAACTCTGAAGATTCATAAATACGACTTTCACCATATTCTGTTATGAGTTTTGACCACTTTTTGGATACCCTGCATATGATTTTATACTACAACAACTTCATGAAGAATCAATGATCCATGGTTTAGAAAAAATGAAATGAAATTAAAAAGTATAAAAAACAAATTAAAAATGTTGTTAATTTTAATTTAATAAATCCTAATCAGCTTGTTTTAACAACGGCAACCGGCAAAGGTCACAAAGCTTAGGTACAAACAAAAAATGCTGAAAATGTTTACATTTTGTTTGTGTTTCAATGAAAGTTCATTCTTCCTTTGAAACAAAAAAATAAAGTGTGTACCTTTTCGAAACCCAATAAAAATTTCAGTGCCTGCGATTAATTAAATATGTTTGTCTTCCCGCTTTTTGTGTTTGTGCTTCTTTCTATGACCCCCTTTCCCCCCAAGCAGTTAAACCATACTACAGTTTGAACAAAACAAATAAAATAAAATAAATAACCTCCAATTGAGAGCAGAGGGTATTTCTGGTTCAGATTTATTATGCCCTATAGTCTTTCGTTTTCACAATTCCAGTAAATTAACAAGTTTTTTTCATTTTATTGCTAACTTCTCGAATAATTCAATTTTTTTTTGTTTTTTTTTTTTTGTATCTTAGTCATCTTTGCAACCCCTCAAAAAAAAAAGAGGAAGAAAACTATATACACGCAGAAATGATATTATCTGTTAAGAAGAGGAAAACAAAAGTTTATGAAGCATCATCGAAAAAAGATTTTCGAGAAGAAGGAACATTTCCAATACCTATAATTTTCTACTCTTTTTTTTTTTTTTTTTTTGTTTATTGTTTGATTTTTCGATCGATATCTTCTCAACTTCTGAGCATCACACACCACTAACCTTTTAGTTCAGTGAACTCACAACCAAAAATATATAAAAATAATAATTAAATTGAATACACAATGGTTTAAGTTACAAAACAAAAGAAGCAAATAAAAAAACAAAACTTTCTATTCAAGTTTAGTAGTGCAAGACCGTGTGCTAAGTTAAAATTGTATTTTGTTTTTGTTTTTTTTTTTTTATTTTATTGCGTGAAATCTATTCCGAGTTCCATTTCAAAGCACTACACTACCCAACGATGGCGGTAATGATGATGATGATGATTATACGCATTATGCGAATTGCATAGCTAACATTTTATTGTGTTGGAAATTCTCTTTATACACTTTGTGATTCTTGCGGAAACCAATAAAATCAATAAGTTGGAGTGAATACAATGGGCGAAAGCAGTTGTTGGTGGGAAGTAAAATTGTCACAATGTGGAAATGGATTCAAGAATTAACCTAGGTCAAATCAATATGATGATTTCCAACAATGATTAAGGTAATACATGATGTTAGGAACTCGTTTTAAGATTGATTTCAATTTTAAGGAAATGGAGTAAAAGGACTATCGATAGGATTTTATTTATACCTCTATGAGATTCTACACGATAACATTTAATACCTTTGTTATACTTTTTACTAATAAAAAAAAAAACAATCTAAGATGAAAAATTAAAAAAAAGTTTTCGCGTACGTGATTAAAGCTTCGAACATAGCAATGAATGAAGAGGGGATAGTGAATGTTTTTCCCTGGAAGATTGAATTTTATAATTAAAAATATAATCCGTAGACATGGAAGTGTGTAAGGCTTCACAGTGTGGTTCAAAATTAATTAACTAAGTTGCTCAGGGTTAGAAATTGTTTTGAAATAGGTTTTTTTTTTGTTTTATCAAATTAAAAGTCTGCGTTTGGAATCCAGTTTGTATAAGGGCAAAAGTTGAAAAAATTACTAGCAGTTTATGGGTGGTGGTTAAATTTAGAATAAAAGGTTTATAATTTTTTTGTTTTTTATTTTATTTTTTTTACAAAAATATGTAGTCGGATTTTGATGATTTTAATGCACATTGTTATGTTTTTCATTTTTTTTTTTTTTTTTTTTAATATTAATTTTTGTACTTTTGGGGGGTTTAATTTGAACAATCAATGCAATTGGGGAGGTTATAGAAAACAAAATTTTTTCGGTACCTAAACGTTCGAATTTTTGTATTTGGACTTTGGCCCAATAATCAACAGAAATAATCAAAGTTGTTTATATTGTTGTATTTGATTTCATGTTGGAACTGTCATCAGGCCAATGTGTTGGCTGTTAGTTTTGAGTTTGACAATTTGGTAAAATTCCCTATTGGACTTCACAAGCATGGTTTCGGATCAAAGAAGTATAAAATCAGAATATATACTATGTGCGCATACAAAAGTATGGAAAGTTTTCTTGATTTGCTTTTTTGTCCCAAAATGGATGCATTCAAGAGTTAAAGTTTTTTTTATATATACATTTACCGACCATTAGAAAACAAATGTTTTCAAGCTTTCCCGCTATTTTATCTCTAGTACCTCAATTTAAAAAAAAAAATATATTTAATTTTTAATGGATTCCGTTCCATAAGGGCATAAAAACATTTTATAGGTTGCAGAGATTTGATTTTTTTTATTAGTGCTTTAACGCATTGCTATTATATACTTGAAGTACAGTATTTGTACTGTTTAAAAAAAAATTTGTTTGGCTGCCATCAGTTTTTTTTTTTCATTTTCTGAAGAATGGTTCAACTTGTTTAGTCCTCCTCAACTTATCCTTCTGAATGAAATTAAATGGCATACTTATGCTTTTGCAACTTTGACCCTTACAGCAAGTACATACATACGACCAAGTCGTGTAATTTATTGATAAACAACATAATTTGGAAATATGTATGAGAAATTTTCATATGCAAATTTAGAATTTGTACCCACTAACACCAACTTCTCTACGCTTCGTCATAATATTGATGGTCAGAAACAAAATGCTAAGTTTCTTGACAAAAAATTGCAATATTAATAATAAAAAAAAGCAAGTTCACACCTTTTAAAATGTCCATTTTTTACAATGATTATGTGTACACCTGTTAATGCTACAATCATACCCACAAGCCAAATAATACTCTACCGGAAAAAAAAACAACAACTCGCACACTTCCTCACATCCTCACATCCTCATTTTTAAAGCGAATGAGCAACCATTTGTGTATATAGAAGCTTCGGTGCCAAACAACCCACGCGTTTATGCCTAATACTTTTTTTTTCTGTCAAAAAGTTGTTTACCTTTGTCACTGAGGGACTGTAAAACATCTCATATCTTTCTATCTCGTGTGTTTTTTTTTCCCCCTCCTTAGATTTTACTTGTATTTGCCATTTTCATACCATATTCAAACCGCACCGGAAAATTTACATAATTTCTTCAAAAACAAAAAAAAAATCGATAAACCTAACACAATGGGCTCGTTAAAGGGATGCGTCATCAGAAGAGGTTTTATAAATAAAATAATAATAATAAAAAAAAAATAAGTAAAACACGAAGAAATTCTAAAGAATTTCCTTTGAATTTAAAACCATGACAGACGGTAATGGGGGTGGAAGTCATACGAAGACGACGACGACGACGACCGACGGCGACGTAAACTATGGCAATATATTAATTTGTTCGATGACGGCAAGAAATATGCTTCAATAATGATGATGATGGGTACACACATAATTATAGTGACGTTTGGGACTTGAGTATTAGAAGAATTTCTAAATACATTCTGTGTACGGAGTTTAATTGAATTTCAATTATTTCTTGCTTTTATATTAATAGACAGTTAATTGATAGCTTTTATAATTAAAACAAATTATTTTGTAAGTTTATAAAGTTTGTGTTGTGTATATTTTTTGTCAAATTTGATGCTTTTTTGCAAGTACATACATATATTGAAGGCATAATATAATTATAGTCAACTTCAAAAGTTAAGTGTCTAACAATCACATCGATAAACCAAACTAATCATAGGTGAAGTTATTGACTTTTCATTAAACTAACTTAGTTTTTTTTTCTGAAGGTGAAAATCTTCAAAAGGCACTTGGCATTATTCGTTAACAAGTAGACTAGTACGACTCTTACGTGGCTAAAATCACTTGAAAATCAAAACCAATGTATGTATGAAATCAACAAATGATTTTTTCTTCCTGAATTTTACAAATAGCTTTCAACCAAGAACTTATTAGGAACATTTAAAAGGGGCTCTTTTTTGGAAGTGATATGAATGTCACTGATTGCCGAAACCACAAATTTATCAGTCGAGATTTTAAAGGTAGTCTTCTAGACAACAGGAACAGAAGGCGAGCGGCTGTCATGGGACCACCATTTGATGTTAACTTCTAACAATTACGCATAGCTGCAATTCAGAGATACCAAGCATTGGAATATATAGATTTTAATCTAAAGGATCCCAAAGTATAGCAACAACTAGGGGACCACCTTTATCAGGGACTGAGAACAATCAAAAGCAAAAATTGTTTAGAGCAAAGAAGAACATCTACAAGTTTAAGTCTGCTAATATTAGGCAAATTGCAAAAATGTGTTTTGGAAATTGGTCACACAAGCAGGAAGAGGATGGGATCGGCGGAGAAGCATATGGCGCAGAGCTGATCGAAAGTAGGTAAAAGTGAATTGCCAGTTTAAGTCTGTTAATATTCCAAATTCCAAAAGATCAATTCTGAACCTAACTTTTTGGTAATAAACACATTTTTATTTATACACATATATGTTTCTCTTCTTCATTTCTCTAATAAAGTGAAAACTTAAAAAAAACACACAAGAAGTATAAACATTCATTGTAGACATTCAACTCGTCCACAAGTAACAATTTTAACAACCTATTCATGGTATATTAATTAATTGCCAAGCCAGATAAGAAGAAAAAAAAATCAGTATAAGTGCACTCAATCAAACGATCTCCCAAACTGGCCACCCACTGCCCTAATTAAGCAAGGAAAACGTAATATTTTCTTAATCAGAAGTACTTCCCGTTGGCATGCCTTTAAGAAACAATATAATAAACTGAATCGTTTATTAAAATAACTGCGATTGCGCAACACCTTTCATTATTTTATTATAATAAAATTCATCCAACTTGGATATGAGCAGGGAGGGAGCAAGATGTGGCAAAAGCATGTGCAAATACGTGTCTTTATGACTTTCCCTCTCCCCATTGTCTGCCATGGAATAATAATTGTTGATCGTCTTCCGTCATATCGCTTTGATTTTTTTTTATTATTAAAATTACCATGCACTCCCACTTTTCTTCAATCAGACTGAGGCTGAAGCATGCTATCGTGTTTTTTTTTCTCATTGTTGTTGTTGTATATATATGTACTTTTGCTCTTTCCTTTATGCATAAACATTTTCTCAATTTGAGCGTTATTTGGATTTTGTTCCCTTGACCAATAAAATAAATAATTTTCAGATAAATTCATATTTTTTTTTGCGTTTTAATTGAGTGCAAATAAAATGGTGAATGTTGATCTAACCAAAAGAAGACAAACACATACCATTCGTTATGGAAAATTTGAGAAATTATTGGAAAACACATTTTTTTAGTTTAAATATTTATTTGCTTATATTCTATTTTAGAATTAATATAAGTTGTGTTAAATGAAAGATTTAAAGCGATTCAATATAATGCATGGAGTTGTGATTTGTAAAAAAAAAACGAATAACAAAACACTGTATCGCACATAAAAATAGAAATAGTTATAAAATTTGCAAATTTATACAAACAAAAAGCTGAAACTGTTGTGATTAAGTTGCAAAGCTACGTAATGTTCATCTTTTTATGTAAATAAAATCTCACAACTTTAAAGAATACTGTGTGTGATTGGATTGATTTTTCTTTGACATAAAAAAAGACATAATAAAATACAAAATTTATTAACTTTAAAATTAGTTTAATAAATTAGTTTAATAGCAGAACAACTTTAGGTGCCGTTTATAGCAATCTGAGAACTGAAAAAGGAAATTCGTTCCAAATAAAGTTTTGACGATGTTTCCATTCAATTTTAAACACAAATGCCAAACTAATTGATGACAAATAACTTAATGAATTTGTTGTACAAAGAAAGTTTTAATTAAACAATTATTTTTCTTCAAAATGTATTTATTTAGTTTCTCAATGCAAATTCATTGATCGTTCCAGCTGATTGCAATTTCAAACAAAGTGAAACAAATTGTTGCAATGATTTGAGTCATGATTTCCCCTTGTTTCACTAACAGAATCGAAGTGTTTCCAATTTTTTTGTTTTGTTTAAATTAACAAAACGGATAGTTAAAATTCTGTCATTTCTTTACCTTTCTACTTAATAAAATAAGGAAGAAGCCCTGGCCAAAGTATAGGCACTCTTACAATAAATCTCACATCCCAAAAAATGCCACACCTCGGCTGATAAGTCCGGGATCTTACCCCTAGTATTCTGGGGGTGAGACCCAGAACTTACCAGACGATGTGTTATGTTTTAACCTGAACAATGTATTTTTTACTGTAGAAAAAACACAAAGTGTTGCCACTTATTGGTTATACCTATGATTTTTGGTATACTTGAACGATTCGATATTACAAAGAAACATATTCTAAGATACGAGTATGTTGGTGGCTATCGGTTCATTAATAAAAATATACTAAGAGTATTCATGAAACTCCATAAATTTCCCATTTGTGTAAATCCGTAAGTTTACACAAAAGTTTGCATGAACGCCCCTTGAAATCCATATCGTAAATTGAATCAGAAGTATGTGTTTGTTTGTTTATTTTTATTCTTTTATGTTATCAAAAACATAAATGTATTAATTTCGCAGTTGAATCCTTATTTTATTGGACTATTATTCATCTAGGAAGAATATACATCCGATTTATGTTAGATTATAATAAAAAAAAGTCAGAATGACAATTGATTAATTTTACCCATTGCCGATTTGAGCAGCAAATTCGTTGGGAATTTTATCCAATTTGTGTAATTCATATCTTATACAATTTTTGACAGTTCATCAACCAAGTGGGAAAATTACACAAATGATAATTTTACTCAGTGATTTACATCGTTGAATAAATTAAAATCCAGCTTATTGCGTCTAAATTTTTCACCTTTCTTTTCCTGCTCTAAACTTTAATGGCAGGTGCCGTTAATTTTGGTGCATATATAAAATTCGGATCGGGCTTAATGTTATCATGGTTGTTGTCTTGATTCTCTATTTTGACGGCTCAGTAATTATATATACTACCTAGGGTTTCTGTATGTACATATATCGGAAGTAAAAAAGAACATAGAAATTGCTACAATATATAATAATAAACGGGCGACTCCTGATTTAAAGTTAATCCTCACTAATACTGTTTTTCTTCATTTCCGGCTTGTCTTTTTTTCAATTAAAATTCGTTAAACTCAGGTTAAAAAAATCCCCATGGTGTTAAAAGTAAATTACCAAGTATTTTAATGTACACACAATCAATTGAGGACAAAGTCATTAATCTTAATCATACAATTTATATTAAAAAAAACGTGTTTTCCTTGCTCATCTATTTACTTTTCCCATCCAATGCCAAACTCTCTAACTAAACTAGCAAATCAAATCTTGAAAGTATTGACCAAAAGTAAACTCTATATTAAGCGCAAACACAAATTTGCTTGTGGGACGTAAACTTGTTCCATCTACAGAACCACCATCACCAATCGACTGGTGGTGTGTCTGCGATTAAACAAGTTCTGCAAGAAATCACCACACTTAATTCAACTTACTACCAACAACAAACCCACTACAAAGATAAATGTGTCTATAATGTTGAGAGTTGCAAATTTTAACACTTAATAGATAAAATATAAATATTAAAAATAAAAATGAAAATAAAAATAAACTCACCTGTAACTCAGCTCTGTCCACATCCCATTGCGATCTTTCTAACTCGAAACGCGCCCACTCATGCTCTATGAAATGCAGTATTCCCGGTATCGTATACTGCGGGGTGGTTTGTTGATTATTTTGGCCGCCGCCACCGTTGCCGTCGTCACCTGTTCCACCGCCAACAACAACTCCACCACCGGCGCCTGTACCCGGTTTATTATTAATACCAGTTGTTGCTCCTGAATTAGTTCCCATTTGCAAGGTTGCCCGATAAGATCGGTGATCGATTACTGATGCCACAAGTTTCGAATGCGATTGAAACGATTTTGATGCTGCTGGATAACTACAGTTGCTTTAATTTGTATCGTTCCGCTGATGGTGATGATGCTGATGATAATATTGAATCGTGATGAAGATGAAAAGTTGATTAATTTTGTTGTTTTTTTTTTAAGTTTTTGCTGTTTATTTTGTTTTGTCTCAAAATTATGATCTAAATTAGCACTTATAGAAAAATACGATTTCGGAACACATAGAACATAGAATACAATCAATTATTCACCACTTTTGCGATGTAAATTTAGTGTAGTAAATTGCTTTAACTGCGTTATTACTTATTGTTGCTATCAAAACTGTATTGACTGCAAGTTTATTAAAATGCCTGGAATTATATATTTGAACAAAAATTGTAGGTATAATTTTGTGTGGTTTACTCTTCTTTTAAATGAAAAAAAGGGTATTTGGTGTTATTTAATCTAAAGACGTGTATAACGCTCGATATAATACAAAACTTTATGTAGCAGCAACGGATGGTAAAAACCCTTATAAACAGCGCCAACAACAGAGGAATCACCAGTCCCTTTAACATCGCGTATACAATTTTCTATTATTTTGAGAGTGAAAGGCCTTGTATTTTTCAAAAAATATATCTTTCTATTGCCGTTTGCATTGAAAACGGCAATTGAATCTGATTTGTTGAAAGTATAATTAGTTAGTTTCTGTTAATTTGATTTTGTAGTTTTATTTTTTTTAATTTCTGGCAGAATTCGAATCGTTGGATTAGATGCAATAAAAAAAGAATTAATTTTTTGCAATTAAGCAGCTTTAATATTGGATTTACAAAGTGATCCGTTTTGATGTGACAACAAAGATTGTTTGCCTATTTTGCTTAACTCAAAATCTTTTTTGCATTACTGACATCTTGCCTTATAGACATTACCTTAAAAATAAAACTTACTCTATCTAAACATACTTGAGCAGAACTCAAAAAGAACTGAAAATGTATGCATTGACAAACAAATACAACTTGAACTATGTCAAAATCAAGATATTAAATGAATAATTTTGAACAGTTAGTTATTTTATCACAAAGTGTTTGGTCAGGAAAAAGTTTCTTATCATAAAAAGTAAAAAATTTCAGCGAATTTTTAAAAATGATACAGAAAAAAAATTCTTGACCGCTTTCCAAATTCCCTGAGTATCCCCGACCAAAATTGTGTTCCCAGTTTTTTTCTGACTTTCCAGTTTAGCAGATGCCATGAAATGGTCTCTGATATTTGATTAAAAAAGTTTGTTATGAACTCTCCCGGTCACAGGTAAGTTTTCCCAAAAACATGGCCAACATTTTTTGTTTGTGTATTTTCAATTTATAATTGCATGAAATCTTTTAAAACAGTGACTCATAAACTTACCTTTTACATTATTAAAGTAATTTTTGTTTTTTGTTTTTAACTTTAAAAGCATAAACTGTTTAAACCATTATAGGTAATTTGTATCTTATGATTAAAATTTAAAGCTCACACAACTTTACATTTAAGAAAAACAAAAAATCGCAAAAGTTTGTTTATAGTTTTGGCCATGTTTTTGGGAAAATTTTACTGTGTGCGATGTTACAATATCGTTGGCTTTTTTTAAAATTTGAGATAAGTATAAAGTTCAATACATAATACCCGTCGGCTGGTATAATTGTTATAGTTTAATTCGTCTTTTAAGCTGGTCAAAACGATTGATGAGTAAAACATCTAACTCAATTTTTGCCAAATTCACCTGCTAATTTCATCACAAATTTTCGCTTCTTACACCTACAAATTGGAATAGCAATTTATAAAAACTTATATGATAGTTACTTAATACCGAACGCATGAAGACATTTGAGTCTAGAAGAATGATAGTTTTTAAGAAAAGCAATTTCGATTATATTTTGTCCTGATCAGATCCCAGTAGATGTGAGCTATTAGTTTCATTACATTTTATCTTTGAGTAAGAAAAGAATAATAGCTCAATTTCTCCACGAGATACAAAGTTGTTCCCATAGAAAACAAGCAAGTACTAGCCATGACAACACCAGGAATAGTAAAAACATGTATTTGTTTTTTGCGGAGCAGGGTGAGAGGGGGTGCTAGGACAACGATTGCAATTCACCTAATTGTCCGCATAGTATGTTCCACTTGATTTACTTAATGATTTTAAGTGCTCCTCCTCATATATTTGTTCTTTATATTGTTATAAACAAAATTAGGGAGATTTTAATTTATTATCTATTTATTTAGGTACAAAGTATCTCAATATAAAATGGTTGACACAATTTTCTTTAATTGTTTACAGAAACCCAGCTAAGTCCATTTTTTTTTTCTTCATATTATCAACATTAGAAAACCTGCTATCTCACAAATATGCAAATATCTAAAAAAAACTGTAAGCTAATTTCAATTCGTTTATGTACAGAAAAGACGAGCATTTAGAAGACACAAATTATGTTTTGGATTTTTTCTTAAAGTATCAACAACCAGTTTTGGGGAGTTTTTTCTTCCTCCTGTAAAATGTTCATAAATGGAGTTAGCCGGTTTGCACTCTAAGCCAACGATATTGTTTTTTTTACACCTTGGGTACATCAAAATAAAAAAATAAAAATTTAAAATCACATATTAGGAATCATCATTTCGATCCGAATGACATCCATCCTCTGTGTTCGATTTTAAGGCAATGACCATTTTCAACCATGTGGGCAGGTAGTGCAGAAACATAGTGTGAAAATCAAGAGTAACTTATTTAAATATGTAGGCATACGTACATATATAGGTACATGTATATGTGAAGACAAACTGATGCATACCTACATTATTTAAATGCATACATAAGTACCTACATACATAAATTATTGTGTATTCTTACTTTAAAAATCGAATTGATTCCCAAAAACTTTTAAAAACTAAGCATCATCCCATCTCATTAATATGATACACACATTATGTGTGTACATAGTGAGGTATGAGTAATTGTACCTATAAAACAAGATTTTAGAAGTATGTTTCTATGTAATTTGTATATAGGTATGTAACTAATGTTACTAGGTTTACCGGCTAAATTAGCACTGAAAACAAACCGGATGTCCTAACACGTCGTATTTATAAGTGTGGACTGGTATAATGCTTCTTATGCTAAGAGTTAGCAACTTTGCTTAACATTTTGGACTGACCTTGACAAGTTAGGTACCTACTTACCTATCCAACTTCTATCTATTTAAGCTCGCTCGTCGACTAGATTCGCATAATTATTCTCGTAAAGCCCCGTTATAGTATTAAAACATCTCTACTTAACTTTAAGGTTTTAATTTTACTTTGATTGCTCAATACTATCTATATCTTAATTAGTTATCATTATCATTTACCACTATGATACTTAGAAACGGTTATAAATAATTCATTGCGTAAAATAATAATAATTAGACTTTTTTTATCAAACATCTAATTAGTGTTTTTGCGATTGTATGTAAATTATCACTTAAAATGTTCTTTGTAAAATAAACGAAAACACATTTTTACTTAATTAAACAACAAAAAAAAAAATAAAATAGTTGTTCAGTTTCCTTTCGGAACAACGTAAACTCGTTCCATGGTGACATTTCCTCTAAATACACATCACAAATCGATAAACTGACTTCATCTTCTACCGCATACGGTTGTGAAAATATTAAATAGGTTCACATACAAAACATCTTCAATTTATACACCAGTTTTATTAATTTAAATATAAATTGTGTATAATTTACAGAAATGTTCTTTTTTGAAATTTAATAAGAATACGCGTAAAAAAAAAACATCTCTTGTCATTAATTTGAAAAATGCAGGCACCATCCCATCGTGAGCGAGAGAGACAAGAATTAAATAAAAAATAATTAGAAGAAAAAAAAAAACAAAACAAATGCTCTATCTGATAATACAGTTCTCTCACTCCATCATATGCAAAATTAAAGTATGGTCTCAAACTCTCCAAAATGGTGACAACAAAAAAACAACAGAAACACCAAATCTTAACGAAACACTATCGCCACAGATTCTTTACACCGCACCAATACAACTGTGCAAGGACCAAAAAACTTCGTTCCTTTCAGAAAAAATCAATCAATTTCCTTCGTGCAACTTTTTCGTTCTTTTTTCTTTTCTTTTTCTATTAAATTTTTTTTTAATTCCTAAACTCTTTGAAGAATGAAAATTAATCAAATTTAGCCACTTTTTACAACACTTTTTCATATGAAAGACGAGGAAACCACACAAAAATTACACAATTTTCTTTTCTTTAGAAAAAAATAGGTATTCATGAGTTTAATCTAATTTTCTTGTTTTTTTTTTTGGTTTTAGAAGACGCCTCTTAACTTTCAAAAAAAAAACTTGGTGTTTTTTTCGAAATGAGTTTTGGTTAATAAATCACGCATACTTATGTTAAGGGGATTCCGGTCAATATTTTGAAGATCTTTTTTTTTTATTCTTTCATTCAATTACGGCGACGGATTTATACGTGAAAATTGGGGTGGAATTTTTCTTAGTTTTGCACTCACATTCAATTAATTTTTACCAAATTTCTTTAGTTACACAATCTATTAATTAAGTGATGGACAAACAAATATATTTTTTCAATGGGACATTACTTCTTTTTACTGAAAATGAAAACTTTCTATCCGTTCGAATGTAAAACTCGCCTTTGTCACGAAGAGAAAAATTTAACGAAGGTATTCTTTTTTTTCGAATCTTGGTTCAACTGCGACGAGGAGTGGAGAAAAACTAATATGGCTTTGTGTGCGTGTGCGTAAAATGGCGAAAATTAACGAATGCCAGGGATGTCTACATTTGGAGATGTAAATGATTTTTTTTTTTTAATATAAAAATGTGTTGACTATTAGCACTTCTTAAGTTTGGGGTTTTGATTAATTCTCTGCGTCTCCATAAGATTAAAATTCACTGCAACTTCTGATCCAAAATCCATTGTTTTTTTTATACTGGACACAGGTATGTTCATTTAGTCAGTAACTAGTCGAGTTCAGGTCTGTGGAATAATTAAACATATGGCACCATCGGGAATCTCCATGCGAATTTCGTTTTTTTCCCCCGGAATTTTTTGAGCGATTGTGAATCTTTCCTGGAATTATTATCCGGGGGACAAAAAAATGTATGAAATAACATTTTATTTTCCTGAAAATTATGTTCCCGATCCGAGGAAACATTCCATCTGTATTTTCGTTCCCAAATTCCTTACGAGGGAAACATTCCCAGGGAATTTTGTACTCACGATAACCCCCATAGACACCCACTGCATTGAGTGGTTTCTATGTCTGACTCTTTACTCTTTTTTCTTACAGGCGTCTTTGGATGTGGGAGGCTCTTTGTTTCCTTCCTATACGGAACAAATTTGTGGGGTGTGTTCATAAATATTTGCGTTAATTGCCGAGCTAATTTCATGCAAATGAGAAGGAAATTATCTCTTTTGGAAGCTCTTTTTGTAAATTTGATCGAAATCATCTCATTTGTTTTAGTCGAAACAAATCTACGTTACGAATGGAATTCATAATTAGGCAAAATTATGCTGTCTAAACATGATTCTGGAAAGGTTCTCTTGGGCAATTAATAAAATAAAGTTGGAAAACACTGATATAAAGGAATGCACTACAGTGAATAAATAAAATTATGGTAAAACCTCATATTTATGCGGTTTTGGTGCCCAACCAGTTGCATATAAATGAAGCGGCAGTTGTTCCAGCAAAGTAGTTAGTTTTGGTTTAAAAAGTTCAAATGACCTTAACTCCAAAATGCGTTTCACAGAAACGACTTGTCGTCATAATAAGGCCATGTGGGCCTTATTATGTAAAACGGTATCTATCGAAAGGATCGTTTTGACGATTGCTGTTCTATTTTTCTCTTTACATAATGATAGAGATAGCTATTGCCAAAACGATCGCTTTCGTTTTCGTTTTACATAATAAGGCCCCAGGAGTCGAAAACATGCACAAGGTTTTTGCGCCTTAGAAGGGCGCCGTGTCCTACTGCTACTAAACCACTGACGCGGTGCGTGTGTTGTTATTGTTCGTTGAATGTTTGCGTTGTCGTGCGGGAAACCAACAACCGAGATAGTTCTTTTTCGTAAGTGCAAGTTCGACCTGCTTTTTGAAGAAAAAAAAAACGTTGAAAACTGTCGTAACAGAATGTCGTGAGAACAATGCATCAACAGATATGGTTGGGCGAGCCATGTAATGAGTGTTGATTTTCAGCCAACATGATGCTATTTTACCGTTTATATGGGCGAGCATTGTATGTTGTCAAACTATGCTCGCCTCTGTAAAATGGCAAAATTATCTCCTTACCTAAGTAGAGCATGAATTCACTATTGTATCTGTGCTGAACTCTTTTATTCGAAACCCCTATTTCACAATAGTATTATGAAAACTAACATTAACCGGGCAATTATGCCACGTGTTTTGCGGGGATACAATGCCAACGCATATCCAATCAGTGCCAAGGCCATGCAAAATTATTCTGCAAATCCTTGACCTTCTTAACAATCTGCACAAAACCACTACGTTTTTTCGTCAACATTTTATTAATTGTAAAAAATAATTATTTTATACATTAATTTTATAAATAAACTTTAGTTATTTGTTCGATTAGTTTACATTAGAGCTTCTTTCAGCAACTAGAGGCACGTTAACATTTTTTACTGAGACAACTATTTTTTTCTAATATTAACGCTTGAAAGTGTACAGAAATTATTATTAATTTATATTTATAGAAGTTTAACACTAAAGATATGGAAAAGTAAAGAACATTACTAATTATTCACAAGAACTCCTCACACCAGTCGTTGAGGCAGTGATAGCAGTCTGACGCTTGCTTCGAACTCGCATTACAGACATCCTTCATCCATTCCTTGAAGAGTTCTTCGTCTTTTTTGAGAATCAAATATTGCCCCAGAACAGTGTACGCCTGAAATAAAATAAAATAAAATGTAAAAAATTCATTTCGATTGGCAACGCGTAAAAGCATTTCGTGCTCCGAGACTCCTCCAAAACGATTTGTTACTCTTTTGTTCTGGAATTTCAATTGGAATTTTGGTCACGGTTTGCATCACAATTCATGATGGCTTTAAATAGAATTTCATGTACCTTATCAAATCCAGCCTCAGTGAGTCGTCCACCTAATGTTTCTCCGACGCCGGCCAATTCCATCACAGATTTGTCACCCATTGGTTCAGCAACAAAATTTCTATATTTTTGAGATGTTCGTGACATTTTGTTGAATGTTTTATTTCAATTGGAATGTTAATTATTTAGAAAATAGGTGCACGATACAGAGCAAACAATAAATTAACTTTTTTTTTTAGAAACAAAAATGAACGATGACGCACTCGTACGGAACAACATGGACGTTTTATTTGAAATGTTTTATTTTAGTGGAGAGTTTCGTTAAGCAAAAAAAACTTGTTTTGGAGAAAAACAATGTGCTGTGTTTTCATGTGTCCACTGCAAGGTGGCGCACAGAAAGGTGTGACCATATTTCTATATCTTGTTAATCGAGATTTAGGCCGATATTCATCAAGCGCTCATAAGTTATAAGCGCTAATAATCCTATTCACAAATGGGGGGGGGGGGGGGGGGGGGTTCACATGGGCGAGCATGCTCGACAGAAATCAATCAAAAAGTTTTGATTTCCAGCCAACATGATGTTGTCTTTCCGTTCATATGGACGAGCATAGCATGTTGTCGAGCCATGCTCGTCCATGTGAACCTAACTAATGAATATTAGTTACCCCGTCTCATGCAAAATCGGGTAGTCGAGTTGGAATTTGAAGACAGAGATAGCAAGATTTGGACTCGACTCCACAGAGCGAGTGGGATCAAACCCATTTGACCTGGATCCAGCAGGTTTACAAAGGGGTTGAAGCATAGTTCAAGCTCGCTTTAGACCTGCATGTAAACGGGGTAAGTGACTTATGAGTGGTCTCGACCATTCATAAAGTTGAGAGAACTGACTCCGAGTACTCCTATAATATAAGCGCTCATAACTTATGAGCGCTTGATGAATACAAATCTAAGAGTGGTCAAACCCCTCATAAGTCACTTATATTCCTATTTTATCGATATTATACAACATCCGGTTGATTTACTAATTTTAATTCGAAGAAATGAACTTATCGCGTCGTAAAATAATTTCAGCGCATAAAATAATTTTAATCAGTCATAGACCGGAACTTACTCGGTTTGAGAAAAAATGTTGTTCCTAAATCGGCTTGATGCACAAATTTGGTTAATCACTAAGACCAACCATATACTACAAACCACTAACTTTTCATCGACTTCCAACCAACCCGCATAGTAACAAACGTCATCATTGGTCACTGGTCAGGTTCAGGAAACGTTAGGGACTATGATATTTAGACCGGTATTTATCGAGCACTGATAAGTTATGAGCGCTCATAAACCTGTTTACTAAGAGGAATATTGGTGACTTACGAGTGGACTCAACCAAAATTTAACTCTAAAAAACATAACTTATCCATGCAACACATAATCCAATCATCTTTAACTCCTTAAAAACAACTAAGAAAAAATCTTATGAACTAAAACTTGTTTTTTTTAAATATTGCTCTTAAATTTTCTATATTCTATGTAATTTTTCACTAAAAATAAAATTTGTCTAAATATCCCAAATATCACCTATTGCAAAGTCTCGCATCGCATTAGTTTTAAGATAGTACACTCCACGGGCTTCAAGAGGCACCCTATCTCCCATAAGTATGCTATCTCCAGTACAGTTTTTATTTTTAATAGCATCTATTGTTGAGCAGGGTTTGGCGAAAAACCCTTTTTCGGTGTTAATAGATTCAGCAAAGTATTCATATGAGCGACCATGACTACATCCAGCTGTTCAATATGTATTTTGTTTTTTTTTTTTTAATTAAAAGATCTAAAGCTGAACTGAAGTATATACTAACTTATAACTTGAAATAGTTGACCACACCCTGGTTGAGGAGGATCACCGCCATTGGGATAGAAATCAACAAAACCAATGGGTTCCTTATAACCAAGCACGCCAGCACAACTATGGATGACATCAACGAATTCTGCATCGGTACGGTCCAAATGATGTTCCGGACCAATGCAACCCTCAAATGCAGGACGTGCAGGATCAAGTCCTTAAAATGGTTTGAAAGAAAATATATTATATTTGAAAACTAAATTGACAAACCTGTGATTCTGCCAACCCTATGTCGGGAATATGATCCAGCATAACCCATTATATGAGCACCAAGACTGTGACCCAGTAAATGAATCCGACTTGGATCAGCATCTTTCTCTTCAACTAATAAGTTTATTAACTTTGCTATAGCTCTTCCAACTTGTACTGTGTATCTAGCTGGTTCCAAATAATAAATACTGTCCGCTTGATCCCTCCAATTAATAGCTATGATAATGGTTGAGAAACTATTTACTATAAAAATGTTTTGAATTGTAGGTAAAATTATATCTTTACCAAAGATATTGTACATTCCTTTCCTCCTGTATCCATTCTTAATCGATTGAATTGAATTACTCTGTGAGCTTGATTTCCATCCATGTACCAGGATCTTAGTATCTAACTCAGGATTGAATTTTTTTGACATTTCCGTCCAACTATCTCGTTTGCGTCGAATAAGAGTCTCGGTGGCTACCCAAAATTGTGCAATTATTGGATTTTCTTCCTCACTTTACGCAGAAATTAAAAAAATCTTACAAGTTATGAAATACATTTTCTGTGTAAAAGATTTATCTACCTTGGATACAGTTCAAAGGTAACCGTTTTACTTGCATCAACTTCCCGGCTTGGCATTGGAGGCTCCACTAAGTATGCTATTTCTGGTACACCATCACCATTTGGCATATAAATCCAATCCGTGCCATAATTTTCTTCTGTAAGTTCGATGTCTTGAGAAAATACCGATCCTACAAAAAAATCAATTCACGAACCTCTTAAGAAAAAATCTCTTAGTTGAAACTAAAGACTTTTAACATACCACCGATCAGAAACAATAACCAATAAAAATCAATACAGAACACCATTTTTTTAAACGACACCTGTGAGCTGTGTCTTTTCTAAACTGAGTCTAAGAAAGAAATAAAAACTTCAAACCAATTTATATTGATACTCTTTCTATTGGTTTAGAGAACTTTTCTTTATCCAATTCAATAACTACCCCAAAAGCTTTTGAGCTACTTTTTTAACTAAACTTATTTTCTCTATGCTGAGACCACTTTTAATACTGGAAAGACCTTGTACGTTTTCGACATGTCAACCTCATTTCGATTGCCCTTAACTTAAGTTGCGATTTTGTCAAACCTTATCGTGTTGTTTCCTTCCAAGCAGACAGATAAATCGGGTTGTATAGTAGTAGGTAACTATGGATTGATACAATTAGAATTCTTAATTTATGTTTGCCCATGCACGACTTATCAGAGCTAAGCAATTAATTAAGGAGGGTTGTGAAAACGGTTGTAGATATAAGTTTGAATTAGTTAAGCTTGGGGTAAAACAAATCGTTTTATTAATGCACCATTGAATGCTTTTTCTTAATGCGTGTGGAAGTTTATAAATAAAATATTTAACTTTTGAATATAACATTAGAAACTTTTACGTACCCATAACTTTTTTCCTCACGTGAAGATCGTCAGTAATTAGTAGGAGATATGCATATAATGTAACTTACTTACTCTTTACTTAAGATGAATTTTGAGCTTTTTGTTCCATCTTGAAAATTGTACAAAAATCATAAAATTAAAAAAAAAACATTTGGCTACCATTAGCATAGTGTCAGGGAGATAGGGAGGTAGTGGCTAATACAAATTTTTAATTTACTATTTTAATAGCGACTTTAAATTTAATGGAGAATTAATAAATTGGGGCTTAGACAAAAACTCATATTTTTTTTTAAATTTTATCAAGCTAGTATCACACGATTTGTTTAAACACCACAATATGTGTACTCGTTCATCTACATCTGAACGTCAAATTGGATGATAGCAAATGGTATTGTGTATTTTTGTAACAAAAATACACATGTGAACCACATTTCTGAAGTCACCAAATGATATACAAATCGTGTTTGTATGGAAATTTGCTTTAAGAACTTAATTTCATTTAAAATATCACGAGAGCAAAAAAAAAGTAGGTATGTGAAGATCTTCCATTAATATTTTTTTTTCAGCAAAATCATATCCGGAATCATTTTTCTAAAGAGACTAAAATCTAGTCACTAATTATGAAACAACGTTTCAGGCAGTTAAAAATTTTCATAACATTTCTAGAAGAAAAAAAATACCGAGTACTAAAAAATGTTTTCTATTGAAAAGTAATATAAAATATAGCAGATTATAATAAAGAATAGATGGTCACCGTAAATGCATAAGCATCTAAATCTAAACTAAACTAATCTGTCTATGCAAAGATGTTCTTTAAAATTTTTTAATTAAAATATTTTCTTTTACGAGTGCACTTTTTAATGGCATGCCCATGGCGTTTAATTAAGATTATATAATTAGTTTTTATTAAAAAAAAAAATACTCCTTCAAGAATATTTTTTTATAGTGTTATATTGTTTTATTATTTTTGTAAGGCATTCGAACCACAAGCAAGGGACAATTTCGTTCCCAGAATCTTTGCAAATTCTCGTTCGTTGATGAATATCTTATACTGAGTAATTCCACGAAAAAACTTAAACGAAGACTTCGCATATCGTTCGGATTGAACTTTTTATGACTTTTGAGTTTGTCGCTAGAACATTTCTATTAAGATATAAATGTAGGACTGAAAGCCAAAGTGAATTAAAATAACCTTACATCCTTAATGTTTGAAATAAAAAATCACAATTAAAAGTAAAAATGCTTCAGCCAAATATTTTGTTTCATTTTATTAGGCAACATGATCCAACTATAAATCTACGTACACTAAATCTATGTAAAATCTATGTACATGACCACTTTAATGTATATAATTAAAAAGGACGGTGTATGGTTAACAAGTCTTTTTATTTCTGATTTTTAAATTATTAAATGAAAGCCATTACAACTAACACCATTTATACAACTCAAAACTTTTTTATAAGTTGGTCACTGTGGCGTATGAGCAACATTTTTTTTTATATTCTTTAATATACATATGTATATTAAAGAATATAAAAAAAAATGTGTTATGTACGTATGTATATATAACATTGGTATGTCCATATATGTATGTGTCTGCTATTTTGATCAATGCAAGTACCGCCGAGCGGTACGAGTAAGGTAAGTTAGTTAAAAAGGGCGAAATAGAAATCGTGTTAACGTATTAATGTATCAATATAAAAATGGAAGTCGACTCAAAAAACTGTGCCTGAGAAATTTAAAATTAATTTGAGTATAGATGTAAGCCAAGGCCTGGAAATGGAAATCGGGAATGGAATAAATCTATATAATACAATTTCTAAAAGAAAAATATTTTATTTTAATTTTAAATTTCCGAGGAACTAAATTAAGAATTAAATTCTATCAATAAAAAAAATAAAAGAACACTGTTTTTCTCTCATAATTGGAACGGTTCCCTTTATTAAAAAAGTTCAAGCATATATAGATTTTGGTTTCAGTGTACAACTGAGACTTTTAAAAAGTCTCTTAAGCACACCGGAACACATCACTCAGCTAAATCCCTTGTTTCTTGAAATAATACATTTACTTCAAGAAACTAACCTGTGCGTTATTATTAGTGTGAACACAAAAAATCTCTGTTGTCCTCAGCTGTTTTGTATTAATTAGCGACTACAAACTGATGAAATTTTAAAAGCAATTACCTACTGCTAAATCAGCGGATGTCACAAACGAAATGTGATCCGTACCTTAACCGAAATATTCCTGTTTATTTTATTTATTTTCTTCAGCCGCACTTCATGGATGTGCACTGTGCACATTTGGAACCCAGTATCCATACCCAGCGTAGTTTTCCCCTATTACTGTAGTATTCGAAAACTCAAAACAATTATTAATCGGTAATTTGCAAAACAGCGAATTAAATTTTTATTTTTGTATTTCTAAAAAAAATCAATAATCTCTTGTTAATCTTATAAAATTTGGCAAGGATTTAAGTAACAAACTCTTTCGCTTACTTTGATAACAGATACTTAAAACTAGTTTCTCCTTCTATCATCAGAGATAATAACCATATTACAATATTAACAGTAAAAAATAAGTTAAAAAAAAGCACTTAATAAGTTAATATTAATTCATTTTAAATTTTAATTTCTTCATGGAATCACATCTGTTCTTCGAACGATTTCTTCCGTCGCTCTCGTTCCATTGCCATTCATTAAGATATCTTCTGGTCTAGGTTCAATTTCAAAATGCAAATAACCATCAACATCGTCCAATTCTTTTGAATTAAATTTGGCTATGAGGGTTCCCCTTCCAGAATATGGTGGAATAAATTTGAAAGTTGACGCGGCTGTTCCTCCAACTGGTATTTCAGCAATCTTAAATAAATTCAAATGCATTAATAAAACTTTCTAATAACAAGCAGTTTTTGTTTTTCTAAATTTACCTTGAATCTTAAAGATTTATCAATTCCTGGTCCTTCTATATAGAACATTCCCTTTTTCAATGGAATAGGCAGGGGATTTGTCAATCGGACAATAACATCCACCGCTTCTTTGGCTATAACTTTACCCTGGAATGTGAACTTTATATCCGGTTTACGTACACGAAAATCATCTTGTGCATAGTATTCCCATTCTGTTCCCTTAACTAGACCCGAGCAGGAAATATTAAAAGCAGCCTACAAAGAAGAAAATTAAAATGTCTTAAGATGCAAATTAAAGAGCTTGGAAATCTAAAAAACTTACTTCTGGAAGAAGTTTCCCATAGTATTCTTCAAAGTTAACCTCCATTCTGACAAATTCAGAAGTATCGGGTTTGAGTTCCACTTCGAAACCAATTGATTTTACTTCGGCGTTATTAATGCCAGTGTAAAGTACTGTGTCAGCATTAAGGTGTCCCGCTGCTATGTGTTCCTTTGCCTTTGATTTGTTTGTGATCTTAACAATAACAGTAAAGTTTTCTCCTATTTTTATGTCATCCTTAAGCTGCATGTCAAATTCAACATCATTGAAACTGTCATTCAGATAGTAACGACTAAATGCATGGCGAGACTGTTTCAAGGCCTTCACCATAGTATTGCGTTCCTCTTCAGTTTTTTCTGCAAACTTGTACGTATGGGTGATATCTTCCCGAGTCCATTTCCCCACAGCCTTCGTACTAATCAGCTGCCCAATCGCAAGGGCATCTTTTCGAAGCAACTTGATTGGTTGAAAAGGTCCATTATAACGCCAATAAACTTTGTCAGCATTAACCTCTGAATACAAAAATCCACAATCATAGGGTCGCAGAATTTCTCCTTGTTTGACAGCTGCTACCGAAGCTGGTCCACATCTATACATGTCATCTGAAGATTCCTGAGGAGTAGCATCAACAGCTTGCCAGCCTCCGTAGGAACCGTTTGGACCTACGCCTAAATCAGGACGATCCATCCAAACCTCGTTCCACACGTGATAATTCCAAATAGAGTCCGATGTTTCTTCTTCCATTTTCCTATTATTTTGATCGATGAAAATATCTACCGTCAACGAGCCTTGAGTATCATGAGCAGATGAGTAGTTTGTGACAATTCGTGATGGAATACCCAACGAACGGGCAATTGTTGTAAGAACTCCTGAGAAATTCCAACATTGTGCAAATTTAACTGGTTTTTCAGTTTTATAAAATTGTTGAAGTATTTCCACTGATCCAATCCATTTTGTTGGAGCAATGCCACCTGAAAAATCTTCCGTCCAATTTCCCAACATCACTCCATCATCATCGACCGAATTTACGGCGGCAGATAGAGCTCTAGCTACCCGGACGGGATCTCCTCGATGTGAGGCTGGAACTTTTCCAACCTTCGCGATCAGTTTTATCGAGCACTCCAGAATATACCGTTCGAATTGTCCAATCTTCCAGACTGACGGTCGCATTCGATTGTACGATCCTCTCCAAATGAGGGTTGTATCATTCAAAAGGTACTCCTTCCGTTCATCTTTATTATCCAAGAAGACTTGGTCATCTCGACAATACGGATTGAACAGAATATAAATTGGAGTTTGTATAGAATGGGATCGTGATGATCCTCCAAGGAGTTTCGTATCGATGTCTAATTTCCATTGGGTTACTGGGCAGGTAACAGCGGGCTTAATGAGCAGTGACATGGTATTTCCATTTACATAATCAATTATGACACCCCAGTCGAAAATATCTCCAAGATCCTTGCTAGCATTTGAAGGTGCTATGCCAATAAGAGTTCCATGTCCAGGACTTGGTTTTTTGTCATCGAAAACGGTAAACATAAAACTGATGGCATCTTTATTTGCATCATAAGGACGGTTAAGTGATACATTCAATCGAAATGGTTCTCCACGACGAACGATCAAGTATTCATGGGATGAAACATAGCGATTGGTATGATGGTCATTTGAGTTTTGATCGAAGCACATGTCGACGTTAAGCACACCCAATACATCCTCACCGGGCGTATCTGTAAATAGATTTCGATAACCGATTAATTTTACATTATTATTGTTATAAATGAGTCAATATCAATCAGAAAAGATGTAATTTATATCAATCAACAGCCTGCATTTGCATAAACAGAAATTGTAACAAACGAATTGTTTGAATATGCAAATTAAAATAGAACAAAAAAAATGATCTATTAATGCATCATCGAGGGCATTTTAAAGTAGGCAGGTACTTGTGTGGTTGTGGTACACTATTGTAAATGATTGGTTGTGGTGATCTCATGGTGTTATAATTGAAATTGATTGTTAATTTCGAACAAAAAATATTTCAAGAATTTTTCTCAATTTTAAAAATAAAGAAGCCTGTGGCAGTGGTTGTATTTGCCACTTTCGATAAATATACACAAGATGAATGCATGTTTTTGGTTTTAATGTAAACATTTAATTTAAAAAAAAAAAAATTGAGTTGCGGAATCTACAATTTTAAAATATTTGTTTACTTAAATTTTGAAATTTTGTATAGCTTTTAAAAAGAATTATTATTCTCATACTTATTATGAAATTCGCAATGTGCTTTTCCCGAGGAGTCAGCTTGATCCGCAGTACTCCCATTCGCATTTAAAGCAATTGTGTAACTTTAAAGGAGAGGAAAAGTGAAAGCAGTTCTTCGTAGGGACAAAACAGTTCGCTGGCATGTTCCATTATTGCTTTAAATGCGAATGCGAGTACTGCAAATCGAGCTGACTCCCCGGGAGTAGAATATTGTGAATTCCATAAAAGGCATGTACATATATTTGTCATCGGGTATGAATTGCAACACAATCTTATCTACTTTTAGTTCAAATAATTCATTCATTATCGTACTTTAAAGTTTTATCGAAATTGGCGCCATCACTATGATGTTAAAAAATGTCTTTGATTCTTAGAACTTTATTTGCAGCGAATGACCGAATTACTTTAAAGGAAAATTGAGTTTTCTAACTAGGTAAACAATAATGAGGGGAACAGCATTATTAATAATTAGAAAGAGGCATATATTTTTTCTCTAGAACTTAATATAAAATTTTATTTATAATCACCCCTATCGCCCTCGTAGCAAAGTTCCGAACGTAGAGTTCCGCTAGGAACCACAAAAAAGTTATAATTTTGTTATGGAATGTTTTTCATTGTTACGTTTTTTGTTAAGTTGACAGGCAAATCTATACAAAATCGTGCTACTTGCTCATAGTTGGGCATGTCATTAAAAAAAAATATATATGAAAAATTGTTAATGAATATTCTTTCCTATAGAACAAAATATATACAAAAATGATTTCATCCAGAACAGAACAAACATTTATCATCAAAAAAAGAAAATATCGAATACCAAATAAAATTAATTGCACATTTCCTTTACTACTCTTCGTTTTGTTTTTTGGCATTTATCCCATTTGAATATTTAAGTTTTTTCTTGACACTAAGGTCTTCAATTGGAATATAATCATCAAAAGAATGATAGCATAATTTTGAAGTACTCCCACAATGAAATTTCAAATGTCGTTTTCTTATGTTAGAAACGTGCAGCTTTGTTGTGGAAGATCAAATTTAGGAATTAGAAAAGAAAAACAATGAGGAAAAAGAAAAACAAAAGGTCTATCAAAGAGATATTTATTTCGCTTGAGAAAAATACGACTACATGGTGTACAAGTTTGACCAGAAATGATGTTTTGAGTGTGGATTTTTTTTTTTTTTTTGAAAAATCATTTTAGAATGGTGAGTAATAATTATTGTTGATGTAGCTATAGTGTTGTTATTTTAAGGATTAGTGAAAATTTATTGTTTTCCTCATATACGCTTAGCGAAAAACAAACTGTAAGAAATGAACTCTTGCACCTGTTGATCTAATACTGAAAAGCTCTTCATAAACAGGGTGTCCCAAAAATAAGGGTAAAAACTAAAAATGGCCTTGGTAATATACTTTTCGGTTTTACACAATTTTTCCACGTTTACATTGGTTAAAAGTTTATTATATTTTATGTGTATTCAAATACTTTTGAGAGCTTTTACGGTATATCACTTCAAATGAATGTGAGGTTTAAAGTTTTCGTAAATTGGTAGGTATTTTTAACTTCTGTTTTGTTTATAAATTTTTATGAGCTTATATTAGATGTAAAATAATAGAAGCCCAGAGTCTATAATACACGTCAACATTTTTAGTTCTATAAATGGCACCAATTACAATCAGACTTATTTTAAACAAAATCCCCGTGGAAATGTTTTCGGGAGAAGGGCTACAAATCGAAATATTCCTGGCATTTCATTCCGTTTTCACTTGTAATTAGTTCCTCTTGTGTTCAGAACAACGTAAAAGCGAAAAGGGAGCGAAATTGCTAGCAACTTTTTGATTGAGAGCCTTTTTCCCAAAAACATTTCCCCGGGAGTTTTCATTCAGAATAAGGCTGAATAACTTTCAATGGAAAGTTAAACATATTAACCAGGAAAGAAAAAGATTTTAAAAACCCCGTAAGTCCAATAACGCAAATTTGCATCATCGTGACAGAATGTATAACTGTAAAAAAGAAATTATTTATCTATAGACAGGGGTTTTAACGTAAACGAAAATTTACAAAACAAATTTTTTTAATATTCTTCTAATATTGTCCACATTCATTAAAACAAAAATAGTTTTTAGCCCCACGTAAAGGTACCCGGTGCTATGACAAATCTGGCAGACTTTTGAATTAGCTTCCGGGATGCATGAACGTATAAACATGCATACTCACATTTTGGTTATAGTATCTCCGAACCCAAATTTTTTATGCTTTTATTAAATTTTAAATTAATCTTAAGTTAGTAGCACACGATCTGTGTAAACACCAAAATTTGTGCAAACATTTGTGTATTTTGGTCATAAAAATGAACAAAACCATCTAAATGACAAATTGGATGACAGCAAATGACATACAAGCATAATTTCTGTATGATTTTGTGGTTCAGATGGTATTGTGTATTTTTATAACGAAAATACACAAATTTTTGTATATACACAAGTCGTGTGATCTAATCTTTCTAAGAAGCTGTTTACAAAAAGATAACTTCGAAAACTTGCCCTCTGCAAGATACCTAGAACAATTCACAAATTATGAAGATTTTTTTTTCATAAAAATATAATCGAACAAATGATATCGAACTTCAAAATAATAATAATTTATTCTACTGCGAATATTTTTTTAATTATTCCCAAAATCAGGTATCAAATCATTCATAAAGAAACAATAGGCAATAGAAAAAAGTGAATATCACAAACTTGCTCACCAAGTCAGTATATTCCTACCTGCTCTAAAGTAGGTATTGGAATTGTGACAATCCTTTTTGAAACCCAACCCCTAACCCAAAAATTTAATAATACAATATCTATATAAATGTACTCTCCAACATAACAATACAAATAGAATCAACGCCATAAAAATCATTAAAACGTGAGTAAGAATCACTTTCAATCTGAAGGTAAAATTATGTTGCGCATACGCCCTACGTCACATCTAAACAAAATTCAATTCGACGACCGAAAAAGAATTTAAAAATATAAACAATAATAACAACAAAAAACTGGTTTATTATAGTGAATATAAGCTGTATCTTTCGCCAAAAATGTGACAAGCACCTTGATAAAGAAGATAAATTTATTGTTAAAACTTGTAGTTTCCTCAATTGAATTATGTCATTTACGGAAATATCGCCCACTTGCCGGCCGCTCAGTAGACCATGTTAATAGTGGTTATTAAAATGTTATTCAGGCAGTTAATCAATCTAATATACGAAATCACAAGTTTATAATAAATTGATAATTACAATTAGGAGTTGGCCATCGGTGTATGAAAGGTCTCGGAGCTGGGCGCCATCTATTTGCCCATGCGGGTATATAATCGGCAAACCAGTAAGATCCCATTTGATAAGTTCTTCAATCTAATTCCCAAAGATGATATCACAAATTTAAAATAAAAAAAAAAAAACACTATTTAACACAAAATAAATCAAAATTATTTGATTTGTTCTTTTAAAAGTATCGCGAATCCAATACAAAAATTGTACAAAAAATAAAATTCAAACTCGAAGAGCACTGCTGGCTCTTTAACGGCGCACTACACTGCGGACAAACAAAGACTGACTAAAATATTATATATTTGATCGAACTGACTTGAAATTATATTCAGTAAATTATTCTTCTCCAGTTGAGGAACGCGTAGATACTTAAGTTGTAATATTTAAAACATCATCGCTCAAATGTTTCTACTCGTATGCACTGCACAAATCAACGAAATCAGTGGAAATAGTAATAAATAAAATTAAAATGATCTTCCCGTACTATTAGATGCTCACTAATCGTCAACAACGAAGACGGCAACAACCCTTTTGAATAGTTTAAACGTGCACTCGAGAAAGTGTCATTGCCGATTTCAAGGGTAACCCATGATTGCATTCTCAAGTAGTGGGTACACAACACATACACGGATTTGATTCATTGATTGGCGCGTGGTTGTTGGCAAAGTATGAGATCATTACTGATTGGGTCTGCAGAGCATGCAGGCGTCAAATTATTTCCGTATTAGAACGCCAGGCAGTGCCGAATTTATTGATACAAATATGCCTGGATTTTCTGGTAAGGAATCTGCAACACATATAACTCGGTTTTTACTACTTATTTCCATTTATTTCCAATAAAAAGAATTTTACAAAAACTCTTCTAAACATTCTCCAAAAATCTCAGATACCAAGTTTGAAGTATGTAAATGGAGATATTTTAATTAATGAAGTACTTCTAAAAAAATGAATTTGAAAAAAATTGATATTGATTTTTTTTAACTAAAAAAATATTGATTTTTTTGTATAAAATGGTGTACCAAATCTTATCTAGATCACTTAAGCGAGTTAAAAAAAAATCTGTATATGACAGATACCTACTATTAATTTTGGGTCTATGTATATCTTCGCACAAAAACAAAATAATTGCGGAGACAACTTTTCTTACATTTTCAGTAACAGCAAATAGTACAACAAACAAGCAGCTAAGTGGGTCACTGTGGCGTATGTGGAACATTTTTTTCTAATGAAGGTTTGTAAAAAAAAATGTCTGCTTCTAACAAAAATATCGGTTAAGAAAAATCATTTGCCAATCAAGTCATTTACCATTTGATTTCATTTAAAAAAGAAAAATGTTTAGAGCCGTTTTAAAAAAAAAATATTTTTTTATGTATAGAAATGCTCAAAGCTTGTTTAAAAATAAAGTTGGTATGCCATTTTTTAGATAATATTATTGCACATTTAAAATCAAAATTTCAAAAAAATACGTAATCCCCGCCTAGTCCCAGTCGTGGTATAAAGAAGACTATATATTCAGTTTTTCAAAAACTCAAAAAAATTGAAGGCTCCAGAGGAAAATGGCTTTATGTCCGCTTTTTGTCAAAATTAAATAAATGATGAATAAATTCAGTCGTATTTACTGAGATTATCCTAACTTTTAGAAAAACAACACAAAGAAAACATAGAATCATATTGTGAAGTAATATTATCTTTAACTCCTAAGGGCACAATATTATCCTTAATCCGGCACCGGAAAAGAAATTTATTTGTGCACTTCAATCGATCCGGCTGCTGGCTGTCGGTCAATCAGTTAACCTAACCAGTGATAAGTGATGTGCTGTAACATTTCAATTGACATCCCAGAATGATTCATTAGTAATGAATGTAAAAAGAAACGGAAGAAGATGAGACCTCCGTTTATGATTCAAACCTATTTCGGAAAATACACATTTGTTTTAAACTGAAGAAGATAATTCATCAATTTATGATGTCATAACTCATAAGTAAACCACTGGCGCTAAGTAGGTTGTTGTAACTTTTTTTTTAAATTTATTTTTTATAGAAAAATGTGTACAAGGAGAAAAGAGTGATTTGATGTGAATGAATAATAAAAAGTGAACCTAAAATAGAAAATATGCTCAAGAAGTATTACTTATTGACTTAATTTTTCTACAGCATAGAAGAGATGCTGTGATGTTTATGATTCATTGATTTGAAATATTTTATGACTGAATTTGAGATAAATTCAAGTGGTTTTCTGAAAACAGAAACCAAAAATATAACAAAATAAGCAAATTTTTCGTGTAAAAAGTGAGGGTTACATGTTCAATGTTTAAATTTAGAACTTTACTTATAGCATGTTACTTTTTGTTTACATTCTTGTTGATTTTTAACTTTTGCACTAATGATTAATAATATAATTATTGTATTATGAAATAAACAAGTGTATGTCAGTCAATCGCATCTAATCTCTTCCCACAATAAGACAATTCCAATAATGGAACCAAAATTATTTTCAAAATAGCAAAATATAATAATCAACTCATTGATGTAGGTGTTTCAGTGGGAAGACTGCATTTATTTGAATTAATTTTAAAACTGTCTTGTGTCTTAATTTTCTATGAAACATGAATGAAACTTCTGTTTATCTGTATTATCTATTAAGATTATATCTTTTTCTGTAATAATATATATTTTTTTTGTATTTAAGTTATATTTTAGTATTTATTATTGCAATGCATGTCAATAAAAATAAGATAATTGTTCAATAATTTGATGTTTAAACATTTGCTTTATGTCAAAACTCTTCCGGCTATTACGACGAACATAACTAGGATGGGCTGTCTATCAGATTCATACAAATGTGTAATCCATTTGTCTTTACTCATTACAACATAATTTGTGACAAATCTGAATTACATTTAAACGCATTCCAGAAAATTTGTATTTCTTATTACTCAAATCGTACATTGTACATTAATGTACATACATAATATGTACCTACGATGTACCTACAAAAATGTACATGCATGATGCATATTCATATTGACATTGAAGTTTAAACTCAGAATTCATGAGATTGCAACTCTCAACAATCATTGTGCCAATAGCTGCGTTATTAATAAAACGATCATAATGCAATTTATTAAGTCATTAAGAGGTGTGTTTTGTTGGAAGTTGTAACGAGCTTGTCAATATAAGATAATATGATGTCTGGAGAATTTTTAATTTTTTGATGAATTATATTTGTTTATATAGAACACACATTACACTGATCGTGATCACAAATGCTTTTTGTTATAGAAACCAAGGTACATTTTTTCCATAGTTTTTGGTTCTATCCATCATATTTTTAAGATATCTCCGTTTGAAAAAACAAAGATACTGTTCGATGTTTCCTAGGTAATGCTATGATGTGATGTAATTTGTTTTAACATTATGTTACGATTTCTAAATTTTCTTCCTTAAACTTCATATTAAATTTTGCAATATCTCATTTCATTTCATTGTATTTCATTTATTTATTGTATAGTTATACTCTGTAAGATACAATACCTTATAAGCTAGAGCAAATTTCTTTTCCGAGAAATCTTGATTTGAAGTTAATAAACTTTTATAGCCTTAGTCGCATCTAGACTCTTAGGTGAACTGAGTTCTTTAGCATAAAAATCATATCCTATTTTTCGATTGCTAAAAATGTGTTTTGTGAATGGACGCATTTCTTCTAATAACGGCTAATAACCAAGCCGGCTTGGGACGCTTATTGATTGAAACCGGGATCCATCCTGGATTGTAAAGGCCATCTTAAATAAGTAAGAAAGCAAGTGTGTAGTAGCCACAGTGACTGCTGACTGCTAACTGACGCTAGAATACGCCACATTGACTGCTAAGTGATTGAAAAAAAAAAACAAGTAAAAAAACTACTTAAAGTAGATTAGTTACAATTAATTATAACTTTGTGATAGTTTACACAAAACAGAGTTTGGTTGTTAGCATACGAATTAACGATTTCACTCAAAATCAAAAAAAAAAATAAAATATAGTACCTACCAACATTTTATCTTGAAATTTCCTTAAATTCAAGATTGAAAAGAATTCAACGTAAGGCTAGATATCGAATAAACTTTATTTTGTAGTAAGTTACTCGTTGCACCATCACTTTACTTTAACCTCAAATCTAAATTTAAGATTTAAAATGTGTTCTGCTTAAGTAAATATTTTGCTATCCAAAAGCACGTTCCACAGACATGTGTAATTTTATTTTTATTTTTTTTTTTAAATTTATGTCCTATTCAAACAATGTAGATTATTGAATTTTAAAAAGATAGCTACACCCATCTACTTTGCATATTTTAATTTATTTAAAATTTACGAAAAATTCAAGATGCTCAAAGCATCAAAGCATTATTTTTTTTCTGTTTTTGTAATGTCAACACGATAGTCACGTTTGTAATAAATTAAACCCGGCTAAATAGACAGATGCATCCTGAATGTTTGTTATGCGAATAATAAACGAAAAAAAAATTGTGTGTCAGATTATAGGTCAAACAGCCATGAATAAGTTTATTTTAATAAGAAGGTGTGAATAATCAAAACAAAAGACACGAAATTAGGGGTTTTTTAAGTACATAATGCTTAGATATTAAAGTGAATAGTAATTGGGAATTTCTGATTAAAATGTGAACTTGTTTGGTATTCATAGCGTCACTCACACAATTCACCGAAATAAACTAAATACAATAATATCTACCTTTGAATGGACAAAAGTAGTACATTGTCACGCTAAACATTTGTGCAAACATTGAAAGTGCAATACGTGTTGAATTTTTAATAATTAATTTCACTTGCTTGAAAAACTTAAGACTGAAAGATTCTCAAGCTCACGAGGAACGAAGGCCTTATGACTATGTAACTCTGACACTCATAAGTCTCAACCAGTCATTTGTGCGGGTAGTTCTGCATGAATGGAAGGACCTACAACTTTCTGAAACTTAAGCTGAAGTAGATACACCTTCGATTGAGCTTTCAATCGCTAAAGAATGTGATAATAAACTTAAAAAAATCACATGAATGATGATGAAACAAATTTACAGACCTAAGCCATTCCTTTAAAAAAGCACGACTGGATCGCACATACTCGTACTTGCTTTTTTAGTATAAAAATAATTATATATACTTACATTGCATATATAAATACGTCAAAAAAGTTAAACGATTATCATCTTTAAAACAAATATTTGTCAACTTCCATGCAAAAGATAAAAAAAAATTGCGTCCATTGATTTTCGAAATACACATAGCTTCGATTGAGTTAAACAGTAAGTTGCCTTACCAATTATGCTGCCTTTCTGTTGGAAATCACTGGTAGGTATTGCAACTTAAACCAATTTAAAAATAACATTGTGTATTTAAATCAAATATTTTTTGCAACAATGAGGAAAGTTGTTCACAACTCAAAATTAAATGTTATTGTACTAGATTTTACGAGTACATTGCGTTTTCCCTCCATATATACTTGATGACTGTTTGTGAGAATATGCATTTTTCACCCAGTGTATATTTTTTTGGTTGGCTTTTAATTTTGTTCAATAGAAAAAAATGTTCCACATACGCCACAGTGACCGTCAAAGTTTAACCGCGAAGTTTAAACTTAACAAAGTAAATTTTTGTTTTTGTAACAAAAATCAAATTAAGTTGACCAGTGTTATTAAATCATGACACAAAACATTTTTACTAAATTTCATGAAGTCACAATTTTAATAACTAAGTTTTGTTTGTAATTTCATATTTCCATATCCTTCTTAAGACCTTCCAGACAAGATATTTTGATGGAATCTTTTTGATTCCTCGATCCAACGATGGTAAATTGATAAATGAAACGTTCATCGGCCTAATATTTGCTGTTTATTTAACTTTGTACTTATTAAGTTGAACGTATTTGGTATTTAAAATAATTAAATGATTATCTTGTTAGTGTGTTCAACATTTATTAGAGGTCATCTCTAAGGGTACAATCAAACCTTATCATTGAGCAATAAATAAATAGATTCATTAGGTATTAACTCTGTCTTACCAATAAAACTGCGTTCAAGTTTGTGTGATGCTAAACGATCCAATTTAACTTCGGTTTGTTCTTGCTTCGGCGACCATGAGTTCCTTTGACAGCAAATGGAAAAATGCTTCTCTGGGCCACAAGATAACTTATTTCCCATAATTCTTTTTCGATATTCTTCAAATTTTGTAGATTTTTATTGATTCACAAAATAAATTAAACTAATTAATTAACATTCTTACAACAAACACTTATTTGTATTCACACTTGAAAATCAAAACCCCGCTCAAATATGTATAGTTACTTTGTAGAACTGGTTATTATGGTCAACACTTCTAAGACCAGCTGTTTACCAACACAATATTCAATGAAATGTAAACAACTATTATTTATTTTAAAACATTGCGTCATAATATTAACATGACCGTTGCAAGTTTAAATTATGGACAACTTTTTCTGTGGAATTTAATATTAATAAAAAAAAAATATGACAAGATTGACATTATTTAATTTTAGATCAAATGATTTTCATCATTTATTTTGTATACCATTTATTTTTAAATGAAAAAGACTGATCCCTAAATTTGTGATACGATAAAGATGTGCCGGAAAAAAAGCTTTAAAAATCACCCAACCTTATCAATTTACGGTACGTAACTGACTAAATAATAAAATCGACTGTCAACAACTCTGTGAATGTTAAAAGATAACTAAGTTAAGTAGACAAGCAGCAGCCAATAATGCTGAACGAAGATTACATTAACAATGTGGTTTGTATAATTTGAACAAGTTGATTCTCTGATATGGAGAAGAGGTTTGCTACTTGCCCTTTATAGAACACTTAATTGAAAAAGTATCAAAGATTGTTCAAAGAAGATCAATTAAAAAGGTAGGCAGCCTATGTAGTCTTTATGAGTATTGTATACTTGTATTAAAAAAAATTGAACCAAATACAAAATACGAATAATTTGAATTCTGATATCTGAACTATGTTGGCCTATCATTGAACTTGAAGTTAGTATAAATGGTTATGATCGTTTTTTATTTATTGGTGATACTGGCAATGTATATTATTGATCGAAAGCTTATTCGTGTAAAATTTTATACAATAGAATTTATTAAGTAGAAATTTTGCAAGGATTTACTTCGAATTAATGGTTTTGCGTCAATCAATTAAAAATATTCTTAAAAATGCTTGTACTAATCTTCACAATCTTCAGTTACTGAAAAAACCAAACTTTTAAGTGCACAGATTGCTGTATTTTATCTCTTCGTTTCATTGTTTAATCATCATAAAGATAATCACACATGTGTATGTACATATATTGACAATTTGATGAAAACATCATTAACAAAAACAAAAAACAATTCTTATTTAAAGAATGAGGAAAATTATATTGAGCACTATACTCTGCCCAACAAAAATTGTCAGTATACATCTTATGGGAAAGTTTTTTTCAAGTTTGTTTCAAGTAAATTGACAAATTTCCATTTGTAAGATATGCAATAAAAATTCATACTTTGTGTGCATATTTCGGATAGATAGCAATAAGTCAACTGTCTTGAAACAAACTTTTTGGTACATACAAGAAAGATCTATCTTGGTGGAACCAATTTTTGTTGGTATCAAAATTATTTTATTGTTATTTAGAAAACCGCATTTTTATTGCACTGTTACTTCTAAACGCCCCAGCTACGGACTGCAAGAACTCGACTCTTATACATACAATCAAAAGACCTTTCCGAAAAAACCACTCATTTTATGCTATCAATCACACCCAAAATCTGCTGAGAGCTCTTTGTCTAATATGTGTTATATTCTTTTTTTCAAAAGCTCAAAAATATTAAAATATTTTAGCATTTCGACTAAGAAGCACGTAATATTCAAAACAAAAATAATATTTGAGAATTAGTTTGATTTTTAATAAGTGAATAGAATTGCTCCTCCTGTCTAAGGGGGGGGGGGGGGTTAAGGTAGGGGAGGGATTATCAATTCGACTGTGTTTTTTTTATTGGGTGGATCAAATTTGATGATTCTTTTTGTATTTGAAACGGGGTCCCATTTCAATTTGGCCCAGTTCACACAATGGCATCCATTAGAAAATATCAAAAGTCTTAAACTTGAAGTCGGTTGTTGTAGTTGTTTAGGTATAGCATTTTACATCACTAGGAGTAAGAAAGCGTATTGTACAAAATATAATCGACAACTTTGTTCGAGTATCCACCAAGTTAAAAATTATATAAAAATAAGATTTTACTAGTTTAAAAGCTTACAGCAAATTTGAGGAGTGGAGTATAAACAAACTGTGTGTGTAGTTTTGTAGGTTTAATTATTATTGCCCTGCTTTAAAATTCGTAAGTCTATCTGGGCATTCTTTAGTTTAAAAATTTAGACGAATAAAATCAGTGATTGCAGAAAAAAGAGTTCACTTTTGACCTTACAACAACAATTAGGAATCAAGTTCTTAGAACGATTTTCCAGATGTTCGTAAATATTTTATTTTATTTTACATTTGGCACGGTGCACTATTTTAAAAACAAGACACATCATATCCAATTTACGCATCAAAGAGATAATGGGATAAAAATTGCATTAGTCGGTTCAGTCTACAAAAATATTAAGTAATTTCCTGTTTTTTTTCTGATTCATTTTGGAAATCAATTCAAATTGTTTGTTCCTTGCCAACTAGAACAAAATACTGTTGCAACAAAAAGAAAGACAAAAATGAAAAATTATTCTTTTCAACTATAAATAGTACATGTTCATATTAAGATAATTTATAAGAATTACGAAAAAAAAAAGTTGTAATTATTCAGAATGTTGATGATTCCATGCTGAAAAAGTACCAGCTTAAATGATTAAACCCATTTACTACATGAACAATAGTGTTGACAAATGTCTTTTTTATTAAGAAACTGATTCAGAAACAGTATTTTGACCTACAAAATAAATTAAATACAACGATTTGTGTATGTTACAAGCAACACAATAAAAATTGGTTTTATCTCGAGGTGTTTTCCTTTTCTTATCTTTTCTTTTTAATGCAACAGTAACATATAAATTTTCAGCATATACTCGTATTAACAGCATAATACTCGTACATGCATAGTTTCGCTTGGTTTGTTTTGCCTTTCCAGACGCGAACAGTATCAAGAAATACAAAGGAGGTAGTGCATCAAAAATTTTGGTGAGTGCAGTTTATATTTTCATTCCCTTTAATAGGGAAGAGGAGGCAGCGACCCCTCAATGGGGGGTAGGGGTACAGCTCCCCTCAATGGTGGGCGGTTGGCCGCGTTAACTTAATCATGCTAAAATAACAACGAAGTAGATATAAGTAAAGACTGTGTGTGTTTAGTCAGTTACGTGTTTTATGGACTTTGACTTAACAATTTCTTTCAATTAAGTTCAAACCTTAAAAAGGATTTGTATCACACATTTTTGTTTTATATAAATTTTAACATTTTATTTATGTATATCCTATAAGATATGAGTATATAATGTTTTACACAGTATTTTTAGTTTCTAGTAAAATGTTTATGTTTCAGTTACAAATTGACGGATATTTTCTTAATTACATTTTTTTAAATATTTTTTTTTTTGCGTGCAGTACATAACATAACATTGAAAATACGTTTTATTTAAAGTAAACTAAAAAAATGTTTTTAAACTGGTCCATAGTACATAATTGGTTGCAAAATTGCAATAAATTTGTAACAGAATATATTGAGTATAAGAAAAACGTAGAAATAATATTCGAGTTTTTTTTTTTTTTAATTATTCTCAGTCAAATGCATTTAAAAGCAAACTTAAAGTAAATGAAAATAGATACGCCCAAAAATATATATCCATGGTATATATGTAATAATAACAGTGTTTATGTAAATAATGATAATGATCTACAAAAATGTATAACTACTACCCACCCGTTAGCATTCAATATTCAAAGTGCATACACGTCAAATAGACAAATAAATACATAATATTAAACTAAACACCAAAAAATATAACGTTGACTGCCTTTTTACTTCTAAAAGAGTTTCATATTGTTTCGGTTTGTGGGTCTAGCAAGTGAATGGCTTTCATCAGTGGCGGACTGTTGTTTATATTTATTCCTTTTTTAGACATGTCTGTAAGGCGATCTGTTATTAGTTTTTGATCACGCCCTCGTTGCCACCTAAAAAGAAAATAAAATAAATACAAATTCGTATTAAATTAAAGGATTAAATAAGATTTTTTTTATTTTGGTATCAGGCACATTGAAACTTGATCTTAAATATAGAAAATTATGCTTTGTTGTTATGTCAAAGACATCAAGATCTGGTTACAGGAATTCAAAATTCGAAAGACTTTGAATTTGGATGTCTTGAAAATTCAACATTCTTTTAAAGAATAGAAACTAACACCAAATTTACTTGTTGTATTTTACTGAGCTAATTCAGGTGTCTAAAATGTAAGCCTTTTCAGATTTTGTACGTTAAAGGTATAAACGTGAAGCCGAAAAATTAGTTTACATTACAGCTATCCAGGAAATGCGGTAGGATGCAGAGGGCATACGAAAAATAAAATCATGCGAATTGCTGGAATGGAGACAGCGGTTGCTTGGATATTAATTTATGATAAGAGGTAGAATTCGGCAAAAAGTTATGCATTTAATATTTAAACGAGCGCCTTGTCACAATCCGCATTAAGTCCGGCAGAGGAAATAGATAAACCAAACATATAAGTATCCTAAGAACTGCTCGAAAAGACATTTGAATTTGCAGGTATCAAAACGGTGGTGGAAAAGAAAGTTATGTTGTCATCGAGAAGAGAGGCCAAACACCATCTACTGATCCGAATCGTTACGATGGACGGCCTTAACTTCAAAGTAACCAGTGCAGAGATCAAACAAAGAATCGCACTTTTCAACCGTTGTTTTTTCGGGCTTATAAGGTATTTATAAAGTAAAGCTCTTTTCCGAGAAAACCGAGATACCCTATAAAAGACCTAAATCATCCCAGTCTCACTGTATGGGACAAAGTCATGGACACTGCTCTGAATGGATAAAAATCAGCTTGGGAAAAAGATACGACATCGTCGCATCGGGACTACGATTTTTCTTATCTAAACCCGATGGACAAGCAACGTAATGTATGATGGCTCCATCTAAGGTGGTGCCATCAGGTTATAAAAATTATATGCTTTGTAAATTAAACTTTGGATTTTTTTAAATATTCCAAAAATTATTAAAACTTCACATGAAATAAAAAGAAAAATTCGACACAAACATGTTTACAAAAATAGTGGAAGTTTAGATTAGCATTTGTTGCGTAATACCATGCTTTTCTTATCTTCCAAATTTTAATTTTTCGATTGTTTATAATTGATGAGTCAATTTTTATAATCGCTAAGCAAGTTCATATGCCAAAACACACATGCAGTAATTTAACTTGAACCAAAAGCCCTAGGCCATTAGAGAAGACAAATAAATGATGGAAGATTAATTACGCAAAGGTGCAGCATGCAGGTTTTAATTTATTCCATACCACAGAAAAAAATAAGTACAATTTTTATTCAGATTTGGAAATGACTATTTGAATAAATTTGCATTTTTTTGCTGGTCAATAAAAAATAAAAAAATAAAAAAAAACAAAGAATTACATGCGTCATCGAAATGGTAAATTTAAAAATACCAATCGGCATGAACATGACCTTGTTTTTCGATTGGATTTTTCATCCATATGACTCTAGTTATTATTATTATTATTGAAAAGATGATTTCAATAACTTAATCCTAGGTGCTTTCGATTCTGTTTATCCAAAAACAATTTAAACTTGTGAATTAAATAGAACATGATTCATTCGCAAAAATGCTTGCAATAAAAAATCATAAATGATCGAATTATTATAAAACCAATAAACGTACTCACCATAAATGGGAACAAGTTTGTAAAAGTGGAATATAAAGAGGCAGCAAATCTGTATCACATAGAGTTTCATAGCGTCTCAGAGCTAACTCAGCCCAACGATCAGCCGACGGATGTGGTACAGGCGATGTTGTACAAGCGGCAACTAGTCGGCAAAGTATTAGCAAGACAGGCTTAGAGCGATCCATAAATATCTTGTTCAACAAGCGGAAACAATTCTCCAGCAATGGAATGGCCGATTCATTGCGTCGTTCGTCAAGCAACTGACAAGCTTTTCTCAATTCAATGTCTTGCAGGAAGTGAAGAAAATGTGGAGATTCTCGAAGGACAGCTTTCGATACGACATGATCTAGAAATACTTCAAAGGCGGCACTTCGCTCGGCAATTAAGTCAGGGGAGAAATTTCCCATGAGTACTTTTTTTGGAAAGTACACTGAATTGAAAGCAGTTGGGTGTGATTTTTTTAAGTTGCTGTATAGCTTCAGGAAGTCCGTGTAACGTCTTTCAATGGTAGCTGGATTAGGATCAATGACCGATGAGTCCTGACGCACTGATAAATCATAAACAACAAATCGCTTGATGTTGGGATTTTCAGTTTTCGGTGGCATAATACGAGCATAAGGGATTTCAAAACGAAGAATTGTTGAACCATCATTTGGAAGCATTCGTTGGGTTGTTGGCCTTTGCCATAGTTCTGGAATAATTAACCAAGTTATGTAATTAAAAAAAAAAATAATAAAGAAAACGCTGGATATCTAACCTTTTTCCTTCATACGCTCCGATTCTTTTATGGCCAAAGAACCAGTTTCGATTCCATCTGTGGATGGTGTATCCAAGTCATCTAAATCATCTGTAGTACCAATGATATCCCCACCAGTAGCTGAAGATCTTCTTGCCATTGCAGCACGCACTATTGGAAAAATTTAATACGTTTAAAGAAAAAAAACCTTGAAAACACCTTGTAGTTGTAGCGAGTCAAGATTAAACTAGATTAACAAAGAAAATTATTATTACTTTCAATTTAATTATTGTTCTAATTTGATTGAACAAAAAACTTTGAAGGGGAACAAAGATATTTTTGTTGTTGATGCAATTTGACGAATAAAATAAAAGACCAAGTAACCCACACTAATTAAAATTGACATATGGATTATGGGAAATTAATTGCCATAATTTTCTTTATTTTCTTTTGTGCTCGTTATTCCGTTTTGAGTGAACGTATTCAGGGTAAAGTGAAAGTTTTTAAACTATATTTTAAAGCGTTTTAGGCTTGCCCAAACCAAAGTACCGCTGTCGCGTGACCGTGCGACACGACAAAAACTTTATTTACACAGTGTCATATCAGCGGATCTACACCAAACACCACAGTTTTCTGCACAAACGATAAATTTAGAAATCACTGGATACATGATAAACAGAAAACAAGGTATGCTCATTAGATTTTTAGCAGGTTTTCTGTGACGTCATAGTCATCTTTCTCATGGGCAGTTCGCGCGAACGTCAGTTATGGATTTAGAGAAAACATTTTTTTTAATTGAAAACAACAACAATGAAACTGAAAAAAAAATCGATTGTCAGCATCGGAGATGACTACTATGTCATCAGTTTTCCAAAATGGCGACATGGCGTTCATAATAAGCATATCTTGTTTTCTGTTTATCATGACTGGATAACTCTGTCACTCTCTTCCGAGATAGGCCTCGTTCAAACGGAGATATTCTTTCCGTATACCGTTAACTGCATTTCGTATGCCGTATGTCAATAGGGTTTGTTTTGAGTTCTTCGATATTTGATTAAAACGAAATATGGTAAAATATTGAATCGAATAGCTGTCGTCTGAACCTAGCCATGATTTTTTTGAGCTTTTGTTTGGTTAATAAAGATTTTCTGGCATTTTTCACTTCGAAAAGTGGATTGGTTTGTGAATAGGACAAATAGTATTTAAGTTAAGTCTTTTGTACCTTAGGTTCTGGGTCACACCTAGCTGGTACCAGTCACCCCTGCCTGGCTACCAAAACTTAATCATGTTTGACTTCACAAGTTAACCGCATTGTGGTAGCAAACAAAGCAAAACAAAAAAAAAAGTTAAACATCATCAGAGACGATTTTTGTATTGTATGGCCACACTGGTAGCAGGGGTTAACTCAATTTGCGGCTTACAAACCCACACATAAACATACAGAGTGGTCTACAACCCTCATAAGGGAGTATTTCAAAGAGCTGAAGAGAATTCATCGCTCGTCGGTGAGCGTTCGTCGTGGACATATTATGTCAAATTTATTGCGCGAAAAAGTTAAACACATTTGAACTTATGGCCGAATCGTTGAGCGATGAGCAACGTCATTCTGTTACCAATGGGAGACTACCATACAAAATTGCATCTATCAGTGATATGCATTCTGTTCAGCTCCTTAGGTATAAGATCGCACTTAAGTTATGAGCGGATGTTGAATATCGGTCTTGTACTGTGAGTGGTATATGTAGATTGTAGAACATTTTCCTGTCAGAACTTGCTCATGTGGCTGCTGCGTAAAATACAAAAATTTCAATCATACTCAAACAGAACTAATTTCTTTCGCCCACGCTTTGTTTTGACATTCGTTTATCAGTTGTTCTTGTTCTTGTTGGCTGCATCATCATAAAAGTCGATCTACGAAGCCGAATTATTTTTGAGTGCAAGAAATAATTTTAAATTTTTTCCGTAATGATGCAACGAATTACAATGTTGCCAAAAAGGCTTAACCATCCTGAAGCTATGAAATATTTAAACCGAATTGCGATGGTAAATCTAAATGGCATTCGTTTAGCATCAAGTGCAGCAAAAGGTAATATATAATGTTAGGTTATTCATGATGAAAATACTAATATGCAACACAATTTCTTATTTCTAAATACAGCAGAGCCAAAGAATAAAGAAGATAAACCATTTATCCAACCGGAAAGAAGACCCTTGTATTTGGATGCACAAGCTACAACTCCCATGGTATGTAAAATGATATAATTTCTAATAACATTCTTGAAAGAGTCATTTACGTGTTTAGGATCCCCGGGTTTTGGATGCTATGCTACCCTACCTGACCCATCAATTTGGCAATCCACATTCTAGAAATCATTACTATGGTTGGGAATCTGAAAAAGCTGTTGAAAAAGCCCGTGAACAAATTGCCAATCTTATTGGAGCTGATCCCAGGGAAATCATATTTACATCTGGTGCAACTGAATCGAATAATATCGCTATTAAGGGTGTTGCAAGGTTGGTTTACTTTTCTTTCAACTAAAGAACAGTTTTTTTTCTAAAATAACATCTCTAAAGATTTTATGGTGAGAAGAAAAATCATGTGATTACAACACAAACCGAACACAAGTGTGTATTAGATTCATGTCGCGCTTTGGAAGCAGAAGGATTCAACATCACCTATTTGCCGGTTAAAACAAATGGTATTATCGACCTCAAAGACCTTGAACAGGCCATCACTCCACAGACAGCTTTGGTGTCTATAATGACCGTACACAATGAAATTGGTAAGAAATTTGAATTCTCCAACAAAAACCTTCTTTATCTCTCAAAAGATTCAAAGGCATCCAACTTTAAAATTATTTATGTTTTCCTTAGGTGTTCGACAACCACTCATAGATATAAGTACAATTTGCAAAGCAAACAAAGTACTATTCCACACCGATGCCGCACAAGCTGTTGGCAAAATTCCAATTGATGTCCATAAGGAGAACATCAATTTAATGTCGATTTCGGGCCACAAGGTATACGGTCCCAAAGGAATCGGTGCATTGTACGTGGGTAGGAAGCCACGTGTCCGTCTTGTACCAATTCAAAGTGGTGGCGGTCAAGAGCGTGGCCTAAGAAGTGGGACTGTTCCAGCGCCCTTGGCTGTTGGTATGGGCGCTGCTTGTGAAATAGCTCAAAATGAAATGCTACATGACAAGAAATGGGTTGAGTTTTTATCCAATCGATTGTTGGACAAGATTATGCAAGGTTTGCCGCATGTCATTCGAAATGGTGATCCTGAACACACATATCCAGGATGTTTGAATTTATCCTTTGCCTATGTGGAGGGAGAATCTTTGTTAATGGCTCTTAAAGATGTTGCGTTATCAAGTGGATCAGCGTGTACATCGGCTTCGTTAGAACCGTCGTATGTACTCAGGGCAATTGGAACAGATGATGATTTGGCGCATAGTTCAATAAGGTGAGGAAATTCATGTAGAAACTTAGCATTGCATTGATAAGCCTTTTTTTCTGTATTCTAAAATGAAACACTTTCGCTTTGCTAGTTGTTGATCGCATAAAAACATTTAATTTCAAAAAATTGTGTAATTATAAAATAATCATTGACGTCAGATTTGGCTTTTCTCCAACTTCTGACAACAACAATAACTTAAGGGGTAATTTTTTCTGATTACATAATTTAATGTAAGGGCTCGGAACGAATTGTCTACAAGTCGAAACAGTATTGCTACATTTGCTTATACGCCGTACGCAGTTAAGCAATACTGGGGGTCCAGCATGTAACTTGAAATAATTTAGTTGAGTCGATAGAATCAAACATTGACAGCATGTTAATAAATCAATCGGCTGTTTTGCATGATAATCACTCGATTGAATCAAATTAGATGCTGCAATGCTCGATTCTATTGACTCAACTCGATTGTTTTAAGTTACATGCTGGGAACTACAACCGAAAGCGTTTCAAGTCTTGCATCATATTTATCCAGAATATGCAGATTCTTTAAGGAACTAGACTATATTCTGTACGACTGCAATGCACTTATTCACCAAAGACTTAAAAACCTGACCTGCTCCCAGGCCTAGGAAGGACAATTACATTCTAGGAATGTACTCCTGAAACTTCTGCAATGAATCAAGTTAAGAGGAAGAGCTATAGCATTAGGAACCAAATTACACCTCCAAAAGTGAGGCACAATCGTTGTGTAGTTCGCAGTGCATATAACACCCCTGAAAATTAATCAATCAAAACAAGAGCACTAGCCAGAACATCACTCGAAAGAATATTTCTCTCAAAGTTACCCAATAAGTTGCCATCTAATCTTGAGAATGTCAATGCACCTGCGCCATACTGCAGAACTGGAATGATATATGTAGGTCTTATACACGGCATGCTTGGTTTTTTGTTTGCTAACCCAAAAAAGCAACAACTGTTGGTAAAAGTGATTCTTTGTTTGATCGCTGATGTATGCTGATGATAGTTTGTGAGGTAATAATGCCAAGTCTTTGACTAATTCGAAGTCATATCTGTCCATCATCATGGTTTTTTGTTACGAATCGATGGTGTTGGGACTCTATTCACGATGACAGCATTATTTCGTCTCATTAACGGCCAAGTCCATTTTTGCTATAAACTTTATTAATCCGCAAAAGTTGGTTCAGGCTCTAGGCACGTGAGTTCTAAAGACTTTACTTCTGTAATCTCTTCCCCGCTCACGCAACTTCGTTGATCCATTTAGGTTGTGTACAGTCGCTCAGACTGGCACCGATCTCAACAGTTCTTCAAATTAACAATCTTCAATAGTTTTCATTTATTTTCATGAAGCCTTGTATAGTTCGTGCAAATAAATGCCTTTGGTGGTGATTTTTAAGTCTATATGGATAGGATATGATGTATTTCGGTTCGGTATCATGGGACCATGATCTCTGGGAGTGTGAAAATTTTATTGTTGGTTGATTTTTCCGGCCTTATACTCTAGTGGTCTCTTAAAATTGGCGACAGAACTTAATACCCGATGTTTAGAAGACGAACACCACTGTATTTGACGCAGTTCAAGGTATTTCCTTTCAAGGGGATAGGGAACACTACCAAGTTTTCATTTGTTAGGTATACCTTCCTCCCGATCAAATTGTTCAAATGACTTGATGTCCTGATCAAGTCCTTGATCACTGGTGTATACAGTTCGGCCGGGACGGCATGCTCACCAGCAGCTTTAAGTTTGGATATCGGTGTTTCACTTCTTCTAGGTCAGGTGGACGGATGTTTTGTTCTTCATTCCATCACACGAAGAACATAACAGTGGATGGTTGGCTGTCGTCACTGTTATTCACTATAAAAAAAGTGTTCTTTTCTTTTCTAAGTTCTGTCTGCGAGCCTACTACAGTATCCCATTTTCATCACGACAGGCTTCTATTCTGGGCTGATATTTTGGGTAAACCATTTTACCTTTATGACAGAACTTTCAACAACTAACAACCGTCAATAGTTTTGACTGCTTTTTTCCTATTACTGTTCTTCCGTCTGAGAAGTCAATGTTTCTCTCTTCTTTTTTAACGCAGAGCTCACGGGTTGCCTTCTCACCAGTTCTGGTCCAAGCACTTGACTCATATACAGACACTCTGTTAGTTTAGATGGGGTTATGAATTTACCCCTTATGTAATCATGGTACAAATTCCTCGAGTTTTTGAGAAGTTCAGTTTGAATCTTTAAATTTGCTTTTCAGCGGTTTTAAAACCCGATTTCCACGAACCGATTTTCCCTTCTTCTAATTGTTTTTTTTTTATATTTCTTTTACAGATTTGGAATTGGAAGGTTTACAACACTTGAAGAAATAGACTACACGGCTGAAAAGTGCATAAATCAAGTTAAGAAATTGCGTGAAATGTCACCACTCTGGGAGATGGTACAAGAAGGTATTGACCTGAAGTCAATTATATGGGCTCAGCACTAAATTCTTACAAGTCTTCAGTTCATTTCTGTTTTATACGAATTATGCACTAAATGCTCCATAAAAGAAGATTGGACGACACAGTCAAAAGAATGAATGAATCAACCATTTAAAAAAGACAAACGAATGGCTTCGAATAAAAAAAAATATTTGATTACTGTATTTTCTTTTATTTGCCTTACATAAATTCTTTTTTCTTGATGTTTTTTTTTTGTATTATCTACCGTTACACACAGAATATAAATAAATATACCCCCGTAGCATATTAGTTTATTTGTTAAGTTATCTTCTCGAGAATAAAAAGAAAATCAATACAAAACAAATTTAATAATTTATTTTCTGCTTTATTTTATGTATTAAGTCATGGTGAGAAGCAAAGAAGAGGGAATCCCGCTCAGTTATATAGGTAATGTAGGACGGATAGATATAAAAAAAAATTATAAATAAATAAACCGTCCTCAAATCGATGAAAAAACAAAAATCGAATGGGGTTGAGAAAATTATAAAGGTATGAACATTTAAACTAGCAAATGCAGTTGCCATCATCTTCGGGTGGCTCATCGGAATGATCGATTTTAAATCCATGCTGCTCCAGAGCTTGCAGTTCCATTTTTGAGCGATTCGCATCAACAAGGATATTCGATATGTCCCGAAACATTTCCTCAACACCTTCGCCCGTCTTGCAGGACGTCTTGTATGTGGCACTTATGAGACTGTGACATTGTTCACAAAAAGCCTCCATTTCGGCATCGCTCACTTGCGGCTCTCGACCCTCTAAATCGGACTTATTGCCGCAAATGAAAATTTTGGCATTTTCGGCATATGTGACAATGTCTAACAGGTGTTGCGACAGCGAATGGAATGAGGATGCATTGTCTAATGCAAATACCAGTATAGCACCTTCAGCGAATTTATAGTAACTGGATGTGACAGAGGCAACACGTTCCATTCCTCCGGTATCCCAGAGTTGGAGCTGCCATTGGATGGTAGTAAAATATTAGCATTTGAACGTGAATATAGATTCTTAAAATTATGTCTTTAAAAGTTTGTTTTGTACTCACTCGGATGGTTTTGTCATCGACGGTATATTCTTTGTCCATGTGATCCAGACCGAGGGTAGATTTGCGATCTGTCTCCGTAACAAAACTATTATTAGTGAATCGACGAAACAAGGAACTTTTGCCGACACCATATTCACCACAAAGAATAACTTTTTGCTCGGGAATTCGAACTTTGGCCATATTTAATTGTAGCGGTAGATTAATGGTGTCACCTTGTTTTTTTTTTTTTCTTCTAATTTTTTTTATTAAGTAAATTAATTAAGTACGATGTTTTGGTAATTAGTTTGGTAGAGGAGTGCAACTACCGTAGGTAAACCAGAGGCTAGTGGGAATTGGAAATACACAAGCGATTTTAAGGAATTAAATAGAACAAAAGCAAGACAACAAACCTTGCAGAAGCTAAGAACAAAATGAAACGTCAAATAAATAAGTATCAGCTGTTATTGTTCGGCAATTGATTAGGTTTGTTTGATTTGAAAATAAAAAGTGATGACGGGATACAAAAATAGCATTTACGGCTTGCCCAAACAATACTGTCGCATGACAGGGAGACACGACAAAATAATGAGAGTACCAAACCAAATGCGATAAAGTGAAAGCCCTTGTCCCACTATCACGCGACAGTGTGACACGTTGGTTTGGGGAGGCCTTTAAACTAAAAAAGTATTTAATCATTTTGTGCACTCCAAGCCTTTGGCCATATTCTAGCAATGCACTGGCAGTTCTGTGCACTGAACTTCTTCATACGACAACGCCACAAATGAATGTATTTCATGATAAATCACAAAGTATGGTATCAAATGATTCATTATTTCTCAGTCCTATTCAAAGTTCTGCCTGATCTAATGGTTTCATGCCTGACTGGTGTGTTGAGGTGTTAACAAAGTCCCGGGGAAAGCTACCTACCAAGTTAAAAATAGCTGGGAAACCAATTAGGTCCAAGTGAAAACGTTTTTTGGATGGAACTCACAAAAGGGCTGATTGTTTTTTGCTATAGGTAATTATGTAAAATGAAAGACCCGTTGGTAAACTTAAAAATTTTAATAGTTACTTAATTAAAATTGGCTAAATAAATATCAACATCTTAAATTAAATGCCTAGCTAAAAATAAATAAATATAAAAAACAAATATTTATAATGCATTCTGTACACCTTACTTTTTTCTTGTATATTAGTAATGAATGAGCAAAAAGTTAAAACGGAATGATCAACGATCTATTATTTTTGATGTTAGCTAATTTTGTTTTTAATAAAATAATTAGCTAGAAAAAGAAAAGTAAACACTAACTACAACGGCAACAACAAAGAAGCCACCAACTCCATATAGAATAGCTTTTTCCCTTAATGCCCGCATCAACATCGAATTTAAAATCCGAGATGATCTGCCCAGTTCGGCATTTGTTTCCCGTAGTCGCGATCTGGCATTGTGAAGTGTTTCGCGTTGATGATGCAAATCTTGCAACACTTGTGTGCTGAGCTCTTCAGTTTCGACGGCAACACGATATCCTTCTACTAGACGATTTCCAGTCCGTTCGATACGCTCCGAGTTCTCGAGTAAACGTTGCTTCTGATCATCGCGAATAGATATGTCATCAAAGTCATCGGTAATTTCGAGAGATGAATGATTGCGCGACTGGTCTTTGATGTTTTTGTATTCATTTTGAAGGCGCTTGAGTTCGACCTGGTAGCAACTGAGTTTGCTATTAAAACCAGGTCGAATTGATGGATTCAAGTCCCTTATTTCCAAACCAATTTGTTCCAACTGCAAGGCATTAACTATGTTTTTATTTTAGTTCGTATAAAAAGCATAAAATACATTACCAATTCAGAAGCTTCGGTTAGACTCCCATCGATTTTTGCGCAAAGTTCACGTCTTTCAGCTTAAGTAAAAAATATGTTGGCGATGTTTCTATACGTAAAAGGTGAAACTCATAATTTTATGCTTACCTCCACTAAAGACATTTAATCGGCCAATTAATGCTGTTATTTCTGCAATTAGTGCAGCATATTGTTGCTCGTAGTGATCGATTAGAGTCATTTTGAATTCTCAAATATTATATCAATAAAATTTATTTATTAAAGTAATTTTTTTCCAGCTGTGTTGTTTTCTTTTCGTTTTTCTTTGATTTGACGTTTGCGTTCTTGAGTTTTACTTTAAAATTTACTCCGTCGGTAATGTAGTTAGCATTTCCGTTTAAGGGCTAGAATACACCTTTAAAGAAGTTGTCAGCAAAAATTCAATTAAGGTCGAGTCTACATATGGTCAAATTTCTTTCTAACAAAAAATTGTATAATGTTTGAATATCATTGTTTTTTTTCTGTTATAATCGAGCAAGAGCTCTTGTAACTAAAATTACATTTGTGAAAAGCCGATAATAGATGTTTCATAGTCGAGTTAGTGGAACTTAATGACAGTTGATCTGCTATCGGAATGACTAAAGTAGATATTTTGTGTTGTCAGCCGTGAAAAGTGTGAGTTTTTCTTATATATATTTAATAATTTTAGAATATGGACACGAAAACGCCAAAATTTATTTACACAGCGTCATATGAGAGTACCCACACCAAATGCTATTAAGCGCAAAATGTTTTTCATATAAAAATCGTGTCCCACATGTCGTGCCGCACTGAAGCACTTTGGTTTGAGCAAGCCTTAAGGGCTTGTCCAAACCAAAGTGCGACAGTGCGACACGACAACGGCAAAATTTATGTATGCAGCACCTTATGGGAGTGCAAATAAATTTTTCCGTTGTCATGTCGCGCTTTGGTTTTTGCAAGCCTCAAGTAGAACCACTTACACAATTGAGTAAGTGGAACTTCATGAAAGTTGATCGGCTATTGCAATGAATAAAGTAGATTTTTTTGGCTGTCAGCTGTAAAAAAATTGAGTTTATTTCTTAAATATATTTGATGATTTTAGAATAGGGACACGGTAATGACAAAATTTATTAAAGAGTCATATAAGAGTACCCACACTAAAAGTGATAAAGCATTTTTCTTATGTTTGTATGTTTTCTTTCATTTGGGCAAGCCTTAATTCTTACTTTGTCGTGTAGCTAAAACCACACTTTTAGTCACTGTCACATTTTTGTCACGTTAGTGAAGAATTCTTTATAATATCAGTTTAGTCCACAGTGTGTATATGCCCTTAGTGCCTAAATGTATACACGACATAAATGCAAAAGCAAAATGTCAATTTTTTGACATTCTTCTTTTTGCGACGGCCATCTTTACCGCAGCGCACTGCCTTATCAACTTCCTTTCCAGTTTATTTCTTGAAGGTATGTGTACCTAAAATTTGTTTTCCCCGAAAAAATCTCAATCCATCCATTAAATATGATACAAAATATATGCAAATTATTAATTGAAATGAAACTTTATGTACCATGTGATAAAATTGTGTGAAACTTATACGAATTCTTTGTGTTTTCTTCAATTTATAGTTGCCGATAAAATGGTTCAGCGATTGACTTTGAGAAGACGTCTGTCTTACAACACAAAATCCAACAGGAGGCGAATGTAAGTTAAAAATTAATACTTAATTGATAGTTCAAACTAATTACCCATCCTAATTTATAAAAAAAAAAAAACTATTGGAGTTTGAGTGTTCAGTGGTTATTGAAATCGTTAAAAGACTTGTCTCAAGAATCTTGGCGCAACATAAATGTTTTGACATGCATAAGTCGCATTTAGTTTGTTCTATTCTTGAATGAAAATGCTCAAAATCCAATTCTAAAACAATTCTGTTCAACATTTAACTCATTTATGAACGACAACATTCATTAACAAATTTCGTTTCTATTTCAGTGTTCGTACTCCAGGCGGTCGCTTGGTCTACCAATATGTCAAGAAGAACAAGACTGTCCCAAGGTGCGGTCAGTGCAAGGAGAAACTAAAGGGTATCCGACCAACCCGCCCATGTGAACGTTCCCGATTGTCAAAACGCCAAAAGACCGTCCGTCGTACATATGGTGGTGTTTTGTGCCATGGTTGTTTACGCGAGCGTATCATCCGTGCCTTCCTTATTGAGGAACAAAAGATTGTTAAGGCCCTCAAGAGCCAAAAGGAATCTGTTAAGCCTGTGAAGGTTGTCAGGGCAGCTGCACCAGCTCCCCAAAAGAAGCCAGCACAGAAGTCAGCTTCAAAGTCTAAGAAATAAGAAGTGTACCCTTTTAAAAAAATCAATAAATTTTTACTAGAAAAGATATTCTTGAACCGTTGATAATTTTTAATTAATTAATGTATTATCGTATGACTCCAACTGATGTCCTGCTGATGAGAAAAAAAAATGTATCTCATAATGCCTTCCAAATGAAATGAAACCTCCAAATATTACCTGACCAGCTCAGCAAAGTTCCTGAAAGGAGATTAATGTATCCAGACAATAGGTAAGTTTGCATCTCGCGAATAGAGGGTAAAATTAAGATTAAGCTCTGAAAAACTGGATTTAAGTCCAAAATTTGGAGTAATAATAGACAAATTTAGAAGAGACTTTAAAAGAAGGATCTGACTTGACTTTATAACACCGGTTTTTTACAGGCAGTTGTTTGAAATAACCACTCTTATCACAAAATCTGACGAATGACTTTCGGCGTGAGTCGGATACACTTTAGTCATATTTCCTGTCATGGAGCTCACAGGAAGTGCCTTAATAGAAATAGTAAGTAGTTCCTCGTTACGATGGTATAGTTCATCCGGCAAATCAAGTTGAGTCTCCGGAGGGGACATTTTTAATTGCTCGTTAATTATAATTTTAAAAAAGGTTTACCATTAATTTTGCTCTAAATTTGTATAGATATTTTGTTAGAGAAGGTAATTTTTTCGAAGCCTAGTACTAACCTCTTATAAAATGAAAATTGAACGCGTTCCACAGCATGTTATGAGCCATTTTACCACATTTTGAAAATGTGACCACAAGAAAAAATCCGCAGGTATCATGTCAAAACTTTACATAGGTATTCCAATAAAGCAATTTTACCTTAAAACAGAAGCTGGGGAAAGGAAAAAATTTCACGGTTTTGTATGAAAATTCAATTTTAACCCAAACTGTGTAGGTACTAGGCTTATAATAATAAAAGACTGAGATGAACATGATTTTCAAATACATAGGTACTTAATAGATGGTTCTTCGCGGACAAAACGAACACTGGAAATATTTAAGATTTTGGTTTTGGTTGGAATTTGGTTACGGCACTTAAGTTTAAAAGAAAATCCATCAGAGTTAGGGTTGGTTGTTGAAAAGCAAAACTGGCGAGTTGAGACTCCCATTAGAATACTTCTGCAACTATTTTAGCTTTTAGGACCTCTATTTAGCTTCGAGCTCAAAAAATAAAAATTAAAGACACGCACAATATGGCGTAATTTCTATTGATTGCTCGGCACTGCACAACGACGACATTTTTCGTGTCAGTTCTTAAACAGGTATCACTGTTTTTTTCAATAATTAATATAGCAGCGAACGCGCATCAAGAATTTTGTTGATTATTTTCAGTCAGTGAACATGATTTGTAAAAAGGGATGTCATTTTTGAATTTTTGACAAGGAATTTACATTTGTGCAGCGGTGCGTTTATTAAAAAAAAAAATTGTGGCACGACTAGTTCAGAAAAAACCAAGGCCGATAAGTCAGGAAGCTGCCTTACATATACACGAATGGAATGTTAACTTGATCGATCGTGTCGATAGTTAAACGAAACTTGCAATAAATAAAAAATTGGTATGTTATCGATGAAGCGCAAACAGTTTTAACAGCCTCTGGGTGAAACGAAACAAACAAGTATTTTTATATAACGCAAGTTATTAACGCAGAGGAAAAATTAATTCCATAAACGCTACATAAATATTTAAGTTCCGTATCAGCAGATGACCATAAATGCAACATTTAGCATATTCAAACTGACTTTTTTGTATTAAAGATTTTCAATAAATCGAAAATTCTAAATTAGAACACAAGCATTAATAAGGCCACATAGAAAATAGAAAGTGTCCACGAACAGACCTTTGTGGGACCCCACAGATTACATCTAATGGACTTCACAAAACCCTAAAATAACGACATTGGCTCAAAACTATTTTCCTTGAGTTTTTTTTCCATAGGATGTAAGATAAAAACTTGAAGAAACCAAATTAAATAAATAAACATGCTAGGTATATTTAAATTACCTAATCAAAATTATGTGTTATTATATACAAGCTAGAAATATTTTGTACAAAAATCACAAACGAGTACAATTCAGTAATAAGGCTACAACTTTAAATGGCGTTCGAGCAGGTCTGCCCATTCGGTGTCTTGTATACATCCAATTCCATGCGTTGAATTAGGTGCCATCTGCATGGCTACCTCGACATCACATTCATTTTTCGTAAATGACTCTGAATATTCCCTGCACTGTTTGTAGAAGTTCTTCAGCATTATTTCGTGAACCATGTGATCGTAGAGTTTCAACAGGAATGCTGCCTTTTTCGATAGCACATCCAAATGAGTTCTTGGCACGGGTCTGTTGTAGATCTTCACTTGTAACTCGTCGTCTCCTTGAAAGTAATTGATGGGAATGTGCAAGTAATTGGCCACGCACTGATCAAAGTCCGTCAAAACTTTTTGTTTCGAAATAAGGCAGTGAGCGACAAAAATATCAAATATTCCCTCCAGTTGAATATTGTGTTTGTACTGCAAATTATCGGTTATTTTATTTGAGTGATACAAGACTTTCTTGGGCGACTTTGCTTGCAGGATATTTCGGAGTTCATTAAAAATAGCACCCAACGAAATGAGATCGAAGATGTAAATATTTTGACACGTTGTCAGCGCCAGCAAAGATGTACGATTATGGCGCCCAAAATTCGATGGCTCAATGTGTAAGCCGACGATACTTTGTTGTTTGAGGTTAGCAATGGCTTTGTGATATCGTTGGTCAACTTGGAAGATGTATGTGGCTGAGGATACGAGTGATTGGATTCGATCAAGTTCATCACAGGTGATTGGGACTATATAATCATCTCGTTTTGGTCGTTGATCAGTCTCTTGATCTGAACTGGAAGCTAGTGATTCAGGGGCGTCATGGTCTTTGCAGCATTTTATAGATTTGATAAGTGGTCTGGGGATGCACTGTGCTGATGTGAAGACATAGCCACTATTGAAATCTCTAACATTTGATAGTTCAATTACACGTTTGTCTTTAGATATAAGCTTTAAATCACCGACAAGAATTTCGTCTTCGAGTTCTACAATGAGTTTTTGGCCAATTTCACAGTTATCTACGTCCATCCTTCTCAACAAAGTTCTTGTTTTTTATGCGCAAGCCAGAAATAACAAAAGAAAATCCGAAACATTTTTGACATGATAAAAGTTATGTTTGGTTTATTAAAAAGGTCAAACATAAATTGTTATCGAAACCATTCAATGCGTTTCAATTAATTGAATCCTTAGACCTGTTCGCTTTGCGTTTGGGTTTTGGCAAAATTGATTGGGGACAACACACATCGCTACAAACGTCATTGTCATAATTAGATTATTTAAGTAAGGATTGTGCGCCATGCTCCTTTTTCTTTTGTGTAAGATTTGTAACTGGCCCTTAGCCTAGTATTCCCCAAGTGTTCATATAGACCTATTTAAAAATACCACTTAGACCGGTATTCATCGAGTGCTCTTAGCTTAAATAATGGCTTTTGCCAGAGTTTTCAGGGTCAGGCTTTCATCTTTAAGAGATAAGTCTAATAATGTCACTAATATTTCTTGGTTAATAGGTTTATAAGTGCTCTTAACTTATGAGCAGTCGGTGAATACCAGTCTAAGAGTGCTCGTGACCACTCGAAAGTCACTAATAGCCTATTTCGACTAGATCCAATGAAATGATTTGGATCACATATGCCAAATGCTTCCAAATGAGATAATAATTTGAATTTTGTTTTTATTTCTCATACAAACAAAAAAAAATTGCATTTTTAGCCCTCTTTGCTTTGATTTGAGAAAAAAATATTAAACGTGTTCTCTGAGGTATGACAAAGAAGTTTGCTTTGGTATATAATAAAAACGATGGACAGAAAACATTTTTGTAAATTTTATTACTTTTTAAACACTGAACTCATTAGGCTTTAAAGTAAAAAAAATATTTTTTAAAAGTATGTGAAGGGCCTTAGACTAAATTCAACCAAATTCATTTGGACGCTTGTCGATTGAATGACTGAAGCCATATAAATTGAGCAACTCTCCATTAATCAAAGACTCAAACCATATCACTATCTCTCCAAGTCATCTCACTCGTCACAAATTGAATTAAAAATGGCCGATGTATTGTTGTTTCGTGACCGGGGTGCCCAGTGTTTTCTGTTTATTTTGTTATTTATGATGATTATTTCATCTTCAATTAGTGGTAAGTTTTTAATTAACAAACTTATTTATTCAATCAAATTGAAATTCAAGTGAAATATTAATCGATAAAGTGTTTAAAGTCCAATTAAAATATCCAGTGGTTCAGTTATTCTGTTGTGTAAATGCTGGTGTCTTTTTCTTATTCGACCGATTACAGTCGTCTCATTTTTTCGGATGTAGTCTCAAATGCAGTGTTGTTTTGTTTTTTTTTCCATAACTTTTTTTTTTGTTTTTTATTTTTGTTTTGCAAATCGATTAATTGATTTGGGAGGGAAGCGTAATTATATTTGTGGAATATTAATTGGATTGCTGGAAGGAAGTGCAAAGCCAAATATGAATGTTAATTAGGTTGTTTGTTATAGAAATCTAGTTTTCTTTTTTTTAACTAGTTTTCCAAATGTGCATCAATTTGATATGGAAGTGACCGAATGAAAATCTCTTCAAAGGTTTTCCATTTTCAGTACCGTCCGTCGTTGCATTCGATATTAATATTTTGGTTTATTTATATTTAATTATCTTAAGAAAATTTCAAGTTACTTTTTTTTTAAATAAGGCATTTGTTAAAACGGTATTCAATTAACAGTAAAGGAATTTTCCTTTCGTTTTGTGATTTTCAATCAGGTGGAAATTTTCTTGTTTGTAGATAACAAGTCTAATTTAATGTTCTACTATCTCACGAGAGATGGCGCAGCAATATTTTGTTTTACATTTTTTGTTTTCAAGTAAGAGGCAGGGACGTTATTAAATTGAATTTTTCTTATAAATAAATATTTAATATGATGAATGATATATAATTTAAACTAAACAATTATTAATTTATTATATTATTAATTTAAACTAAATAATTCGAAATTAAATGTTATTCTAAATAGCCTAAGAGCCGAAAGCTAATTTTGGGAGTGGAGGTATAACCAAAATGCAGTTTTATAATTATACGCGTCCTGATTTCAAATTCGAAAGGCAGGCAGGTTTATTTTTCAGCCTTCCGTGGTTTTTGGAGCGTTGAAAAACCCGATAATTCCGAATCATCTGAGAAAGATAAATCCACTTCAACTGAGATTTTTAATGTTGAAACTGATGTTTTTTTCTAAGTCTGGACACCTTAATCGTGAAGATCTGATTATTAGCAGGAATATGAATTGAATATGCTATTTAGGCTGTGAAGAGCTTGATGATATTGAAGTATGTACTTATTTGAGCAAGTGTGAGCTGTAATTAACACTCATTGCCACAAGAAGGGAGTGTGATTCTTTTATTGCAGACTAAATTTGGTGAGCAAAAATAACAGCGGCGTTTCTTGAAAGAGTATTTATAATTAATAAGCCCTAACCGTTCTTGGCACGGAGTAATTTAAAGTATTTAACCTATGGGTGCCCTATTAAGGAGCAACGGAGGCATCTATGTTGAAATGCTGCAATTCTCCTAATGTGAACTTGTTGGTAAGGGGGTCATACTTGACTAGCATATCCAAGAAGAGGTCGTAAAAATGTAGTATAAAATTTCTTAACATGAGAATCCGCGAACTATTTAGACCAGAGTTTGACGAAACCTAAAGCAGAATAAGCTCTAGCTACTGTCATAGATCAATAACACCTGAATTTCGAATAGTTGTTGCTCTGTAAACGATGATATAACAGCCAAGTGTTAAAGGGTGGAAACGTTTACAGGAATATGTAACTGTTTGACATTTTGAAACATTAAAGTAAACATTTGTTTAAATCTGTTTGCAGAGTCAAATTAACGTTAGGTTAAAAAAATCTTCTAAAAATGTTCATGGCATCGGCGTACGTAGAAACTTCCAAATGCTCAATCACAGATTCTGCATTATTGATTGTCAGAACAAAAATAATAGGGCCTAGATGACTGTCTTGAATCAATTTATTTTTAAGTATACCAAACAAATGCAGGTAAAGTTGTGGTCGTTGATTTACCTTGCAGAATCGTATGTTGTTTAGATGAAAATAGTAATTTGCAAAGAGAGTATGTATTTACATAGTATAGTAGACTCTAGAATGCATGACAATTGGGCAATTGGCCAATTGTTATGAATCGGAATTATTTTAAAATATTTCCACATTGACGACATATATTTTTGGAACAGAGTCATTGTGCTTTGTTAATCCTTTCGATCTTATCATTAGCACTAATGGTAATTAAAACCAATGACGTTTGGTTACAACTATTACAATTATTTAGCAAAAGTCTTATGTGAAAAATATCCAACATAATTAATAGTTTTAAACATTAAATACCTAATAATTCGAAGAGTTTGCCGTTCCCCAGGCATGATTTGTTTTGAATGAAGGTTTGTATTATAACAAAATAGGACTTAGCACTATTTAATGAGACTTGTTAAATTATTATAATGTGAATCCAAACTGCATATATTCTTTTGATAACAAAGAAACCAACAAATAATGGTCTCACGCATAATAACAAACCTCCTAGTATCTCAGGCATTTTTGTTATCATACGCACAACACCAAGTGAATTAATGAGATGCATAAGCATATTAGAATTATTATTCCAACCCTTAATACCCCAAACCTCCATAACACAATTGCACGTTTGATTTTTAATTTCTCTTTTTATTAAAACTATGCAATTCGCTACAATTCTCATTGTATTTTCTGTAATTTATATGCGACACATCTATCAAGAAGTGGCTTTTTAACTGACTTAAATATTTCATTTCAAAGCAATGCGTGCTGTGGTGATTCTCTCTTTGGTAGCACAATGACAGCTAAAGTAACTACCATTGCAAGGTTGTTTGGCAAAGGATGTTATTGAATAATAAAATATAAAAACTTCTTGATCCAAGGGAATAACCACTTTATATTTTGCGCTGTGATAGATAAATAGTTGGGCAAAAGCAACACGCATAACGCAAAACGTAAAAGAAAAAAAAAAATATATACAAAAACAGGAGCTAAATGCGTAGACAAGAATGATAGAGCGAGTAGCTACCGTGAATTAAGTATTTCATTCGATAACAATCAAGTTTGCGGTAGTTTTGTAATGTTGATATGAACGTGCGGTGAACCATCATCATCATCATCATCGCATTGTGTTATGTTTTCACGTCAAAGTGTAGTTCACAAAAAAATGTAAGAAAGAAACGAAGTTTTGTTGTAGTTTGTAATCTATTTTCCTTGTTTTGACAGATGGACAAATTGTGATTTGATATTGACTGATGATAAACTTGCTATGCGCAACAAATTCGATAAATTAAATGGAAAATTGCATGCAATTTATCTCGCTTGCATATCTATAATATTGATATAAAATACATCTTGACATTTATACTAAAACTAAAACCAATTTAAAAATAAAGAGATTTTTAAATCTGACTCACTAAATGCACATTTGACAGAAAATGATTGTGGTTTCAACCAAAAATTTAATTGAAAAAAAAATGTATGCATTTTTAGGCTCTACGAACTAACTTTGAATGAGTTGGCTCTCAATGACCCAACTCCCATTATATTTTGGAATTTGGGTTAAATGAACTAACTCCCTTTTTTTTAACTTATTCCCAACCGTAAAACGAATATAAACTAAATGAATATAAACTAAATCCCAAAGGTTTCTGAAGAGAACCAAATCCTTGCTCCCCTTACTCTATGTAAAGAAAAATTGCCAGACAGGCGCTTTTGTTGTCAGTTTTTTTTTTAACAAACAGTACTGTAGTATTCCCGCTTCGAGTGTTCTAAGGTTTTTAACTCCCTTCTTGGGGGTCGGCCCGTTCACGCGATTTCGTTGCTCTGCTAAGTTTATGTAAAGTTGCTTTTATGATTTGTTGCTTTCTTGAAAAAATAAAAACGAACCTTTGGCTAAGGACCTGATCGGAACCTGTCAGAATTGTTTTAGACGAGAAAAATCAACCAACGATCAGATTTTCACACATCGTCAGATTCTGGAAAAAACTTAAGAAATTACACCGTCTATTTATCGACTTTACAGTCACCTTTGATGGGGACGAACTATACAGAACCATGTCAGATCTAGACATCCCTGCCTAATTTGTCCGGTTGTGCAGGATAATAATGAAAGAATCTCGCTGCTTCTCCAAAAGCCGATAAGAACATCGCCGACGCCTTTGATGTGAATACAAAAATTTAGACAGGCTGATGCGCTATCATGGAACTTCTACAACATCGTAATTGAAGCAATTGTAAGCAACCTAAAAGTCAACACCAGAGGCACAATTTTTCAAAAGTCCTTGCTTATTCTGATGACATTGATGACATCGGCAACGACAGTGCAGATTTTAAACGAAGAATCACACTCGCCAATCTTTGTATCTTGGGGCTCCAAGAACCAAGAAGACCTTAATCATCACAGTCCTGCTGTATGTGGTAGAGGCATGACCACTATTAGGTTCGGATGTAAACCAACTGTTTGCTTTCCAGTCTAGTGTGCATCGGTGGTCAGTAGAGATGCAGATAGCAAAAAATGCTGAACGTGAACCGTTTGAATATTCGACTCTTGGTAACCAATCCTAATGGAACAAGTGACGTAGTAGAGCCTCATCTAAGGTGCCGCGATCAAATGGTAAATGACGCCAACCAACATGTGTGCGTAACTGGTGGGAGCTAGCTAGGGACCGCTCTAGCTGAAGAGATTTGTTGGTTCGTGATCCACCCTGGATTATAGTCTTGTTCCATATATTTGAACGATATTAAGGAATAAGAAAACCAGCCATACTTTAGGTACCGTGCTTGCTCACTCACACTAAGTGATTTTTTGGTGAAGTTAAGTGCAATGAATTAGGGTTCGATTTAGTTGACTTCACCTCTTAGTCACCAGATCTAGCACCTAAGGGCTTGCTTATGTTCCCTAAACTGAAAGTTGCTTACGCCGGACAAAGATTTTCTTCCAATGAGGAGGTTGTTTCCTTCTTTAATAACGATTTAGCAGCGAAAGACTGCAAGTACTGTTACGACTGTTAAAAAGGGTAGGAGTATCGCTGACAAAGAAGCATACAAAAATTTATAAGGGGTTTATCCTCAATAGGACTTTTCAAACAGCCCAGTATAACCATTTCAGTGTTATGAACCTTGAAAGACACTTGATAACTTTAACTAAATAAATTAAAATTAATTAACTGTAATCTGTTTTTCTAAACGGTGTATGGTTCAAATTTTCTGTCGAAAAATTAAGTAGTTAACCCCGATCCTGCTTTCTGCATTCGAAAACTAAATCTTTCCAAACAACATGCAACACTCAACTTAAATTTAAAATAAGTCTACTTAACTAATTGAATGGATTCCTATAGCTCATTTGAATACTCTCACATCAGCAGCTCCTCCGGAAAGCAATCATACACTAATCCTATTCAAACACATCCGGCTTAAGGCCATCACATCAATCATATTGCTTCAATTTCCATCTGTCAGCGTATTATCTCTCATTAGCGTCCGGAAGGAAGAACTATATATTTTAAGATTTTCTTTTATAAGCTTTTCGTATACTTAAACGTACACACACGGGTACACAGTCAAAATATTTTGCCAAGTCAATAAATTTAAATTCCATAATTGCATGAGAAGATTTACTGATGAAAGCTTCCAAAGAGACAGAGAGAGAGAGGGGTAGAACAGCACAACTAGCATTTATTCGCTAACTTTATTATAAATTCTCTTCACGAATGATATAACGATGATTATCTGAGAATTGAAAATGTATGGACATGGAGATGGAGAGAACGAGGTAAGGAACGAAGACAAAACGAATAGAAAATACAAAAAAACTTTATAAGTGAAAAAAGAAATCAATAAGCACCATAAAATAACTATAAATCATAATTAAGTGTAATTTAATCTGGCGAACAAAACTATAACAAATGAATCTAACGATCTTTTTACAGCCTTTAATGGCAACGTTATGCGAACGTGAGACTTTTCCACTATAAGAGAGTTAAGTGTAACTAAACTAGGAAAAATTGGCAAACAATTTTATAATCTCCCGCTGCTTCTTCTTTTATTATTTCTATATATGACTGGCTGGAACTGGACGGACCTTACCTTATCCCTCTCTCTCTCTTTCTCTCTCTGGATCTATCTGCAAATTGTTGCGCATATTTTGTTGGGGTGCGTAACTATACGAGTGCCCATCTACAATAAAGGAAAAATATGAGCTTATGCGAGTTACCAACTAACTCGTACGTCGTCGTCTATTGGTAATTGGCCTGAGTCCAATTTTCCAAAGCCAATCCTGGGAATATACTCGTCATACGCACCGAAGACGAAGAACTTACCTGACATACATCACCGCACCGGGTTGTGTGCGAACACTCTGTCCATCGTGATTTATAGTGCAAATCTAAGCCCATCATGATGTGATGATGATGATAAATTCAAAGGAGGATCCCATATAGGGCATTCTGCAATCCCAAACGAGCCGAGACAAACCTATAATGGCAGAAGAGAGGAATGAATTGGAATACACTTATGGTTTGGTAAATGTTGTTGTTGTTGTTGATTCGGATTGATGACCGAACCAACGATGGTCATAGATACCCGATACACACCACTGTCGCTAATCATAATCACTCAAGAAGAAGCTTGAAACGTGAAACTCTCCCATGAACGATGCTGCTGCTGCTGCTGTTGATTAATATTAAGTCGCACACCACATCCTTTAATGGAGAAATCTATTTTCCCATAGAATCAACTATAATAGCGGCACACAGTAGCAACTAACTCTAGACAAAAAAAAATTGTTTAAATCTTAGCAGCCGAGTTGGATAGCGTTTATCGGATCGTTGGGAATTGATTATAAACTCGTTTGCTCCTGGATTTGTTGTGTTGTTATTCCGAAACAAATAAATGTGTACAAACATTTTTCCAAAGGTTTTTCTTGCAATTCCAACAACGGCCGGCCACGAGAAGAATATTAAACTAGCCATTATACTGGGCTGGGGTGGTGTTGACAAAAACAAAAAAATGAAGTCGGCATTGCTTATAATAGACAACAGCGACAGCAACAAAAGACATCTAAACAAAATGCACAGACCAAAGAGTATGACCATATTCCATAACGAAAGAGAAAAGATTTTTGCGGTGTGGTACCCGCCGCCATCTCGTAGCCAGGAAGGGAAACCCATTTCTGTCTATAGAACGATGACGATGGAGTTAGTAGCTAAGCAAGAGTCCTGTTTAATGCGTAGAGCAAAAGATTTTTATACATACCTAGGCATATGTATATCTACGCAACGGTGCAATTGTAATTACTAAGTTCAAGTATACTCGCACGGTTACATGGTTAAATGAAAACAAACACGCACCGCTGCTGTTTGTTGCTGTTGCTGCTGCATGCTGCTACTGCTGCTGGATGATGAAACAGGGACAGTCAAGTACAGTGGAGGGACACAAGAGGAACAAAATCTAGGCGTCTATATGATGGGACTGCATCTTATTGAAATGCAAGCAACGACATTGGCCGTTTCCAGAATTACTAATTGAATCGACGCGTTCTTGTGTCGTCGACAATTATTTACATGTTGGGGTAATGTGAGTTTTTACTTGTTGTTGTTTTCTTCTTTTTCTCTAGTTTTTCTTTATATTTTTTGTTTTGTTTTGATTTTATTATTATTATTATTATTTTTCATTATTTCTTTGGGTTGCGTGTGTTTTGTTTTTTTTTTTTCTTGTTCTTTATTTACAGAAACCTACGTTTTTACTATGAAATGCCTTATGTGTGTGATGTTTTTTTCCAAAGAAATGTTGACAAATTCTATTAGAGTGGGGCTAAGGGAGAATAGACTTTTTTGTGTGTACTGTTTAGGTAAATGTATTGTTTTAGGATTGGAATTTATAAAATTTTGTATTTGATATGAAAAAAAAAAAAAAAACGAAAATGAACGAATAGATAATTTATTTATGAAAATGTGTTAAATTCCAAAGAATCATTAAGACGAAGATATAACTCTTTTATTTACCCAAAATAAACCATTCTTCTAACATATACCTTACAGAATGTTTATTAAATCAAAATGTCAGAATTTTATTTTAGCTTAAGTAGAAAACAAGATTTGGACGCTGAGAACAATTAGCGACCATTGAAGACGATATTACTTCAAAAGGTTAACAACCAATACAACCAATACACCGAATACAATTTGACGGAGTATCTAATAATAATGATATCTAATAACTGTATCTTAGGACACAGTCATTCTCATTGGGCCATCGCCCACTGGGGTAATTTTACCGGGGTAACGCGAAGCTTGTGATAGAATGAAATGGAATGAAACGAGCATACATTCCATTTCATTCGCCGAGAAGCTTCGTTAAACCCCGGTTCAGCGTGCGATGGCCCATTAGGATTAGGGCTTATCTCCAAAGAAAGCAGACGACTCCAAATAAATTTCAGTCAGTTTTTGTAAGTGCAGAAATGAGATATATTTCGCGGAAAAATTGTACGTATTCACAATTTTGAGAATGCAAAACTGTCTTTGAGGTCTAAAAAATTAGAGCCGGCCGTCGTTTTCCTTTTGAAAAGTTTAGTAGTTTAGTTATTAAAAATAATTTATTTAAATTCTTATAGAGCGTCAAAGACAATAAAACTTTTACAGTGGCAAATAAATTAGAAAATAAAGCTTTGATTTTTTATAATTTTGTTAATAAATTAATGAAGATTTTGAAGATTTGGGGAATGGGTAACATTAGTGTAACAGCTAAAAACTTGTAGGAATTTCTTTTTACTGGATGCGTTAAATTTATAAGAAGTATTTTATTAATCTCAATTAGGTACAACTCGATATTCTAATACTTCATTGTATATTTTATAACTTATAAATAATTATTAAATTTATTTGCAATTTATTGACAGTAGTTGAAAGCCTGCGATGTAATTATAGATAAGAAATAAAATATTTTCTTCATCAACAGCAAAAACTTTCCAATTACCTAACCTTCCAACAGCAAAACTTGCGTTTCCCAACAAAATTAAATCCCACCATTTGGGTTCTTCTTGAAGCCTTCTCCTTTTGAAGGCGTCAAAATCATATTAAACCCAACACCTTTGGAGTGGCTCCTTGATGGTGGCATTCCCCTTGGGGTACCGCTGTCTGTAGGTACACACAAACACACACCATATCAACATTTTACTGGACATTGCAGTATTGTTGGTTGCATCCAAGGAAAATAATTCCCTTGTGCCCTGACGTCTCTGCGTGCTTATTCGACGTTCCTTGAGTGCTTCCCGATGTTATAGCCTGCCTGAAGAGTCAAAGCCAAATCCAATATAGCGACTGCGAGAAACTTAAAAGAAAATTCTTCGTTTAGTTGTTTGTCTTTTTGCGCGCTCTGGAGTAAATGATTCCGTGTTTAAAATATGCCAAGAACCTGAATGCCTTCGTCTCTTGTGCCGAACCAAACGAACCGACCAACGAACCAACCAACCAACCAACGAACGGACGGACGACCGGGCATTCCATGGCCAATGCGGGATTCTCTTTTCTCGCAAAAAACACAAAATACCTTTTATGAGCTGAAACGCGGCTGCAGCAAGCAATGATCTCGTATAGTAGTCTACGTCGTCGTCGTCGTCGTCGTCCATTTGAAAGTTACGACCAACATCATTCCATAGGTCTTCTGCTTCTTCTTATTCTTGGACTATATGTGGTAATGTGCGATGGTAACGACATCCCAGAGATTCCACATTCCCATTTCAAAAGCCAACGTTTTCGTTGCTATATTCGTCGTCGTCGTCTTTGTTGTTGTTGTGGAGTGGAGCTCTTGGACTTGAGCCAGCCGAACCAAAAGACGGGAAGAGCCATATTGCTGGAACAAATCCCATGAAGTAGAATCTCTTGTTTGGGTTAATTTGACAATGATTCCTGCTCTCGCTCTCTCTCCCATATTTCCAAACCAAGAGAATACAATCGTTAAAGTAATGCACTTTGGTACAACAAGAGAATTTTAAGTTAGCCAGGCCAAGAGATGGCCACGGCCAGGCCACGCCATGAAGAGTCGAACATACAAATGATTTTAAAATGCGTAAGTTTTTTGGTTTTGTCGTCATCCTCTCGGTAAGTGCGTGGATATTCATGTGATGATTGCACCAAAAGAATTTTTAATTAAACAAAATAAAAGACTTTGGAATTGAAAATTTGTTGGTCTTCGTTTTGGTCTTTCGCCGACTGTCTGAAATGAAAATGGAGCCTGCGGCGGCCTATACCTGACGAAAAACACTGAAATTTAATTTCGTATTCACAGCCGAGGTGTTTTGAGACACCTTTTTGGTGTGTTCCCGGCAGCCAGCAAAAGGTTGAAAATTCTTTGCTTTATTTTTTCTTTTCTTTTTGTTGGTTTTGTTTTGCCTTTCTTGAATATAATTTTAGGATCTTCGAATGTAGGCGGTCTGCAGTGGTGATTTTTAAAAGAAAAGTAAGGACACAAGAAATACAAAGTCCGGTGACAAGATGATTGTTGTCATTGAAAATGAACAACTATACGATCCCGGTTTGATGGATTAAAGGCATTTCGGGAATTTTACTATTCAGGGAATACTAATTGGGACGCGGGATCCATTTAGGCATTTTTTTTTTGTTCAAGAAGAACCACTTTGGTATGTGACAGGGAGTGAGTATCGTTGTATAGACGAATACAACGCACTTTTATTGGATCTTTGATCTTACGAAAAAAAAATGAATGCAACAAAATGAGATCTTTTTTGTTAGAAAGTGGGGTTAAAAATGTTTCGGCTTATTGTGAAACAAGTGTTTTTGTCGAATTTGTATTCAAACTTGTCACTGTTTCGTTGATTTATACAACTTTGGATTGTGGTTTCAAAAACACCTGCAACATTATTGTTGATGGGATTAAACGCTTTTAATATTGTGGGGAATATTGGAGAGAATAGAATGACCGATTTTGTTTTTTTATTTAAGTTTGTTCATAACTTATTTATGATAATTTTGAAAAATGTCGGCCCGTTTGTTAAGATACTTTTCAGATAAATATAAAAACAAAATATAAAAACAAAGTCGAATTAATGACGAGTTCGGTTTAATTCTGGGTGGGCATCGCCAACGCAACGGTATATCATGTTCTATCACGTACTTTTTTTTCGGATTGAATTTTAAAAAATGTGATTGTTTTGTAGAAAAGAGATCTCTTATACTCTTCCCTGGTATATTATTCAAAACAATTGAGCCAATTCGGCTGAAATTTTGAGGCCTTATCCCACATAGCATAAGCTAAGACCTAAAACCAGATTTGTTTTTATTGATCAATTTCAAAGTTCCGTAGTTTTTGGGATGTGCACTGTAAAAGAAACTCTATTTTAGAGAAAAGTATGGAATTTCTAATTTTTTAATACTGGCCAAGTTAATTATGGTGTAAAAGAAAGCAATAATCAGGGAAAAACCAATAAAAAAAATTTTGTGCTTTTCAATAGGACTGATTTTTATGGAGTTTTGCAAAATTTTGTTGTAAAGGATCCAGAAGTCAAACAAAAATTGGCTTAAATTTGGTAATTTTGACTAAATTTGTTCCACAAAAACGATTTTACCGAAAAATGTTCATATTTAGGATTATGCGCCAAAAACAATAAAACAACAAATTTTGGAAGTTTTTCAACGATTTTTCATGTTTCCCGTGATAAATTTTGTTGGATAACATTAGATTTCGTTCTCAGCATCCCATCGGTTCAGTGTAGCAATTTACTTGAATGGTCCATTAACTCAATTTCAATTTTGGCTATACCTACTATTAAAACCTAATTTTAGAATGTTGAATTTTATATTTTATTAATTTATTATTCATATAAAACCCACATGCTAATAAAGTCGTATTACTCAACTCATTACCTACAAAAGACACCTTAGAATAAAGTTCAGCAGTTATGTGGTGGAATGTTTCGCATGTAGTAGATACAATTTTATTATTAATAATAACGTGAATTGGTAATTATGAGCTCCATGCAAACGTAGTTTCAATAACTACAAGGAAATTCATTCGTTCGACCAGAACATAGTACAGTCGATATAGCCTCTCTTTGATTTTTACGCTAATTACTTTGAACCCATTAGCCTGAGCTGCGCACAAGTTTTTCTTCTTATCCGGCGGCTACGACGACGACTTAGGCGATTTGTGTTAACACTTCTGACTGAGCTGGGGCGGCGCGGAGCAAAAGCAACACACAATTTGGTGTTGAGGACAACTATTAGCAAAAATATAAAAATTAATGACGGAATGGAGAAATACAAATTTGTATATGTACATTCTACACCTGAAACCTGATGATTGTTGACAGCAAATTATCATGTTTTATTAATGACTTTTGATAAGTTCAGGTGATTTGAAAATATTTTGAATGAACACCATCAGCAGTCGTATTAGAAACAAAGCTTTTTAATTTCAAGACAGCAATTTATCAGCTACCAAAAGAAGGCAGTGAGAGTTAGAAATTAACGCCAACCTACACGCTGCCCTAATTTTAACAAGTAAGATCGTCTTAAATTTATTATCTAAAGTCAACTTTAAGAAATTTCACTCCAAACACAAAATATTAAGGTCAATGCTTCTGCTCGTTCAGATCATTAAAAAGATATCTAACCATCAATGGCCGTTAAATCATTTAGATAGAAGAAGAAATAAACGATAAAATTAATTCGAAAGCTTAAAATCTTAATGGACCATCCTCCAACTAATTAAAACCACAAAAAGAAATCAAAAACAAAACTTCAAATCCTAAATAAGAAGTGATCATCAATATTCTGTCACGGCTGTTGTTTGATCATAAAAATTCAAAAATAAAAAAAAATAGATAGCAGCTTAATAAAACATTTATTGAAAACAACGTAATTGCTATTTTTATTACACTATTTAACCAATCAACACCTGACTCTTAAACGGCAACAACCAACTATTCCCTCCATATGCTAATAGGACTACTTCTCTATAAATGGTACTTTGCTTGTAAATACAATAATCCAAAGTGTGCGTCATAAAATAATCATTTCCTGCGTAAAGGAATATGAATTATTATTATAAAATTATAATTATTATTTTCCATTTAAATCCGCACAACCAACCAACCGTGCTTCGTCCCGTTCTATCCTTTTCTTTTTTTTTTTGTTCCTGCGTCATGATCTTTTTGTCGTTTCACACCTGATGAAGAAGATAGATTCTTTAAGGGTAAGTAGTGCGTTTGAGAAAAATGGGAAACGTGAAACCCCGCGTTTAACTATGCTCATGATCTGATCTGGATTAGATCCTGAAAATAAAACCACTTTGATAAAAATAGGGGATGTGTAATATATCTTTCTCTTTTCTCCAAGTGTTTGTTTATTTTGTAATAATAGCCGTGTTTTATTGGTTGTTGGGGTAAACAGCGCAGTAAAACCTTCTATGAAAAACAAGCACAAAACTAATGCTGCCTTATATATATATGCTGGCTATAGAGCTTTTAAATATTGAAGAGTCCAATCTACCAATAAAACACAGCTAATCTTGGATCTCTTATTTTTCTCCTTATCGATCTTTAAACGCCATCTACGTTTCAGAGTAAGAACTAATTTTTGGATCATTAAAATACATCCCAATAGAAAGCAAGATCTCGTGTTGTAACTTTCAAATACACTTAATAATGAATTTATTTTTGTTGCTGTTTTTTGCTCGAGCGAACAGTAATGTTTACCATAATAATATATATACATTATCTTTTATCATGAGATACTCAATATACAACAAAATTATTTACTCAACTGCCTATCATCAAAGAACAAATTTATACGACCTGGCGATGCGCTTTATTTTGTTCAAACCTGGAACATGTGCTAATGCTATGTATTTGCTTGTGCAGTGTGTACTTCCCTTCTGAAGAAAATTACGTGAAAGAAGTAGCAAACTGATTGACTGATGTCTGAGAAGACGAAGATAAAGAGGAAGATGGTAATATATATATATTTTTTTTGGTTTACACCAGAAAGAAGAATTATTACTCTGAAGGCGCCAAAAGTCTGCGCAAATCTGTCAAAAATCCAATGAACATTTTAAAATAAATGATGAGAAGCAAGCCCTTCAGATGTTGGTTGCATTGTAGTAGTTGTTGTTGTTCTTAACTTGGCAAAACAAAAACAACAGCAACAACAAAAATAAAGAATATTTTGAACTGAAGGTAACACAAAGATGGCCATTGCCAGAAGAGTTAGGGTCTGGGGGCCAAACGGGCATAATTTAACTGATTTATCGTTGGTTATCGTTCCTTCGTTATTATTTGTGCATATGTGTTTGTGTTGTATACAATTCCCTTTTCTGTTGCATATAAAATGCATTGTATATTTTTTCTTTTTGTTTTGTTTCCCTTGGATCATCATAAAAACATATATTTTTTTATAGAAGAAAGATAAGAAGTTATAACGAAACAAAAGGGCTAGAGGGCGCGTGTGAGGAGAATAATCATCATCACAAATGATTGATATCGCCTTATAAGAGAGACGAGACGAGATGAGAGTTTCTTCTGCGTTATCTTTTCGAGGGGTTTTTTTTTTATGGGGCGAAACACAGTAGTAAAGGGGCCAACAAATTGTTGTAAATACCAATTTACGTGTCAGTTTGGTTATAATTTTATTTCGTCCAATCAAATATGCACCTTTTTTATTTTAGATGGAATATTTTAACAAATTGATAGGTTGAATGCGTGATGTTTTTTAACTATACACGATGATTATATTGTTTTTTTGGTTTAGTGTCGAACTGATGACATTAATTTAAAGAGAAATTACATGTTTAAGGTTGCTATTAAAAATATATTGTCGCAGTATTATTTCAGAATATAGAATGTACCTACATATTATGCAAGTATATAATATTTATACCCAACATTCATATTCGGATTACACTGTGTGACAAAAACAGGAAAAAAAGCATATACACGGGCGGAGACCTATCACATGGGTTGGGGTCAAACACTTAGGCTATATTAACCAACCAAACCACATGCTTTTTGACATTGTTGAATAGGTCCAAATGTCTACTTTTCAAAACAGCAAAAAATAAAAAAAATATAAAAAATAGGTAAAAATCAATGGAAGAAGGTCTTAAAGACCGTTTTTGCCCCTAACTAAAGATTTTGGTGGAGTTACGAAATTTTAACATACCGTTTTGTAATCAGTGGAGCTCTACAAAACGTGATAGGTCTCCGCCCGCGTGTATTTTGAGTGTGTTATTATTGAGAAAAAAGTTATTAGAAAATGGATCCATTTTCTAATAATTTTTTAATAGACAGTTTGAGTTAATATTAAAAAAAAAATATGCAGGGTAGTCTCGTTTCTGACTTCTGAGTCGGAATTTTAGATGGCATATACACCTATATACAAACCAGCTTTGTTTGACATGCTACACACTGTGTTAGAAATAACTTTATTCGAACCAACTAACCAGACTTCGTTTTAACTAAAAACATAAACGTTAATTCCTCCCGCCACCGCAATCGACCGAACCAAAACAAAAAATCTAATACTCTATTGACTTAAATTCTAATAAATAAACTTTTTGAAGTCTATTTGGTACATATGTACGTAACGTACCTTCCTGAAATCTAAATTTTTTGATAAACGACAAACAATAAAACAACAACACCTGTTAAATCTAATGTATATTGTTGATGTTTTGTTTAACATGTAGGTCTGTATCCACAAAAACCAAAAATCATTTATTATATCTTTTAAAGTTGTGTGCTCTAGCTGATTTATATACCAAAGACTTAGACTTTCACTCCCCGAAGCCAAATGCTAAACTTAAAACAAGACTTTCGGTCTAACTTGACTAATTAATCGTGAGGTTGTCCAGAAGAAACATCAATTTATCTCAGTGTTACATTTTTTCTAATTTATATTTTTTGAATTTAAGGAAAAAAGCGCAATTAATTATAAAAACCATGAACATACAATTTCATGTTGAATTCTTTCACAATGATTGCGCGTTCTCGTTGAATGCTTCCATATTTCGTTTTTTTCCTTTCGGTTTCTTTTCGTTTTAACACTAAATCCTGCATTAACTACTTTGAATCAAAACTCTAGCGATGTCGTCATCGAAATGCAACAAAAAATAAAGAAACAAATCGTCCAACACTAGTTCGATCGCCATCAACCAGGTCCTCTGCTGGCAAAGTAGGTTTCGATTGGTGCTGGAAGTTGATCGATTTGATAGATATCACAATTCCAGGTAAATACCAATTGCTTTCGAATTCAGCGATAAATCATTGGGCAGAAATGCAAATTTATTACACTTGGCCAGAGCATTTTACTCAGCAAATTAGCCATGATCCGTGCGTGCTTACTGCTTATGCCGGCTTTGATTAGTGCACTTTAGCTTGTCTTAATTTTTTTCTCCTTCATTGACAGAATGAGCAACAACACAAGTTAACAGCTACAACAACAAATACTGCTCCATTCTGGCAAATAAATTTGTCCGAGGCGTGTCTTGGGCGCGTGAATAATCTGAAGATCATCACTTTGATATGAGAATTGCCTTATTGCTGTAACAGCTGTGTATCTATAAAGAGACGGACGAACCGGGCTGGCCGGCCGTCGTGGTTTTGTGGGGTGTATCGTTCGCGTATATATCCATGAAAAGGAAGCAGCCTCGAGTTGTGTCTCTGATGTAAAGCTAGCAATAAATGTTGATTAATTTGTTCCAAGTTGAAGCTGGTAGCACGATTATTGTGTCGTTGACGATGCTTGTACAGCGTTTCGTTGTTGGGTTACTTAGTTTGTTTTTTTTGTTGTGTGTATGTCTTTGTTTTTGTTTATTATCCTAGTTGCAGTAGGGTGGGCTTTAGTTGGTTTGCCAATTTTCATTTATTGTTGCCGACTCATCTCTTAAGGTTTGAGATTCTGAGAATATTAGTTGCAGGAGCTGATGTGGGAATACACATTGTTGGGTAAGTTCTAATGCTTAAAATGCATTCAAATAAACTTTAAATTAAAATTAAAAAAAGTACGTATACGCCATAGTGAACATTTTTAATGTGTACTTGTGCAATTAATATTCGTTTTGCATCTGCACCCTTCATGTACACTTTGTTTTGAAATGTTTGCGTATGCTTTACGTTTTTTTTTGTTGAAAGATCCCCCGAAAGGGTATACTATCTTCAACATAAGGCAACATAACAATGACCACCACTGTACGTCAAACTATTGGTGAGAGTGGTCTCAAGATTGCGTTGGTAAAACGATAGGAACAAATACGTTACAAACGAACATAACTTCTCACTTTGCAGAAAATAACTTTTCACTTTGCAGAAAAGAACTTTTCGGTTCGCCGAAAAGAAGTTTTCACTTTGCAGAAAAGAACTTTTTACTTTGCAGAAAAGATCTTTTCTCACTCAGAATACATCAACAAAATCTAGTAAATAATATTCTTTAAAAATAAAGTTCTATCAAGTTTTTGTTTTGCCTGAAAAACTTTAAAAAATAAAGGGGATAAGCCCTTTCAAAATATACAATTCCATTAATGTCTCAATGGCCGCAGTGGTTCAAAAGTGTGTTCGATTCTGGCGGCTTAAGAGATTTTGGTATGTATATGTAAAGGCGTGTTCATGCACATGCAATTTTCTGGCCCCCGATCTGTGAAGTTCGCACTTTGACAGTAATCGGCCTACAGGTTGCGGACAATTGGAGAATGTGCATGAATAACGATAACTTTTTAATGTCATGTACCTCAAAGTAATTATGTCTTTAGATTAAACCAAACAATAGAAATATATATTTCTATATCTCTTATTGTATCTTTAAACCTCTTAAAGTTATTTCATCCGCCCAAGGCCACCACAAAAATAAAACCTCAATTTGCAAGTACTCCAAATGTGTGCACTATCGAACTTGGAAGCAATGAAATTATTAAACTCTCGGATAGAGTTCATAATTCACGAGTGTTTTTTTTCGACTTCAAAGTAGTGGCAACCTCAATGACCATTTCTTATGAAATCGTGCATACCACACATAAATAAAAAAAAAACTAAATACCTCCATGATTTCCTCCGCAATCCACATACTCAACGAGCAACAACGATGACTGACGTTATACCAAAAAAGGAGAGGCAGTTAGCAGCAGTTAGCCGACTCGCTAGTAGCTGATGGGAAAAAAACAAAAAAAAAAGCTCTAAAAAATATCCAAAGAACGTTAAAAACAAACCATTTTTGCATAAGCTAAAGAAAATTGCCCTCGCTCTCCTACACACACCATACCAACATCACATCAAAACAATTGTTGCACATTTTATAGGTAATGTTTTGCTGTGGCTGCGGTGGCGGTCGGTGATGGCTGATCATGTGGCGGCGGCAAGCGCTCGTTGTTGGTGGCGTTGATTGCGGTTTAAACACCAATCAAGCGTTTCTTTTTGCCGTTAATATTGCGAGCCGCTCGCTCGCTCTACTTTTTTTGGTTTATTTGTTGCCTTGCAGCCTCCAAATTGGTCTATCAACTTTGGTTAATTTTATATTTGCACGATGCGATGATGGAAAATATAAATTATTAACAAAAATAGTTAATGATCTCGCATTAAGAGGGTGAAGCGCATACAAAATTGTAATGCCATGTTGGTTGTATTATATTGACAGTAACGTTACGTTGAGCAGGTTTGTTTTTCTTCGTGAAAGATGATTTTTCCTATTGGAAAATCAGTTCATTAAAAAATATTGTTTTTGCGTTCAGTCGTGAATTGTTAACGAATGATTCTTATTTTTTTTAATCTAACTTCTAGCTAGAAGAAAAAAAATAAAGTTTCGTGATAATCTAACAAACTTTTGTATTTCCCCAATTTTGGTGTGGTAAATTACTTGCTGTCACTTCAACAGTAAATTGGTAAAAAAAGAGGTAGATCTTTTATTTGACATAAAACGGATGTTGATGAAAATGGCTGTCCATTGTAGATCCGTTCGCTTACTATCTGCATTAAAAATTTCGTTCTAAATGAAACATAATTACGATTTTTATTGGAATCGGAATTAAATCTTGTGTGAGAAGAGCAAAACTAATAAAAAAGTCGGAAGCGGGTTGAATTTAATATTTAAAGATGATGTCAAAAAATGAAAGAAACTTACAAATCACTTGATTATTTTACCCTTCGGATCACCCGTTGATGACTTTTGACTAGTATATCCGTAGATATTAATATTGGTTTCTGGTTTACAAAAACGTAAGATAAAAATAAAATAATTTCATGCCATATACACACACTGGGCTACCAATACTATTTTTGTTGGTGATAGCTGATAAGCGGTGTGTTGGGCGGAGCTTTGATGCAAAGAACCCAAAGAATTCTGTTGATTTAGACTGAAACACCTAATTTACATGATAATTGATTTCTTTTAAATGACTGTAGAGGTGGACAGAGAAGCAATTATTCTGGAGGCGCAAAACTTTGAACGAAATCTTAATACCAATGAGTGATTGTCAGATTAAACAAACCTACTCTCGTTTCACCACATACGGTATGGTAAATTACTTGTGGACAGTTCATCTCCAGGCAAGTAAAAAATCAACTTGTATTTGACATTTCAATGTTAAACAAAATGGCTGTTATTGTAAATCTGTTCGTGTATTTTCTGCACCTTAATTTAGTAGGTATGTCAAATTTGTTAATGAGTGAATGAATAGGCGCGTCCCACAAAAAGAGATCTCTGAGGGCTCCGAGATATTTTAGGTAGGACATAAAATCTCAGCTGTCAGTTTCATGTATTTTGCGGAGATTTCTGAGACGAGATAAATGTATGGATTCAATTTCTTAGATATATTTTAGCTGGTGGGACGGGCCTGATGAATCTTAATTTCACATTATTCAGATTTCTGCTTAAAGATTTTTTTAAAGTTAAATTCGCATGAAAGGGGACAAACTTATTTACAATGTTTGATTAGTTGAAGTGGTTCCAACAAAAATATTTAAACAAAACTCATGCCAAAGACGGTGTTCAGTCCTTTGACATATTTGACGTCTCTGTACTTTATCTCACTCGCACTGCATGGTAAGAAAGAAATGCTAATTGATGCAGGATGTTTAAATACTTTTCAAATGTATGGAATGTTTGACAATCGTTGTTTTTTTGACAGTTCAGTCTCTAATCTAAACGAAAATTAAAACCCTATTGTGTCTGAACACAATTGATGGGTTGGCCTTACGTCAAAACAAATCCGTTGAATGAGTGAAAAAAAACGTCGCTCTTTTCTGGCATCACATTAACAATCTGCCAGAAAAAGTCACTGTTGTCATTATTTGAAAAATGTTGTCAGCAACAAATATGACAATTTGCCAATAATGTATAATTGAAATAACATTTTTATTAATGATGAAAATTTTGTTTTGAAAAAGAAAATGCAGGATTAGTAGATTAAGTACCCCGATACCTTAACCAGGTCTCAAGACATCAAACTCAAGACAGCCTTTCACGCATAAAAGCCCTGTTGTGAAGATTTTCAATTAAAAACAAAAAAAAAATTGGAAAGTTTCTCTAATCGAAGACATGTACCTTCTGTTTATATGACAACTTACTAGTTTGTTAGTTTCGGTCATTAGAAAAACATTCAACTTTTTTTTACTACGAAATATATCGTAATATGACTATAATACCGTTTAAGTGTTATGCCGCCACCGACCGCAGAGCAGAAGAGTGTGGGTGAGAGTTAATAGTTAGAGAGAACCAAAAAAAAAAAAAAGTCCAATGAAAAGTGGAAATTGATTTTTTTTTTAATTAGAACCAACAGTAACGGTACCTGCCATATATAAATCATGAAAAACCTAATTTTCTGACAAAATTTCTCCAACGATTTGATTGATTTTGATTTAAATTTTAATGTGTACTACATCAAACAAGTTTGTAATTTTTAAATGTATGTGAGCCGCAACTTCACAGGAGAGGAAATGGAAAAGGAGTTCATCGTAGTGATAATATAGTTCACCGGTAAGTTCCATAAATGCTTGAAATGCGAATGCGATTACTGCGAATCAAGCTGACTCCCCGGGAGTAGATAATTACGAATTCTATAATAGGCATGATAATAATCTCACAGTTCTCGATTAAAAGTTCAAGCAAATCCTCTTACAAAATTCTAAAAAGTCTCACAACATTTAAAAAAAAAACAAAAAAAAAATAAACCTTAAACGTTCACACATTCCTAATTAACCTACCTACCATAAAATTTGTCTGTCAGCCATAAATACACATTTTTCTGCCTCTCAAGCTTTTGCCATTTTATGAATCGTCTCATAGTCCCAAATAATCTTAAACCTTTTTTTTTGTTGTTTTCGAAGTCAGCAAAATGTTTTGCATAATTCTTAATGAAATGGCAAAATCCCCAAATGAATAAGACCACACGGTCGGTCGATTTAAGTCGCTTCAGTGTTTTTTCGTTTTCGTTTTTAAAACCGCCATTAATTAATCGATATCGTGTGAATTTTAATTTTAAACTCTTCTCAATTTATAAAAATAATGAAAGAAAAAAAAAAACATTAAGAAAATAAGCATCACAGAAAAGTTAAAGCTTTAAAATGGATTTTTTATTCAAATTTTTTATTTTTGTTTTTCAAAACAACAATAACAGATTTGCCGAAACTTAAATTGCTAAACTTAACTGACACTTCTTTTCTAGTGGAGAAAATTTATCACCCAGACGGTCCCAAAGTATCAGACAGTTCTGACTGCTGACACATAAACAAATACAAAGAAGCTGTATACCGTTGTCACAATCATTGCATTTGAATCTTTATTTTGACAGTTTTGTCAATTTATTGCTAAAAAACTGTTTTTTCCTCTTTGAAGAAACTTGAAGAAATTTAAAAATTATGCAAGAATTCGTGATTAAAAAAAAAGTAAAAATAAAAAAGATAATAAACCTTTTTTCCAAGAATCATGGTTAGAGTAATACAAAAACAACACTTTTTTTTTGTTGACAAGAAAAAGAGTCTTCTGCTTGAACGTGAACGACGTGTGTCGTTGTCGTTTCTCCTACGACAAAACTGTCAACCCACAACACGTCTCTCTGACAGTTGTTCACACTTCAAATTTATTTCCATTCAATGATCTTCTTAAATTCGTTTCGTTCGTACATTTATTCATCCGCTGCTGGCCATTGTCTCTCTTCTCTTTTTTCCACTTTGCCATCACCTTACTTTTCCTTCATATGTCGCACTCAATTAGTGCAGGCGGGAAAAGTCGGCTTCTTTTGAACGTGTCGTCGCCTTTCATCTTACATCGTTCGAAGATCTCCCCAACACCTGCATTGAAATAAAAATATGAAATTGTATGAGTGTGTGTGTGTGTTAGTCGTTAGTTGATGCAAGGAGAAGAGAATTATTATTCTCTGGGTTAGTATTCTTTTGAAATTCGATGCCGCAAAGTTTTTTTTTTTATATTTTTATTGAAGTAAAACAAAAAAAAAAAACAAAACCCCCATCGTTGTTGTCGTCGCAGCCAAAGTCTCCACTCATTCGAAATGGTCAGCGCTGATGATTTTTTACGACAGCTTTAACCCTTTTCACTTCCTCCTCACCTTTGCTTGAATCCAAAAGCTATGCAGCTTCACCATCATAACACCACCATCGTGTATCTTGGTGGTGCTCCTGAGGTGTGACCGCGAATCTACCTGTGAGGATAGTTTGCAATTCTATCCTCACTTTGTTTTTGTTTTTTTTTTTGTTTGTCGTTCCCTTTACTCGTTTGTTCACAGTGGCGTAGTTTATTAAATCGCTTGCCTTCATTAAGATAAGCCACAGTTGGGGGTAACATATAAAATATCCCCGCTCAAAGTTTTATCTGGCTTGTTGTGGCTTGAAGTCTGGGAGTTTGAGTTGTTTATTTTTGGTTTAGGTTTAAAAAAGATAGCATATGTCAATTTAAGGACTCCAACACATCTCTCCACCAGGTTTCATTAACATCAGTTAAGTATTGTAGGATTACAAGTAGAACAAATAGACAGGGAAACGTTTATTAACTGCTTTTTTCAACTGCGTTTTCAATTGCGTTTTCAAATGCGTTCTCAACTGCGTTCTCAACTGCGTTTCAACAGGGTTTTCAAAAGCTATTCAACTGTGTTTTCAACTACGTTTTCAATTTCGTTTTCAACTTCGTTTTCAAATGCGTTTCAACTGCATTCTCAATTGCATTTTCAACTCAGTTTTCCATTGTTTTCAAATACTTTTGCAATTGCGTTTCAATTTCTTTTTACAAAGTTGCAAGGTGTGTTTAGTGTTTTATTTGTCGGACTTAAGAGGTCTGTCAGTATAGTGATACTGTACTGGTTTGCAGTGGAGTTACGAGTCATAAAAAAGCTGACTTTAGGGTAATTAATGCCAATACAAAATAAAAAATAAAAATAAAAACAAATTTACAACTTAAGCCGCCAGATTATAAGACTCAAATCATCTGTGTGGTTACTATAGCTTAGATTTCATTCCAAGTTAATGAGAACTTTATTGTTTTACTTCTTGCGTATTTTTCTCCATTTTTGTCTTACCTGCTGCGATATGTTTTTAAGTTATTAAAACGAGAACGTTTTAATTTGAGGCCAAGATCAAGCTACTTGTTTTGTGCATCTAAAGAATTTTACTTTTTTTTTCATCGTCATCGTTTCTAAGTATTTTTTTTTTGTTTAATGATCGTTTTATTGGCAACTTTGTAACGTTAATGAGTAAGTAAAGATTTAATGGTGAGGTCTTTAGGCGCAATTAGTAACAAAGTTAATACTTTGGCAACAATTAAAATTTTAATTATTCTACTAGACTGGTAATTTATTGTAGAGTTGTTCTAAGACGAACAATTTGCTGCGTTTTTTGTATAACAGAAGTTTTTGGAAGAAGGACTTCCAATCAAGAAATTGCTTGAAATTTCGTTTTCTGTAAATCTAAAACCCAAACAACCTATTTCAGTTTTTTAGAGCTTTAAAAATCCAAAAAAAACTATATCAAAACCTTTACTGTACGGCGCACAGTGGTGCCATTTGTATAGGAGAGCGATGCAGGAAAAATAGAAATTGAATGTATCAGAGATCCGTCACCAGATTAATTTTATTTTATACTTTTATGAAAGATATATATTTTTGGCAAAAATAAAATCTTGTTTGCATTATTTCCAACAATCATTAGCCACGAAGTTACAAACTTTTCAAACAAAACCAAAGTCAAAACCGTGTTTTTTAAATAGGTTTCAGTGAAACTAACAACTTTTTTTGAATCACACTAGTGTATATTGGACTTAATCATCCATATATTTATAACATATACTGTTACCGACCAATATACACCGCTGAAAAAGTGGCCAGCTGAAAAAGTGGGTCTATTCTTAAATATTTTCGGATTTTGCATTGCCAATGATTGAAGGTAGTCCCTAAATAAGTCCCTGTCCCTTTATGATGCTTATTGAACATTTTTCATTAAAATTATGTCCCCTACGACTGATGGGATAATCTTTAGGCAGTTACTATTTTATTGAAAATTTTTCGTATACAATTCCCTTGTACGGATTTTATAACAAATGAATCTGCGTTTCAACAATTTTTCTAACTACGAAAATACAATAGTAAAACTGATAAGAAACTATTTCTTGAGAATTTTCTTTGCAACAACAAACCTCTTCTATTTATCTGATGTAGAAGAAATCTTCAAAACATGGTGGTTTTTTTTATATTTGAACCTTAAAGAATTAAAAAAAACAAAACATCCAGGAACTCGAACGAATAAATTTTTCAACACGTCTTCTCCATTCCACTCACACACAACCATTAGATCTCAAAGATAAAAAATCCTTACATCTTTTCCCGCCACCAAACTAAGCCACAGAAACTCGTATTTCCTGCGCAAGCTGCTTCTCTATTCTGAATGTCACATCCGATGATGACCCAAGCGATTATACATATAATACCCCGTCCCTGTTGTAAACCATCCACCAGTATACCTAGTTCCATGAAGGTCTTTGTTTTGGTTCTTTGTTAAACTTTTTTCACGCCTTCAATTCTACCAAAGTATTTCCTAAATCAGAGTGATATATTAAACCCTTTCAATATGCGTACATCTTGCGGAGAACAATATTGCCAAGGCAAAGGAAGACGCAGAGGAAAGACGGAAGAATGAGTGAGACTTTCAATAGAATCGATCCTTTGCCATCATCATCAACTTCATTGTCAGAATTGAAGTTAAGAAAACGGTTTTTTTTGTTCTTCTGTTCATGTAGTGGAAAAACCATAAATCCTTTGGCCCAGCGGCGGACGGACACTCAAGACGCTCTGCGGTGTGTTAAATTTGTGGCGGCCTCGAAAGGGCTTCACAATGAATGTGCCAAAGCCACGTCTGCTGCCATCTTTGTTGTCGTTGTAGTAATAGCCACAGCAAAGATACCGCCTTCTTCAGCTTTGAAATGTGTGTGCAAAACCAAGAGATTTTGTTGTTGTTGCTGTTGGTTTGGTTATGGGTCCAAAACCAAAAGCAGTCGCCACAAAATGCTGCGACGTTTGAGTATTTATGGGGCATGCGGCCAAAGCTGGCTGTGGCTGTTGCTGTTGCTGGTGCTGCTGTTTTGAATCACAAGAACCGATCGGTTGCCAAATGCGAGAAACCAAAAAACAAAACCCCAAGAGAGGTGATCTCACATTAAAGTAACGTAAAGCCAAAAGGGCCCCAACTACTTCGTTATACCTGCTGCCTCCTTGCATTATCCCATTCCCCCATCGTAAATTCGTGCTTGGTTCGTGGCTGGCCGGTTTTTTGTTTTAACCTCTTTTTTGGTCGTTTTTTTTTTGTTGTTTTTTTTTGTATCCTTCGTTTTCCATTGTTTTTGGTGTTAACCTGCGGGGATTCGGGGATTAAGGGGATGGCTGCTGTTGGCGGTTTGGCTGCTGCCACCGAGCACGGTGTTGCTACACTTCGCTTGCTGTTCGCTACTCGTGTATACCTGAAATCCGAGATCTAGAGCCCGCATCAGAGGAGTTTGAATACACGTGTAGATGTCATCTCCAATTTTTTTTTAACGAAAATAAAAATGTGTATATAAAGGTAGGGCAGTGCAAAAAAAAAAAAAAAAAAACAGGACTTACGTCGAGGAAGGAAAAGGAAATTTCGCAAAATAAAGCAAAAAAGGGTAAAAAAAAATGAAACGGAAAGAACGAATTGAATTTAGATTACGCGTCATATTGTCGCCTCTGTTCGGTTTTATACTTGATTGGGCAGACAGCCACAGCGTTTGGCGACAGGAACTTCACTTCTCAATTTATTCAATGTCAGAAAGTAGAAATAATTGCAACTAAAACATATCTTGTGAAAATACTAATTGGAATGTGAACTTTCCATCTGGTCCGAAATTGAGCACCACAAGTGATAATTTCGCTTGACACCTTATGGTCTTCTTTATCGTACTGAAAATATCATTATGGGCTCCGCAAAATTAGGCCCCAGGAAATAAGGCCAAAAAAAAAAAATAAATAAAGCCCCATATTTGAGGTATTTTTCCATAATGAAATAATGCCCCAATGAAAAAAGGCCCTACCGAAATGAGAAAAATGCATTTTTATGTTAATAATAAAAAAAATTAAATGAGGTCCAAAATTGTTTTTAAAATAGAATGAAATTAAGCCCCAAAACTAGAATTGGGGTTTTATTTCATTGGGACACGATTGCATTTTTGGTGCCTTATTTCATTTTTTTGGGGCCACTAAGTATTAAAAATAAAACAGTTTTTTCCCCTCGAAAAGTGACATATTTTAGGGTCATTTCCAACCATCTCCAATTATAATTAATAGAACACTAAAATATACAAAAAATCCTATGTATTTCTCACAAAAATAAAAATCAAAAAAAAATATTATTATTTTGCTCTTCCACCTTAGAACTTGATCCTAAAAAAAGTGGCTCCAAAAATTTTGTCCGTCTGTTCGTTTTCCTGTGTGTGTTTTCTGTCTGAAGCCACAGCCCAAGTTTTTTAGAGACTATCCTGAGACATTTTTGAAATTAATTTTTAATTTATTTTTAACCAAAAATAACGGTAGGCAACTACTATAGGTATACTGGTTTTATAAAAACTAACATTTCTCAGAAAAGGCTCCTGTTTTGGCAATTGTTGCACAAAGTTCTTTACAACTGAAAAAAAAAACACCCTTTCCCCCAAAATATTTGAATGGACTCTTCTGTTCTTAAATTCTCATAACATTTGAAAGCTTCATATCAAATTTAATTAATGTACTATTATTTGAAGAAGGTTGACGTTTAGGTATATGTTACTTGTTGCACCGAAAATATGTAAATCATTGCAAAAAATGACAATAACTTAAAAAATACCCCTAAATCTCATAATTTCGGATAGGTCTTTAAATGCAATTTAAAAAAAAAAGCCAATGGGGGGTTTTTGGGCTATCTTGGACCAGATATAGAGGTTGACATTCCATTTGCGTCGATACCAATCAACAAAAATTTAATAAATTTATTATTTTTACCTTCTCCGTACTAAATTTCCTATCTTTCTTGGTCTGTTACAGTGTAAAAAATTGGAATCTTTTTGTCCCAAAATACACAAAAAAATATATTTTATCGAAGTTTAGTTTGACAAAAAATAAATCACTTCTATGAGATGGTTAATGTTTATGTCTTATACATTTGCAAAGTTCATCACATTATTAAAACAATTTTTAACTTTCCACGAAATGACTTTGTTGACATTATTGTAATGTAAATTCATTTTTTATTGTTTTTCATAACAAAACAAACAATTTGGAGCTTTAAGTGCAAAAAAAAAAAGAATTAACATTTCTAAGAAATCGTTAAAAAAAATCAAACTTAAGAACGAAAAACTTGAATGTTCTGTTCAATCTCCTTAAAAATGTGATGATATTTATTTTTCTTTAAATATTTTTTGCCTCTATAATGGTAATGACTTCCTTCTTTTCAACAAAAAAAAGACTTTAATCCAACGGAAATCCGTTAAGTATGTGTTTTTATATTCCCGACATTCTGCAAAATGATTTCCGTTCGGGTAATAAATATGTTTTCATTTGATCTACTTAAAATAAATACAAAAAAAAAAAAAAAACTGGATCATCCTCAATCCCTACATTATGTCTTTGGTGGACTATTATATTGGGTACCAAGAAGAAGTTGGAATAATATTTAAAATGTCTTTCCTCAACTTCAACTAAAAGATCAATTTCAAATAAAATCACCATAAATACACAATTTTATTGTCGGTCATAAAAAGTGATTTTATTACGAACGAGAATATTCATTTCATCGATTATTGCCGTGATAAAATGTCACATATAAAAAAAAAACAGAATAAAATATATAGGAGGTTGATTGTCTGTTGTTGTTGTTGTTGTTGTGCTGTTTCATGATATATTTCAAAAGGAGAAGAAGAAAGCCAGAGGCAAATGATTCCCCTCCTCATTCGATAAATTTACATGATGTCGAGTTCTACTTTGACAGGTTTAGGGTCAAGCTGTCATGCGTTGGGGTGATACCGAAGGTCTTTAACGCGATCTTAGGATTATATTTTCCCTGCTTAATCGGCTTTGTTATTGTGTCCAGTTTATTTCTTGGGATCTCTTTTTTTTTTTTTATTTCTCATACATAAAATATAACAATTTCAAGCCCAGATGACCAAAAACTGGATTTGTGAGGTTGATCCTTATCACGTCGTCGGTCGTCATCGTGTGTGCACAGCAAGAGTCCAACTGTGCACAAGTGTGACTTCAAGTAGTGTTTGCTCCATATCAAGTCAAAATGCAATCATAAAAACAAAATTTATAATTTCGAGCGGAAAATGAAAAATGGATTGATATGTGATAGGAGATCTCTAATATCTCAAGGCGTTACATGTTTACTTCGAAAATTATGTTTGATTTTGACATAAATTGTTTTTTTTTTTTTTCTTTTTTTGTTGTAAGAGATGATTAAGGTGATTTATGGATAGAGCTTAGGTTAATGTTGTTGTTTTTCTTTTTTATTTTTTAATAGATTGACTTGAGTTTATTTAAAAAAATGCTTAACATCTTTTCTCACAGGGGTTTTTTTTTACGAGAATGAACAATATAATTGATGGTGTTTTGTATTTAGTCGAAGGCTAATTTGAGTTTTTTTTTTTTTATAAGGTCGTTTTTTTACAACTTATGGGTGGTCATTTAAAGAACAAGGTTATTTGAGGGTATCTGTTACAATTGGTCAATGATTTAATGAGCTGTGGTCGCAGTTTAGTGTAAATAATAAAGCATTGTAATTTAGCTCCTTAACATTCAAACAACAATAGATCATATTTAAAATTATTTTGTGTGGGAAAATTAATCAGCAACACCGTTTTTTTTCACTTCTACACTGACCTGTTAACTCAAATTGATGTAGGTATCTGCATTTTGGGCTTTCTTACATATAAATGCGTTATTATTTTTTTTTGTTTTTGGATGAACATTTTTCATATTTCAAAAAAATTAATAAATTTTTAACTTAAAATATTTATTTTTCTGTAGAAAACATACATATATTTTGCAAGTAGCCTTATCTTCTTTCAAAAATGTTGACATTCATAACAATTTATCTTCATAATAGATTGCTTCTTGTACCCACTTGGGGTAAATTTCTCAAGCGATTTTATGAAAGAGAGATTTTTTATAAAGAAAAAGATGTCAAAACTGGTCCAAACCTGAAAATTCCACGGCAGTACAAGAGTCTACAAAAAATTCACCACCCTGATGAATGCAGTCCCTAAAATTTTGTAAATATTGAAAAAATGGAAATGCGAATTATTGTGCCCGTGAAATGTTTTTCAATTAAATTTTCCAGCGTTTTGTTTCTTTCTTATAGAATTTCCTCCCCACTCCCAGAATTTTAAGCAGAATTTTAATAGACCTACCAACTGACAGACTAATGGCCGATTTCACGGACATTTAAAACTCTTTTTAAATTTAAAATGAAGTTTTTTGGATGGAAGAAACGTCATTTTATAATTTTTAAAAGCCTTTAAAATTTTTAGAAGTGCTCTGTGAAATCGGCGAAAAGTGAATTGTTATATTTAGTGAAAGTGTTTAGTTCAGTTTTTTTAATTTAAACAAACTCAGTCATGTGAGACTGATTTGAAATTGATCTTAAACTTAAAAAACTGTTCGAAAGCTTTAAACTGCATTACAACTGCATACAACTGCATACTACAAAAATATCTGCGAAATCAACTTAGAACACTTTTGTATTAATTCTTAATTATTCACACCTATTCACCCCGATTCGAACTTATTTCATCCATATTTTCTCCTGTCGAACTCGCAGATGAGGAAGTGTGTTGAAGGAAATGGTAAGGTATTTCATCGTATTGATAATATAGTTCACCCAGCAAGTTCATAATTGCTTTAAATGCGAACGCGAACCCTGCGAATCATGCAGACTCCCGGGAAGTAAAGAAGTTATTTCGAATTCCATAATTAGCATGATTACCTACTATCGGCCTTAATAATTTTCAAAACTTTCAAAAAGTCTTATACTAAAGTAGGACTATCAAATTTATGTCTAAACTTCCAACGGATATTGCCTTCCGTACAACACAACAAGGATGTGGTAGAAGTTGGTATCTTGCAGCTTGCTCTGCGCTCCCTTCTAACTTCAAAAATTGATTCCTTCATCGTTTTTGTTTTCGTAACCAATTTCGCTTTGATTCTTGAATCCAATCACCAATAACAAAAAAAAAAAAAAATAATAAAAAAGACTCCCTAACACATCCCTAATGAAGCAGAGGAAGGCAAAAAGAAATCTACCTTTTTTTTTTTCTTCCTGTGTTTCCAATATATATTCTTATATACATTTACCATTCCATCGATTGGAGGACGCATTTTAATTAAACACACTTTTAACACGGGGTTTTTAATTAAGTAGACACACGTCGTTTTCGTCTGCAGAGTCCAGAGAGTATTCCTGCCGCGCTATCCAATCTAATTCAGGGAATTTGCTACTGAATAAGTTGTGTGGACGAGAGATGACTTACAAAAAAAGAAATTCAGATAGATAGGTGACTAGGTTTAGGATGAGATAAGAAAATGTGTCATTTCGAAATTTATTTGCCATTACGACTCTGGGCGACTCTTGAGATGGAAAATACGTTGTTGCTGTTGTGAGTCTATGAGGATAAATCTAACATCTGTATATGGATTCCTTCAAGTTTCGGTTTTTTTTTTATACTTTTTATCTTAAATCGGATTGTTATGGTAATTTAAGTGCAACCTTTTCGTTTCTCGTCGAGAACTTGGTTTGTTGGTTGGAAAACGAGTTTTTAAATTTCTCATGGTTCGTTTTTATTTTATTTTGATTCGGCATTTTATTTTAATTAAGAATTCGATAAGGTATTGGTTGTGTTGTCGAGGAGATACCCACATATTTTCTTATATTTTTTTTGTTGTTCCTTTTGGTGTTGTTGTGGATTCCTTAAGGTTTCATCGTTGCTTTTTTTGTTTTGTATTCCATACAATGTATTTAAGTTCTCGACCTTTTGAAAAACCTGGGTGAGATGGAAGACCAACGGACATCGAACAATCGACCGACGGACGACCGACGCGACGAACGACCGACAGGTGAAACAAGAGAAGAAGTGGTGAACATTTTTGTGGTTTCCATCGAACATGACCGCTCTAATGCACTATTCGAATCTTTACATCTTTTTGTAATTAAAAATATCCATGTCCATGTCCAAGGGTTGAATTTGTGTTAATTTTTGTTGAACCCTTCTCTTTGAGAGTATAGTATTTATGTTACAAGGTTGAGTGTAGAGATTTATGAATGCATCCAGAGTAAACGTGGTGGGTGGGTATGTGTATAGGGTTTTTGTGTATTTTGGGATGTGAATGGCATGTTTATAAAAATGTTAATTTAATTAAATCAGTTTGAGACATACATATATTTTTTTTCTTAATTTAATTCAAAGATTTATGATATTTATTTAATTTTTCAATGTTTTCTTTCTTTTCAGGTGAGTTGGATGTTTATTTTTTAAATCAAAACTTTGATAGAGTTTGAGTAAGAACATATACCCTATATTAAGGTGTTGCTAAGAAAATAAAATGTAATTGTAATTGTAAAAAAATAACAATTACAAATTTATTTGTAAAAAACGTTACAATTAAAAAGTTACAATTAAAATTTTATGTATAGTTTAAAAAAAGTTACAGTTGTAAAAAAATAACAGTCACTATTTTAATTAATAAAAAAGTTACAATTACAAATATAGATGAAGCGTTAAGAGGAAGATGGGGTTATACGACATTTTTAAACTATTGAGTAATCAAGGTTTAAAGTTTTTCTTCATAAAAAAATTATGAAACCTCTGACCTAACTTGGCCTCAAAAAGGTTCTAAAAGTGACAGCAAGATTATACCGAGGAGACAGAAATTTTAGTTAACAAAATGACTGAAGGACTTGACAACTTTTTTTTGCAATAAAACGCAAATCATTTGAGATATTTCAAAAATTTTATTATTGGCTTGAATGGGACTTGACTTCGTTCATATGGTCACCGCAGGCATGTTTGCAGCGGTCGATTCGTTGCACATTTCGGACATAACGGCCGCTATTTCTCGTTCAATGTTGGCTCTGAGCTATTCCGGTTATCATAGCGCGATAACGCTGGCCATTCACAGTAACGTGACGATCGTTATCATCGATGAAAAAAATATGCCCAATAACACATTTTGTGGATAAAGCGGTGTTTCTTGAAGCAAGTTTGGATTTTCACCAGACCAATAACGCATATTTTGTTTATAAAGGAACCCAATAAGCCAAAAATGAGCTTCATCATTGAAAATTATTTTGCAATGAAATTAATCATCTTGGCGCATCTATTCCAGAGCCCAATCGAAGAACGTAAGTCGCTTCAAATGGTCTATCGGCTTCAATTCTTGAGTCAGCTTGGGTGTGAACCAAGATCCTTACGCAAAATACGCCATAATGTGGTCTGAGCGATGACCAATTCTTGAGAACGCCTTGTAATTTACTGTTTTTGGTCGTTTTCTACGGACGCCTGAACGGTAGCGATATTTTCGACACTTCGACCAATCCGTTGTCCCATTGGCACGGCAACATCACACAACGAATATGAATACTCAAATTTTTGCACTAAGCTTGTTATTGCCTGTCTACTAGGGCAAGAACTACGACCAAACATTGGAGTTAACGTTCTTAAAGTGGCGGTCGCCGATTCCGAATTCGGTAGAATTTTTTTTATAATTTTCAGACGTTGCTCAACCGTGTACTTTGTCATGATGAAAATGTTGAGTTTACTGAAAAAAATTGACAATGACAGTTCGATGATTTGTAAAAGGGTGCGTTCACAAATTAAATCCAAAGTTGTCAAGTCCCCATTGGAAAACCTTTTATAAATGAAAGTATTTGCAATTTTCTAACTTTATCGAAAAATTGAGACCACAACTTGTTCAATAACAATACATTTTTTTTTAATAAATTTAAAGTCCTATATAATCTCCGTTCAACGAGGTATTAAAATTGAAAATCGATGGAAAGCTAACCAAGTTATAAGAATTTTTCGAATTTATTTTTTTTTTTTCAATATTACTTAGGTAAACGAAACTGAAATAGGATTACCCTAAACGTTGAAATTTCGAAGATTTGATCATAATTTCATTTATTCATTTATTTTTATTATTTTTTTTTTTTTTGGAATTCCGTTGTCGACCCCTGGTCATCAATGTCATCAGCTTCACAATAAAGCTAGTTACCTTTCATTTCAAACTCTCAGGAATGTCTGTCAGTTTTTTTTTTTTTAGATAAGGCATTTCGATTCTTCAAACTGTGTCAGTCAATTTGTTTAATTAATCTGTATTGTTTAAGTTTTGAAGCTGTTTGCTTACATTTCATGATTGCCTTGAAAGAATAGAATACAAAATTATAACCATTTGATTTTACAAATTTTAACATTTGACTCCCGAGACATTCTAAAGGCCTTAAATATATTTTTAAACAAAGATTACCTAAAGAGTTTTTATGTTTTGAAAGTCTCCTAAAAAAATTCATTCTCGTTGTGATGATATTTAAAACCAACTTTACAACTTTTAATACAAATGCGAACCAATTTATAACATCACCGATTTGATCTCCAAATGGTGCTGTTTTACGATCGCACTTTAATGCCCTCATCATCAGACAGAAATTTGAATAACATCATTTTTTTCTTGACTCATGACACATGTAGCGAGTCTCATTTGAGAAATGAATACAAAATCCAATCAAAATTTTCGTCACAATCACACAGCCATCATCTCAAATCACAGCAAGCATACAAAAAAAAAAAGAACACAACAAAGCAGTGATCACAATAACACCACAACTTTCAACCATCAACGAGGAGAGCGACCAAACCCAAAAAAAAAAAAACCCCATCATGTCCAACACAATCTGATCCCATGACTACATCCAGAAAGAGAAGCCTTTGAATTTGCATTGTAGCACAGCCACAAGCCACGACACGGACATTCACCACAAACTTTATTACACCCCATAACTTTATTGTGCCGAACCGAGCTCAACCAAAGGTATATTCTGCGACGCGCGATATGATTAATTGCCTGTGATGCTGAGATTTTCGATAAATAACACAAAAGCTGCCACCACAGCCAACCAACACCACAAGTTTCCAACAAAACCAAAAAAAAAAAAAAAAATAACAAGAATGAATGGTTATATGGACCTCTGATGCTATTGGGGAACTTATTATCCTCAAGAACCAACCAACCATCCAACAACAAAATACGTCCATATCGTTTATTTTTGTGGTTTAGGGCTGTGACTCCTCGTGTCGTATATACCTACTTTATGCAAAAAAAACGCGTATGCAATCGCGCATATGCGCACTCTGCTGTCTGTGGCTGCCATCATTCATGGAAATCTCATTTTTTAGATCTCCGCGCAAGTAATACGTTTTTGAATTGTGTTCCTGTTGCGCCTTCTGGCCATCATACACATACTCATACTCGACACTCGTATTATATATAAAATACTTGGTGCAATTGCGCGGTTGCGTATAGAGAGGGTCTCTTTATCCTGAGCATGCATCATGATAGATGCTGCATTTGCCCCCATCCTGCACCTCGTTTAATAATTTTTGCAATTTATTTCATCGCGATGGCATTGAGGTTGTCTGTTGTTTTTGTTGTCTTTTTTTATATTTTGTTGTTGTCTTTTGAGTGTGTGTTTGTCAAGCTCCCGGATATAATCCTTACAAGCACATAGAGCACCAGAATAGCAAGAACCTGGAGTTAAAACTGGTGAATTTCTCCAGTCAGGTAGATTGGTTTCAAAGAAGGTTTGTTAATACCCTACAAAAATCGTGCAATTTGAATTATCGTGGAATTAAGACCTCGGACCGGGAATAGCGTAAGGCACGGTCTGATAGGAATTATTAAAATAAAGTTTTCATCTAGGGTTCCCTAAATACTGAGGTATCTTGGTACGCGATGTTGTTGTTGGATCACCATCCTTTTAATTAGCTGATTTGGGGCATTATTTCTTACCAGGTTATTTGCCGAAATCAGCTGGTTCTTATCCACAGACGTTAAATTTGCATCTGTGAAGAAAAATTCGTAACCAAGTTATGTTTGCCATTTTATCGGAATTGATTAGAAATAACTGTTTTCCACGTTTTAGAGAAAACAAATGTTGATGTAGATGCTAAAAGTTTATAACGATCATTGCTGCTTGTAGATATTTTCACAGAACAAAGTTTGGAACTAACCGGTACAGCTGAATTTTCGCCAATAAATTACTGCGATGCAGGCTATCCATAGGTTTGCTTGCTGAATTGTCATCGAATCTTACTTATTCGATAATCGCTTGGAGAACTTGCAGTTAACACCTTGAATTTGCATAAAAGTGTCATTTGCATTTGACAGAGCTTGTTCCATACTATCTAGAGCTTTGTGTGGATTTCGTTGTCCAGTTGATTTTTGTGGAAGATGGATGTGATGTAGTTCTCTGAGCGTTCTATTGCTTACAGCCGATTTTTTAATTGAGACCGGTACTAGTCTTTTATTTGAGTTTAAACATGCTGCGGACAGCCCTCAAGCTTCCTGAAAAAATGAATTATGTTAAAAATAACACAACTCTTTGGAGCTTAAACAGATACATGCGTCATATTTACGCTCAAATGAACAACCATTTTTAGTAGTAGTACCTGTCTTAGTGAAAGTACTCTGTGAAGAAATCGATATTTTTGTATTTTTGGCTTCATGGTCTGAACCTGTGAGTTAATTTCATTATGCTAGGAAGAACAGCGTTTAACTACTGTGTCTTAGTGCTTATTAATACTAGCTATCCGCCTGAGATTTAAATTCCTGGTGTCTTAGCGTCACGTGCTAATCTACCAAAGCTTTCGGTTGTCTTAGATCCAACCGGTTCGGTGTCTTAATAATACCAGATGATCTACATGAGCATTTTCTTCCTGTGCCTGAGTGCTACCCAGGGCTCAAGTATCAACGATTGCTGTGTCTAAGTGTCAGTGAGGTCTTTAGGAGCTTGCTGATCTATTCTATACAAGAGCTGATCAGCTTATTAAGGTAGATAATAATGGTGGTTTCTAATGCACCTACTTCGAACGCCTAATTAGCGCTTGTTAGCACCATTCGCAAACCTGGTCTGATTGATACTGTGCTGGTTGTTACTTGTTGGGGGCTTTCACTTGCTGTTGCACGGATTGGAGCCTTGCTCTACAGTTCCTTTAATTTGCCCTTGAGGGTTGCCCTCAAACAGTGCATGCAGACTAAGCAACAGTTACATGTTCTGATTTTTTAAATGAAGCTGGTTCAATATTATTCCGTTTATGTTGAACATCAAGTGTCAGGTCCTGTATTTTCCTTCAACTTTAAACTTTTTTTCTAAAAACAGTTTGAAATCAATTGCAAGCTCAAAACTATAACCTATGACGACAAAATTTTCGAATTTCGTAAACCTGTGAATTCCCCCTAACACAAAATCGATCAATGATATAGGAGGATGGCAGAATACAAAAGAGAGATCGTGAAAAATTTAACACTGGGTTGCAGCTGAAGATGAAGCTTAAAGGTGAACAATATTCTCCCCATCCCAGACCCATACGAAACTCCTGACAAAAGATTCGTTTCCAACTCAAACTGACAGGCGTCCGAGAGTCGCGTCTGGTATAAGCATCGTTTGTTGTTATTCGATTTATGAGATTTATTGGATGATATTTGGTTTTTATTTTTGTATTCTTCTTTATTTCCTATAAATCTTTTTGGATGCTCCTTTTCTCATTAAATTTGTTATTCAAAACGAATGTTTTTATTGTTGTTGTTTCCTTCGTCCATTTGATTGACGGGTTGACCCTTTTTTTCTTTATTATGTGCCTGAAACCCCCTTGTCCTCTACCTACATAAATGTCTCAAGTTGAAGAATCTATTTTAATTACTCTTTTATAAATATAATTTAAAGAAAAAAACAAGAACACATTTCGATTTTATTTATCCAAGATGAAGAAAACGAAAATGCATTCTTTATCGTTATCGAGTTATCGATTATGTGTTTTATCAGTTTTCTTGTTGTTGTTGTCTTTTTTTTTTATAATATTGTTTGTTGTTTATTTTGTTTCCTTATCGATTGATTGTATCTTTTCTTGACAACTTGCTAAACAATCTTATTTTTTCTTGAAATGTGACAAAACAGTTTGTTGAGTTGTCGTTCCGTTTCTGGCGGGCAATAATTTTATTTACACAAAAATAAACACAAGCCTAAAGTGGTTACATTAAAAAAACATACAAATATACGATTGTATCGTTTGTTGACATTTTATTATTTTATATTCGATGTTTGATTGAAAGCTTGTTCAAGATACAAAAGTCTCTTCTCTTCATTACAACAACAACATGGATTGAATTCGTTCAAATCTGGATCGTGTGGGGGTGATAATATTTTATACCTTTATGTATCGTTCAAATCTGTCAGTTTTAGGTTGAAGCCTTAAATCATGTCAATGACACTTCAGATTCGATTAAAATTGAGAATATTAAGTGTGTCATTTGGGGCTGGTCTCAAATCAAATCAAATTTAATATCTTTATTTTTTTTTTCTGCTGAAAGCCTTAATACTCGTCGTATACAAAGTGCAATGACTATATTAGATATGACGAGGACGACTGACGCAACGACGACGGACGAACGGATCGGATCAAATTGAATTGGAAAAACAAGTCATGTACATATATAAATCTTATCGAACAATCAGTTTGGGGTGCAGAAAAACATGTTGTTTGTTTAATTGTTGTACAATTGTAAATTATGTCACGTTTCCACCCACAGTATATTTGTTTTGCCATTTAATAAATTAGCTAAATTGGAAAAATAAAAATAAAAAAATAACAATAAAATCTCACGTATAGGGGGAAAAAAATGTTATATCGGAAGTCAAGAGCATGGTTAAACTAGCAATGACACTTGACATCATCATTAGACATTCTTCTTTAGGTATGTAATTTAATTTACTGAAAAGAAAATGAAAGTGTTACAAAATTTTATGATAGTTTTTTTGATTAAGGTAAGGAAAAACTATGCTAGTTCGAAATATTAAAGGAACCAGATATTGTTCTGACTTCCTTTTTTTTTTTTAGTAGACTGTTAATGACCGGATTTAGTAAAAGAGTGATTCGAAATACCCCGAAACTAAATAATCTTAGTTAGCAAGCTTTAATTAACTTTTGTTATTCGGTCTCTGTAGGTTTTTTTTACCAGATTCAAATAGACTGGGACATGGAAGGAAAAAATGAGAAATTCCCTTTATCCATTGGCATTTTTTTAGAAAGTCACAAAATTGAGAAAGTGCTGCAGCACTTTCTTCCCCTTTTATTTGTATCAAAAAAAAATGCAAAAAGTAAAACGTCAATTTATAACCAGTTTTCCAATTAAACTTGAGTTTTTTTTTTCAAGGTTTTTCAAAATGAAAATATAAGATGCAACATTCTTCTTCTACTTTACCGTTACCGGTACTTGTACTTGTACTTAAGGGCCAAAATCATGGAGGTTGAAAATGATGGTCAGGCTTTTTTTTTTTAAATCAAAATAACATTAAATTGAGATTCACTTCTGACGTACCGGTTAATATAATTGAGATGAATCTCCGAATGTATTAACTTTGTTTGAAACAGAGTTAGTTTTTGTTTTATTTGATCTTATATTCCCGCAAAATCATTCCGGAAACGCTTTCATAACTCAAAGTTCTTTCTTTTATTCTTTTATTAAAATTTAATTGATAGAAATGTCCCAGTTTTTTATTATTATTTTCTTAATTCCGAAAAATTAACAAATATTACAGCAAAAAAAAAGTTATAATGACAAAAATTGTATTCATTGGACAACAACGTAGGTTAAAATTAATCCAAGTATTTAAAATTCTAGACTTAAGAACGCCAAATGTCAAAACTCTAGTTTGAAATTGTATCAAAAATGTAAATGTATTAAAAGTATCAAGGTGATTGTTGCTGTCACAAAAAATCAATTTTCTTAATTCAGTTTCTGACCCAGTTCATGTAGTCTACTCGCTTACAACTTTTGCATCCTATATGGTAAAGTTGTGAACTGTTTCGTATCATCAATTTTTTCAAGCAGTATAACCCAAAACGTACATACTTCCTACAAAGTATTTCTTATTTCGATCAAAATTAAGCAAATTATTTCAATCAAACCCCCATGTGTGCTGTCAAACCTCAGATAATTATTGTATCAGTTTTAACCACACGTTGAATGATCACTATAAACTATACAATTTCCAGTTCAACATTTCATTCAAGATTTATTGCTTTTTGATATGTTTTTGTTTTTTTTTTTCTGCAAAGAACAAAGGAATTAAAATATTCTTGAATAAAAATCCAATTTATATATATAATTTATATATATATTTATATATATAAACTGATCTGTGATAACTGATAACACACACAAGAAGGTGTTGCAATCATAAATTGTACAAAGTGTGAGCTTGTGTTGTGACAGCAATAAAATATTTTATTATAACACTTGTTGTTAATGATAAAGTGATTTAGTTTATGATTTAATAATTGATTTGTTTGCAAACAGGATGTTTATAATTTTATTTGTTTAACGAGTAATTGAAGAACAATGAACTGATTATTTTGGAAATAAGAAAAATTATTTTTTTGTAAGTTACGATGTGAATGTAAAAACACTTGACAAGTCCATTTTGATCAGCAATTTATACACACATACCGTAGAGCTACTCTCTTAAAGCTAATTTTTGCATTATTTCTTCGAGTTTTTGTTAATCTCATTAAAGAAACTGACTACCTTGAGGTTAAAGTGTTGTAAACGTAGGGGTGGGGGTCAAAAATCGTGTTTTTTTTTTAACTATTTCTATAAAAAGTAGGCCTATCGAAAAAAAATTGAAGCCAAAGTTGTTCAGATAATTTTTACTTGCTCTATAGGTAAGTATTGGTTTGGTGTCAAAACAAAATTCGAGGTTATAATCAAAACCAACATTACGATGACGGAGAAGACTAAAATTTTTGCTTATTCTCTTATATCTTTCAATACCTACACACATCAGAAAACCAAATGATAAAATTTTCAAGCTAAGTTAAAACATATAATAGCTATGCACTACATAAGCAAGTTCGTGCAATCCAGTCGTGCATTTTATTTTATATAACCTATAAAAAACTATTGTGAAAAATGTCAAGAACGAATTTTTTGTTTATTGCAATGTTTTTTTAAGAGAGAATAATTAATTTCACTTGAAAAAAAAAAAAATCAGACTAGTGTTCAGCACATCGAAAGTTTTGCCAAAAAATATGGTATTGTTTCTGAAAATGAAATGTCTCTTTAACGAAAACATCACAAAATCAGTAAGTTCAAAATTCGATACCTAAAAAACTTTGCATGATAAAGCAATTCTGATACTAGATTTGAGTTCAGAAAGTCAAAAGTCTTATTTGGTTTCTTTGACCATTCTTCGCTAGGTGATTTAAGGAAAAATCGACCTTAAAAATGCGTTATTTGTTTTTTTTTTTCAATTTTTGACAATGTTTTTCGTAATTACTGTATTGTTTTCTTACTCAATCTTAAAAAAAGACGATTAAACCAAAAGGATTCTATCTCAAAATTTAAAAAAATCCAAAATTTGTTCGTCAACTTTTTTGATTGAAATTTAGGCTATTTTGTCAAAATAAATTTGTCAAAAACAAAAATATAAAAAAAAAATACATAAACAAATACTAAAAAAAATTGTAGAAATAAAATACACAGCAATGTACGTTTAAACTAAGTTTCATCAAAATCTATTTTTTTTTGTTAGTTTTTGGCATTTTTCACAATTTTTTTTTAGGTTACATAATAAAAATTATCCGAACAAATCTTTTTACTACCTATTAGTTTTGCTTTAAGTTTTTTTTTCGATAGGAGGTCTTCTTTTTATAAAATTCGTAAACAAACACGATTTATTATTATTATTAAAAGCCAGTCTAACATTTTAGCACCTATTTCACATCAATTAAGCCAAAGTTCTAACTAAGAGAAAAAACAGTTGACAGACTTCTTGTATTCTCCTTAATGCTGTAAGTGTTCCAAATTTGAACAATTTTCGTCAAACAATGGACAAGGAAATGAATTTTGTTGGTAAAACTTATAGAAAGTACCACTGTGGTATCGTAGCGGAAGCTTTGATCATTTATCTCTTCTTTTAATAAACATTAAGAATTATATCAGTAAAATCGACAGTTTGAAGGGCTACCATTATTATTTGGACCTGTCCACTCACTAAACTAATTATCTATTCAAAAACTAAAGATTATATACGAAAGATCAATGAAAACATTTCCTTAAATTAACAATATTTCTCACATTCATAATCAGTTTCATAAATCTTGTGTTTTGTTGTCTTTGTTCCCTAAGGGGTTTTTGTTTTTTGGTGCTGACAACGTGGTTATAAATTTAAAGATTAAAACAAAAATGTATTACAACAATAAACGTTGTGTATACCTTAGAGATCATTTTTTTTAATCTTTTAAATTTTCAATTTTTGTTTTTCAATCGTACTCAGAAGCTGCTGATGGGTTCAGCTCAGTGTTCGCATTAGATATGAATGAACTTTACATTTAACAATATTTATGTATTTTTTTTTAATCGCTAAAATTCAATAAATCTCCCAGAAGAAGAAGAACAAAAAAAAATATAAGAAAATATCTCCAAAAAAGGCAATAACACCATTAAAACGATCAAGTAAATCAATCCGTGATTAACAATGAAAGTAAAAAAAATAATTATAAAGTAGAGAAATGAAATATTAAATTTTGAACGAAAGATGAGAATTTTTTGTTTCTTTCTTATTTCTTTCTGACAGTTTCTTTTGACCTTCCGTGCATTTTTGTTTTTACAAATTTAAATTATATATCTGTCTTAACCATTTTGACGCTTATATAAACGGACAGCGTCAGTTTGAAAGTCAACCTGTGGAAACCGACGACTCTGACAGCGTGAGGATGGCCTCTGTGGTGTGAGATGAGATGTTGCCCCGACTATTACTTCAACACGACGAAGACGACAACGACGATGATGGTAATAATATTGATCATGATCTTGATGGGGAGATAAGCAACTGGTAGCTCTTGGAAAGAATTATAACTTACACCCGGTTAAGATGTGAGGAAGAGGCAGGTTGTGATTTTGTTAAAAAAAAAAAAATATGGAATCATTAAAGAAGTAAAAAAATGTAAAAAAATGTGTGTACTTGTCAGAAGTTATTCTTCTTTTGTTGGATTACGTAACCTGTCAAAAAATTTTACTCTATTATAAAATTCTATTGAAACCGGACCGAGTTAGGATTCTAAACTAAATGATGGACCCACAAAATTTCCGGCGTATATGAAGATGATGTAGTTTGCGGGGTTTGCAGGGAACCAATTTTCACATTCTACAACTAGAAAAAAGAAACCCATGCATCTAATTTTTTATAGGGACTTTATATCAGATTTATACCATTCAGAGAATAAACAAAATAAAATTGTTTGAGAAACCACTCTTTTGATCTTGTCAAGGTACCTCTCTTATGTTTTGTTTATTGTTTTTTTTTGTATTGAGTTATACCAGTTTTATACCAATAACTAAATTTTTTTTAGACTACGTAGGAACTAGGTCGATCTAAATTAGTGCAAGTTTTCGCCGCACATTAGTTTGCCCTTCTTGATCATAGCCTAGCTCTAGAGTACTGCACACACAAGTAAGGTCTAAGAGTTATTATGTAGTATCAAAACGGAGAAGCACGGCGGCGGTTACCTTGACAGGTAACTTTTTGCGTTCAAAACAATTTTATATTGTTTGTTCTCTGACTAGTACAAATTTGGTCTAATGTACTTAATAATTTTCTTTATTGTTGTGGTGTACAATTTGGTGAAATCTACATTTATAAGAACTGAACGAAATCAAAAAAAAAAATATTTCAGTAAATTGCTTATATTTTCCGTTTGCTTATTGGTATAAACTGGGCTAATTTAAAAACTCATATTAGATTTTCAATAATATCTTTGCAAGAAATATTTAAATCGCAAAAAATAGACCAACAAATTTCATGTTCTATTGACGGTTGGTATAAAACTGGTTCAATTCACATTACGCACAAATTTAGAACAAAAATCAATGTTGATGACTGTAAATGTCAGTCAGAAGGGATATCTAGTTAATAAAAATATTAAACCGTTTGGCCTTATCTACTGGCTTATTGGTATAAAATGGTTAGCACCATGAATTTTTGTATAGCTTTTTTCCATTAGACAGTAGACGTGTCATTCGCACACAACAAAAAATTGACGACAACATTTATGTTTAGTTACTAACTGGTAGAAATCTGATCTAAAGTACACAGCACCCTGGTTTTTATAAATTTTGAACAAATAACGTTTCGATTAGAAATGTCGAAATACTATTTTCTAGGTATTAAGACAGTTGCTTTTTTTAAATTCTGCTTTTGTATAATTGGTATAATCTGGTCTAACGACAAAATATAAGTCTTTCTTTCATACGACATGCCGCAGTCTATGTACCAACAGTGGTCGAAAACATTTCTGCTCACTTGTTGATTGGTATAAAACTGGTCTAACGTACAAAGCAAACATTTTTTTCATAATTTTTTCATACATATCGAACACAATTCAAGTAGGTACTAATTCAAGAAAACTTATTAAATAAAAAAGGAATATTGAGTAGGTAAGGTAGGTTATTGTTTTCTTGACAGTCTTAATAGGCACTCATTCAAATTGTAAACAAAAACATCATAACAAAGAATATTATAAATTCAATAGCATTTTGTCAAAGTCTAATTACCCTCATACTCCTACAATCACACGAATTCATTACCATGTCGTGAGCGTGATGGATGAATTATTATTGTAAAAATATTATAACACGATTAGCGTGAACGAGGGTGGCAATTATAAAAAGCAACACAATGTTGCAATATTATGTATAAAGCCCGTCAAGTATATCTCTTAATTTACATAGAAACTATCAATTGATATATCTAATTCTATGTTTTTATTTAAAAATTGATTTTTTTCCGTTCATAAAAATCGATAAGAATCTGATACTGGGTTCACTTCGACCTCTAATTATAAAGAAATAATATGCATCGAAGAACCGCAAACAAAGATATAATTATGTGCTAACAGAAACACGAAGCTTGCCACGAACAAATTTAAAGAAGGAAAATAAAAGGTTTACCGTATGGGGGCATGACGATCGTCTGCACAAGCCCACAAAAGATGCAAATTATGATTTTTCTAATTTTCCATTTGCACCCAGCTTCACTTTGGATATATGATGGCAAAGCGTGTAAAGTTCTATATGGTGTCTGTTGCAACATTATGCGCCTATAACGACGAACCGTTCCGAACAATCTGCATGAACCGATCATAATAACGCTTAACAAAAATGGATCCTGGCTGGAGTCTATAAAGAAAGAAAGAATTGCATGAACGGCTGTGCGCTGCAGCAAGCGATGCATTCCAACTGATTATGGGCTCGGGCAAAACCAAACGTTCATCGTTTCGGGTTCCTAATCACCATGCATCCATCTGAAGGAACAACAAAAAAAACTTCAAGTGTGCGCAAACACATAAAAAGGTTGAATGCAATCCGAAGAGAGGTGGGTTATTGAAATTCAAAAGAGAAAAAAAATACAACCCCAGAACCAGATCCATAGAGTGTTTGGTATATCCTATATCCTGTAGCATATATGCTGAGTTGCTGGCTTATTGAAGTGCAGTTTTTTTTTTTTCTTTTGGAGCAAGTTCGTAACTTATGTTGGAATAGATCGGAGAACTATAATCGCCGATTTGGTTTAAATTATAAACGGGCAGGCGAAGAGCAACACACAAATAAGTGGTATAGGCCAAAATGAGGGTATCTATTGTTGGCGAAAATTTATCGCAAGCTTAAAAAAGTTCCAAACGAACGAGGAAAATTGTTGGAAAAGAATTTGAAAATAAAACGCAAGTCAGCTGTTGGAAAACACTGAAAAACATAAGCAGTGTGTTTCTCAACAGTGAGTAGCTAGCCAGTTCTTCATTTTATTTGGAAAATAAAATCATAGACTTACTCAGCATTTGCGTTGTTTTTGTTTTGTGAATAAAACGTTTTTGTCTACCTTGGGAATACACACTCGCAAATCCATTGACAGATCGTCAAATGTCAAAATAATTAGTTTTTCACACATAACTTTTCCATGGAAGAATCTATCAAAAAGTATTTCAGACGAAACTGGTAGATCCTATGATGTTCTACAAATAAGTTTTCAATACTCTTTTTTCTACGACTGATCACTCAGAAGATATCGCTGTTCCAAAAAACCGAAAAATGAGGAAAATTTCGGATTTTCTAGTATCTTCAAAGGGAAAATTATTGGAAAAAATTAACAGTTTACAGACTGGCAGTCCTTAAGGGAGGACTTATTATCAAAAAGTCTCAATATCGTCCCAAAACGGAAATGGTCAGAAAGAAAGCTTTCAAAACATTTTGAGTTTCACGAACCACCCTAACCAACAATACAAAAAATTTCAAATGTCTTACAGAAGATTCTGGGACGATTTAAGACCACCGTTTACAGGCAAATGAGCATACCAGTATGACATTTTACCCTGGAAATTTCGATCAGTAGAATTAGAAGACGTTTTAAAAACTGTACGCGTTATTTATTAAACTACGAAAACAATATAAATTTTTGTGTGAAATGTCATTTTTTACCAAGATATGGGACCTTTTCCTTACGGAGGCCATTTAAGGCCACTCTACCCTACATTTTTCCTGGGCTATTACCGTCTATCAAATATTTAATGTAGTCACACGTAATTTTCACTTAATCAAACGTCTTCGCAAAGTTTTTCAAAGTAATGAAGGTTTTCCCTGATAATTTTCGTTAAAAATGAAATATATGTAAATACGAGCCCTGGACATGTCACTGTCACAATGAAAATGAAATATCACTTTGACACAAAGCAAAATGGTGCCATCGAGATTTGACATTTCAGTGTTTCCAAACAAACGACTGCTTCGAAGTTAAACTGACGATTTCCACAACTTTGTACTATCAAGTGTTCACAAATGAAATCAATATTTGTCTCAGTGTACATTTAAAAGGGCAACATTTTAACAATCCCCCACAATCGCCCTCCGCATATCTTTTAAATGAGAAACCTATACCGATTGCATAGCTCTCTTACAAAAATACCATATGCCCAAAGTCAAACATAGCTATAGAAAATCGATAGGTAAATGCTGTGCAATCAACTGCAAAACTTCTTCCACCTCCAGACTATTGGCGACACCGCATAACAATCGTCCCCGTTGGCCTAATATGAGCCGTGCTCCAGCAAAAGCTACACATAACTGGTCATATTGCATGGCGCAAAGGCAAAACGATCGCCAGAGTCGATAGCTTACGGCAAAACGAATACAAAACAAAGCGAAGAAATATGAAACTCGGTCTTGAGTCGCATATAGGTACGTTCGTTCGCGTGCAAATGAAGAAAACAATTCCAATTCATAGAGAGCTCGCCTCCTGCCCATGCCCAGGCCCAACTCCAACTCGAAGCCGAAGACAACATATACAAGACAACCAGGCACAGAGCAGCAGACCTTGGCCCAGCTCTGAGCCCAATCATCCGGGAAGAGAGTTCATCGCATCCGCTGAACTCTCCAGCCAGCGTATTTATTATTGCGTTTCGAATTGGTTATTTTCTCTGTTTTGGTTTCGAGAAGTCTTGGAAGACTGTTTGTTGGGCACATCATTGGCAGCGGTGCGATGCAGCGGCTGGCGAGAGAAGATGACAGACGATGATTATTGAAACCGTAAACGGACCCTTCCACATGCACCATCGCCATCATCATCGGGCAAAACTAACTCTTTGGCGACTCTGTCCGCATTCTACAGTGAGATATGTTGCGCGCGATCTAGACGAATAAATTTTATATCGAACGAATGAAAAATTAGCAAAACTTTTGTATAGAAGAGAAGATGCGAGGAGAGTGACACCCCTCCCCCCTCCCCCATCCAAACCACATAGAACACATCGTTCTAATCTGATACAAAGTTTTCATTTGTTTTTCTTTTGCACAGATGTATGCTTTTGGAAAAACTATGAGGGTACATAATATTTTGTATTGGCTGGCATCCCAGTACAGCTCACAAAACACAAATTCAGACACAGACACACACTTTTCTGGGATGCACATAAATTTTCCCTTTGATACGAGTAACGAGTATTATAGCAGCAGCGCGCTGTGTTGTTGTTTTGATGTGATGTGCACTGTGCGATCCCCATGGTCCCTTTGAAGTTGTGGCCGCTTTGAAAGAACATATCCGCGATTATATCAAAATAAGTTTTACGCCACAAGAAACATAAATACGATTTGTAATTTATTATTTTAACTTGTCCGTTTACACGGCATGTTTTACGGGCGTCTTTTTGTTTTTGTTGTTGTTGTTGTTTTTCTATGATTTCAAAGTAAGCTATAGTCTATAATAGACAGACAGGGCTATTTATTTTGAAGAACGATACATGCTGGCTTTGTATTTGTTGTCACAGGTGTATTAATGTTTGGCATTATGGACTTTCATTTAATATGGCGGGCGTGGAGCTTAATTTTCTTTGACAATTTATCTTTGCTTTGAAATATTCACAAAAATCATAAATCAAATTTGGTCGCTTACAGAAATATTAATTCACATGGGAAATGGTTTTCTGTATTACATAATAATTTTTGAAGTAAATATTAGAAAAGAAAACACATCTTTCCTCGATGAAAAAAGACATCATTTTCCATTCACTGAAAAATATTTCAATACAAATGTTTCATATTTTAAAATTATTTCGGGTTTGTCAGTGGTACTTAAATCAGAATGCCCCTTTTCGAGCATCATATTACAAAAAAATAGCATCATATCACAATATAGCATCATATTACAATATAATACAGTACATTTGTGATCAAAAATGTTCCTAGAAGGAAAGTTTTGGATTAGTTTGAATTTCTATCATACTTTATGTTCTTGGGGGTACTGCATCCGAATTTGATGTTTGCCAACAAAAGGTCAAAAATGCAAATAACCGCGAAATTTTCAACGAAAAATTTACCCTCAAGAATTAGTTTTTGGTAACTACTTTGTACCTAAGTGTTGAAGAAAACTGGATTAGGTAAAATTTTAACCTAAAATTGTCAACATAGCCAATATACTTTCCAAAATACACCTCTTCAAAGTTAAACAATTTCTGAGATCATTAAAATGTTTAGTAGTATGTATCAGTGTAGTTTTGTTTAAAACCAGAAGATTGTTTTCGATCTGAAATTTGTTGAAAATGTTCACAACAATGTTCTCACTGATATCTGAGCTAGCTGAGCTAATCCAGTATTCTTGAACACTTAGATACAAAGTCGTTACCAAAAACTATTTTTTCAGGGTAAAACTTTCCAAAACCTGCAAAATCGTTGAACATTTTGCGGTTTTTTTTGCAATGTTTACTATGTTGCGTCACGAAATTTTGTTGACAAACACCGGATTTGGATTCAGCATAAAGTATGATAGAAATGAAAACTACTCCAAAACTTTCCTAGTAATAGCACAATTTGACTGGATTACTATGCTGGAGAACGTTTTGATGACGTCATCTTGGCAAGGCTAATTTTTACTTGCAATATGGGTACCATATATGAAGTTATGCATTCGTATAAAAAAAAAAGTTGAGATAACAATCAAACATGACATTACGATGATAGAGAATGAGAAAAAAAGTGGGTCCGACATTTCTGTCTGTCTGTTTGTCTGTCTGTCTGTCTGTATGTATCAGAGACCACAGCCTAAACGGATAGGTCGATTTACTTCAAACTTGGTATGTGGCGTTTTTTGGAGAATATCCCCAGACGTTTTTTTGAATTTTTTTTTGGACCAAAAATAACGGTACCTGTCATATACCGGTTTTAGAAAAACTCATTTTTCTCAAAAACAGTGCCTACGATTTTGATTAAAAAAATTTAAAAAAAAAAACGGTACCCGCCATAGAACCGTTTTTTAAATTCTGATTTTCTCCTTCATGACTCAATCAATTTCAACCATTTTTTTTTACATGGATGCTTTCAAGCTGCCGTAATAATATTTAGTTAAAAAAATTTCGAAAATTATTTTTTTTGATTTAAAAAAAAAAATTGAAATTTCTTTTTTGAAAAATCATTTTTTCGAAAACTATTCAATATTTTTTTTCTTAAAATTTTAGTTTTTAGATGTTGATAAATAATATCTTAAAAATGGCGGTCCAATTTTTTTTTTATAAATGTCCTTGCAAAATTTTATATGGAAAAAATAAAAAACGGCTCTAACGATTTTCAAATTTTTTTTTCTAAAAATGTATCATTATAGAAGAAATCAAATTGCATACTTTGTTTTGAGGTTAAATTCATTTAATAAGCTGTTTTAGTCATTTGAAAATTCAATTTTATGCTTTTTTAATTTTTTTTTTCTAAAACTGCATTTACAAATTTTTAATTAAAAAGGCTTAGCATAAATAGTAACTTTATCTATAAAAGCAAGTACGTGCGACCCAGTCGTGCATTTTATTTCTTTTTACTTATATCAACTTTAAAATTTTTTGGATATTGTTTTTTTTTATTTTTTGATAATTCAAATGTAAAAGTAATCCTCGCAGATTTCCATACCTAATTTCAAATAAAAATCATTATGTTTGTATGGAAATCTCAGGGTTTTTTGTCATCTTCATCTCAAAAACGAAGCCAGATATCGAAATTAGCTGAGAATGCTTTTTTTCAAAATAACAGACGCAAAGTTTTTTTTTTGTACGAGTTTTGGGGTTTTAGAATCCCCAAGAGATACCTGTTCTTTAAAATAAAACAATAAAATTCTCCTTTGCAGACATTTTGTTTTTTTTTTTTTTTGCATAATTCTGCTGGACTTTTGGCTTTGTGGAAAGAAAACATTCAGAAAAAAATATTCTTTGTTAAATCATTACATAAATATTGTTTAAATTAATAAATATTTTTTGTTGACTTAAGTTAATTTATTCCTTAAAGACGGCACCGTTTATGGTCTTGCGACCAAAATGCCTTATCAAAATAATTTGTACATTTATTTGTTAAGTTTTTGATAAAATAAATACAAAAATTAAACAACAAGAAAAAACACGACCAAGAAGGTAAGGTCTATTTTTCTTCTGTCGACTGACATATTATTTACCTATTTAAAATAAGTTTTTGTTTTTAGTTCAACAAGGGAAATTTCATGTATGCGCCTGAAAAAAAATACATAACTTCAAAATGATAATATTCTAACAATATTTTGCAAGACCATCTATCACACAAATTTGTTTCATTCAGCCTAATCTCAATCTACACTGTTGTGCCTAATGCATCAAATCTTTTCGGTACACCTCCAACATTTCTGCACTAAGCCTCTTACCTGATCAACTTTATCATAGAGATTATTATAATAAGCCAAAGTTGCAAGTTATTCTGTTCACGCAACGTTAACTAGAATAATTCACATGTTTTCCCAAAGTGTTAACCATCGTGTTAACCCCCAGAGATTGTTGTTGGTACCTGCTAAGATTTTATGAATCCATTTTTCTGCGGATGTGTTTTTTTCAGTTGTGATCTTATGGCCTTTATCCTTCACGATTTCAAAGTTTCACCAAAATGAAGGAAGGAAAATCACCAAACCAACCAACTACTTCTATACAGTCAGTCTCTGTTAATCGAATAGCCTCTGGAGTTCTTTCACTTCTGTACTCCAAACTACGAGTATAGAGATATAAAGTCAGTGAACCTCGTACAACACGTGTAAGGCAGGCGTTATGTTGCAAGATCATCAGAGTTAGTTTGATCATAGATACATCTTTTTGGTGGGTGAAGACTGTGTGGGATCTTTGCAATTATCTTGGATTGTTTTTTTTTTTCTTTCTTCGTTTTCTTTGTTGATGCTGCTAAGGCTGACACGAAGTAAAACTCCACCTCCGCTAAGTTTTTTCTTCACCCACTGAGAGTGATCATCTTGGTAAGTGGTTTTCCACGTCTTCGTATTTTTTTTTTGACGTGGTGCCATAATCTGTGGTTAGATCGGATGGTTTAAAGATAGACTCGAAAAATAGGAACTATCATTAATTTTGCGGGCACTTCATTGCTCACTCTTGATGTTGGAATTTGAAATGGATCTTGACCGTTTGACTTGAGTTAAAGCTCACAGTTTTCTGTTGTGTTTTTGTATTTTTTTTTTGTTGTTGTATTGAATCCCTTGATACAATTAATCAAAAGTATCTGCAAACTAGAGGCGGAGGTAATAACCTACTTTTTTGGTCTTTTTTTTAACAAAACCAAAACCTTTTATTTCGAGCTCAATATTACCTCTTTTTGCCTTCAAAACCTTCAATGATTTCAAAAGAATATTTGTCACGCGCCGGAGATTTATCAATTCTATTGTTTGAAAGCCAATGGATATTTGTTGTCCCTTCCTATGATTATGCCTGGCAGATAAATAAATGTTGATTGGCTTTGTTACGATTCTATATAAGAGTAACAAAACTTACAGCATAAAACTATACACTTTCCGGGTTTAGGAAAATTGATTGAGGCTTTCAAATTGCCTTGGAATGAAAAATTTGGTTGTTAGTTTTAAAAGTGATATTTAATTTGGAACTACTGGCGAGCTGCGGCTGCAGACAAAAGAAACAGAAGCAAACCCAATAAATGATTTCATTTTTTTTTTGTTAGGCTTTGTTTCCTAAGGTAAATGCAGTTGATAGGCGAGTTGTTAAATTTGTAATCGTCCCAAATAGCCATTTTTTTGTTGGAGTTTTCAAATCGAAGAAAATATAAAGTTAAAGAAGAAACAATAGGTTTGTACTCTGGCATGTTGTTCAGTACTATGTGTTTTTGTTAGGACCCCCTGACGATAACCAACGACAACCAGACAAGAAGCAAAAGAGAACCAATCCTTAAGCAGGCGAAAACCAGACGAGAACAATTCGAGGAGCAGACGAAAACCAGGCGAGAACAAATCGAGGACCAGACGAAAGCCAGGCGAGAACAAATCGAGGACCAGGTGAGAACCAGAAGGGAATCACAAGTGAACCACAAGAGAACTAGAAGAGAATCAGACGATAACCAAACGAGAACCAGACGAAGACCAGATCAAAGAACTAAGCGAGAATCGAATGAGAAAGGGAAGATAGTCAGAACCTTGTAAGAACCGGACAAAAACGACACGGTAACTGAGCGATAACTCAAAGATAGAGATTTCTGATTACTTAATTTGGGCGGTGGTATTTGTAACAATTAGTTTTGGAACTGCGTGCTTCCTCGGCCCTGAGACCCTAATTTAAGGCCGAAGACCCGAATTTCAAGACCTGGGACTCAAATTTTAAGACCTGAGACTCAAATTTTAATACCTGCGACGACAATTTTGTGGATCTTATTGTGAAATTTATAGCTTTCTTCCACAATGGATTCAGTTGACTGAGCGTTGATGCTGATCAACAGTAGATTGGACGGTTAAACACTAGTAATGGGCTATGACGTCAAAGATTTTAAGCTTCTTCTACCACACTCTTTAATTTGAACACAATGATCTTCACCTTTCTGCCCTTCTTTGGTACCCTTTTAATGACTATGCTTCGGCGCTTTATCTTAACGTCAAAAGTCGAAGCAACAATTTGTTTAAGGGCAACTTCCTCTTTAATAGCTTCTTCCTGCGCCTTCGCCTACGTAAAGGCGTTACTGAGGATGACCTGGGCATAGAACTTCGGTATAATCGAGACTCTGTTCTCTGTTCCCAGGTTCTCATCTTCACAGATCATAGGTCCCTTTCAATTTGTATCGTCTGACTTTTATTTTGACTTCTTCATGACGTGTTTCAGGCATGTGGAAGGTCCTTCTCTAGGTACCAGCTTTCTTGAAAAATGCGGAATGATGCGGAAACATCTGCGCAAAGACTCTGAGACTGAGGCATGATTTTCTATCCACCCACTGAGTCTTTACCTAAATGGGTTCAGAGCACCAATGTTCCTCAAGGGGTCCAGTACAGTTTTTTATTGATAATTCAGTTTCGGTGACTTCCATCGTTTGCACCTCATTTGGCTTTGGTTGAATCTTCCATTTGTGCGGGAGTAATTCGCCATGTGCTACAGTTCTGAGAGGTTCTATTCCCTAACTAGATCTTAATGTTCCTCCTGAGGTACTCTGGTTCTTCATATTTATTAGCTGTAGCTAGCATCCCGCGGAATAGTTGTTAATTTAAAAAACTGACCAGCCTTTAACAAAGAAGCACCTCTTCATTGCATCCGGTTTTCCATTGATATCAAAGATTGTGGCTCCGCCACATATTTTTCGTCTTATCATAACTGACATTCTTAGGACCCTACACTTTTAAAGTGAAGACTTTTGCATACTCGAAAACAAATGACCAAGAGTCTTTATCAACTCAAGTAGTTTGCCACCTTCCATTCGGTTTCCTCTCTGTTACGTTGCCATCAGCATTGCACAGTAGCGAATACTCATTTTATGTTCGACTAAACAATTACACTTTGCAAGGTGTTGTGTGATATCACGTGTGCTCGCGTGTTTTGTTCGTTTTCCAAACCCCAAAAGCAGCCGGTGTCCATGTTTAACACGAAATTTTTCACATAATGATCCACGTACGCTTTGTCGCGCTGCTTGTACTTTGCCACCGAAAGACCACAACAGCCACTACTGTGTGTTCAAACATTTGTTGCTGTTAATTTTTTCCCTCAGCCATAAAGTAACAAATTTTTTTTTCTGTCAGTGAGGATTTTGCTTATTTTCTTCGTTATTTATTTTCTGCCAAGTCGTTGTATGGTTGAAATCGGCCATCTGCATCCTAGAAGCTAGAATCGCCACGCCACGCCACAACCACCAGCAGTGAAGAGACCACATGGATCATGGTTCTCTCCTCCTTTGGCCGGGTGATATTTCCGCGGAAATACTTATCGACTTCGCTGTAAATTCGAATTTATTGTGATTCCTTCGGTAAGCTGAAGCTCTCTTGATGGGGGCCAGAGAGTTGGTTGGTGTTGTTGAAGACCAAACCGAACCAACGAAAAAAAAAAAACGCGCGACCGTTTGGTCGGTGGTAGGTTGGATAGGTATAGGGTAGCCTAATCGGTAATTTATTACGATCGGTGTTTTTTTTTTTTATTATTCTCGAGATGCCTTGACCCCCCCCCCCGCAAGTATTTTCAAGAAAATCAGCCTGGTCAAGCGGGAATAATGTGCGCGCATCTATATTTGGACAAAACGAGGCGGACTATGCCTAGCTATGTTATAATGCAGAAAAAAAAGAGAACAAAAGGGGGCATATCAGAAAGAGAATCCTTGCAATTCTAGAAAAGGAACTGCGCGTTGCCTGGGTATGGAATTGATATAATCTTCTTTACGAATGCACACTCATAAATACTTGGCCATTCTGGGATGCTCAAATGCGCGCTGGCAATGTGCGCAACGGACGACTCTCTAACGAGAAACCAATTTAAGCCTTGCATGGAGATGATGATGATTCCGAGTTTAGATGCTGGTTTGTTGCTCAGGCCTCGGAAATGCCTCGAAGTGTGAAGTAATGATTCCTTGGGAACGATAAGAGTTTGGCCAGGCAGTTATTATTTTTTTCTGTCTGGTGGATTTCTGTTTTTTTTTGTTCGTTCTCTCTCTCTCGTCATCGATCGTTCGTCTCTGTGGCCAGTTCCAAGATGATCTTTTGTTTTTTGTCTTCGACATCGAAGAAGAAGACGACGCGACGTTTCGTTTTAAGTGCGATTTGGTTCGGTGATGGTAGTTTTCTCGTTATGGCGTTGTTGTTTGCTGGGTATAGGTACTGGCTGCAATTTATGCTGGCAGGCACGTTAGTGCCATATTCTCACGTAAAGTGTTAAAAAGGGCCTAAATGTTTTTTTTTTCTCTCGTTCTTCTTTATTTTTATTTTTTGTTTTTATTATTCGGCTTTTGTGCTGGATGCCCTTGTGTGGATGATCAGGCCATCATGTATGGAATATATCGAATTCGGTCCATAAAAATGCATCCACATGCTATCGATGGACCGACGCGATGCGACGTATATGAAGCCCTGGACCAACAGTGACCATTATTATTACGATTCCTTCGATGTCCGTTCTCGACGATACTCGAATTTCAACAATTCGATTTGGTTTTCAGACGCTATACTCGTCGCCATCTCCGCTTGGCCATGCCATTCGTGTTGCCTTCGTTTGCCAGGCATAACAAATCGGAAGAAAGGTTCAGTACCCTCGCGTGTTGGTTGAAGTCGCTGAGCTTATCCACTGGTGTATCTCTGATAACTTTGTATGTGCCCGTTGTGTTGCGGATGCATCTTTTCGAAACCAAAGGGAAGAGAAAAATTGAACTCGCGATGGAGAGAGAGAGAGTGAGAGAGAAAGAGAACATTGTGTTCTACACTGCAATTTGTGTTGACTTGCATTGAAATTACAAATGAAGGCAACGCGAAGCTTCTTTCTTTGCAAATCTCGATTGTTCTGTTGTTGTTGTTTTTTTTTGCATGGAGACGATCGTTTTAAGACGATACCCCATAGCATCATATAGGAAGGAAGGACTACTACAAACTATACCCATAGCATAGCATAGGTATATTCTTGTGGGGATCAAGCGTGCTGAGGTGATATTCCTTAATCAGATGTGTCATTTTAGCTTGTTTGTCGACTTGTTGTACACACATTCAGAGTTGTCCGAACGCGTCGCGTCCTTAGTCGTAGGTAACTTGAATACAATCAGTACCTACCTACCTGCCTGACTATAGAGGAAGATTTCCCTTTCTTGGATTTCATATCCAAATGAAATCCCAAAAAAGGACGCAATAAAATGCGTCGTCGTTGTCGTTGATGCTTACATTTGGTTGCGCGGATATTTTTCACATCATGCCGAGACATTGTTTGCTTAGAGAGAAGAACTTGTAGCGTTTGAATGCGCGTTTACTTGAATAGAAACCCCGAGAGGAGAGAAAATAATTGACACGAGGATTATTATCTGACCATCTATGGAGAAGAAGTTTCGTTTCTCTCTCCGAAATCCGAATATAGCAACAAAGAATTTTTTTTTTTTTATTTGAAAAATTCGAATTGTTTGTTTGTCTCATGACCAATAATAAATTTACTGTCACCCCGCAGACAAAGGCAAAAGAAATGTTTGGCTAAGGAATAAACTTTGATTGGTGGAGACCATTATAATGAATTATGGCGGTTTGAAAAGATATTGTCATGTTTCAGGTGCAGAAGGTAGGAAGTTTTACAGAAGCTTATGATAAGGTTTAAATAAATTAGCAGATTACTTGAGAAAAATTTGTAATATTTCAGCCTTCCAATTGCGAATATGATTCCTCAACAGATTATTAGGTCCCTATATTACTGTGGAGACTAATATCAACCAGATAAATTTATTATTTTACAAGTTTTTTTTTGTTGATTAAATCAAATATTTAAGAAATACATACGATAAAAAGCAGTAAAATCATCCTCATTTGTCGGCTTTTCTGCACCCAATGACTATTTAACGATCGCTACCATTTTAGAGGCATTTCCCATTTACGGAAACATGACTTCTTCTAAAATCTTGGCCTAGAAATGCTTGTTCGTGTTTTCTTTAATCCCTACTCAGTTTTTCTTTTGTACTTCGGTCTTGTCTTCGTTCCCATGACAAATGAGACGGTTATTCTATATTTTTTAGGCATACCGTTTATATCACTGGTCTCTTGGGACTAATCAAAGAATTTTCTTTCCTCTTAGTAAATAACACCCTTTTACCAAATACATTATTGGTAAATCAAACAATATTATTAATTTTCATCTGGGTAACATTTTAAACTAAACTTTTTTTTGCTACCTGCTAATCCAATGTTTTCAATTCTAACACTCAAAATATGTTTACGTCCCTCAAAAATACACCCTTTTACCAAAAATATTTCTAAGTACTCTACTCTATAGATTCCGTGTTCTTGTTTCAAATGAAACTAGTCCAATAAAATTAGTAAAACATACAAAAATTGCTAAGGAGAATTTTATTGTTTTATTTTAAAGAGCATTTTTTGGAGATTCTAAAACCACAAAACTCGAACAAAAAACCGTCTGCCTCGTCCACCATTTTGAAATAGGCTTTAAAAAACGTTTATTTAGTTTTCTCGGCCATTATTGGCCCCAGACTAGTTATTTTTATTTACATTTATAGACAAACAAATTCTCTAACGTTTTTGTCTCAGCAACTTTTTTGATAGCTCTTTCCAATAAAAAGTTATTTTAGAAAAACTGCCAAATTACCGGAGTTAGAGTTTTTCTCTATGAGCGCTTGATGAATATCGGCCTTAATCAGTTTGTTATCATATCTTTTCTGCTACTGAGTAAAATAAATTTGTAAAATAGATCTTTGTTTTAAATGAAGGTTAAATAATACAAATTCTATGTATGTTCTATGTAAAAGACTTAGCACTATTTTGTTTTATATATGAGAAGATATTTGCTAATGTAATTCATTACATTCATTATGAGGTTGTAGAAAAGGTTATACCTACTTCCCCTTCTTTCATTTGCGTTTATAAGAGGCAACCTTCATCATGCTCGAATATTAGAAAACATAGAAAATTTATGTTAACGGTACATGTTAGTTGTTGGAAAAACTTCGTCGTCGGGGTAATAGTGCCCGTATTGTACTTAAACGGTACCTTTGACGTTATCGTTTCCATCAGATTATGCGCCAAGATTTGATTTCGAAATGTGTTGTTTTTTTCTTATTCAGTAATTCTTACCAATTTACAATCTTTTTCAATAAATGAACAATATTTTGTAAAAATTGATTACATCTTGTTAAACTTTTAAGTTATTGATAAAATTTAATCGAAATTTATAAAAAAAACATTGATAGAAAAATTGAAAATAGAATCAATAGCATTTGCATTCTCTATAATCGTTATTTCAAGTTTCATTTATATCATTCAAATAAATACCTCCTTTTTTCTTACAAAAATTACGTACATATCTTCGAAGAAACAGAAAAAAAATATATTAGAACATTTTTTAAAATAGATAACTATACTCATGTATCTATTAAAATTGATTTATGAACTTGCACAAGTTTTCTTACATCTTATAATTAAAATGTCACGCTTTATACATGTACCTTCCTACTAACTAATGCGGACACTAGTTTAAAGTAATCAATTTATCGGTTTATTCTCTTAAATTACTTGAATTTATTTATAAATAGGAAATTCACTCGATATTATCTATACGAACAAATCTTACTAAAAAAACTGTTGACAGTAATTTTATGAGTTCAGTTTCTTTTTTCTTTATTCCTTTCAACCTTTTTAAAAAAGAAAAAAAAAATAAATGTGTCAATTTATTCATCCAACAACAACTGCCGAACGATCCATCCATAAAATATAATACATTTAAGATAAATTTGATGTCTAGATTAAAATCGATTTACAATCAGATGTTAATGAAGTCTTAATAAGTTTTACTCGTTTTTTTTCTTTTAATAAAAAAACTAAGAAAAATATATAAAAAAAAAAAACTTGAATAGTGTTTTTTATCTAATGCATAAAACTGATCGGAGAAAATTTTGTTCGGGTAATCTTTAGGTTTATTTCCCGTATCGAAAATCGATATGGTAATATAATGAACCCCATTAATGAATTTCTACGAGAATCAAACAAATCAATGTTTCTAATAAATAAATAGATTTTGTTTTTGATAAAGAAACAAGTTTATTTTTTATGGTAAAATAAAATGAAGTTTAAAAACCTTTCCCTGTGTTAAAAGCATACAAATGAGAAAACGAGTAGGAAGTGTTGTAACAAAAAATAAAATATTGATTAACTTTTATCGTACTAATTTATTGCTTCCGTTTGATCTTTTAACAAAATAAAATCCAAATGATGTAGCTTTGAGGTTAATTTTAAAAAAACAGAGAATTCATACTTTTAAATACATGATACATACTTTTTTTTTGTATTTTGATTTGAAGAATCGGCCATTCCAAAGTAACGAAGATAGCAAAATAACGCAAATTGAAGAAGTAATTTCTTTTATTGAAACTTGGTGGGTGTTTAGGGCGCTTTATAAAATTATCGCCCTAGAAGATTCATCAAAAACTAATGCCTGCCAGTAAAGTTATTGACATTGAAAGACGGTAACGTCTTTCTACTCAATAACCGTCTTTTCACTCAATAATTTTACTGGCAGTTATTAGTTTTTTGATGAGACTTCTAGGACGATAACATTATAAGGTGCTCCCAATAGCCACCAAATTTCAAGAAATAAATGACATTGAAAGCATTTTTTTGTCCTCTCTGTTACTTTGAAATGGCCGAATATATTTTAGCTTTCCAAGATGAATATAATTCTAAACGATTCTTTTTCTTTTTGTTTTGCAGGTAAGTGACTTTTAGCTGATAACTTTTGCATAATGTTGGTAAAGTATATTTTCTTTTAATTTTGGCTTATGAAATCCGTTCACATGTCAAAGATTATCATTAAAGTTTCCAGTTCTTCGCATCTATCTAAATCGGACGAAGATGGATGTTTTTATTAAAAATTAAATTGTATAAAAAAATTCTTTTTCTTCCGTGGAAAAATTGTCGCATTGCGTTTTTTTACTTTTGTGTTTTACCTTATCGCTTACTTGTGCACTTTAATTAGAAAAATTGGAATGGAAATTTAATTTTTTTTATTCAAGTGTCATTTCAATTAAAAAAAAACATTTTTTTCGAAAAATTTGCCACCATACATTTTTTCCCACCATGTTCCTTACAAAAGGGTGTAGTTTCAGCCTTGTTGCTCCGTCATTCATTCGTTTTTGCGGGACCAGTAGTGTTGTAGGACTTGCTTACGAAAAGAGTTCAATAACCCCTTCTTCTAGCAAAAGGGACATAAAAAACAGTTTTATTTAAAATACCAATCGCTTAAATAACAATATCAACAAGTAAAATGAACCTCATTAAAGTTATAGGCATTAAAAGAAAGTTGAAACGACAAAAAAAAAACAATTTTATTTTCTGTTCTCCAAGAAAAACCAAGAAAAAAAAAAAACCCAATAAATCCTATTTAGGTGCTGTGATTATGTGAATCGTCTCAGTTTTATTTTCACTATCCTGAACAAACAAAAGGGTCAACGAAGCTTCAATTTTTATTTGTCTTTTATCTAATCAAAAACATTGAACAACTTTATTTAAATTTTTATTCGATTTTCTTTAAACTGAGAAATCACAAACAAAAAACAAAAACAAAAAACCTGTATACCAGCAGCACATCTGTGTAGGATTCGAAATTAAGTTTGTCCCAAAACGGTCTTTTTTCTTAAGAACCAACACCTTACTTCATTCTTACCGCGTACGAACAAAAATGGGATCACATAAAAATAAAAATAAAACAAAAAAAACCCCAAAAGAATCGAATTTTAAGTCTTCCTACACATTTTTTCAAAAAAAAAAAAAGAAGAAAAACACAACAAAAAAAGGGTCCCAATGCCAAGACCCTGACATGTCACACAAACTCTGTGAAAAATGGATGACACTTAACTTCTTCTTTGCTTCTTCTCCAAAGGTAGAGGTTTTATATTCATTTTCTTGATTTTTATTCAACAAGTGTCAAGGAAGGGAATATATTTTTGTTTTTTTCTTGTTCGTTTTTTGTTTTCTTAGTTGGACTTGAGTAGAGGTTCATTTTTCGTTTCTTTTATGCAAGACTCATATGAAAGGTGAAGAGCAGAAAAGGTTTTTTTTTTTTTTAAATCCTGAAAGGCATTTCGAATCGATGGAGAATCGATCTCTTCAGTTACAATAGATTATCGTTTTTTTGTTCGTAATATCTGTGGCTGCAGAGTCAAAAATGGACAAGAAGGATTGATGGGTAGTGAAGTAGTAAAAGATACACCAAACTAAAGAAAAAAAAAAAACAACAAAATACGAAGGGAGAATAAAGTAAAAGAGATAGAATTAAAGAACAAAAAAAAAAAAGGTAGGAGAAAAGGAGTGTAATAATAATATATGAAGCACGTTATTATCTTGATTGGAAGATATGTGATACGATCGATTAAAAACACCTCAGCGTCTTCCTTGGCCGATGGTGTGATATTCATATTATTAAAGCCGCCCGAAAAAAGAAAACACATCAGGATTGTATTTATTTTTTTTTTTCTGTGGGATTTTCGAAGAATTTTTTTCAATCACTTCAACAACAAGTTTGATACGTGTTCTTCGATTGTTGCTGATACACTCCTGGCAACAAAATTGCAATGTCATTTGATATTGGAAAAAATAAAATATAAAAATAAAAATAAAATGAATGGCATTAATATTTCTTGGGAAAAAATAACTGCCAATTGAATAGAGTTAAAAAAACATGAGAATTACCATGATCAAGTTGATATTTTATGAAGAACTTGTTTTTGACAGCTCAAGCTATTATAAGAAGATGAAAATTAACTGAAAAATAGTGTTTTTATTTTAATTTTTAAACAATAATGTAACAGTTTTAAGAGTTTCAGAATGTCACGTTTTTGCCTCGCTTAAAATAAAAATTATTCAATTTTTTCCATGTTAACTTTAAGGAATTTGTTTTAACCTCCTTAAACTATTGGTCAATTACATTTTTGAGACTGCTAATGAAAGGTCCCAAATAAGGTAAAGAAATATCAATAAGAGACAAATCCGCCAAAAAAAGTACAAAAACTAACATAGAATTCGCTGCAAACGACGTTCTTAGTATTTTTTTACTAAATTTTTCTCTACACTTGTATACAAAATTGGCTGAACGTTGTTTTTAATTTAACTGCAGTTTGCGGATGAGGATTTGTATTTTTTTTTATTCGACATCATTATAAGAAAGAAGCTAATTTTGCAACTTTTTTTTTTGTGATACAAAATGAAATTTAATAAAATTTTTCAATTTTTAATTTCAATTTTGCTCTAAGACTCAGTTAACCCATTCCCGGCGGCTACTAGTTCCAGTTGAGCTAAGAACACGAACTTGAAAAAATTGGATATTAACCACAGCCAACATACTACCGAAAGGCCATCCTTATTTTACTGGGATACTGTCTCGGTCATAACACTCAGATAGTAAGTCTCCAGTACCCCGCAGTGCTCTTCGTTTAAGAGTCAAGTATAGACTTTTGGTTTTATGTTGTTATAGCAACTTACAATAGAGATTCCTAGCCATATCGACCGAGTTCGAACTGCTCATTTTCGTCAAATATTCATACTACTTACAAGTTCCGGTCATGATGATATCATGACTCTTGTTTTTTATAAGCAATTTCACATTTGTGGTGCCTTAGACCCAATTCATTATTAAAAGATCTTGTCTTCCCGAGTAAGTTCACAAGATAAGCAGTCACACTTCACAAGTTTTCACTGATACGCAGGCAAGTTCAGTCAATTCTGAAAAGAAAAATTTCAATTTAGTCCCTCTTTAAGAATCTTTTATTATTATGCACCGATTTGCCAAGCATTTCTTCCAATTGTTTGATTATGAAGAAGTCTTGCGAAATCTGTCTCATTGCTCAGCTTACCCAAATGATTCATACTTCCCTGTAACTGAATTAAAGTTTTTCACGTCAAACAAGTAAATCGTGTTTTTCAACACTCCGAAACAGAATTCCTATGAAAATGTAGAAGTTGAAGAAGTAAAAATTGATACAATTATGGAAATTAACTTTCAACTATTGCTCCAAATGAAATCCAAACCTCCTTCAGCAAAAATTCATCTTCATTCATAAAAGCTCTCTATCACACGTGGTGGGTAGACAGAAACTAGTATTGTGTGGGTTTTTCTTTAATAAATGCTACTTTGAGCACGTTTCCTCCAAATATTCAAATTACAATTTTATGGTTATGATAATGAAATCAGTCGTAAGTATTGTTTTTTTTTTTTTTTACTGCATGTTAATGTTGTTAATTTTATTCTAAAGGTCTATAAAAAAGATACCTATTATGGGTCTATACGAAAGACAGTTTATATATTTTTTTTTAAGATACTTAACAAGACTTTGTCAAGCGTCTTTTTATTGCTTAACAATGATGATGAAGAATTTAGCCTCGCAAAACACGCCTCTTATAGGTCTATGGGTCTTAGTGAAAGCTATAAAATAACTTGATTAAAATTTTCCGATTTTGATTTGAGTTTTTTATTATTTTTTTTTTTTTAAGTACAAACTAATACCATTTGACAAAACACAGGTGATTAACAATTTCCGCTCCAAGTTGAAATTTGCATACAAAGGTCTCTAAAACCTAACCGCACACCCAAATTTATTAAAAAAGAAAAAAAAAAAATAATAATAACAGGAGGTAGGTCTAAGATGGTCGATAAATTAACAACCTAATTAGAGTGTTGATTTGTGTTATTGTGGAACACAAATTGTCGGTTGATTAAGGCTACTATTTTTGTCGCGCAATAATATAATGGAAAAGGTGTCAAGACACTGCAGCATATCGTGTATGTGGTTAATGGAAGTTTATTGTTATAAAGTGTGAGCTTGGTTTAGTTTTGGTACACGGGAAGTGAGCTTATGTTTTTTGTTGGGTGTTTTTTTCCTTTTTTTTTTTAAATTGATTGTTATGGCTTGAAAATTCGGAGAGATAATCTCGACAAATGCTTAAAGTCTTGATACCTAATTAAGGCTTGATTTATTGCATGGGTGTGTGTGTAACATTGTTATGGGTCTTATTTATGCTAACTATACCTACTCCTTTTTAAAGTGGATTAGGTTAAGTTGAATAAGCTTATTTCAGGTAAGGCTAAGCCTTATTAAGAATTAGTTAGAAAGATAACATTTTTGGAAAACTGTCAACTATTTAACCACCTGCTAAAAGGTTTTCGAGCTGAGATATACACACCTGAACCGTTAATCCAAGTTTTCTGTCACATTATTTAAAAATCCATTTTGGATAAATCAACATTTGACATTAACGAACTTGAATAAGTATTTTCTATTTAAGAATCATTTAAAGATGACAGCGTCTAAAAATTATGCATGAATTGTGTTGTTTTTTTTTTTTTATAGGAAAAACATCCAATTTCCCTTGTTTCCAACTTTAGACAAGACAACAATACCTAACTTGCTGTCAAAATTCACCATCCGAAATAATTATTATCTCATTATTCTCGAACTATTTTTTTTTGTTTAGAATTGTTTGTAATTTATTTTGATAGTTTTTTTCACTATAGAAACCGATGTTGAGGAATATTTGGAAGATTAATTACGGCAAAGGATTTATCTCAACTTTCAAAAATGGTTAAAAAAAATGTACACAAAATAAAAGGAGTATCTACAATTTTAGAGTTGAAATTAAAACTGACACACTTATTATAATTATATTCTTCACAGTTTTTACATATATGACTATATTTCAGAATTTAGTTATTATGTGGAGATAAATGTTTGGACATAAAAAATTATGAGTTATACGCTCAGTTGGATTTTTACAAATCACCTCCGTGAAACTATCATTTTTCAACGTTTGGCCACCAAAAAATGTCGTTTGTCAATTTCCATTTGTACCTTTTTTCTATAGGAAGTATGAAAAATCTTCTCACATCCCCAAATCATTCAAAGAAGAAATGCTGTGGTTTGTGAATATATACCTTAATTTAGCCCAAATCATAATAATAATACTGGTCTGCAACGAAAATCGCCTTCAAACCAAACTATATACTTTTCTCAAGGATTTTGGCATGCTGAATGTGAAGTCAAAACTATCCTAACACATGATGTTTTCGAGATGTGCTAAATCAACATGTCAAAAACCCGTTCTTTTGGTATATTTAACGTCAAATTTCTTTACTGTTAAAAACTATTACAAAACTATCTGTCTAAATCATTTTAAATCATTTAAAAATTCGCTTCCAGCTAAATTCGCTTGCAAAGTGAAATTTATGATCTATCAGAAATACTTTCTTTAGTCCACTTGAAGCGTTTTTAGAGGTGGAAAGTTCTGAATTAATAATTTTCAATGGCTAAATTTATGTTTTTTGGGATGCTGAGCACGAATTCAAAGTTATCCAACAAAATTTATCACAGGAAACATGAGAAATCATTGAAAAACTTACCAAGTTCGTGTTTCCACGCCCCATGAATGCAAATTTTCAAATTTTCAATTTTTACTGTTATATGCACCGCAAAGTCTGTCATTGTATAAAATTTCAAGGTTCTAGGGTGACGGGAAGTGCTCCATAATTTTGATGATCCGCCTGTGAGTCAGTTACGGTTTTTGCAAATTTGCTGGGTGTTCTTGACTATCTCAGCAAAAACATTGAAAACTATTTATTCGAAAAATTGTTGTCGTTTTTCTTGCAAATACATTTCTTTTTCATTGAAACTTTAGCCTTAAAGAGGAATATTCACGAACACACCCCATCAACTGTCAACCTTTATATGACAAGCACCCCTTGCACCACCACGTGTCAAGATTTTGTAACTTTATGCTTAGGAAAATACTGTTTGCAGTACCTAAATGCCAATTTTTCGTTAATAATCTATGTTGTTCTTGTTGACCGTGTTAACTAACCTAAATATGTATGTAGTTACCAATAAAACACACCTTTTATAATATTAACTGCTTAGTTTTTCGAACAAAAAAAGATTTAAAGGCATCTCTCAGATATTCCGATTTTTTAAAAAAAGCCCATAACTGCAATATATTGTTAATCAGTTCCAATGAATTCAAACTAATTTACTTGTTATCTGATCCCATAACGTAGATTGTTGATTTATTCATTTGATTCAATAAAAAAGATTTATTATAAGTAACCAACAACAATCCCCAACCCTTATCAACCCTTCATATGTTCTGCAATCAGTCTTGATTGTTTCCTACGCTCCATTCATATAGAATTCGAATATTAAATTGATGTTCCTTTTGTGTTTAAAAAATCAAAAAAAAAAAAAAAAAATAAAAGAAATTGAAGTATAAATTCGTTTAATCAAGAACCATCAAGACTCATTGTAATCCCAGCTTACAATAACAATCACAGATCGTTAACCCATGCCATATCCACTTTAGACATAAAATAAAAAACAGAAAATAAAACTGAATGACACCCACCATAATTGTGTATAGACGAAAAAAAGAAAATAAAGGAGAGAATATAGAGTTAGGTGCCCTCAACCCGACTTCACCCCTCCCTCCTGCGCTGCTTGACTTATAAGTTATAACTCGACAAACAAATTGAACTCAATTCCGTGTGACAATCTAAACAATGTCACGTCAATCTGCGCACACAGATTCACAGATTCAGTCCCACACAAATTATCATTGCAACAACTAGCGGCGGGCGCGCGTACAGAATCAGCATCATCGCATCAACGGGTCCGACATCACCAGGGCGCGTTGTCACAAATCAAGAAGGATGCACAAATCACATCAAATTAAATTTGATTTATTTCGAGTTTTTTTTTCTCTCTTTACGAGAACGAGCGCGCCTTGAGAGTACTTGATTTTGATTTTAAGTGAATGCACCTTCTTTCTGCTGCTGCGGCTGCTGCTTCACCCGTTGCCTTCGTCGTTGTTTGGTGGGTTATTCGTCCCCCGTGTCTAATAATAATTTAACTCCCACTTCTTTTTTTAAATCAATTTAATTTTTCAACAAACAGAAAAAAAAGAGAAAAAGAGTAATAAATGAACAATTGTGGACAAATGACACTAAAAAGGGGAGACGTTAACAAATTTTAATATCATTCGTGGTTTTTTTTGTGTGCTCCTCGTTTTCCTCCTCCTCTGGAATATTATTTTATTCTCGTCTTCTATTCAATTTGGACTCCTTATAAGCCGGGTTTGAGCTTTGTTCTTTACAGTAAAACCTCTCTTAAGCAAATAGTGAAGAACCTGAGTGGTTCGAGTCTTGACTACTTCCCCATTCCCTTCCATTTATTGATATAGATGCTTTATGCTTGCACAGTCGTAGCTCAAAAGTTGTTCTTTAAGACTTTCGACATTTTTGACATCTTAGTCTTAAATTTGTATACAAAGAGATTTTACTGTATCCCTGGTTTATCCTCTTCCCAGCTCGTTCGTTTATTCAATTCATATCTCTGGAATCAGTTCTAAGCATCAAAACCGGTAAGTGTGTTCTGATGCTGAGTATATAGTAGGTATCTGTATCTTTATCTGCATTGCTTGTGTTTAAATGAATACCGGTGCGACTGCTGCTGCTGAGGCGGTATATCTTATATGGCATCATTAAACAAAACAAAAAAAAAACAAAAATGAAAAGTGTTAAGAATGACACGTCTAAAGAGACGCTAAGGAGGATGCGAGAGAAGAAGGATCGTCTTTTCAAATTGATCTTGAAAAGGAATATAATAACACTCCACCGCTGTGCCGCCGCAGCCGCGCCGAAGATCTTTTGAATTTTTGTTTTTGTTTGGTTTTATTTTTTATTCTTCTGCGTTTTCCTTGGTTTTTTTTTTATTTTTGTAAGCCAAGCTTTGTGTTCTTTTAAGACGTCATTTGAAGGCCGCATTTGAGAAATGATTTTTTTCAGCCAAAGAAATGAACAAAAAATAAATTTTAAGAAGAAATCATTCGCTCTTTTGTTAAACTTTGAAGGATCCAAAAAATGATGGTTACCACTTTTTTTTTTTGTCATAATGGTGTTTTTTTAAAAAGCTTCGTCCTCCTTAGTTCTTCTCGATAGGGCTTTAATTCTAAATTCATTTCTTAGGTGCAAAATTTAGCGAGAGATATTCTGCGATTGATTTCGGCGCTAAAATAATTTGCCCAGGGGTCTGATTCCGTAACAATATCGATTTGACGATAGCTATGTCTACCGCATCTAAAAAGAATAATAGGAACAGCTATCGTCGAAACGATAGCTCCTAGTCCTAGTTTTCAGATAGAGAAATTGCTTGGCTACCTCAATTGTCCCGTTTTGATCAAGTCTATGGTTACTGCTGGGTCTAGTTGATGAGAGTGTATGGTTTGTCCAGTTCTCCTTGATGACGAGTTCTATTAAGCTTGCTGCTGATTCCATGCTTCTTCCTTCCAAGCACATTGATGACGTCAGTTAACCCCAGCGGTTGCGGTATTGAGATAGAAAGACGGTAACGGAGAATACGCGTACTCCGTCTTCTCCGTTACCGTTGTTCTAAGTCATTAGTTTTTAACGATAACTTTATAAAGTGCCCTCAACAGCCACCAAGTTTCAAGAATAAAGGGGCCAACCCATAGAATCCGTCGTGTGCGTTACTTCGACGTTTTTAACTGACAGCTCGATAAAATACACACGTTCGTATGAGAAGCGACTCATAAGAACGGACGCGACGGAAAAAGTAGTCCAACTTTTAACTTCATCGATAACGGATTCGTTGACCAGAAGCGACAGATTCTATGGGTTGGCCCCTAAAATATTACTTCTTCAATGAGATAAACGGCCGTATTTCATAAAAGTTACGGACTTTTTTTAATGTAGCATTTCTCGAATTGCTGATTTTCTTCTGAACAAGCGTTTGTTGGCCTTCTTTCAGCTGATGGAAAACTCTAGTTCTCTTTTTCCTCTGTAATCTATCATGCCTCCGTTTTTGCTTTGTCTACCTGTGTGCATTTTTGATGCAGCGTTTCCAATAGCTTAGGAACATCGCTGCCATTGGCCTTTTGGGCTCGTGTTAACAATAGCCGTGTTGTTTCTTGCCAGCTTAACGTCGGCAAAAGGTGTAACAGTTACTTCTGGTCGAAGCCTTCCTATCAAGGTCAGTGTTTGCTACTAGGATGGTGAAGACATCCAGAATGCTGGAATAATGCCTTCCATCGATGACAACATGATCTATTTGATGGAAGCAGACTATTGGTAGAAGCAGTCTTCAGTTAATTCTCGGCCGAAGTAACACTTTCATAATCGTCTGAATTTAGTTTAAAGCTGCTAGAAATATCGAAAACATTTTGTCATAGCGCAGTCTTTGCAAGCAAAGATTACACCTCAAACAAGGCCTGAACTGTATTAAGCTTCAGATGAGAACCAAACAAAAATAACTCTTAGATTTTTTCTTAAAATCCGTCATCTAAAACATTTTCCTACAAGTGGCAACCATGATACGAGCCACAGCATTATTTCGACGGGATCTCTGCATCTCCTTAGAATCTTTCGTTCGTTCCATTTCATTTTGAGCACAATAGGGACTAATAATAAATTTCCTCTTCGTTGGAGCACAGACAGACTCTTAAGTCATTCAATTGATTGTTGCTTTGGATAATGCAATCGGACGACTACAACGACGACGGACGATGAGGAGGACAATGAAGAAGAAAACAAAAAAAAAACGGTTCGAATTGGTTTTGGTTAAAAATTCAAGAGTTTGGAAGCTTAGATCGTAAAGATCTACGTTCTACGTGCGTAAAATGAGATTTAATTTTTTTTATTTTTATTCTTTCACCCTGAACAATTCTTCTTTTGAAAATAAATTCTCATTTCACAGCTGAATTGGATTTTATGATGTTTTTTTTTTCTCTCTTCCAAAAAAAAAAAACAAGTTTTATTGTATTTTTTTTTCTTCTCTTCATTTTTTATAACAATATTTTTAGGCATCGTGTTAATTACAATTCTTCATGGTGTCGGCTATAAATTGAGAAAAAAATTAAATGATTTTTTGATACCCAAATGTGTCGGATTAAAAAAAAAAAAAAGATTGAAAGAAATCCGAGGACATCAGCAGCGTGTACCTAACAGCGTGCGCAACAAAGTCGTAGGATTAAGCTGTTTGTTCATGTGCCAAAGACTGACTTTGATTGCGCGTGGTTGGTAGATTTAAATGTTATAACCGGAGACTGTTGACAAATGCCTTAGATTGATAAAATAAAATAAAAAAAAAAGAAAAAACAGAGCTTTGAGATATAAATGCAATTAAAAACGTTGATATGTATTTTTTTTTTAATTCCACTATCAAAAAAACTATTACAAACTTGCAGACATGTTGAGAGCAATTAAAACTTAAATTAAAAAAAAAAGAAACGAAAAAGACGTGCGTTCGAAGAAAAAAACGTGCGATAAATGCAAATTTAATTTCCATGTAATCTTTTTTAAAACTGAGTGGATTTTCAATCCATCACCAGCTTTGACTAATTAGTCGAAAAAAGTGTACGTCACTTAACGCAAAAAAAAAAAAATAATAAACAAGCTTAAATGTTGCTGTAAACAGGTACTTACAAATGTTTTAGCACGGAAGTCACGCTCTGTGTTAAGATTTTTTCAGTTGGGTCGTTAAATTTTGTTCAATGTTTATGGTCACATTTGATTAAACGCTTGAATCAATGTATGGTACAAAAAAAAACTTAAAAAAAAAAGCTATAAAATTTTGTCAGTTCTTTTTAAATTATCAATACTTACAAAAATGGGTTTATGATTATAATTAAGAATTGACACATGGTTCGAAGTTTTTATTGAAGGTTTGCTTTTGAAAAATAAAATAAAAAAATACTCATTTCAGTACGCATTACTTTATAAACAATAAAGAAATTTGATAAGATTTTTTGTATTCGGCTCATGTTTTCTAACAGCCGAATCCTTGAACTATTTTTATCTTTTGTGTATTTTTAATTAATTAATCAATTTTTTTTTTACTTTTTTCTTTTCAGGTAAGTCAAGACGTTTTTTTTTCGCATTTAATAACAAAAAGTACCCATAAGCTGTAAGTATATCGAAAATTGACCCAAGAAAACCTTAACATTTTAGATTTAAATTGTACAAAGATGAGTAAATACTGTAGGAAAAAATTCAAAAGTACTTAAAACATAATTTTGTTTCGACAAATTTAAAAAAACGAAATTGTACACGGCCTCAAAATACTTATTTTTTATGCTTATTAAGAAGAACCTGCTTAGAAAACCAAAATCAATCATCGTCTCTATTTGGAAAAAAAAGAAGAAGAGACATTTAGTTTTCTTTTACAAAAAAAAAAGAACCAAAATTGTAGAAAATCTAATACAAAAGCAGATACATTTTTTGTTCTATCTTCTTTGCGTTATGACTTTTTCTTTCAAATGCACATTTAAGAATTTATAAGCTTAAAACTGAAAAAAAAAAATTAGAAAATTTCAAGATTTTTTGTGCATTACGCATTCAAAAATTCACGAATTCAAAATTCGCTTTTCAAAACAACATGCAAATGCAATTCATTTCAAACAAAATTAAAACTTCTTTTATAATGAATTAATTCTCAAACATCTACAATATAGTTTTTAAATTTAATAATTTAATCCAGCCAAAATGCATTTTTTTTAAGGAAATTTGGGGTAGTTTTGAATTTCTTTTATATTTTATGTTTTTGGGGTAGCTGAATCCGAATCTGAAGCTTAGCAACAAAATTTCGCTACATCGTCATAAATGCAAAAACTGTTAACTTTTTCAGTTTTTTTTGCCGTTTTTCGAAAATTTTACTTCTTAGAGGTCTCAAATCTAATCAAACTTTATCAGACGTATTATTTAGAGGTCTCAAATCTAATCAAACTTTATTAGACGTATTTTTAAAATATAATTATGTCTATAAATTCAGTTTGCTCAATTCATGTATCCACATTTTGAGAACTTTGACCAATTTTTTAAAACTGGTTCTAACTCGAAAATGCCAAAAATTTAGTTATGTCAATTTGAATTAACACGGCAGTGTTTGTTGTAATGCAACTAAAAACTAATCCTCCAAGTTTATATCTTTCAGAAACGTTTAAAATTTCGTATTTTTCTTGCATTTTTGAATATGTTGCGTAAAAAAATAGCGATTGTTTACAATCGTAATCAGTCTATTATGTCGTCAAAAGCTATAAAGATTACTTAATGATCAGTATTAAGTAATCTTTATAACTTTTGACTGAGAATCTATTAATTTATGTTTTGAAATTTGGTCTTTGATTTTGGGGTTTATTTTTAAAATGTAATTGGACGGGAAAGCAGGAGATTTGTATAGAAATAAAGGCTTTTATTGTGAGTAGATTCTTTAGATTTCAATGTTTTACTGCGTTGAAATTGCAACTGTAGCAGTGTTTTTTTCAACACTGAGTAACTACTCAGTTTATCATTTTATACGCAAAAAAAAAGAAAAAAAAAACAAATTTGACTACTCAGTACAGCTTAATGTGCTTTGACAGGACTAGAGAATATTTTGTACAAATAATAAATTTCACTTTGCAATATCTTTGCGTGGAAAATGAATTTTAGAACCATTTTAAGTGCAGTTCTTTCACACTTGATTAATAGTTTTCTAACAAAGTATTTACCAGTGAATACATTTGACATTAAATGTACCAACCAAAAAAAACGGGTTTTCGACATATTTATATCACCATATCTCGAAAACGTGACGTGCTAGAGTAATTTTAACTCCAGGTTAGGATTCAGCGTACCAAAAAGTATATAATTTTTCAACTAACACTGTGGAAGATAATGTTATCCTTCGCAACTGTGTTTAAATATTTTTTTTGGTTTCTCAGTTTGTTTGTTTAGTGGCTTTATTCTGAATTCTGTAATGTAGCTGATTGTTCATACATTATTTTGCGAAATGATATTATAATTTTACTATTATTATCAACTTTGATTTATCTCTAGCGATAATTGGGGCCAAATTTTTTCAAAGCTTTTCGCCTATTCTAGAAACGGATCTGTTTCAGACAACCGTCTACTTTAAACAACTGTTCTAACCTTGTGACAAATACCAAAATATTACTAATTAAAAAAAAAAACATTGTCACGATTATTTTCTAATAAAGTTGTTTCAAAATTATAATTCATATGTAAAACTTATACATAAAACACTTTAAAATCTCAAGAATTAATTCAGCACAAAATTAAGTGAGTCATAATTGAATGAAATAAACAAAACTTAAAAAAAAATTGTATTGATAAAAATCTTATTCAATTTGAAAACATGAAAAACATTTTATTTTCAGCTTCCTTTCTTGAAGAAAAAAAAAAAAAAAACAAAAGACTTATATTCTATTTACTTATACTATTTCGAATAAAATTTAAGATAAAATACAATTTAAATTTTACATCTCGTGTGCTCGTGCGATGAAGAACAAGTTATTTGAGTTATTTAAAAACCCTAAGCAGCTTGTTCAGTTATAATACCTATCCACCAACCCAAAAACTCAGCTATAAATATTAATAACTATTCAAATTAAATCAATCTCGAGACTAGAATTGAGGAATTTCATTGAACCTCGTGTGGATCTGCTTTTTTTTTTTCTTTAAGAAAATCCCGTTGAAACGTTGACACGACTATTTTTTTTTTGTTGTCTCTTAAAAGCCTAATTTTCATAAACTAATAAATCAAAAAGTTCTCTTTAAATTTATTTAAATCGAATCCGATTGGAAGTGACTTTAACATTGAAAACATACAGTAACTGATTGCTGTGGAACTTGGCTACTGGCTGTTCAACAGTAAGGCTCATATTTCATGAACACAACCAACATAAATATTCCGAGTGACCTTTTGAAAAATTTCCATTTTCCATTTTGTACTCGTATTTTTGAAACTCACTTCGAAATGAAAATTGATTTTAACCCTTATCAGTGGGCTAATCGGAGGCTGTGGTTAAAATATGTACACAAACATGTTATGAGCAACATCGGAGATATCGAGTAATAAAATTTATACATCAGATTTCGGCGTCCGGCAGCGGCGGCGGTAATGGGGGTATTGGTGCGGTGATGATGATGGTAGTTGGTTGGTTTTTAATTAGGGGGTCTCCGCTAAGCCTCGACTATGTAATTCCAATATTAATTGACTTTAGATTGAGATGTAATTTATTGGCCGTAATTTTTATTTTTGCAAGACTTTCAAAATGCTATGGATGCTGCTTCGCGTAGGCTTCCTCCTCTCTGGCCAGCAAGCGAGCCAAGCTGCGGGCTATTATAGAGATCTGCTACCTAATTGAAAATTGATTCAAGTGTAGATGGATGTAGATGGTATGTTGCAGACGAGGTATGTGTTTTCTTTATTATTTTTTTTTCGTCTATTTGTAGACTTCTATTAGCCTTGCTAAGTAGTTGTTTCAGTCTCAGCAGAGACGTATCCATTTCATAACGACTATAACAGACAGCAACGACGACTTCCCACCTTTCCTGAGGTGAAAAATCAACATTCTCCATTCAAAAGTCGTCAAATATTATTGCAAAACATCAGCGTCATTTTTTTGTTTTGCTTTTACTGTATTCTTTCACGAGAGTGATAGTCTAGGATGTGAAAAATGTCTTTGAATGTTTGTACGGCTTTGAAAGCTTACGCTTGTATCTTCTTATCCATTTCCTTTTTTTCTACACAACACCACTGAGCGGAACGAATATCCGCCGAAGAATTCTTCTACCGAAAGAGTTCGGTATTAACTAACCTATTCTGCTGATCTGCTGATCGTCAATCACTTGACGTTTTAAAAGAAGACGGCATGATGTTTTTAAAGAAGAAGCCTAAGTATCAGTGGTTTGCTAGCGCATTTCAGATAGCTGGGATAAGCTACGGTAGTTATTTCTAGGCGTATTATTGAAGTTGTACTTTATGGAGCTGATAGTTCATTCATTGAGCATGTTTCCTTCTACATATAAAATTTGGTAATGACTAAAGATTTTCGCAAGTAAAACTTTGTTACTAATCTCTTCTATAGTGTTTCTGTGCTGTTTTAATTTCGAAAATTTTATACCTTCTTTCTTCCTTTCACCTGGCTCGATCTTCTTCCTTTGCTGCCCTAGTTTTTCAATGTAACATCTTCATATGTGTATCTTCTTTCACTTTTTTTTACTATCTTATAGTATTACTGGATGTTTACAAATAAATTAGTCAGAAAGCGTTTTTCCCTTTTGAATCGTAGAAACATGTCTTGCAAACTATTCTGATAGATCTTGTTAATTTCTTGCTTTATGCCTCATTATTTTCTCTATTTTGTCAAAACCTTCCTTTTACTTTCTATCAATATATTAATGGTCTTCACTCAAAGAAAAAGGATGGATTCTTACACAATACACTGACACAAATATGAACCCTATAACATAATTAACATAGGTTTCTGAAATTTAGGAATGAAACCACTAATCTTGCCGAATTTGGATCTCATACGGTGGAAAGAGAGTCGACGTTTTCTCCAGCGATCTTCGTAGGTAATACCTTTAACAAAATTTTGCTTAACTCTCTCAAACTGTCCTCCCTCGGCTTTGCACCTGGTTTCTTGGAATTGATATCCTACTACGTAGGAAACTGTTATTTTCACCTTTGGAGTCCCCCAAGGCATCCACTTAGGTCCTCTTCTTTTCATTCTAATTATTATTAACGATAACGAATTGGTTATCAAAGATTTCCATGATCAAATTGAAACTCTTCATTTCTGACTATGCCAATCCAAGAGTATTGAATAAGATTGTCAAATATTGAAGCATTCATCAGCTCGCTATATACAACAACTTTGAACACGTAGAAGCTAACGTCCGGAGATGTGATGTGGATGTTCAAGATCTGTCACCATTGCGCATCGCATCACCTCGAGAGCCTCGCATTCATATTTATGTCCAAATATTTGCATTTCGCATCCTGAGTTCTTTTTGTTTTTCTTTTTTTCTCGCTTCTTGCAATGATGCCTATCAGGAGAGGAATATTATTGACGTGACTTTTAAGTCAATGCCAAAGCAGCAGCGATGGTATTTTTTTTTTGTGCGCAAATATAAACGACAACGCGACGACGAAAAGGTAAACAATTGAATTATTTCGTCGAATTATCGATAACTCATGTAGAAAAATGTCAAATATTTACCGCAAGCAAATGAATGAGAGAATGAGAATGATGTGATGTGATGGATTGCCTTGGCTTTGGTGTTTTGATGCATGACCGGCTTTGGGAGAGACGACGACGACGACGACGAAATGGCACAACCATCATACCAACCAACCAACCAACACTTGTATCCAACGAACGAATGTTTGGGTTTGGATGATGGAAGGTGCAAGGTGAATGGATTCTCGTTAATGCATGTGGGTGGCAATTTACGCAGCGTGTGATTTATGTTTTTCCAGGCGCGCAATTTAGACATGTATGCTAATTAGTTTGAAAGGAAATATTATATACGAAACCATATTATTGATGATGTATGGTTGGATTGTTGACTTAGTTACACGTGTTTGGGTGCTGGTTTGATGTGTGTTAAATATTTGACTTTTGGATTCGTAATTTAGAAGGGAACTGCAAATTTTTTTTTTTTTTTTGTGAGATCTTAATTAAATGGAGTTAGAGTTTACCTTTTGTTAAGGTGAGAGTCTGATGCGGGTAAACAGACAAAAATTAATGAGCTTCAAGTAGGTTAAGATTTTATTTTGTATCAAAAAAAAGATTGGTTCTCAAGTTCCAACAGACCTTTTTCTTGGTTGATCAAAAATAATTGTAAATAAAGCCTCTACATGTCATTTTGTTGTATTTTCTGAAAGATGCTTAAATCTTATTGAACTAGTACTGAGGCTTCTAGAATCCTTCTCAACTGCTTCTGCTGCAGCAAGGTTTTTATCTGATCCCAAGGTCTTCTAGCTCCTTGAAGGGATTAATTCCAACTCAGGTTGACTGCCGATGCAGTGAACATTCCATCCTCACTTTCTATTGGCAATCATTGAGATTTTTATGAATGGTCTTTTCTCCGGTAAAGTTCTTTCTTTGAAATCAATCAATGCGGCAAATAATTGTCTGTTCCACCGGGCGCCATTTTTTCGGTTAAGTCCCCCTTGCTTAGAACAACCCAGATAAGATTATATCAAAAACTTTCGCAAAATCAATCCCAAATCTTATCGACATCATACATAAAGTCAGCGAGCTCTTGGTCGATATAGTCATCCAATCTAATATCGGCAATGTGTCTGTAGTTATGGTCGTCAAGAAATTCTTAAAAATCTATCTAATATAGTGAAGTTGCTGCCTTTTAAAGTTCTGTTTCAAACTTACATATTTGACTCATAGGCCTTTGCCTTGGTTTAAAGTGCTCGCAAAATCCTAGCAGCTGGGGTTTATCTCACCACCAATTTTTGACATCAAGCATTGAAGTACTTGGCGAACGTACATCAATATTAACTTCTTAAAAACACACCAAAACTGGTTGCCACCCACACAAATACTTTACTGGACCCTCAAGTCACGATCAGGCTGTCTTCAATTATGAATGACTGACGCCGCATTGACTCCAAGAAAATGGGGCTAAATGGACTGCTTCTTATGCAATGAACATGTTGGAGTGGTCTATCTAAGGTGTTAAACTGTTCACCAAGAATTAGCTGAATGGAACTAGTGACGCTTTCATTTGTTAGAAGTGCCTTGAGGGGAACCTACTCCACTCCGAGCTGTTGAAAATGACTCTTCGGCAGAAAAACTTTCCGCAATCGCGTATCCCTATCAGAAGAATCTAGCGTCAGCTCCCTACCACGTCAAGGCTCAAGGGAAAGATCTTGCTTTCACTTCGTTTTTTTTAAACTCATTACAGTCGATTATTATGGATAGGTATATTGGTTTTGGTCAACTAGTGAAAACAGTTCAGAAAAACTGAAATCGACACTTTTTTTTTACAATAAGTGAACAGCTTTTTTTCCATCAGATTTGTTTCTAAATATTTTCACTTGAGCACCTTCATAGATTCCTTAATGAAACTTGATGCAGAAGTGAAACAAAACAAAATAATAATATAAAAAAAAAAAAAAAAGAAATACATCTTAAGCTCATGTATAGATGGGGTTATGCAAAATTAACCAAGCAAACAGAATATAAATTTACATATCAACTTGGCACTTTGTCTGACATCTGTAAGCTAAAACTGCATTTGTTTTCTTTGACATCACATAATGCAATTCTTGTTTAATTATTATTTTTTTTTTATTATAATAAATTATACTCTTATTCGAACGTTTACAATATTCCCTCAGCAATATCAATTTAATTCCCATTAGACCGCATAAGTCATGTCAAAATATCCGCAAATCATATGTCGATTCTTTGTTTACGCCTGTCAGCTCCTCATAGAGTGTATAAACGAGTTGTTGGTTATTTCTTAAGAAGTATATAGAATTCAAAACCATTCACATTCGCACTCCATCTTTAGCCACAATTAGGTGTTAACTACTTGCACTAGCAGTCTAAGTCGTCGTCTATACTATAGAAGAAACACTGCATCTGCATTTGGTTTGCATATTTTATTCTGCAAAAGGCAAAGAGGTGGCAGTGCAGTGCTGTATAAGTACAACACAACGCAATGCAGAACTTGATTGATGAATTAATTTTTCTCTTTTTTTTTTTCTTGTAGGAATGTTTTTTTTTTTCATAAATAAATTTTAATTATTGTATTCGAGCAATTTCTCACTTAAAACACGACATGATTTTATTTCAGTTCTGATTATAGGCTTGAGTCAATTTTGACTGCACCACGGCAAATAATATGCAACAGGTACAGGATAGTTTCTTTGAAGTTGAAAACCTTCAGACAGGGCTGTCGTTTTGCAAAGTTTCAAAGTGATGTTCGTACTGATTTCCGGAAAGATTCAACAAACTCACCTTGGTCACTTAGATAATACTCAAAAGTTGACCCTGAAACTGAGTCTCTGTCTCCTTGAATAGGGGGGACTCTCAAGAAATCTAGAAAAAGCCTCGCTCGTCGCTATAGTTCGTTCCACTTTTGGTACATGTCTAGGCGGGTTCAACTTCTCCGCTGGCAGTTTCGGCGCTCTAACTACGCTCCTATTGTTAATCGACCTTTTCTGATGACATATTGTCTTCAGTCTTCTCTTTCTTGTATCGCGACTAAGAGACGCGGTAGCAGAAACAGTAACTTCTCTAGGAATTTTTCTGTTGTGTCCTTTATGCATAGAGACCTGTATGCGGATGGAGAATCTAGGTGTCTTTTTTTTCTTTTTTATGATAACAAAAATGTAAATACAAAATTGAAAAAAGCAATCATTTCCCAGCTTTAATAGTTGATGAAAAAAGTGTGTGTGAACTATTAAAAGTAGATTGTAAAATCATTTGAAAACTTTTTATGTTTTTGTTCTTGTATTTATGGATGCAGTCTGCTAAACACTGCCAAGTGTTGTGCATACATTATTGTATCTTCTTTTTAAAGCAGGTGCTACTGTGCCTATTGCTTTGCTTGAAATAAAATCGTTGCCCTTATGAATCCACTGCCATTTATGTACATACGTCTTCCTGATCTTCTCTGAATCTCGGAAGTTCATTAACATGGAAACGATTGGAACCGAAAACTCTTGATATGCTTCGTAGGGACTTACTTTTTCACGAACGATTGTAGATTCCTTATGCTACGATATGAAAAATTTATTTTTTTGAGCAGAATAACCATATCATGGTCCTTAAGCTTGTTTCTTGATAATTTGCATTTTGTCTTCCCGATACTGCTGTTGTTGTCTGTCGCCTTCGGAAGCAACAACACTGTTTCGAACTTACTTAAATTCTCTATTGACACTGTCGAAGAAAGGTCCAATGCGCTAACCTGCCTGTTCAGTATCAAGTGTTTCTTCTAAATGTTCACCTTTCTCTGTGATCCTAACAGTTTCTAAAATATTGATCTTCAAAAACTGTCAATTTTGTCGGAAAAAATTTTTTTTAATGTTATACTGGTTGTCCGTTGATTTTCTGATTTTTTACGATTTGCAAGGGTCTCCTCAGTGTGCCGGATCTATCCGTTGATTTACGGTATTTGCCAGTTGACAAAAAATTGTTCCAAAACTAGTGAATTAGTAGGAACACACTCTTTGTTCGAAGAGTTTTTTTTTTGTTAGTAGCGACTGCCTGCTCCACGTAGTACTGTCAAACATACCTATGTGATTCTTCTTGAGTCCCCGATCAAATAGCTCTCATGTTCATAGCAAAGTTAGTATAAAACGTCAAAGTTTACACGACGATGTAGGTGAAGACTCCCTATATACCTAATATCAACGTACCTAATTTACTGTTCAGTAAATGGCACTTAAGTGATATCTTCTTTATCAACATGAGTACTACCTTAACAATCTTACATGGATCCTAACAATTTAGTACAATTTATTTGCCAACTAGGTTGGGAATGATAAGAATTATAGTACTAATACTCCCTTAGTAGTAGTCTTACCATCCCTGTCCTCGCATACAATCCAAATAATGTCTAACATGATTTGGCAGCATTTTTTTTCAACTCAAGCTACAATTATTGACCTGTACCGCAAAAACCAAATAGCTGTGGTTACCGATTTGCTTTGTTGTGTCTATTGACAGTGTGTCGGGATGATAGGGAGGTTCACTATAGGAGGCACATACGCGTACACAACATAATGCTTGCAACCGATTGAATGGCAGACAACCCCTTTGGAACTATACAACGTTTTTTTCCTTACCAAATTGCGGTGGCGGCAGCAGCGGCCACTACCAATAGCCAATAGTAAAATAACCAACAGCACTCACTGTGTGTTATCAAGTTACAAATTGACAGTGACTTTATTAGGTTATTGATCAAGTTAAAGTAAAACATAAATTATAGGAGTAAGCTCGTGTATATAAGGAACCGAACCCGGCCATAACTTGCCACCAAAGGTTGTGCGGTCGTATAGTAGAGAAACTTAAAAGCCTAGTGACTGGAGTTGGTTGGTAAAAGCAGCAAGCAGCAGATTACAACATGGCTGGTGGTATGTAATCGGAGACCTTAAGGCAAATAATAGTTTTGCATTAATTATGCTGTACGCAATTAAAAGTGACATTTTTCTGTATGTTAACATTCCAAAAGGCACACAAAGTCCCATATTAGTGGATCGTATTATGTCCATTTTTTTTTTTTTTTATTTTTCAAAAGAAAAAAAGAAGTTAATTGAAAAAAAACATAAAAGAAATAAAGGCAAAACAAAAAAACTAAACTATTTTTATGAATTTTATCTTATTGTATCTTTAGAAATTTAAACTAAGCGCCCTGGCGTTAGCCAGTCATTTAGCCTTTATCATATTTATTGATCTTTTCATTAGTTTTTAAAGGTGAAGTCACACAATATTAGTCTCGACCATTATTAGCATAATTTGCTTAGAAAAAAAACACCAATCAACTAAAAAAAAACAATAATTTTTAATTTTACGATTTTGGCCGATTATATTTTTTGTTCATGAAAAAATAAATATCGATTAGTTTCGGTAGATCAAAAGGAAATTGAATGCATAAATTTTCTCTCCATCTTTGATTAAATCTTCAAGAAAAAATAAGCGTGATTTTGCAATTTATTTACACGACGATGGTGATTTTTATAGCCGCACCCGGATGATTTGTCCCAAATTAACATGGCGACTGGAATTTCATTTTTGAATAGATTTTAGTTTATTTTGATTTTTTTTAAACAATAGATAAGAAACTTTTTTTTATGAGGTCTTCTTTCTTACTTCGTTAGTTTATGGAATGCAGTAGAACTTCAATTTTATTTAAAATAAAACAATAAAGTTAAAGTCTTTATTAACTTGATCAATAAAAGTTGTCTATTTTAGATTTGTTTTATGTTTATTTGTGCAAAAGCCTTCTGCATTTTTTTTGTGTTTTGTTTCAAAATGAGAATGGATTTTGTATTTTTCCTACCGCCTCCATTATGTTTTATAACGAGTTTTGTTTATGCTCTATAACATTTGAAATCAGGTGCTTAAGTATAAAAATAACTTTGTTCAAAACACGATGACTCACATTGGGCGCCATTTCTGCTTGTTTGTTGAAGAATTATTGCAATTTTCTTGTAAATACCATTGTTGTTGATCTAAAAAATACAGCTTGTGGTTTAGATTTCTTTTCGGATGGCGTTGGGCGCCATTTTAGAATTAAATTTTTTGTCATCTTTTTCAGGTGTGTCTACAAGTAAAACAAGATTTCAATAGCAGCACTTGCTTTAGTTGTAAAAAGTTTTAGAGTTAGCAAAAATATTTTGGAGATGTTACTTTTTGCCTCTAGATTCTTTTTGAAAAAGTTTAAAGTGTATGCAAACACTTTTTATGTAGAGAAGAAATGTAAACCTTTCTTACTCAAATTTTTGAAATTTTACTTGGACAAAGAGTCAAGGGGAAAAGCGACAAAAAACCCACTCAAACTCATTCCGAGAAAAACACAATTTAAAATTCTATTTTTCATAGAACTTAGTACTAAATGCACTTTTTTTCGTTTAAAAAAAAAAAAAAAAAATTAAATCTTCTTGCTAAAAGTTTGGATAACTTCAGATAGTTGTCGTCCTTTCAACTTTTATCTCAACCAATTTCAGTGATTTTTGAGCTTTTAAATAAAATGGCATCTATAAAGCGCGTGAAGCCCCAATTTCTTCAAAATTAAGTATGACTCGCATTGGGCGCCACTTAAAAAAAATATTTTCCGGTGCAACTCTCTATAAACAAAACAAGTAATACCCTAAACTATGCCTGGCGTTGAGAGCGTTGTGGAAGTCAAAACTCACTATTTGAAATGATGTAATAAAAGAAACACTTCAGTGTTTCAATGTTATGGCTTAAAACTTTTATTTATTAAAAAAGAAAAAAAGTTCATTAATGATTCGAATTCTTTGAAAACTTACGGTGGTTTTGTTCATCCTCCCACACACACAATAATTAACATACATTGTCTAAATTTCGCATACATTATTATTTATTATTATTATTATGAAGGCAAAGTCGTAAAAATTTATTTAACCATAAAGAAAAAAAAAATGAAAATACCACGCACCACAAGCGGAAATCACTATTATAACTTTTTTGTTGTTGTTATTTGTTTACTACAACCAACACCACGACCACATCATTTAAGCCCTCGAACATCAAGTCTTCAGCATTTTAAAAATTATTGATTGTGAATAAACAAAATCCAATGCTCCATCTAAGCATCACTTTAAGTCTTGAATTGCATCTTCTAAAGCTATTCATCTCGTTTGCATTTTACCGACCGACCCACTCGGAAAATTCAAGATGTTGATTGATGCTGTATTAACACAAAACAAAAAAAAAATGTGATACCTAATAGTTTGGGACAAAATTGTTGATGTATTACTTTGAGTCTAAAGTAACGTTCGCACTAAAAGAATTCTTTTTAAAATAATCTAATAACAAAAGTTTCTTTGAAATTGTATCTGTAATGTTTCTTTTAGGCTCTTGGTTGTCTTTCTACACGATATCTGTCATACACAACATTTTCTTTAAAATAATTTTCGAAAATGCAACACTTTTTCTCAGACTACAGTAGTCGGCTCATAGGGAAAACGACAAACAATTTTTTTTGTTGTGTTCTGTTCCTCATAAATGATTCAATTCTGATTTTGCCTTGAAAGTGTAAATATTATTGAAGTGTGTCATGGAGAAGAGTCCTCAGATTAACTCTGGGAAGGATAGGAAATATTTTCTTTTTTATCCATTAACTCACTACCACTAGTGTCTAGTTACAAAAGGGATGTTTTTGTCGGAATCATAATAATATTTACTAATGGAATTAATAGGCTTTAATAGAATCAAATAATATTGACAAACATGCTTTTAGAAAAATATTTATAATGGAAATTGATTTTGAGGTACAGTAAACAAGAGTAATATTTTTTCTGCTGAAACATTTTGAAAAATTTTGTTTTAAAAAATCAATTTTTTGAAATATTTAAAATTTTTGTTTTAGGTGATGATTAATATTTTCTTGAAAACAAATAAAAAACAAAAGTTTAAAAAGAAAGCCAAGTTCTCCTATAAAATAAAAACTGTATCCATTAAGTATTGGTCGTAATTCCCTTAAAATTCATCTATTTTGTTTGTCCCTTGAATGGAAATATTAAATTTTCGATTTATTTGTTCATATGCCTCACAAAACCAACCATTGTGCAAAATTTTAAGAATCTACGATGATTTGATACGAATTTAGTCTATATGGGGGGATACCACGCCCCCTTAATAGAAAATTTTAACTTTGCCTTTTATATAAACCTCAAAACTAACCATTGTTCAAAATTTGAAGAATGTAATATAATTTAATACAAATTCAATGAATATGGGCGGATACCACGCCCACTTAATGGGAAATAGTAACTTTTCAATTTTGTCCTTTATATGCACCGCAAAATCTGTCATTGTGCAAATTTTCAAGACTAGACTAGATTAGAATTGTTCCATACATTTGATTTCAGTGAATATGGGCGGATGCCACGCCCTCTGAATGCAAATTTTAAATTTTTTTCCCTTGTATGCCACGAAAAGTCTATCACTGTGCAAAATGTTAAGTTTCTAGGGCGACGGGTAGTGCTCCATATTTTTGATCATCTGCCAGTGAGTCAGTCAGTCAGTTACGGTTTACAATTTTTGAAAGCTTGTATTTCATAAAATACTCATGCAAAGTGGATGAAATTTTGTGAGCTGGGTGTTCTTGGCTAGCTCAACTAATATTGAAAATTGCTGGCCTTATCTCTACAGATGTAAGAGCGGGTCGAAAATGGCCTGAGTTTGTTCCTGCAAACAAATGTGTAGTGCCAAAGTTGCTAGAACTTGGCTTGGCACTACCAATGTGGCCTTAACATCCACATCGACTTTGAAGATATGTGCAAGTCGTGCATTTTATTTTATTTGACGGTGTGATATTTTTTTTCTAGTAACATTTCTGTGGACTAAAAATTTCATCAAAATCGAGCCAGGAGTTAACAAACAAAATTAAAAATTAAAAAAAATAGAACGGTTCTATCGAAAGTTTTTGGTTTAATATTTTTTCGGTAACAATTTGTTATTATCTAGATAAAAATGACAGTCTAATCGATAAAGGATCAAATCGAAACTACAAAAGGTTAAATAGTTTCAATTTCAGTATTTACATTAAAAATGGTTTGGTTTGGTTTGGTTGTTTTTTCAGCGAATGGCCCCCTGCTAGCTTTTTCGTATATCTTTTCTTACCTTTACCTATAATAATCGCAGGTATGAAATATGCAAACCACAAACAACCGACAGCGACAGGAGATTTCAGAGTAGAAAAAAAAAAAAAATATTAACAACATACCTAAGAGAGAAAAAATTAGGTGAAAGAGACAAATTTTGAGAATTGGTCTCATAACAAGATCATTAAAATTTATTTTATTTTTTTTTTGTTTATTTAAACGTGGGTGTTTGCTGATGGTTTCATTTATTTTGAAACCGACCATAAAATGGCATGAATGTATACCTACATTCATACATAATTTAAATATATGTTTGGGGTCTGCTTGAAGGTGTCAAGAAACATTTATCACAACTTTGTGAGTTGAAAGGAGGTTGCCATTATTTTAATTATGAAAGCTATTTCAGAAAACTAATTTAGTATTTTTTTTTTTTGAGAAAAAAATAAAGTAATAAACTTGGTTTGCCACGATTATAATAATAATTATTAATTGAAATTATTTTTTTTTTTTTTTTTAACTTAATTTAAAAGGTTTATTTTTTGTTATTTTCATGGGAATAAATATTTTTACACTAAATGTTGAATAATATACCGATATGACAACCTTGAAGTTGTCACATCTCTGTACTCTGCACTCTGTACTCTGTACTCTGTACTCTGTACTCTGTACTCTGTACTCTGTACTCTGTACTCTGTACTCTGTACTCTGTACTCTGTACTCTGTACTCTGTACTCTGTACTCTGTACTCTCTACTCTCTACTCTCTACTCTGTACTCTGTACTCTGTACTCTGTACTCTGTACTCTGTACTCTGTACTCTGTACTCTGTACTCTGTACTCTGTACTCTGTACTCTGTACTCTGTACTCTGTACTCTGTACTCTGTACTCTGTACTCTGTACTCTGTACTCTGTACTCTGTACTCTGTACTCTGTACTCTGTACTCTGTACTCTGTACTTTGTACTCTGTACTCTGTACTCTGTACTCTGTACACTGCACTCTGTACGATATACTATTAGAAAAAAATTATAAAAATATGTAAAACCTTGAGAATTATTGAAAGCAAACTCGTGCAACCCAGTCCTCCACATTATTCAACATTGGACATAAAATAAAAACAAAAATCATCACAACTATAAATTCTTGGAAGAAATACAATAATTTTTAAACATTTTTATGGGATGCGATTCCAAATTCGGATTCGGGTTAGTAAAATAAAAATCTAAATTCGAAACGCATATAAATTAGAATATCCATATTTTATTCTCTTGAAATTATTGTTGATCAAAAATGCAAAAAAAATTAATACAAAACATAGAAAATGAAATATCCAATTATTAATTGCACACCCGCTGCTGGCGAGAAATTAGAACGGAAGTTGGAACTCCCTAAACATCGGTGATGCAGATATACTACTTATTTTGCGCGCATCTTTCATCCCAAAACCTTAAATTATCTTTCCTTCTGTGCAGTGATGATGTGTTGTGTTTTTTTGTTCCCCAGCACAAGATCCAGTTTCAGAAGAGTCGTGTGCCATCATAATTCAGCGAAGGTATTAATTTGTAGTTCCTTGTTTTTTTCGTTGTTGTTGTTGTTGTTGTTTGTTACGAAGTGGTATTCCACTTCCTTCGCTTCGGGACAAGATGAATTAGGTAGGAATCGTATAGGTGGGTGAGAGATGGAATGGAAAAGAGGCAAAACAGAAATCTTGCTCAACAACTTTGTTTTGATGTTTAAAAGAGGAAAGATCCCCAACAACATGGTGTATCCCCATCAACCTCCATCCGAGAATATCTTAAAGTTGGCAATCGCTCTTCGCGATGAGTTATAATTAAAACGGCTGTCATAGATAAAAGTATCGCAATGCAATAACATCGTTTGTCAATGGTTTGCTTTGCTCTACTCTGGGAGTCTTAAAAAAATTAAAAAAAAAAAAAAAAAAATTTTGAGGAGGGTGGCTGTATGTGATTAGGAACGACGCGCAGCAACGACGTCCACGACGACTGAGAGAATGCTGATGGAAATTGAGGTTTCTATAATTAATGAGGAAAATTTAACGCACAAATTCATTATGACAGGAAGAGTCGAGCGCATATAGTATATTTTCATGGGGAAAAATATTATCTACAATCTATATATTCTACTCGTAGTACCAAACTGAAAATAGGTATCTCGACTTTCGAGAGATGGATTTATTCGTTATTCGCATGCGGCCGGCGTCATGTATAGGAAGGAAAGGTATTTATCTATAAAGTCTGCTCTGATGATGGAGGTTTATGTATCTTTATTTTTTTGTTTTTTTTGTTTTGTTTTTAAGAGTAGATAAATTAGAAAGTCTGCGATTTCATAAGTTAATTTATCTGAATTTTTGATAAATTTATTAGTTCACTTTAAAATATAAATCATATTGAAATTTTATTTGCGCTGGATATAATAAATAAGACGCACGTTTAACGATGGTTTTGAAACATTTATATTTTCGGGCCACACTGATTTAGTGGAAAGTTAATTAATCATTATTTTTATAGATCAAAAGGTAGCTATAATGGAATGGGATGGGATGGGATAAGTTGGAAGAATTTTTAGATTTTTAAAGAATTGACCAATAATTGAAATGTTTTTGAGATGCATTGGTCTAGTAGTTTTAAGTTCGTGTAACAATGAACAAAAATGTTTTTACCTACACAATTTGTTCTCATTCATTTATATTTTAATAATTACATTACAAAAAAAAGAAAAAAATAAAAAAATGTATTTGTTTAAACGCTCCTGCTTTCTTGAGGTTTCTTGGCTGCTGATGACGGAATAATTTTTACTTGCGATATTAGGTCATATATATCAAGTTATGCATTCGTTAAACTAAAAAAAGTGGAGATAACAATCAATCATGACATTAATGATAGCGTCTGTCTGTATCAGACCCCAGAGCCTAAATGGATAGGTCGATTTACTTCAAACTTGGTATGTAGCGTTTTTGGAGCTTATCCCCAGAGGTTTTTTTTTACCAAAAATAACGGTAGGTACCTGTCATATACCGGTTTTAGAAAAACTCATTACTCTCAAAAATGTTTCCTACGATTTTGATTAAAAAAATCATAGTAATTTTTTTGGAACCTCCCATAGAACCGTTTGTTTTTAATTCTGATTTTCTCCTTGGTGACTCAATCAATTTCAACCATTTTTTTTGCATGAAAAGTCATTTGTTCAAAAATGACTCTATAATTTTTCTTTTCAAAATTTTGTTACTAGATGTTGATAAATAATGTCTTAAAAATGGCGTACCATTTTTTTTTTGTTGATAAAAGTCCTTGCAAAATTTTATAAAGAAAAAATATTTTTTTTGAAAAACGGTTTTATCGATTTTCAAATTTTTTTTTTTCTAAAAATGTATGATTATAGAAGAAATCAGATTGCTTTACTTTGTTTTGGGGTTAAATTCATTTAAGAAGCTTTTTTAGTAATTTAAAATTGAATTTTATGCTTTTTAATTTTTTTTCCAAAACTGCATTTACAATTTTTTAATTAAAAAGGCTTAGCATATAGAGTAACTTTTGTCTATAAGAGCAATTACGTGCGATCCAGTCGTGCAATCTATTTTTGTTTGAACTTTTACGTGACGTTTCTGAATTTATTCGAAAAACCCGTTTATTTAATGTTTGCAAATAGTAAAGTTTAAAAAAAAAAATTAAAAATTCATTTTATAGATTTTAAGATTTTTCATTTCTTATGGAAAATCTCAAAATCTATAAAATGAATTTTTAAACTTTTTTCAAAACTTCTTCGGACTCTCACATCAGCTATCCCGTTTTTCGTATATTTCGCAAAACAATAATTTTTTTTAAAGAAACCTTTTATGTAAAATTATTATTTACTTAAAAAACCAGTAGGTGGGTGTATTTTAAAATTTGACAATTTTTTAAACGATCTGGCCATGAATTTTCATGTAGGCTAGGAGGGGAATCCTTTGCCAGTGGGGTGAATTTGCAATCGATTTTTTTTTGTCAAACCATCTGATTGTAAAATTTCCAAAAATCGATTTTGGCTGCACAAGCACATCTTCACTTGGAAACTTCTCAAAAAGGTTGATACTCTGCTATACAACAACTGAGTTGGACATCTAATGTTGGTTTTTTTATCCCGGCATCTGAAATAGCAAAATACAAAATTGTCGTAAATGTGTAGCATTTTTCGTTTAAAATAAATGTTCTTTACTAATTTTTTTTATAAATTATATTTCCTATTTGATTTTTATCTAGATTTTATCAAAGAAAAAAGTTGTCAATAAATAATATTTAAAAAAAAAAATGTTTGTTGGGGCCTTTGGCATTTTTTCCTTGGGATGCTTTGCCACTGTCAAATCTACTTCAATCTTCTACTTCAACTTTTACCAATGACTCTGACTTATAAATATTATTATTTTTTTTTTTCAAATTTATGTGTAATACTTAAAACGCAATATCAATTATTACGAATCAAAACAAAAGCTATAAAGAGAAAATTCACCTCATTTATACATTTCTATAGATAGACAAGGTCAACAAAAATCGTTCGTTACCATTTCAATAAATTTGATAATGAACATAAAAATTGAAAATAAATCACATATTACTAAAATAGCTCAATAAATCAATAGCTCAAATAAGCCCACCCACTTTTAGTGATGATAACAAACCAAACAAATGAAAAAAAAAAACAAATTGTCATTTTGTGATTCTTGTTGATTGATTTACAAGTTTTTTTTTTTAAGATTCACACAAAATCAAACAATCCGCCGACTGTCAGCTGTTGTCAAAAAAAAAAAAAACCCATTTTCGCTCTCATTTTGATATTTAAAATTATTCTACATTGTTTTTAAAAATTATTGCAAATTCAAAAAAAAAAAAAAAAAAAAAAAATTATAATCTCCTACTATAAACCCAACACACGTCCGTTCTCAGCGAACGTGTGCTCTAGAAAATATAAAATTAAAGTTCCCCCTTCAAATTATTATTATTATCAGTTTTTGAAAGCCACAAGATCGCGATATAGTTGTTGGTATGGTGCACGTTTTGCGAGAGTATAGCACGCGGCCAAGCCAAAGCCAGAGCCAAGCGCAAAGCAACACGCTCTCGCTTCACAAATTTGTTCAAATGCAATTTAATTACTTTATTTACTAATTTTTATTTAATTTTTGCTTTGTTTTGATTAAGATTTTATTAATAGCGCGCAAATTGCGTATTTGTGATTGACTGATTGTGTGCTGTACGTAATTAGAGCACTCGCTTTGACAGTGCGGGGCAAACTTGTGCGGGGATCAGATCATCAATTTAAAAAAAAAGAATCAGCTTGAAAGCTTCAATCTTCAAGATTCGTTTGCTCTAAAAAACACCAACAATAGCAACAAAAACAACAAGAAGAGCATCAAGTGATGTACTGATGTACTGATTTCGAGAGGACGATTAGATTGATGATGATGAAACTGCTTACGATGATGACGATGATATGTCAGTCATTCATCAAGTGTGCTCAAGCTGGAGGCGCCACAATTGCTATACAAATGTGTTGGGGCTAAGTCAGTAACAGTAATTGGCGCCTATCACAACTTTTTTTTCTTTTTTATTTATTCAAACAAAACTATGCACGCACACATACAAACTAGCACTGCATTTTTGTGTTTCTGTGTGTGTGTTTGTTTGTGTATATGGATGTGATGCACTTATCATCTAGTTAACATATTTATTGAATAAGGAAGCTTTTGGTGCAGCCATCATATTGAATTGGTTGCAGTTGCTGTGGTGGCAAAGCAGCACAGCAGTGTGACATGTGGCTAATTCCAGCATTGCAATTTTTATAAATAAACATAATTAACCGAGAGTTGCAGTAATTTCAACTGCAAATTACGGCAATAATAATTTTTAAGTGAAGAGAGATAGAATGAGAGGGGGCCAATTAAGGGAAAGAGAAAAACATTGTGCTTTTATTATTTATTATTTGATTAGGTTAATTGAAAGGCGTCTCGGCATAATTGGGTATTGACATTCTATCAGGCACCTGATGTTCTCACTCAAAAGTGTCATTGATTTCCGTTTTGATTTATGACTTTGTGCTAACGAGGACCAGACTCCCCCTCTATACTCCTCCCATTAGCGCATTATTATAATTATTGTGTGGAGTAATATCTGTCTGACTGACTGAATACGAATTATTTGAGACTTACACAAATCACATAATAATAATTTGATTTGTTGAAAACCATTGGCAGTTGAAGTTTTTATTACCTATTTGGAATTTCTTCAATGGAATATTGACATCACTGATTGAGGTAAATGGTCTTGAAATGAAATTTTAGCTTATCTTTTTTTTTTTAGTTTAGTAAATAGGAAGTTTTACCCTACAAAAAGTCATGTTAATCTAATTTGTTTATAAATTTTGCCCAAAGTTTTCCAATTTTAAGGATTAAAAACTGTAGTCTTGTTCGAATTAGACTTTTGCTAAAGAAATTTCGAAAGCTGAATCGAACATATACAAAAATTTTTGTATCGACAAAATGTCTCACGATAAGTCAACTGAAGAGGTTTAGTTAGCGCCACCTGGACAAAACGCCAAAATATTTTGTACGGACTTTTTTTTAAGCCCTAAAAAACGTTATTAAATAAAAGATTTTTGAGTTTGGCTCCTTATATTGAAAAAAAGCGGTCATCTTGAATATTTGTGGTTTGCCTATATTTTTGATCACAATTGACTCAGAGAGAAGTTAATATTCACTCCTATCGGGAATTAAATTTCTCGGGGATTTTTTTTGCGAAAAGGTCTCTCAACCTTAATATTACAGGAATTAAGGGTGATTGTGTATTTAACCTAACGAGATCAAGATCAAGATGATGTGGTTTTTCAAAGCAAAGTTGTGAGTAATTTTATCCAATAGGTAAGGTTTTTTATGTTTCAGTGCAACAGGTACATTTTTAAACCCATTTTAAATAATGGTAAAGTAATCATATTTAACTAAACTCATTTCTGGATTGTAGTGCCAAATTTCATCACTGTGCCATTTTTAAAACATTAAATCTTGAAAACCCAGAATCCCCAAAGCCCAAAGCCCAAAATAGTGATAATTCAAAACCTTGAAAACCTAGAACCCCGAAACCCTCCAGAAAAACCACTATCCAGAAAGCCCAAAATACTGTAACTGAAATGAAATAGAAACATTTATTTGGAAAAAAATAAATAAAAAAATGCCTCCGATTAATTCATTAAATTATATTATTTAAGTTCCAAATTTAAGTTTCAAATGCAACTGCTCAAATTATGGAAAAACAATCAGTACAATTTTGCAAAAGAATTTATCAATTCCATTATGTTTTGTGGTGCTAAGCCTTAAAGTTATTCATTTTAATCGAAAAACTTTCATCCTATACCCAGGTAGTATTCGATCCCATAAAAAGTGAAAAGCTCTAATTAAATTCTAACATGTTTCATGTTTTAATGTTATTTTCACGTTGTGGTATAACTTGGTTAAAATACAAGTCATTTTCAACAGAGAGTATAGCAAAATAGCTAAGACTGTCGACTGGTAACCCAAGCACCACTGGTTCGTATACTGGTGGTGGATATGATTTTTTTTGTTGGCGTTTTCGTGTTCAAGGTAAAAATGATTCTAAAATTTCCTTGTTTGGACCCAAATTGTTAACGTTTTACTATAAATTAAAGTTCTATTTTTATTTTACTCGTTTTTTTTACCCCAGTGTCTCAGTCTATTTTTTGAGCATAAATTACCATTTTTGACAACTTCGTGACACAATTTAAAAAATCTTTTATTAATCTTTGAGGAATACATAAATACTTAAAACAAACAATAAAAATCAAATGACAAAACATTAATATTTTGTGAACACTTGGATGCAATGTCATAAAATATTTTTAACATCAAACTTAAAAAAAAAAATCAAAAACACATTTTCATAATTCCCTTTCAAATACAAAAAATTAAATTGCTTCAAAATATTTTATTTCAATCCAGCAGCCCTTAAAGATGCACTTAAGAGCACGTTCTTTATGCCCGCCCTATAATCCATCCTACCTATATTACCCAATATAATTCATTAATTAGAGTTGCATTAATCAAAACACGTACTGATATATGCATAGTAATTAGACAAGATCGATGATGTAAGATCTTCAAATGCATTCAAAGAATGAACACTTTAGAATATTTATTTAGATACATTACCTACTATAGAGACTGCATGCATATATAGCATACGCATGCACTCTTTAGTGCATCCGTGTTTCTTATTTTAAGGCATTCCGCAGCCGCCGCCGCCGCCGCCGTTAGACATTTTGAACTCATCATCCTCAGGTCAACTACCTTTTTTGAGTTATAAATGGAAAAAGTCTGTGGATTTAAAGGGTGTTCAAAAAGAATACAAATTGTAAATTTCAATCAAATTTTTGATCCTTTTAATGAAAAGAAAAGGTTTAATTGGTCTTAACTCATGAGTTAATTTAATTTGGAATATGTGTGAACTCTTAAATTAAGCTTTTCTTACAACAAAATTCTAGGACTCAGATTTGTAAATTTGATGTACAATTTCGGCTGTACAAATAAAAAAACTGGTACCTCATTTACATCAAACTCACTTCATTGCTTTTGATGTTTTCCACTCCTATTGTTGATTTGGGGATTTGGATTTTTAAAAACCAAAATCCGAAAAATTCTAAATCCCGAGAACCTAAAATCTCGATTTTTTTAGTTCTTGGATTGTTCTAACCATGCAATTTTCTACTAAAGGATTGTTGATTTGGGGATTCAGGTTTTTATATCCAAAATCCCAAAAATTCTAAATCCCGAGAACCCATAATCCCGATTTTTTTTTAATTCTTTGATATTTTTAACCATGTATCTGCCCAATTTTCTGCTTAAGAATTGTTAATTTGGGGATTTAGAATTTGAAAACCCAAAATTCCGAAAACTCAGAATCTAGAAAACACAAAATGCGGATTTAGAATTTTAAAACCAAAATTTAATTCTTGGATTGTTCTAACCATGATGCTTAAAGATTGTTAATTTGGGGATTTAGATTTTTAAAATCCAAAATCCCGAAAATTCTAAATCCCGAGAACCAATAATCCCGATTTTTTTTAAATTCTTGGATATTTCTAACCATGTTTCTGCCCAATTTTCTGCTTAAGAATTATTAATTTGGGGATTTAGAATTTGAAAACCCAAAATTCCGAAAACTCAGAATCTAGAAAACACAAAATCCCGTAAAATTGAGAATTTCTAAAATCCCTGTTAGAAGATTTTTAATTTTGGGATTAAGATATTAAGAATTTTAGATAAGGGATATTAAGTTTGTGAATTTATGAATTGTTTAAACTGCGGAACTTTTGGTTTAGGGATTTTGAACTAAGGGAATTAAGATTTCTTATTTTTTGAATTATCGATATTACATTATTGAAAATTTAGGTTTTGGGATTTTTGTATCGGAGCTCGTTTATGCTGTTCTTGAGTTCATATAAAAATATTGGAAAAAAAAACACCCTATAAAATATCCAGACTAGAAACAATTATCCCAGACGGTTCTAATTAATTAGACGAAAGAGTTCACAGACTTTGATTTAATATTTCCAACTGTGCACAAGAGTATTTGATACAACAACAAAAAAAAAAAGGAGAACAAAATTGTATCTATAAAGTTAGGAATTTTGTTGTATTTGTTTTTGTAATTTTTTTTTAGCTTGTGTCATCCAAGCCTATCGAATTGGATTGCAGAAATGTGTCTCAACTAGAGCAGTTTTATAGAGTTCCATAGGCCAACCAACCAAACCAACAAAGCAAAACAATCCGTTCCCACCTTAGCTTATTTTGTGATGGTATAAATATCAAGGCCTGTAAGTTGTATATAGGTGCGTCCCAACGCTGCTGATGCCATATGTCGCGCCTTTCGATTCCAATTCGTATAACAGAGGCGAATGTGCGCACAAATAAATCCACAGCTCTAGTTGTACACTAAACGATTTACTACTTTAGTTCCACGGACTTATAGAGTATAGAGACCTACTTCAGGAGGCGAAGGAACTTTGTAAATGCGTCGTCGTCATAGTAGTCTTCTCGATTGTGATGGTGTTTTCTGTTCCACGTTGTCATCGTCCGTCGTCGTTGTCAGCATTGTATGGCCAGGCCATCTATCTATTCATAGAATTGCTGTGAGAATTTTCGTGCAACATCGTTTTGTACAAAGTGCAGCAGCATTACAATTATACGGCGAGTATTATAGTTCTGTCCTTAGGATTCGTGGTGTTTTTTTTTTTTTATATATTCTCAAGACGTTTACTGCGAGTTCTGGGGAAAAACATCAGAAAGTATCTACTAACCAGACGTATCTTTTTTATTCCATTTTTTTTTGTAACAAAATTATTGAATACTTTTTTTTTATCTGCGTGTCATTTTGAGAATATCAAGGAACTGAAGGGGCTTGGAGAGGGATAGTCGCACATAAATATAGAGCTCTTGACATAGTGCAACTATCCGTACCGTAATACGGGTACTTCTGCATAAAAACGAACCAGCCAACCATATGAGTTTGGATGTTTGCTCAATTTTCCAATTTATCTTATCTTTTGACGAAGAATTTATGAGCACCACCGGCTGATTGGATTTCTCTAACAGTTTTATTGTTTTTTTTTTTAGTTTTTTTTGTCTGTTACCCTAACATGGAATTGATTATTATTTTTTTTTGAAGATCTTAACATGAATTTTGTGATATTGTAGGCGATGTTAAGAAGGTTAATAAGATTCCAGAGGAAATGTTTTATGGCTTTCGTTTATGATTTCTTAGTTCATGTGTTTTATTAAGTTTGGGATTTGTTTTTGGTATTTTTCTTCTTCTTTTAGTTTATAAATTCCAAAAAAAAAAAAAAAAAAAATATGTAAAAGATGAAAGGTATTATGATGCCCACGTGCCATTGCGGGGGCTAGCTGTGAATGTGATTATTGTCTTATATAATAACGGAAAAGAAACACCAAAGTTTTTACACCTACTCAGTGACTTTTTGAACTGGGACTAATTGTGTTCATTAAAAATGACAGGAATTTTGAAAAATTGTTTGATTATGTTGATTTTTTTTTAACTATATAAATTAAAAATTAATTATTTTCGGATTATACCGCGTTATAAAAATATTACAGAGTGCAATATTGTACTCATCCCGAACGTTTCGCAACAAATTACATTGTGCGTGGTCACCGGGAAACTGAGTTTCCCGGTGACCACGCACAATGTAATTTGTTGCGAAACGTTCGGGGTGAGTACAATATTGCACTCTGTAATATTTTTATAACGCGGTATAATCCGAAAATAATTAATTTTTATCATGTCTAATAAAAACCGCGAAAGCTTAAAAAGTTATATATAAATTATGTTAATATATCATAGCAGTAAACTATAGTGTCATAGAAGAGATATTTTTTGTCATCAGCGTAAATATATATAACATAGTCGACGTCATTGACAGTCAGAATAAAAATTAAAGAACTCACATCACTTCCCTGTGGGACACCAGATGTTGCAAATAAGATTCAAACCAAACAATTGATATTTGTTTGAAACCCTGGGCATGTGCAAATAAGATTCAAACCATTCAATTGATATTTGTTGGAAACCCTGGGCATGTGGGAGCAAAGAATGGAAAATTTCGTCAAAAGCTTTTTTGAGGCCGGATTCCAATCAGAATTAGTCTATTTTATCGTGAAATACCATGAAACGTTTAGACGACACGTTTTCGACGCATTTGTATGTGCGTGCGCCATTGTCGTCAGCGACGATTATGTACACAACTATCGTTTCGACGATTATCGTTTTGAAAATTACGGATTGACCCTCCTGTAAACGCCATGAGGATTAGCTAAGTTTCGGTGTAGTTCGAAACTCAGCCATTTTGAATAAAACCTTCCAAAAATGTCACTTTTGTATGGGGATTGCCACAAATTTGCATTTTTTTAAATGTTTCAATAAACAATGGTTCTGATTTTTAAAATAAACCGGAATACTTAATTCCCAAAAGTTTAATTAAAAATCAATAATTTACACTTTTTTGTAAAACAAAATTCTTACAACGGTACGAAAAAGTTTGGGATTACCAATGTAATTCTTATTATTTTCCTGGTCTAACAGGATTTTTTAAGGGTAGGTACGAGTAGAAGCGATGAACTCTAGTTTTTCGTTAAACTCGTGTTTATTGTTTGTTGCTCGTGAAATTCGGTAAAATGTTCAAACAAATCAAAGCTAAGATTGATTAAGCAATACTACATTTTTGTAGGTGATAGCTTTACAGTTTTTTTAGACCAAACTAAAGTATGCTTCAAATTACTAAAAATACAGGGAAATTGAACACTTTCATCCATTTTATTGTACCTATATTTTTTTTTATATAGAAACTTTATTCTTAAACTGTTTTTCGTTTTGTTTTTTTCTTTTTCAGGTAAGTTCCATATCTCAAGTGTTCTTTATCCTTCAAAACATGGCCATAAATACTCCTCGTAAGTAAAAAAAAATAAAACTCCCTATGAGTTTCTTTCCAAGAAGTGTGAACAAAAATTCATCAATCGTCACAATATCCGTTTGTTTATTCTATATATTTCTTCAAAACAGTTATCAAAGAGTATATATATTGGAACTTGTGATGTACACAAAGTGCATTTACACATTCAAAAACATCAATACAATCCGTTTTGAAAGAATTACAAAAAAAAAAAAAAAAATACACCCACACAAATCATTAATTTCTCAAAGAGAAAGAAAGGTGTGAAAAATAGGCAGTTTCGTCTAATAATTTCCTATTGTCGTCAATATATCCCAAATGAATCCAATCCATCCATTTTTCAAACAATTAACCATTTTTTTATATTTTGTTGTTTATTTTCTTAAAAAAAATAAAAAGAAACATAATAGTGTCACCCACCCATAGAGCTATAGGAACACTCTCCAAAACTCCAACTCAAATGAAATATGAGAATACAAATTTGTTTCTTGCTTCGTTCCCCTTGATTTCCATTCCTGGATTTTTTTTTTCAAAAGACACATTAATTCCAGGTCATGTGGGATGCTTAACATTTTCGAGAATATTTTTTTTTTCTATTAGAAAACCAAATCCATTCCACACACATGACTTTGTTGTTTTTGTTTTTGTCTTTTTGTGCAAACGAGAAAAAAAAGGTCTACCTTTACTGGTTGTGTCCGTTTGCATCTGTCCGTGTGTCCAAGTAATTTATTACCCCGCACTATCTAGCTAGAACATGGAGAACAAGGAAATCTCTGTATCTCTCTTACAGCCTTCAGGTCAGATTTTAGAACCGAAAAAAAAAAAAAATTAAAAATCTAGAAAATGGAGTTTTCCTTTGATGAAGAAAAAAATCCTACACCAAAGTAACTGCTGCTTGAGGCGGCAATTCCCGGTGTGAGATCGTCGTCAAAGGAACTGCCTTAATGTCTGGCGTGTTGGATCCAATTTTCTGTGATTGTCTCGTTTTATTTTTTTTATTGTTTGTGTTTTTTTTTTTGGGAAAACATGAAAATCAACTCTCAGGAAAACTAGTATAAAGAAAAAACATCACAAATACGTTCTTAATTTTTTTTTCTGGAATATCACCGAACCCAGACCAGATGATGAACATGCATGAGTATGGTTGAAGCACAGGGAGTGGGAGACTATTAAACAAAAAAAAAAATCCTTTTTCTTTTCTCCTTGAAACTAGAAAGAATCATAGAAAAGTGTGTGGTTGTTTAGCTCTTCAGCAGGGAATACCTGCTCTGCGGGATGCAAATCTTCTGGCTAACACGTGTGCCCATCTTTCCTCACTCTCTTTCAGTACTCTCAGTCAGTCCCGTATGGTTCCAGAATTGATTCCTTTTTGATTTTCTGCTCGTGTTGAGAATGTTTCTTTATCTAAATCGGTTTTCTTGGCATTTTCCTGTCTCAACTGAGGAAAGATGTTTTTTTTCTTTTCCTGGAGAGATCCAAGATATCCAATAAGGCAGGCGAGAGACATGCAAATTAAATTGGTGTATGCGTGGCGTGTGTGGTTGAAGCAAACGCTTTCCTGTTGGAATTTTACTTGATTGTTGTTGATTTTTTGGTGTAGGATGGTTGATGTGGGATAAATGTTTGGAGGAAGTGCAATTTCCTCTTACAAAACTCTTTTTGAGGTTTATTTTTCAAAAAAACGCTGATCTTTATGGATGACTTGATGTGTTCTGCTGCTGTTGGTGTTGGATATGTGTGGTGATGGAAGTGAGTAGACCATGTTTGGAGTTTTTTTTTTCTCTGTGAAGATGTTGTTTTGATAACCGCAATTAAGACGATTCAATTCTGAAGAGAAAAAAAAAACATTTTATTTTTAGAGTCCTCCTCCAAGAGTACACTTCTTCTGTGGAGACTTCAATATATGTATATTTAGATGCAAGCGGATCAAACAGACTGACTAAATAGAATAACACTGAACGTGTGATTTAACGAGCCCAGGAATGTGCAAGTGATGTAGTAGAAGTATTTTGCAGATATATTGGAAATTGTGTTGACCGGAAAGTAAATAGTATCGAGTTGAAAGGTATCCTCATTAGGAAAGATCTTAAGGAGAGCTCTTAAATCATTTTGATAGTTTGCTGTTGATTGCAAACGAGTTCTGTTTGTAGTCTTTTTGCATTTTTTTTTAGTGCACCATATGTGGCGAAAAGAAGTGCAGTTTCAGGAATGCAGAGTTTGTGTTTTGTGTGTTTTCGACAACTTCCGGCGGGGGATTTGGATTGATCCGCTATGAAAAAATTTAGATCACGCCATCATGGTGGGAGATGTTTTTTAAAGAACTCATTAGCAACACAGAGTTCACACTCTAGCGACATGTGTTATGTTGAAATTAATCACCGACGTCGTGTCGATAGGACGTACTGAAGTAATTAGAAGTTTTTTTTTCGAGTTTCAATAATAGACAGGGGAAATTAAATAAAAAACAGGCCTGACCCAGACAAAATACTTCACAGCATGTTCATTTGTGGAAACTGTTTACAGAAATGCCCTCACTCATATTCCAATAGTCCCAAATAATTCATTTTGGCCACCATCTTGAAAAAAACTGCATAAATATTGCACTTTAGATATCTTGAATTCACTCTCACTTATTTGACTAATATCGTAATATCGTGGAATTTTTAGAACTTTTGTCTCCAAACTTATTTATGGAGTTCCCCAAGGTATACATTTAGGTCCGTTGATGTTTGTTGTATACTTTGAAGGTGCGTTATTCTTTTAAGCAAATCATTGAAGCTTCTTTGCATGTTATAAGATAAACTAACTACAGTACGGTACAGACTTACTGCAGTTCCATGATGAATTGCATTTTTTGAACAATTACACGAAAAATTACAACACTGAACAAACAAACTTAAAAAAAATCTTTAAAATCTCAAATTCAAACACAAAAAAAGGTGTGAAATATGAAACCCTTTTACATTCAAACAAACAGAATGCAGTCAGTCTCCACACCTTTTAAAATGTTTAATTTTTTTTATTTTTTGTTTTGTTAATTTTCAAGTATTTCTCGACTTGAAGACTACAAAACATGTTATAATTTTCTGAAGGTGTTAATTGATAGCAACAGTCGCACCGAGATGATTTATTACTTTGGAGGATCTCTTGCACCTATAAATATCAATGGCTATGCCTTTTCTCTCTCTCTCACTGTTATAGGATTTGAAGAGGTGATGCTTATGTTCGTCTTGGTGGTCGTCGACTAGTCATGTCGGTCGTAGCTGGAAATGGACTTTGAAATTCCTTTGGATCCAATAATAACGATGATGATTATTAAATGCTGAATGTTGTACCTTTTTTTTATCACTGCGATGCGATTTTATTACTACTTGTTGGTCGGCTGTGCTGTGCATTGCGTTTAGCAATCTCAAAACCGATGAGTTTTATTTCGTTATGCTCTGAAAGAGCTCACTTCTTTACAGATATTGTATATGTTGGTATACAAAAATCTATACAAGCCAGTCAGATAGATACTCGACTCGGATCAGATTGAACCATGATAAATTGGTTATAATTCAAAATGTTTTTTTTTTTTTCATTATTTTGTTGTTACTGAGTCGTATAATAGTTTATAATGGTTTGAGGGGTTATTAATAACAAAATGAAAATTTATAATAAATGATCGACGAGTATTAATAGTAAATAAATGATTCGAGAAGATTTATGGAAAATATTGTGAGACTCGACGTTAATGGCAAATCTTTGGAAAAAAAAGGATATTTATAGAAGGGAAAAGTTTATTTGAAGGCTATTGAATGAAAGCTGGTATGGATTTAATCTATATGTACTGTACACATAGATAAATTGGTAATTTCTACAAGTGGGAACAAAAAATATACTTAAATTTACATAATAGACCACATCCAATTGTTTTTACAAAATAATTTGCAAGGCGACTGATTTTTTTTTCATATCGGAACGTATTGGATGCTAAAACAGCTCAAGTCATGATTATCTCTGGTCTTAATTTAGTAAACTTCTCAAGTATCCACAATTTGCTATATTCAGACGATTTTGTTAAGAACAAGTCATTTCTAGCATTCACCTTATTCCGGAAGGCGTTTGCTCAAAGATATTTTATCTGTCTATATCATTTTAAACTCGGTTTTGGCCCAAAGGAATTACAAAGTGAAATTTATGATTTGTCCAAAATAATGTCTTTAGTCCAATTAAAGCGTTTTCAGAGGTAGAAAGCTCTGAAGTAATAATTTTCAAAATATATCACAGGAAACACGAAAAGCTTGAAAAAACATTGAAAAGCTTAAAAAACATTTTTTGTATTGTATTTTATTGTACATTCCAAAATATGAACATTTTTTGCTAAAACCGTTTATATACAACAAATGTAGACAAAATTACCAAATTTATGGCTTGACCAATTTTTGTACTGCTTCTGGATTCTTCACAAAAAAAATATTAAAAATCCATAAAAAGGAGGCATTTTTAAAAGTGGCTTAGATCAGTTTACATTTTTAGAGCCAACGAAACATTTCAAAATTTATGCTGTAAATATATGTTTGGCATAATTTAACAATACAAAACCAACTATCTTGCTTCTAGCTTCAATAAAGTTTTATTTATTCTTGAATTCCTTTATATAATATTACAAAGAAGAAGAAAAGAGTAATACACATGAGAGCAAAATTGTCCTCCTATAAAATCAAAATGCCCTCCTGTGGTTCGTGGGCCCCACTTTGGGAATCACTGTTATAGTAGGAGGCAGGGGGGCGAAAAAATTGTGTGTGTGTGTCGAAATTCGTTATTTTTTTTTTTTACAATTTCTCTTAAAAAAAGGTCTACAACTTTTGTCTAGATATTTTTTTATATATCCTCAAAAATATTGAAAAAAAAAAATTTCAAAAACTAATTTTTTGTTTTTTTTATTTTGTCTTTTACAAAGTAGTTGGAATTTAACGAAATTTTGTTGTAATGCAGGATAATTGTTATGTCTTTTACTCAAAACAATTTTTTTGGCGCAAAATATTAATTTTTGTATTTTTGACGAGTTTAATAAAAAAAAATCATCTAAAAACGCGGACGAAAAATTTTAAGATCGCTTCTTTCTGGGTATCTAAATCTTCCTTTTTGAAATTGTTCAAAAAACAGCAAAGTTGTTACGATAAATATTCTTAAAAATTAAAATTGAAATGAAAAAAGCAAGAAGTGGCCGTAGAAATAAAATTACACTGCAAGATTTTGAATTTTTAAATTCGAATCTAGTATCGGAATTGCTCAAACATGTAAGTTTTTAAGATATTGAATTTTGAACTTTCAAAAAATACTGTTTTTATGATGTTTTAGGTAAAGAGAAATTTCATTTTTAGAAACAAGACCATTTTTTCGGAAAACTTTAGACAGTTTTTACTTTTCAATTGAAATATCTTACATTCGAGTTTTGAATTTATTTTTCTCGTAGAACTATTTGACATGTGTCTTCTTTAAAGTGGATATATCAGCTTGACTTAACCATTTCTACAAAGTTTATTGGCCACAAAATATGTCATATTGAAAGACATTGAGTGCAATAAATTGATAACATTACTTCTCCAGTGTTTACATTTGTTTAACAATTATTATTTATCATTCAGAAAACAACATAAAATAACATTTTTTTGAAGTTTTTCTTCGATTGCATATTGTGTCAATAATGACATTACATTCTTTGTCGGCAAAAAAGAAATCCTATATGACTACAATTTCGCAAAAAAACTACATAAACAAAGTGTTTCTTTTCTTGAGACTAAAAAAAAAAAAACGCACAACACTTGTAAAAGATTTGTCCAGATATGTTTTATCACAGATAACCGCCTATTAGTGTCATAATTTCTACTTATAACTGGGTTAATTGATGTTCATATCGATTAGAAGGTAATAAAATTTTATATTGAATAAAATCACTTGTAATTGCATATTATTCTGTCAGGAAATCAATTAATTATCTAAACAACCACTAAAAAAAAAGAGAAAAAAAACTACCTCAATTAAGCTTAACAAAGCTTTGTCGTCGCACACGTTATAAATGATGTTTTTCACGCTCTACTTGTATTCCTCAATGGGTGCTAGGTTTTAAATAAAACAAGAATACAAAAAAAAAACTGCATGTGCGACGTTTTAGTAGGTACAAAATAATAACAAAAAAAAAAACTTACGATTGACATTTTGCGATACGAAAATTCATTCACATCGAAAGCAAGAAAACTACGCAATTTTATTTCGAGGCAAAACAACGCGTTCTAATTTTGTTTTCTATAACGATTACGATGTTTACGAACTAAAGGTAAGGGCAAAATATGTATTCATAAAAAAAAGTAATTCTAAACTTCAATCTCTCTTTGAACTTACCAGCCTAAACGGCTGAACTGATTTTAATTAAACTTAGAAGTACAGAGGGATTACGACATTCTTTGGACCAAAAGTTCAAATTTCTTTTATCGAGTTCCCAAGTAATCAGCAAAAAAGTACAACAAATTATTTGGTAGACTCAAGCCTTCTAGACATTTCGTCTTTTATGTGGAACCTTAGCGTTTAAGTTGTCCATTAAAGCATGAACGTGCAACTCGTTTGTGGACATTATTTTTCATAAACAATTGACGGTGTAAAAATTGTTAAACCTAATGGTGACAGAAGCAATTGCAAGTCCCAAAGGTCAGCAGTCACCTTTTGAATGAGTGATTGTTGTTGCTTCAATTTATTTTGCTGAAAAATTCCCATATTTGTCGTCTAAAGATGATGTGTGTGTTTGTTTGTTTGATTTTTTTCAAACTTGTAATAGGGTACGTAGCCTTTCGTCGTGTACTTACATGGGAAATTTACCTAGTTTCAAAGTTGGCCTTGAGAAGTTAGAATGAATCAGCTAAAATATTAATAATGCAACTCTAAACGTGTGTGTGATTTTATTTTAACTTCCATATTATGCTCAGTTTAAAGTGCAATTATTGCAATTCAATGTTATTTTTTATTTGAAAACGAATGAAATAAACCAGCATCCCGCTGTCTTATTTTATCCTTGTATTGGTTGTTGCCACATCTTTCATTTGGTCAACATGTGTTCTTTTCTATTATACACGCATGAAGAAATAAATTTGAAGTGTCTTTCATTAACAGCTGTGGAAAATTCACACAGGACTGTTTCTGCAACACTTTAAACTCATCATTCAAAAGGATATTCTTTGCTGTAGGTGTGCCGAATGCATTGTGACAATTTGAAAATGTGAATTAGTTTACATAAAAGCGACGAAAAGACAATAGACAATTTATATGCTTCTATTCGACCATAACTTTTTTCTACAATAGAAAACTCTTAAGCGTGGAAATGTTTTTTTTACTTTGATCAAAAAAAGATTTTAGTGTAAGTACATTTACAAAAAAAAAACGACAAAGACTACAATGAGAACAACATACAGCTATTACAAATGTCAGAAAACAAGAAGAATAAAGGGATATTTTTTCAAGAATTTCTGAGAGAATATACGGTTGAAAGAAAATTTATTTAATGCAACATTTTAGTGTCTTCTAATCGATCTGAACATCAATTTTCCATAAAGTGAAAATTATGACACTAATAAATGTTTTCTGTGATAAAACTTCTTCAATTCTCAGTTTTGGAGAAAATAAGACGTTTTTTTGTAATCATTTTTTTTTTTTTTGAAGATTGGAAGATTGTCCCCTACACAAAATTTGATATTTTGTCATTGTAACTATATTCAGACATGTTGTTGATTAACTTTTTATTTGTAAAATTTATATGTGCAGATTTTATTTCATTGAGTTTGATAGGTCATTTGTTGGTCCAATCTCTTACTGTTTCGACTGCATTGTGCAATTTTTTTGCATTTATCCCTTGTATATAGAAAATACAGGGTAGGTCCTAGGACACTTCCTTGTGGAACACCTGATTTAAAAAAAAAACATTTTAGTTCCTCCGATTTTATTTTAATATTTTGTAATTTTCTGGATTTTGGTTTTTCTGAAGCTTGGCTTTCCTGGATTTTCGTTATTTTGACCCCAACAAACACTCCGAAAGAGTTCTAATTACCATCGGTGGTAACTATAATGAGAAGTAGCAGTAGTAGAATTGAAGAAATTAACTTTTCATAACTAAATACCATTCAAAACTTGGGACCTCTACAAATGAAAAACTAATCCTAAATCAAAAGCTAGTGATTCCTCCCTTTTCTTTATTCTGCGTGAATATATTCACATTATAAGATGTCACATTGATTTGATTTACGATTTAATATTTTCCTTAAATGTCTTTTCAAGTTTATACCATTATACATAACATCAGAATTATAAGACCTTAGAAATATTTAAATGTATACCGGATAAATTAATCATAAAACTTTTTTTTTTCTATATATGATTCAAATCCAAAGTTATATACAGACAAGCCTCTCCAAATATAATTTGAGTAATAATAATCGTAGTCAGTGACATTTCGAAAATTGTATTAAGTTTTCCAATACAATACACTTATTCCATCAACCCCCCACAGATATAGAGGAGATGTGATGTTATTGACAAAAAAGTACAACAACTATAAAAGGGCATAACATTATCCAGCATAATATTATCTGGCCTACACAATGTGAGGATTTATTCTTGAATTTACGGTTGCCAACTAAGCTTTGGCAGTTTTCTTAAATACCAACAAACAAATATATTTTTAAAATTTTTTTGGGCTGTCGTTGTAGAAGAAGTCAAATTTTTATGTTTGAAATGAAAGGAAAATGCCATAAATATACTCCGATTTTAGCTTAAAGGTTTAATGTAGAAATGGGACCTAAAACCACCTGTTCTGTTAATCAAGAGTTGTCTCAATAAATTTGGTTATTTAACTCAGGCATAACTTAAATCTCCCAGTTAAAAAGAGCTTAGAATTTTTTTTTGTCAAAAGTTTATGACCTAATCTGAAAGAAGTAAAAACAAATTTTGACAAATTTCTGACATTTCAGACTCAGATTTTTTTTGAATTTTTTTTTATTTAATATTCAACGCATCTGGCAACCATGGTTTAATATCTTTTGTTATTTCCTTTTCGAAGGGCATCCAAGTTCCATAGTTGGTCTCTCTGAAAAGGGCAAGTGGGAGTTTCCTTTAAGGTTCGTTTATGACTGTCTCTCGCCTACGGTCACCCTTTTATATGATTGCTAGACGAGATACCATCTGTATCTTTGAGTAGCAATCCCCAATCCATAGTTAAAGCATCGCGTTTTTTTTTAGCAAACATTTATAATTTTATTTATGTTTATCGGATGAAAGATCCAGTTGGCATGAGTATAAAGGGATTTATATTTATTTTTTCCTTCCCCAAAAATCGATGATGGCAGCAGGAAAAACTTTAAACTGCAATAAAAAATCTTTTTATGATTCTCACTCCATTGATTCTGTGGATTTACAAAAACAAAAAAAATGAAAAGTTATTGACATTTTTTTGTATTCCATTTGTCGATTTTGAGTGGGTTGGTTGTTTTTTTTTATTTTTTGTATATATTTTCTTTAACCTCAGTCACATCTCACACTTTTCAACAATTTTAAGTGATTTTTTCTTAAATTTATTTATTTTTGCTTTGTTTATTTATTTCATTTTTTTTCATCTTTGCTTTTTGTTGATTGAATTCCGCGGTGTGTGATGCCCTTAGAGCGGGCATTTTTAAATGAAAGATTGCTGATGGGTTTTAAACCAAAGTCACAGAGGACGTAGGAGGGAGGAGAAGAGAAGAGCCTTTAAAATTCATAAAATACAAAAGAAGAAAAAAAAAAAAAATATGCAGCCACTAATTGAAAGATGCCGTAAAAATAGATTTACTGACGAAGGGGGACGTTTAAAATTGATTGACGGTTGCGTTGATCATGTGACACTGTGGAGATGCTACTCGTCTTGTGGTGCGCTCTGCTATACACAGCTACCGTTGTACAACATCCGCAAATGGCGAAGGCGCGATGGTGTTTTCTCCTTGTCGATAATAATGATGATGGCGGTGGTGTTGTGTGGCAGTCAAGTTACAAATGAGGACGAAGTGAGAAACCATTTTTTTTTTCTGCTTCTCAAAAAGTAAAAAAGAGAAAACTAAAAAAGGGTCCACAGTTAAAGGAAGTTGTAGCATAATTTTGTTTAAGTGAATAATAGCAGAGTTGGATTTTAATATTATTTTATTTTTTTTTTTTTAAAAAGCAATGAATTTATTAAAAAAAATGGAATAAAAATTCTGAGGAACGTGACTTGTTTCAGCAAATATATAGTTGAGGCTAACAAAGTGTCACATTAAGGCGAACTGAAAAAATCAGCCTGAATGACACGTACTTGCAGTAAGGGCAAATATAATGGTAACATTACTACAGAATTTAATATGATCACTTTGTATGAATAAGTACTCAGTAAAGTTGGGGATATATAATGTTCGCCTGTTTTTTTTTTTTATGATCTTAAAACGCATTTTTGGTTTGAATAATTTTTGAAAATGTGAACATTTTATTCAACATATAAGAAATTCAGTCACAAATACAATGTAATCATGAAGTAATATACACAAAAAACTACTTATTCACTACTATACTTGAAAGCGACCCAGTCGTGCATTTTATTTTCGATAACCATGATCGTTTGAAGATAATAAGCGGTGATTCTTGAAATCTAAATTTCAGATAATTTAATGGGGCTGCCCTTAAATGTGTTCTATGTACGTAAATAAAATTTTGTGTACCGACCTTTGAGCTTTTGCACATTGAAGGTTGACCTTAGAATTAAAATTTAAAAAAATTGTCATGGCACTCCTGAGTTGGGTTGTTGGTATTAAAATAAGATAATGTGTAAAATTGCGGTTGATTCCGACAACTTTAAGGGGATTCCGACAAATCATGTATATTCGTTTTATTATTATTCTCAAAAATGTGAAGATAATGTGAAAAAGTATCTGTTGGTACTCCTAAAAGTTGCTTAAATTAAGCGAAATTTTACACATTATTTTTTTTAATACCAAGAACCAAATTCAGGGGTGCCATGACAATTTTTCAAAATTTTAATTCAAGGGTCCACCTACAATGTGCAAAAGTTCAAAGGTCGGTAGCTACCCCTACAAACTGTTAAAATCGTATGAAATTTTACACAAAATTGTATTAAGGTTTTCTCTGAAGCATAGACTTAAAGAAGCACCCTTATACGTATATGAACCTCTCTTTTAAGCGTTTTTCCTTTTAATATAGAGAAGAACATAGCCTACAAGTTTTTCAAAGACAACTCTTCAATAGGCCTCACCGTTTATGAGTAATATTTAAAAAAAAAAAAAACATTTATTTTCGACATTTGACCTATTTTAAAAATAAATTATCTTCTAAACGATTGCTCATAGGATAAAAAGTATAATACATAATTTTAATTTTAAAAGTTTTATACGATAAATCAACATTTTCGACATTTAACATTCAATAACTTTTTATGCATAGGTTAGGTACATGAGATTTTTGTGGTTTTTGACCAATCCACTTAGGCTGTATCTTCTGAATTCTGACGCAGAAAGACAGATAGAATAATTGTCGGACACACTTTTTTCACATTTTCGTAATGCATGTTTGATTGTTATCTCGAGTTCGATTTATTTTTTAATGTATAAGTTCACATTAAGTTTTATTACAATAAAAAAAAAAAAAAATACTTAGTATTCTTAATTATTTATTTACCTAAATGAATAAAAAAAGAGGACATCAATCAATTTTTTGTTGCAGGTACTTAGTTGCATTGTTTTTTGTACAATTAAACAAAAAATCTTCAATCATTCATTTAATTTAATAAGTGTCATTAATTACTCTTAATTCTATCATCAACAATCTACACGACTGAATTAATAAAAAAAAAAAATAAATTATTTCGTAGAATTCATTATTCATTTAATATTTAATAAATGCATTCGTGTTATCGTGAAACCTGATTCTTTGGAAAGTACAGGTGTGTTTCATTCAATATAAAAATTTATGAAGAAAAAAAACATACAATATCAATTCAAACAAAAATATCAGAATTTAACCACACCAATCACCTCTTTCTAGAAAAATATTTGATTGATAAATTAATCTCAACCAATATAAAAAATAAAAAAAAAAAACACCTTATTATCGATATAATTTAAACAAAGAAACTCAAAGTTCATAAAAGAGAAAAAACCGAACAGTATTATAAAAACTGTCGCGTCTAGTAAAAAACCTTTCTTCTTAAAACAGAATTATACAACAAACTTAGCGCCAGAACTATAAGGTTCCCAGACAAAAGATTTCCTCTAATTACAATTTTTAGTAATAAAACAGATGACACGAGACATATTGGCTTTGTTTATTGCGAGCTTCTGCTTTGACGCCTGCCATTAATTACTTTTATTGTATTATATCAGGTACAAATATTACCTATGACAGGGTGATTCCAAATCAACCAGAAAATATTAATATTAAACTTAAACCGGTTACGGATTAAGAGTTGTAATGTTATAAGAATATCTTGTACAACCGCCCATTACCACGCCTACTTTTCCGATATTTTTGAGTGTTTTCTGCTCATTGGGCGAATTTAGAAATAATTTGCAACGTTCTTTCCTAGACTATTGAGACTATCAATAGTGTAATCAAATCCTAAATCATTTGCTACTGTAACTAATTATTAGATTGTTTATTTGCCTGAACAACTATTACGATAAATTGAAGCTTTAATGAAAACCATTTTGTCAGTATACAAATACCTTTTAGATTCTATAGAAGTTCAATCAAAAGAAAAACAGTTGAGTTAAATCAAAATCGTGAGGAGTTGAAATTTAATTTAAAGACCTCCGGGGTGATTTACACAAGATTCTTGCTGTTTTATTCCATCGATTAGACACTATTATTTTGTATGACGGTCGTATCGTACAAACATAGTCGTCATAATCTTCACCTTCGGTCAGTAAGTATGAGAGAAAAATTTAATTAAGATCTACCTGCTGCAGCTGCATCACAAAATATCTTTATAAAATTCTAACCTTACGCTTTGTTGTCATTAGGTTTTAGTTTGAAATTCATTGGAAATCCAAGCAAAAATATTTATTTACATGCGGCGCTAAGGATATAAATGCAAATCTTTAGGCAGGTACATAAATGATTACTTAAATCCTTAGAACAAAGCATGGATTTTAAAGGATTACAGCAAAAACAAGTTTGTATAGAAATTTGTTAGCGACAAAGACAAATACGATGTTGTTTATTTTACACTACTCGTGTATAGTCGTAGAATGTGTAGGGAAATTCCAGATTGTAAACCATTCATATGGATTTTTTTCTTTTTTCGCTGTTTTGGTTTTATTTTTCGCAGGAAGTCGTTACTAGCTATTTGAATAACAATACAAAAAAAAAAAAAAAAAACGGAAGTAATAGAAAGTGAAGCTCTGTTATATTTATTTTTGCGTATTCCATTTAAAAAAGAGTAATACATTTGAAGAAGTTTAACTTCTTAAGCGAATTCGGGAAAGAATAGTAAATTTTCGTTAAATGGTGTCTTATTTTTTTCAAATTTGTTTCAAATTTCCAAAATCAAATTCATTTTCAGAAGCCATCAGAATAAAAATCGCAAAAAGTAGTTTTGGAGAAAATTCAAATTTAACCGAATACACTTCACTCTAGAGAATAAAAAAAGCGTTTGCTGTCTAAAGTGGCAACGTTTGATATTAAAAACGGTCATCAGCATCGAACTAATTGATTTTTTTCAACATTTACACTTGTGGTCTGATAGGTAGTCTAACTCAGGAATTTGCGTATGCTGACGATCTAATCGCGTACAGAACTGTTCCAAAAGTTGAGGTCACCAGAATTCTTCTGCAAAATTACTTCAACAAGATTTAGCGATATTGTTGATAATCAATTTTCGGAAATCAAAAACAAAGCCGTTTAAAAGCCTAGAAGTTAGCCTAGGGCCCCGAGTGATACGAGAAAAACGGTTGCAAGCTGGTGATCGTAGGTCTAAATAGACAGCCACTGACGAGTAAAAGTGTAGTAAAATATCCGGCTGGATCAGTATCTGTATTTCAATAGACATAATAGATGCTGCTCTATCCAGGGCTAGGAGAGCTTATCAAATCGATTTTTTTATAGCAGCCTGCTTAACAGCAAGTATTTGTTACATGGCCCTCATAAGGCCGATGATTGTCGATAAGTGCGCTGTAAAGTTAAACGTTGCCCCATGTTAAAAGGAATAGATTAGGGTGTTTGGGAGGCAGTGTTTTAAACGCCGCTGCTGCCTTGGATTACACCGAACACCAAAGTCGGAGTATTCACGATAGTATTTCAAGCAGTTTCTATACAACAAAGCTTATTGGGGGTCACATTTCCAACAGCTTGATCTTCCGAGCTTACTACCCTACCAACGAATTCTACGAGAGCATGCGATTGAGCGGCTTTATTCCACTCGAGGAATTCCGTGGAGTTGAAAATTAACACGAAAAAAACAAAAAAATTATCAGCCTCGGAAGTAACTCATCCGTTCAAGTCAATATTTCTGGACAACCAGTAGAGAAAGTAAAAGACTTTCAATATCGTGGGAGTTTTGTCCCTACAAAAAACACCAACAGCCATCCTAAAAAGGCAAAAGCTGCTTTAGAAATGCTGTCCAAAATATGGAGAAATACTGCTATCAGCTTAAAGGAAAAGCTAAGACTACTATATTCCGACATAAGTGGCAGTGGATTGGTCATACGCTTCAAAAAAGCAAGCGATTTTTAAAGAAAAAATAAAAGAATTTGTTTAAAGCGTCTGCGTGTGATTTGAAACTCATGTTTGGATTTTAGTTTATAAGCAAACTGTTTTTTTCTTAGCAACTTAAACTTTAAGAGCAGATACATAAGATTCTTTTAACTTTATATTTAAATTTAAATTAAAAAAGTAAATTTTCTATGATAAATTAAATAAAATTAAAACCAAAAAAATATTGAAATAAAATACAAATTATAGAGCAAAACTTAAAATTAAATAAAAAAAAATAATTAATAAAACTCTTGAGCTATGAAAATAAAAACAAAATAAATATTAAAATTAATATAAATTTAATATCCATGACATACCTACATTTCTAAGTGCGTTAAAAATTATGAAAAACTCCCCCAATTGTAATAATTGCCCACATAATCAATTTCTTATGCATTTCTATCAATCCATCGTTTTCCCCATATCCCCCATTACCTTCTACAATTTTTTGTCTTTAAAGCTAGTATCCCAACAATTCGTTTCAATACCGCTCTTTGCCTGCATACACTCTCGTATGTAACAAAACATCCACATTCGACACACCATAATCCACACTGCAGTCGTGAATACAAAAAAAAAAACCAAAAAATATAAGAACAGATCGAACCGGAACAAATTGAATTAATGTTTTTTCGTATCTTTTTTCTTCATACCCTCTTGCATATATGGAGGATTCTCCTTAAAAAAATTAAAAAAAAAAACATAACAAAAAATCCCCATCCATTACTGCACATTGCACACGGGTTTAAAAAAAAAAAAAACAATAAAAAATACAGCATCCACCATCTCTCTCTACGTGTATCTATGAGATAAATCTATAAAAAAAATACCAAAAGATGTGCTGTGTGGATGCTAAACTTGATGCTGCATCAAAATAAATCTCTCTTATGCGCGAGCGCGCTACTTGATTTTCATCTCGCGAAAACCATCAATTTTTTTTTTATTTTTTTTATCAAATCTTTAAATGTATCTTTAAAAAAAACAAATTGATTCAAAAGAGAGAACAGTTCCCTTATGGGGATACTTCTCTAAGCTCTAAACTGTCTAAGATATCTCTAGGAGATTTAGGATGGATTTTCTAATACAAAAGAGAGAGAAGAAAACCTGATTTTTATTTATTAAATTTTTACAGAGACCAAACAACAACAAAAATAAAAATAAAGAGAGAGAGAGAGAGCAAAAAACTCTCTCACACACTTGTTGTTGTTGTTTTGATTTGTTCAATATTCAGTTGGGTTCTTAAAGAACGCCTTCTCTTTTAATGGTACTACACTGAATTTTCAACTTCAGTACCTGATGTATCGTTGTCGGCTAGTGACGTTCACACTTTGCAGCTCTCGCTGCTTCAACTACTAATATCGTATACGTTCTCGGCATAAATGAAAAATAAAAATCATCATCATTTTATGTGGAATAAATAAATAATATAAAAAAAAAAATAGATAAAAAAAACATTGAATCATTTGTGAGATACTTTTTGCTGAAAATTTCGATCAATGAATTTTCCCAACTTCTTGTTATCATTTTGACGTATAATTAGTTTTATACTTTTGTGCTTTGTTATTATTCTTGATTGTCATTCATTTGTTTTTTTTTTGTATTCTTGTTGTTGTTGTTGGTTGATTTGAATTTATATTTATACACACAACCAAGCCGTGCGATCGTCGACTAATTTAAAGCAAACCAATCTATAATAATAAAACAGAAAAAAAACGTCTATTTCACCGTCATAGACGTCTGCCTATACGCTCGTTGTCGTCCGTCGTCCGTGCGACTATCAATTTTATGGTGTTTGTGATGTTTATATGCTTCAGTATTGCTTTGGCTATTTTTATATGAAAAATCGAACGAGGGAAATGTAAAGAAAAGAATATAATAAAAAAAATATACATCAACTGTGTTTCTCTAATAGATACATTATCTAAGTTTTAGTTTTTTTTGTTTAAAGATACATCTGCGAGAGAGGAAAAGTAGGTACGACAATCTATACTACCTACCTACGACGCGCGCAATAAAACATTCATCAATTTCAATAGAATTTTATCTAAATTCCTCATTAAAGTATCTCTGACAGACGACGTTCAAGTAAAAGCAAAAATTTACTTCCCCTCGGACTTGTGGCCAAAAAAATATTTAGCACAAAAGATACATTTTTAGTTTTTTTGGCAAATAAAAAAAAAAAATTAAATAAGAAAAACCAATAAAAGTTGAATAAATCACAGAGAGATAAATATCACCCAACTTTAAGTGAAAGAAAGTGTAAATTTATGTTCGTGTATCCATCAGATGCAAGTTGTATCTAAAACATGCCCTACGTTGTGAAAAAAGACACAGGATTTTGTTGAGAAGTGAAGTTTTAAATTTCATTTCACCTAAAGAGGATTTTTTTTTTCATTATTATCACATCGCATCGCATCTTTCTCGCACCTATCAGTAATCTCATCGAAATAAAAGAAGAACATATAAAAAAAAAAATAATAACAAGGAACGTGGAGGAAGGATACAAAAAGGAAGAAAAATAAACCGCAAAAAAAAAAACTAATAAATAAAGTAGCTCCTTCGGTCCAGTCCAGCACCAGCAGCAACTCTTGAGCAAGAGGTTCCAATTTGGTTGTTTCTCTTTTGGGTTCGATCCTTGTGTGTTTACGAGTCCAGACATGGCGCCGAGAACCAGAAAGAAGAAGGCACATGGTAAATAACAATAATAAATTTATTTTATTCTTTTATAAGTTTTTTTCTTGTTCTTGTTGTTATTCGTTTTCTTATTCTTCTTGTTGTTGGAGTTAGTTGTTTTCTTTTTCATCTTCGTCGTCATCATCATCATGATTGTGATGGTCCCCATATTATTCTTTTCACCTTCTTTTACCTATAAAAAATGAAAATAATAATAAAAATACAAAAAAAAAACAAAAAAAAACTGGAGACGATTTTTTGTTTGTTTGTAGGTTATCTTCCCGAAAAATCCCTCGCGCTCTCTGATTGTATAAAAATATTCATATGTTGTCAGATATTTTTGTTGTTGTTGTTTTTTTTTTTTTTTGTATTTTTCTCATAAATACTTTTGGAGGATTCAGTTTTCATAATTCTTCTTTTTTTCTCTCTTAGTTTTGTGATTTTTCTACATCTCTCTATACTACCATCATATTCATTTTCTATAGATCTTCTTTCGGTTTTTTTTTTTTTTCGTTTGAGATGAGATTGGATTGTGCATTGCAGCAATCGAAATGCACACAGATAGGTACCTCTTGGTTGGAACTTGGAAAAGACCTTTGTAAGGTCGATGATGATGATCATCTGGGTATGATAGAAGTCCTGAGGGATAGAAAGAGACACGATGAATAACATAAAAAAAAAACATTATGATCTTGAAATCTTTTTTTTTACTTGAGTTTTTTTTTTTGTATTTTTATTGTAAAAGATGATGAACATTGTGCGGGTTGGTTTTGTTAAAGGTTTTCCACATAGATCAATCTTTTGACTGTCATTTTGAATTTGTAGGCGAGAAAAAATCTTTAATTTATTAGGTTTTGGAAATATTTATGGTGGTAGATGGAATTTTTATGGGGGATTTGTATGTTTTTGTTTTTTTTTTGTTGGTTTGAAGTTCCCAGGATGATGTTGTTTTTTTTTTGTATTTTTTTTGCAAGAGTAGGAAGACTTAAAAATTCCATCTTTTTGACTCCTTAAGCTTTATGTCTTAAAGGCACATAAAAATTGAGTGCTTTCTAGCATCTTACTGCCTTTAAGCCTAGACTTTACTTACCATTCTGTTTTGTAAGCGTCTTTTGTATAGGAATTCCTAAATATTTATTTAAATTTGCATAGTTTTCTTCTCCAGACATTTACCTATTTTTTATATTCCTCCTATTTTAGCCAATGGCTTGAATTTAATAAATTTGTTTTTTTTTATGTTTAACCAATTTATTCATCAACTTGAATTGTTGAAATATGTATGTGTTGTGTATATAGCTTGGAGAAATATTTCTAATAAATAAAAATAAAAAAATATGTTTGCATGAAATTAGTTCCAGGTAAATGATACAAGATTTATTATTGCTTCTGGATTTACACGATCGCACTGATAAATGACTATTGATGTTATCAACCGGTTGTGTGCTTTAAGGCTAAAAAAAAACAACTTATGTGATTTATCTCTCAATTTCTCTTGATACAAAATAATTTTATAAAGATACTATTCAAGTTATTGAATGCAAGCAATTTGTACAAATTAAAACTTTGAGATTTATTTTCTTACTTGGATTGTTGACTCTTAACATTTCAAGTTAAAAGCATTTGTCTATTCATTTTATTTGTCTGGCTATTTTATTAGTTTACAATTGTCACATCTTTAATTGTACCTAATGTTATAAAATTTTCTTCTAGTTTCAACTCACGTTGGGCGCCATTTAATGATTGTCTTTGTTGAGTGCCGTATAATCCCCCACAAAATTTTATAATCCCAATAGTCTAAGATTCATTAAAAGTCTTAAAATTGTTCTGAAATTTTGTTCCATGTTGGGCGCCATTTAACTGGTAAGCTTTCTTGGCTGCCTCCTCATGATTTCACAAAATATACCATTTGTTATGTTTATATAACCCGTGCGCGAAATCTTCATATTTTGACTTGCGTTGGGCGCCATTTTGTGATTTACTTTGTTAAGTGCTATACAATATCTCACAGTAATCCTTTTTTCCCAACAAGATATAATACAAATTCTTCTCTGTTATTTAAAAACTTTGTCGCACGTTGGGCGAAAGAAATGGAATCTAAGATGAACTTTATTAACGTGAACACTTAATTACTACACAAAAACAGCATTATTGTCTAAATAAATTGAGTTTTTAACATAATCGGTATACGGAATGTATCCAAAAATGATATTTAATCATATTAGGACTACAAATCTAACCCATTAGTATCCCTACGTTGAGTGCCGCTTAGTTATGTGATATTCATCTATTTGAAACATTTTAAAGTGCTTTGTTTCATTATTTTTCTAAAAAAATTAATAAAATTATGCTTTTGTTCATATTTTCCATCTTCAGTTTATCTACCATGTTGGGCGTAGATCATAAGATCGAAATTAATTAAGCATTCGCCGTGATAGTAACAAAAATATATACAAAAAGCGAGTCTAAAAAAGTAAAAAGAAATATATTTAAAACTAACAATTTCCCGAAAGAAATCAATTTAAATGCACCTGAAATTACCTCCGTGCAGTTCCCAAAATAAAAATTACAAATCTGGTTTCACGTTGGGCGCCATTCTTTTACTTATTTAAATCATTATTTTGTGTAGAAATAAGATTGTAATTAATAATATCCCAAGTGGGCAACATAATCATCTTCGTTAACTACATACATATTTGTAAACCCAATCTGTAGGAATCTGTGCCACGTTGGGCGCCACTTTTTTGTAAGAGATAATCAGTTTTAACAACTGTTAAGGCAGTTTTGTATAACTATTAATTACAGAGCTATAATTCTGCTTTAACGCTCTACGTCACTCTGGAGCTTGCATTTCAACATCATTTGTTTGGTGGAAATTAAAATATAAACTAAAACCTACTTCTTCTCGACCTTAAATGAAAACCTAACCTAGTTGTTTATGTTCATCAAACAAATATTATATCAAGAGTTTTTAAACATTGGGCGCCACTTCTGCGCAGCAGAAAACGTACTATGAGGAGTTAAAGATGGAGATTTTCTTGCAGTTTGCTACGTTGGGCGCCACTTCTGCGTACATATTGTTTTTCCGAAATAGAAGTCCTTAGTTAAATATTTAACATTTATGTCTCGCAAAGCTTTAAGAATCAAAAATAGCCCAAACTTTATGAATTTCAAGTCTATTTTGTTGCCAAATAAGTTATTTATCATAAATGACAAAAAAAAAAAAAAAATGACAAAATGAAGATGTCTTCCTTTCAATTAAGTAAATCATCTGTAATTAATCTTTAAGTAAATACCAACCATGATTTGCTGATTTTTCTATTCATCAACATGTAAAATATAATCAATACTCTTTCACTGTCGAACAAAACATAAAAAGCAAAAAAATAAACAAATCGAAAAATGATAAAAATCAAGCTTCTGTATATAGAAATGGCAGATAAAAGAACAGCAGATACAATATACCTTGGGCAACAAAAAAAACAACAAATACACCTGCTCAGATACACATACCTGAACCTTAACTATTGAATTTTTTTGACAGCAGGTATAAGAAACAGCAAACAATAATTTAGTCTTTTGCGTATTCTTTTTTTGTTTTATTTCTATACAAACTAAAATACAATACAATAAGAAAATGAAAGAATCTGCAAGAGGCGTTCTTCTTCTCAATGTCATCCCACGGGGTAATAAATATCTTAAGCACCTTTTTTTTCCGTTTAAAGAAAAGAACAAGAAGACGAAGATTCGGTTTATGCTTATAAGATCACCTTGAATCCTTGTCTGTTATTTCTTCCAATTTTTTTCAATTATAAAATTAATAATTTTTATTTTGTAATCAAAAGAATTATTATTATCTTCTTAATAATTCCTTTGATGTTTTCTGACTGTCTCTGTAATTCTAATTCAATAGATTCATCGAATCTTATCACAATGTAAACAAAGAGTGGTGTTGTATGTAATAATGCCTGGGGGTTTGTTACACTTACGACAACACAAACAAAAAAAAAACATAAATGCCTTTGATAGAGAGTGAGTTTTCATTGCACTTTATTGTCTCTGTCGATAATGTTTACAAATAAAAATTAGGCTGACATTTTAGTCGCACAGAATAGCTTTTACTGTTTTTGTCTCGGTGGGCCCAAAAATGTGTCCCTAAAGCTTTAACAAGTTAAAAATCGTAGATCTTCTTCTTTTAGAAAGGAAAAACTAATTTTTTGACAGCTTTATAAAAAAATTAAAACCTTACAGCTGCTGTCTTTTTTTTTAATGTCGAAGAACCGCTGTACAAATTTTGTTCCAATACATTTTGCGCCTGTTGTTGTTGCCACAAAGTTGTGGCATCAAATTTCCAGCTGGATTCATGTTGCGAAGTATTAAGTTTTGATGCAAATACAAAATTGGAGACATCTTTATGACCTCTCTAATTAATTTTTATTTTTAAATCCATTACTTGACCTTTAGGTATTTTCTACCTATTTAACAAGTAAAATCATTCTTTTTTAAATAAAAGTAAACTAAAATTCCAGTAAATTGACTTCAATTATTATTGACATGTCTACGTGAGTATTTGTTGTTGTCGTCATAGTCGTCGTCGCACATGTTCGACAAGAATTCTTCATTAAACTTGTATTTTTATTTGTAGAGTTTATTTTTTTTTTCTTAGTCTTTTTCTTCAATACAAGGGGTGGTGTTTTTTTTTTTATATTAGCCCAGTTGGTGTTCTTCTTCGATATGAATAAAGAAAAAGAAAATAAAGAACACACATTTTTTTTAAAGTTTCACCTAATAACTGGCTTTTTATAACTTTTACTTCTTCGATAGATGATGATGACTTTTTTTTGCTCCTATCACGTCCTAGACAGAGTATTTATCAAACATTAAAAAAAATAAAACCTGACTAACATAAAAAAAAATTATAGGAGGACGACAACTTTGTGATATTTACATGTCGTAAAGATGCGGTGCTATAGAGCATTTATAGTTCCCTTAGGGGACCGTTTTTTTTTTTTCTGTGTTTATAACTTTTTTTAAAGACACACTTTCAACCAACCCACACGCATATGTGCAAACACATATTTTTTTTCCATAAGAAAATTATAGTTTTGAAGAAAAGCTATGTAAACAAGGAGGCAGGCTCAGATCACGTTTTGAAAGTTTTATAATTATAAGAGAGTGAATCTTGAAATAATCCATAACGTGTGTGAGTAAGCCAGTAACTGGAAATTGAATTATTGATTGATAAAAAAGAACTTGAATCTACTTCTCGAGGTTGACCTAACAAAAACAATTTGTACAAACAAAATAGCTAAATTTGTTTTAACAAAAACTATGCCTTATCTAAGGCTGGTAACCCTAAACATTTGGTTCAGGTGAAAGAGCTGGGTATCCTCCAATTTAGTTTTTAACAATTCGGACTCCAAATATGATACGAGTATCGATTCATGTCGTAACGAGACTCGAAGGGTAAAAAAGATCTTTATCTTGCTTGAAACACATAAAAGTATCCATATTGGAAGTAATGATTTCCTCAATGCAACCTCAAAGAATGTGGGTGGGGTCTCAAATCTATAGGGTATCAGAATTAATATCAATTTTTTAATTCAATTTTTTGTAATTTTTATAATGGGTGCCGGCAAAGTGTTATGAAGAAAACAATTTTGCAAAAAGAAAACGTTTGGGGTCTAAATAAAGATGACCTCTGTAAACTCTCCCTGTTAGCCTCACTACTTCCAATTTGTTTTCTTCATATCACAGTTAAAAAAGCTCAAGTTATTCACTTCTCTTCGGTTCCCCAAAAAAAAGGTCTTTATTTGTCATTATTTTATGACTTTACTCCTGGTTCTGACCACTATAGCTTTTTACGCTTACCTCCACCATAAATTTCCACAACAAAGTAAATCACAACTTATTATTCTCAACCATAAAAAACCAAGACCTTAACAATTGGACCTAATTATAAACCATTTTTCTCCCATTAAAGTCCATTAATTCACAACCATTCCAACAAAAAAAAACATCAGCCATTATATGTATATTTAACACTTGGATCCTTTCATCGTTAAATTTCTTAAGAATAAATTGATGAACGTACTCGTTATGATATTTTTTTCTTTCAAGCTGTTCCAAAAAAAATTCTTTAAAAAAATTGCAGTCCCAAAATAAACAGAAAAGAAAAAAAAATAAAAACCATATGCATTTCAATGCAAAAGAAATGAAATGCATATTTTTTTTTCTTGATTTTTGTGTTAAATCTGAACAAAAGATGCATTCATCTTCAAAACTAAACAAAACAATTCCGCTAAGGAAATCCTTCGCACTTTCATTTCATGTGTTGGAAAAAATTCAAAGAACTTTGGTCGAAAATAATCAAAAAAAAGAACAAGAGAAAAAAAAATCCTAAAAGAACTAACCAATACCAGGAACAACAACAACAATGGTTGCAGCTGCAAATGAATCTTCTATACATTTGTAGTGTATCTGTGTGTATTCTTGACCTCAAAGATACTTTTAAGCAAAAAATCTTCTTTTTTTTTCTGAATATGAAAAAAAAAAAATACAAAATAAAACGATGATCAAAACAAAAACTCGAAAGAATAAAAAGAAAAACAAAAAAGAAGATAAATGGTTGCACAGGCGACGAAGAAGACCGAAGATGGCAGCAGCAGCAGCAGCAAAAGTAGCGACGAGGACGACTATTCTAAGATATTTTTCTTCTTTTTTATTATTTCACACACGAAACCACAATTTATTTTAACTCGTCCTCCTGTCTTTTTTTCTCTTTTTTTTATTTTTCTTTTATATCCACCAAAGACTCCTCCAAGAGAAGGAGTCTCCTTAATTTTTTTCATTCTTTTGGGATGAAAGATGCACGAATCTGAAAGATAAATTTTGTTGGATTTTTTTTTTCTTCCTTGTCCGTCGCGTTATCTTTAATCGCGATGAGGTGCCACATGGCGGTTTACCGTCACCGATTATGTTTTTTTTTTCTGTTTTTCATATTTTTCTTATTTTTGGTCTTTAGAGTGCAAGTATTTGTTTCGTGTGAATAAATCAAAACTTGCAGATAGAAATGCTCAAACAAAATATAGAAATAATTAAAAGAACCTGCCACAAAGTTGAATTATCACAGAAAAAGTCCGCTTATATGGAATTAGTAGACAATTAATATATTAAGACCCTGAGTTGAAGAGAAATAAATTTCAATCTAATTTTCTTTCTTAATTGCCCTACGGTACCTCATGATTTCCTCACTCAATTACTTATTTAAGATTGTTGTATAAAATTAAGACCCTAAGTCAAAGAGAATTATGAAAAAAAACTAAGACCTTTAGTTGTAGAACTATACTAACCTAAATTTCTTACTTCGTTGCACTGCTGAATTTTCTTTATTTTAAATAAAATCTCTTATTTTTAGAAAGCTTAAAAATTTCGATCACAAAAAAAACTAAGACCCTAAGTTAAAGAAGAATTGAAATTTAACCTTATTTTCTTGCTTAGATTATAAAAGAACGAAATTGAGACTCTAAGTCGAGTTGAGTGTTAAATTTTTAAACCAAATGAGCAATCTTAAGTCCAACGAAAAAATGTGGGTTACCCTCCCTTTTTGCTCATTAATTTTTTTTTTAATTCAAAAATATGAAATCAATTTGAAAATATCGATTAGAGTAGCGAATTTTGAGACCCAAAACTAAAAAAAATCAAAAATTAATTAAAATATTGTGGAACGACGACTATCTCATGAAGTACATGCAAAAGCATGTACGTGCGACCCAGTGGCACATTTTATTAATTTTCTAGATCTGCTAACTTAGTTAGATTTTTTTTTTTGAATGTGAAATCTTTACTGGATTTTCCCTGATGAACGGGATATACTAAGTGTGAACTTAGATACTTGATTTTTTGTATTTTTGCACGTTAAGGTCTTAAAGCCTTCAAAATGGCACAAACACCCGCTGCGTAATGATATGTAAGCATCGTGCCGCAGCTTTCGTCAATAACTCATTCTCGATTAAATCTAAAGCACTTCTTGTTTCAAGGATTTTCTTTTCTTTCTTCGTTTTTTTCTTTTTTTTTTTTTGCTATGCATAAAAATTACAATCACACCCAGTGAAGAATAACAATTCGTCGTTGTCCAATCAATCGATTCAATCAGAAACAAAAAAAAATGTGAACCATCATCATGTTGCACATTTTAGCATTGGTGGCCGATGGCATTGGCCGGTGGCAGAGCGTGCGGCATGCAGCATGCTTCAGCATCGAAAACAAAAATAAACCTACATCCGTATATTTCTCAAAATGTATCTTTTTATGGTATTGTCTTTTATATGAAGCTTACTTCATGATGTCTCAGCATAATGTGTCTTCCAAACTGTTCATGGTTGGTTCGCAAGGAATTGAATTGAAGAAGAACTTTTATCGAAATTCATAATCTCAATGAAAAGAAGTCACAAACAAGCAAGTTATGGAATGATAGATGGGAGGACAATGGGGCAAGGAGGGCTGGCGAACCAAGAAGGAGTTTCCATACACACCAAAACATAATATCATAAGGACGACAAACTTAGTAACAACTCTTCTTGCTTCTTCTTCTACTTTTTCTTCTATACAAAAAAAAAAAAAAAAAAACTGGAATTTATTTTAGTATTTTTCTCTCGTTTCATATTAAATTATTCCATGCACAATTCAAAGGGAAGCAATATAGCTATATAGAAAAACAACAACAATAAAAAAGATCCATAGATACTTTTGTAAAGATAAAAATCCAAAAACTACCATCGTTCTGCAGTTTCGTATCAAATTCCACAGCCAGTTAGAGAACCATCTGAAACGTAAAAGGACATTAGTTGAAATTGTTTTTCAAGAGTTCTCTTTATCTTGTGGCTGGATTTGTGAGAGAAGTGAGTTGGAAAACCATTTTTATAATCTACACCTACACAATCAAAAACACAAAACATTGAATAGCGATAGTTAGAGATAGATATTGTATCTATCCATTGAAAGTTTCTCTGATTTCCTTGTTTTATTTTATTTTTTCGGGTAAATATAATCCTCACATATTATTCTTGAGAGTGCATTCAGGCACACGGATTAGGTTTAGTGTGAGGTATTGAATTCCAAACAATGAAACATTTGTTCTTTGCAATCGATATTTTCTTTGATTTTCATTTTTTTTTTTCAATTCCATCCATCAGATAGAGATTCCTTTTTTTTCGTTCGCCTTTCGTTAAAGATTGAAAAATTTGTTTGTAATAAATGATGGATTGATAGATATATTTTCTTCAGCTAAAACCCCTTTTTAGACAAGCAATGAGATTGATGATTTTATTTTTTTTACGATTTTTTTTTTTATAGCGGATACGAGAAAGATTTATTGATGATTTTTCGCTGTCTTCAAGATTTTAATGTGTGTTGTTGATTTTTTTTTTTTTTTTTTGCTTTTGGTTACTTATGTGAAAGATTTCGATTTTTGTATGCCAAGGAGAAATTAATTTGTTTTTAGCAAATTACCAGTGCTGGCCATTAGTATAAAAAAAAAGTGCTGAAAGAATTTTGTTGACGGTAAAAATTATTTTTATCTGTTGGTTGATGGATATTTTAATTTGTTAAGTCTATTTGTGGGTTAAGTATATTTTTGTAGAAAATTTAAAAATAGGAAAATAATATCAATTTCAAAAAAATAAAAACTTTGAACCTACGTATATATGGGTGGCCCAATCGTATCTTCATTTTGTTTTATTTTTGGCAGATTTTTGTTGTCAAGAGAATTGCATAACTTAGCAGACGATATTCCTCATAATTACTTAAAATTCCTTTGATTTACCTATCGTTTTTCACATAGTTTGAGTCCAAATAAAATGCTTTTTATAAATCGTCGGCTTAAAATATGTAAGTTTACTTTTTACGGCCTCTACATTTTGAAATAAAGTCAGTTAATTTACAAATGTCGATGCCTCAACTCAGAAACTGCAAAAATTGCCTGCAAAACCCACCTATTTCAAAGACTTTTTGCAGTTTCTTTTCATTATCAGAGTCATTAAATTGTTCAAAACATTGCACAAATAAAAATGGCTGATAAATTTTTCTTGCCAAATTATAGAAGTTTTCAAGTGACTTCCGCAAAAAAAAAAAAAACAATATAAATAAAAATTGGAATGCTCTCCCAATAATGTGTGGTTCTAGAACAAATCGGAAATTTACGACCTTTTGACCCTTGAAGGAGATTTTTGGACGCATGTTGTGCCTTCAAAGAATTTCATTTCCGCATTCACTATACATATCCTCAACTTCCTATTTTTATTTATAATTCTTGTGATTATTATTTTACCAAACTCCAATGCGACATATTTGCCACAACGTCCCTCTATCTTAGTATGTGTGCCTGTGTAAACTATGTGCAACAAATCATCCATCTATTCATGAGTTCCCTGTCATAAGCTTGAGTGGGTGGTTAAATGGCATTAACGTGTAGGAGTCATCAAATGGACATTCTATAAAGAAACAGAGAGTGTAACAAATGCAAATGAAGCCGCCTTCTCTTCCGTCTATAGTGTTTTTTTTTTTTTTGAGTCCAAACTTGGCCAAACAGAGGTCTCTATATCCAGCTGCAAAAGAAAAAGAACAAGACTAACCAGTCATGGTTCTTTTTCATATATCCATTTATATATATTTTGCATATTCTATTTTTTATTATTTTTTTATTTCATTTATGGTCTATTGCAACCAACATGGTATCTCATACGACAGACAGCTTGGCTAGCGTGTATAAAGTATCTGTATCTTTATTCACGTCCGCAAAACAAAAAAAAAAAAAAAACAGTACACAAAATATACTCGCAGTCAGAGCGGCATGAATTTTTTTTTTTTGTCTATTTCTGACCATTTATTGACTACTGATTTATTTTCAGATTCAAAACGTTTGGCAGGAAAACTCATTTATACCATAACAAAAAAAAAAAAAAAAAAAAAACTAAATCTATAGAAACACTCTCGATGTGGCTGTGCCTTCATTTGGGCACAGAGACATCCAAGTAAATGGCAACAGCAGACGTAACGCACAGATGAAATGAGATGACTTCTCGCTGTGGCACTTTTATACTCCTTCCAAATACCGCGCACGTCGCGTTATTTATGGGTTGCATCCAAAAATAGCCCAAATGTGCTCAGATCAGAAATTCTTAGACGTGTATCGGTGTAGAACTCAATTAATTTGAAAAAAAAAAACAAAGACTATCTAACCATCCTTCGTTTAAAAAAAAAACCACCAACCCACAACGAAAAAGACGACGAAAAATTACTTTCTTACTTTGTTTCACTTGAAAATGATTTTGAGAAATTTTCGAAAGACGAAGAGACGACCACGACTGACGTACCTATCTCCCTTCATTAAGATTCCTGTCGCTATAAGTTAAATGAGATGGTCCTTGTAGAGTACATTGGCAAGGCATACCTGAGTGTGAAATGTGTAAGATACAATTGCACTTAATTGCATTTGGCAGATTCTATTCTAAAACTTGCACATTTCTCAGTACATATTAGTACGAGACAGAGTAAGAGAGAGAGAGAGAATGAAGGAGAGGGAGAGTAAATGATCTTAAAAGTCAAACTGTCTGGCTTCTTTGGTGTGACAGAAATGTGTGTAAGGTTCTTTTGCAAAAAGAAAAGAAAATATACATTTCATGTCGCAAATCCCAAAAGTACATTGACATTTTCAGAAAAATGTATTTTTGGCTAAATTACGACGCGAAAACACAACATTGCAGACTTTTACTGTTGGGTTATATACTTTGTATGTGCTTGTGTGAAAATGCGGCACGAATTTTTCGTCTGAAAAAAAAACAAAATTTTCTTACATATACAAAATGATTAAGTAGATCTTCGCGGAATAGTGGTATCTATAGGCTAAGCAGCAGCGGCGTGAATTTTGAAAGTGCGATGGCGGCATGCTATATGCACACAGGATGTATTTCATCAATTGCAATGTGTGACGATATAAAATGAAGAAACATTTTGTATTTCAATTAAAACATTTTGCGATCTGTTTATTTTTGGAAAATTTTAAAATGTAGCAAATAAGTTTTTTTTTCTGTTTTTAAGAATTTTATTTAGAATAAAATATTTCGTCATTATTTTATACACAGTAATAGTCAAATTAAGATACTACGTTGACTTCTCTCGACTTTCTTATAGTTAAAAGTCCGGCTCGAAGGACCAATTTTAAGTTTATGAGGTAGATACCTATGAACACTGCATTGCATACCCTTCCGCCTTATCAAACATAACTTATAACTCCATTCATTGGAAAAAAAAAAACACTTGTTAGTATGGTAAACCGGAGCACATTTGAATTTGGGGTACATTCATCATTGCCGTTTTTACTAGGAACACTTATGTCTAAGGCCAATATTTAAATGCAGATCGCTTCTATTTCCAAATTTGTAGGATGCATTGTAATTTGACAGTTCTAACTATTCGCCAAAGAAAATTAGAAGTGTTTGTTTGTTTCTTTTTTCATTACTTTCCCTGTAATTTTTGTGTTCATTTAAAATTATCATGAATTTGGACCCTAATGTAGCCCAGTTTGCCGTACTACTAAATTGTTTAAATTTCAAAATTTGTTTTCTTGGTTGTATAAAATTGAGTTAGTTTTTTTGTTATGTTTCATTTAGCATCAAAAGAAAATAACGAAAAGTAAAGTGTGTATGCTTGTTATTTATATAGTATTTAAAGTGTTGTATTATTTAATTGAATGGCGCCCAATATGAGACAGGTATCAAAAAGAACTGTCTAAAATCTAAATCTTTGTGTGCTGAAAAGTGCGATTTTCAATTTTGTCTTCAAGTGGATTCTATATATATTAAGAGCCTTCAAGAATGGGCTAATTCGTTTCTAGCTTTTATTGTACAACCTCCTAGTCCTAAAAATATATGTAAAGTTACTATCATACTTTACAATCTAACCTAGTTTTCAATTTTTTTGTCTTTTGTATGGTAAATTAAGATTTATACTGAAGATAGCGTTTCCTGTACGCGCATTTAAATTCAATTTGGGGCACACTAGCTCAATCCAATCATAATTTTTTGTAACTTTTTTTTTTACCTGACTTTGTGAATAGGTCAAAACATTAAAAGCACCAAAGTATCATGTTCTTAAAAATTACTTTTAACCTAAAATCACTATCTTAACAGGAAAAAAAATTATAATATCTTCTTCTTGATTATATCAATCTGTGGAACTTAATACCTCACCTTAATACTTTTTGTGAAACAGTCCAACCTTATCTTGATCTTCTTTATCAACTACGCAACAAAATTGCTTGGAGTATATGCAAATTTTGGAACCTCCTCCGCTTCAAATTCTCATACCAACTCTTTCTTCAAAATTCATAAATATTTATAAACAAATTATCAAAAAACCAAAAAATAAAAAAAAAAAAACATTCTTGTCTTCATCCATCGTTTCATAATCATTTAATCTATTTTTTATATAGCAGTAAATTATTATATTATCAGATTCATCTTTATTACTTTTTTGTTCATTTATTCTATATCAAAAATTTAAGGGGAATTACCACAATCAGTAGAAGTTATATAGAGATAAAAATTTAAATCTTTAATCAACTAGAAGTGATGAGATAAAACTTGTCAGAAGATGCTTCTATTATTATTATTAAGAAGACTGTGAAATGTTGTTTATAAATGTTCCATAACTAAATTAACTTTAATTAGCAAAATTATGTAAATTTTTGTTTTTTTTTTTTTCATTTTAGTTAATGATTCCTAATTAGTTTGAATGTCACACAAAATAATCAAAACCAAAAAAGAAACTAGAACTATGACTTTTACTATCGAACAATAAATTTAACTAAATTTATCGCATTAGTAACAAAAAGATTAGATTAAAAAATGAGGAAGTTTAATAAAAATTTAAATTTTGATATTAAATGATAAAACAAAATTTAAAACTATTCCGCAGTAATACAAAAATAGTGCATCTAAACAAAGACTAAGACAAATAAGACCTCAAAAACAAATGTAGGTAATGAAATTCCTGAACTCAAAAGAATGTCTTGACGAAATTCTCTTTTTTTTCAGGGATGATTACGTTTAAGTTTCATTACAAAGTGTTCAGTGCTTAAAATACTGTTTTTTTTTTTCATTTAATAAAGTGTTTACACCACAAGCCATTACAATCATATAAATTCAACCATTTTATTGGATGTTTCCCTTCAAGAAAATATCTAAAAAGGGCATTAGAGACGAGACTAGGTTTTAGTACTGCCACATTAAGTTTAGTATTTTATATTATTTTTTTTTTGTTTTCTTTGTAATTTTTGGGAGTTTTTTTTTCAAGTTGCTTAAAAATGTTTTTTTTTGTTTTATTTGCTTGTTCTCAGGCTTGAGAAAACTAATTGTTATGACTTGTAGTCGCGTCGTGGTGTCGCATATCATTTTCTTGTATTTTTTGGTTTGTTTTCGATTTTTTTTTTTTTTTTTTGGAGATCGAGAGTAAAGTCGTCGCCACTTGAGATTATAATGTTATATGATCTGTTGAAGAGATTTTTTTTTTACAATTTTTTAAGTGCAGTTTTATGTTAAAGGAAATGATTTTTTGAAGTTGAAATCAATTATTATGAAGCAGATGGTTGAGAAAGGACATAAATATTATTAAAAGATTATGAATAAGTCAGAGAAAAGACCCTCATTCAAATTTTTCTGTGTGATGATTATTTTTAAAAGTTAATGTTCAATATTGTTCCAAATATAGATATTTGAACAGTCCTCTGGTGTGTTTTTAACATTGCACCATTACCTATTGTTCTATTTTCAATGACTACTATTAATTTGAGTGACAAGCAGAGTATTGAACAAATTTTTGGCACTAATATGTATAATTATTTCTTCCCTGACACCAAAAACCTTTATGCAGGGAGGCTTACAAATGTTAGCTGATGTTATAATTGCCTAAATTCAATTAATATGATTTATACTTTCCTAATTTGAACAGTCCAAAACGTCAATTTGGCTCTTAAATGTACCGTTTAACAGTAAACGAAGTAGAAAAATTGTCTAGCAAACGAAAAGTCATTTGTATTTTCTACCAATAAAAATTCTATTAAACATTTTTTTTCCGGGGTCAGGGGTCATTTTTGTTTGATTGCTCTCAACTTTTTTGGTCCAAATTTCTTATTCGATCATAGAGATCAAGCATCGTTGAACGTAGTTAGTATGATGATGGTGGACCGGTTCTTTTTAAAATTTTGTTCCTTAAATTAATATTATTAATAATATTTTTACTATTTTTTATTTTACTTTGTTATTTTAACAATTTTACTAATTATGTTTTTCTTTATCTTTCAGGTGAGTTAATAAAATCAACAACAAATAATAAAACTGAATTGGTTGCATATAATAATATCGTAAGTAGCAGAATTGTAAAACTGCAGTCTTTTCGTTACTGCAGTTAATTGACTTAATTTCTTAAGTCTTTTAACTTACAAATGTAATTTGACTGTAAAACTACGAAGTCAGCAATATAGTACTAAAATACTGACAAACTTAATAAAAGCAGTTATTTGACTAAAAGTTAATTAACTGCACTATTTTTTTACTGGTTTAAATCACAAAACAATATAAGAAACTTTCTAATAAAACACTAAAACCAGTTAAATAGTACTGCAGTTAATTTGCTTTTATAGTCAATTAACTGCTTTCATTTACTTTACAGTCAGTATTTTAGTACTCACTGTTAACTGCTTGTTTTGCAGTTTAAGTACTTAGTAGCAGTACTAACTTGCAGTTAAAATTAAAGTTAATTAACTGGGACTGAATTGACTGCATTACCAATTTTTACAACACTGGTAAGTAGCAAGGAAATCCGTAGGAAACCCAAGAGGGTCTTAATCAAGAGGGTCTAACACTTTTTAACACTGATGTTTTATGGCGCGCACCCTTGCTTACATTTATTTATTTTTTCAAAAGTTTACCAAAAACTTAAACATTCTCTATTTTGTTTTGAATTCTTTGAGAACTTTCTGTTGCATAATTTTTGTTTGCAAAGGTCAAATCAAAAATTAAAACAAGTTTTATCACGCGCTCATATTCAAAAATAATAAAATAATACAAAATCAAACTAAAAACAATCATTTAGCTATAAAATTCTTTATATTTTATATTTCCTTAATTGATTCTAAAAATAAATTGCACAATCAAAAACCTCTTGAAAGAAAAAAAAATAAAGAAAAAAAAAAACTAACAAAAAATATAAAAGAAATTGCCAGCAGCCAGCTGCCATCTAGTAGAGAAAAAAAGGCAATAATTTATTTTTAATTTTCAATTAAAATCTCAAAATATAATGTGTGCTCCTCCACCACCATACGAATACTTATTTAAAGTTTGCACAGAAAGTTAAAATAAAAATTAAGAAAGAAACAAAAAAAAAAAAAAAAACTGACCAATCTACAACATTAAAAACCCATCAATATATTCAATTTAAATCGCCCCCAATCGATAAAAACGAAAACAAATTTATTTTCATTAAAAATGAAAAATAAATTTACTTTGTTATACCTCCTTATATTGGATACATCGCCAAGGGTGGTCTCTCCAGTCTATGGATTTTAGCATATTTTCATACTCAATTGATCAATATCATCATCATCATCATGATAATCATTCAAACATGCAATAAAGAAAAAATACAGTACAAGTATTATCTAACAAACGAACCACCCAACGCACATTAGAACCACCTCACTTAATCCGACTTTAATTGATCAAAATTGATTTTCAAACGATCCAAGTCGATAATAAAACTATCCATCTATAAGATACAATAATAAAAATGCATCTATCAGACATGTAAATTGCAAAATAAAATTTTATAAAATATATCTCCCCATAAGATAGATGGATAGATATATGTGTGTGTTAGTATGGGTGTTATACAATGTATCTCACATCAAACAATCTTTTCCTTGTAAGTATCTATGAACTCATCAATACACAGATACACAAAAATTCATTCATTAAGAAAAGTTCAGTTTGATTTGAATTTTTAATTGACTTAATGGACAAAAGCACCACTGCACTGCACGTATGTATGAACAAACACACACGGCGCAAATTCGCGCACACAAAACCCATTCAACCAGCTTCCACAGCTGCATTCACTCGAGTTACACACTAAAAATCCATACCACATTGTAAAATTGTTAAATTTACCATATAAGTAGCAGCAAACATTGTCAACATAAAAGTCCAATGCTCATGAACGGGTGGGGTGAGAGATACATATGGATAAAATAAATAAGGAGACAAAAAAAAATATCTTGTTCACCTTCTAATGTTGCATGTCTACACCGCTTTTATCTCCAACAACAAATTAGATTTTGTTCTTTCTCAGGTAACTTAAAAATGTTGTATTAAATAAACTTATGTGGGTTGCATTTACTTGCTGACAATGTTTACCCAGGGGGCTGATTTTTGTAAAAATTCATTCGTTCAACTTTTTGTCGTATTTTAAAGTTGCATGGAAAATTAGGAAAAAACACCCACTTTGAATATTTCAAAAAAATTGCAAAATTGAATGGCAAATAAAGTTGTACTAAAATTATTGTTACAACTAATTGCCAGTGTATGTTCAATGCAAAGGCTTGTAAACTGTTATACAGTTAAAAGCTTTTTTATAATAATTGAATATGTTCCTTCGCAAACTTCAAATATTTAATCCACAAATTGCTAATAAATTTCGTGCTGATGGTAAAACAAATTGACACACTTCATATTTTGGATGTTAGCTCAATAATAAGTTGAAAAAAATTGTACTTAAGCTAATTTTTGTAGAGAATTATATTTTCTATCAAAACTAAGAGTTTGAAAATTTTTTTTAAACATTTTCTATTATAAAATTGACAAGCAAAAAATTAAAATAAAAATTTTGTCATATTTTGCGTTTCGAATTTTCACTTACATATGTAAGTACCCGAAGATTTCTAAAATCTCAAATCAATATTTTTAAAACTCTAAATACCAATAACCCACAATCTCATAAGTTGAACAAAAAAAAATTTGAAAGTTCAAATTCCAAACAAATCAAAATTCTGAAATATTTCGTCTCAACTTGTTATCACTAAAGTTAAAACATATTTGGAAAATTCAAAACCTCAACAAACCACAACAATAAAAATTTGATATCAAAAAAAAAAAAAAAATTTCTAAAGTTCAAACTTTAGGAAAACCCAAAATCTTAGTTCTTCAGTAAACGAAAAAAATTGCTTATATTTAAAAATTCAATTTTTTATGAATTAATGTAAACTTTTTACATATATGTAAAAAAATGTTAATTTTTCTATCAATAAAAATATTTTTTTTTTATCTTAGCGATTTTTTTTGGGATTCCGTTTTCAAGATTATAGTTTTTCTTGCAATGTTTTCCATTTTTTTTTCAATTTTTTGTGGAGAACAGATTTCGTTTTCAAGATTTTAGTTTTTCTTAAAATTTTTAAACAATTTTTTGTATTGTGTGTGTTTTCTAGATTTCTGGGTTTTTAAGATTTTGGGACAATGAGATTTCATGATGTTGGGATTTATAATTTTAAGATTTTCTGGATTTTTAGTTTTCAGAATTCCAACGTGGAAATTTTGGACATTTACCTGATCTTGTCTTTCCGTGTAGAAAAAGTACCTACCATCTTTAAAATTTTACAGAAACCGAACAAAAATTTTTGTTTGCAAATCCATAAGTTACCCTTATTAATTAAGTTGAGTAATCTATTTCCAAAATTGAAACAAAAAAAATTCAACATCAAGATGTTGAGTTTGAGTGCTGACTGATATACCTACACTAAATGCATTTATGCACTTCATAAGATACACTTTTTCACCAAAATACTATAACATAAAAAAACGAAAAAAAAATTTAGATAATTCAGTAATTAATTTAAACACCAAAAGCAAGACATAAAGTTTTGTAATTGTTGTCGTGTCATGTAAGCCATTTAGAATAAAAAAAAAAAAAAAACAAGAAACAAGAAACCTCAGAAACGTATAAGTTGAGTGATTTAGTTTGTGCGCTTTAGGTCGGTCGGTCAGCTGGGGCGGTGCGTCAGAAGTTTGAATTATTTTTTTTTTTTTTTACTTCTATAACCATTTGTATCTATCATAAGTTATCTTGCTCTAGTTTTTGTTTTTTATTTTTTTTTTTTTTTCATTTCAGTTATGTATATTTTTTTCTTTTGGGTAGGCGTATTGTTTTCGAACATGTGTCTCTTTGATTCTTTGTCAATAAATATAGTGTCGGGATGCCTGAAATCAGTGAGCCGCGCGCGTTCTCGAAACCACAAATTGCTTTTATTTGTGTTTTTTTTTTGTATGATTTTATTTGGCAGTTGTCCATTTGATTATTTTTTTTTATTTTTTCAAAAATAGATATGTATAAAATGTATCTATCTATCTATTGAAAGCTTTTTGTTACAAAGTTGTTTTGTTTTGTAGTATTTTTTTTTCTCTTTTGATTTATTCTAATGGAAACGAGCAATGTAGAATATTCTATAGATATAGGTGCGCACGTCTAAAGTCCATCTAAAAGATACATGAGACATGACTAATATTAACGGATTGGGATGTGAAATAGTTTTATTCTCATCTGGACGAGGAAAATGAGGATGTTTCTATTTATTTGTTTTGTATTTTTTTTTTTTTTTAATGAATAGATATTTTTACATCTTATATCGGCCGAGGCCGGGTGTTTAAATATATTTATTTTTAATTTAAATGGCTTTCGTCATATTTTGTATGTTTATTTTTACATCAAACCATTAGAGAGGTATATCTACCTATAATAGATGAATGCGTGTATTTAAAAATATACATTTTGATGGTTTACATTTGTCAACACGAATAAAAAGTCATAAGATTGGAATGCTTTAGGGGAAATTTATTGCAGAAATATTTTCGGAAAATGTTCTTTTTTGAAATTTTTATGGTTTTTTTTTCGAGAGGAAGGATTTATTTCTCTTGAGGTGTCATAAATTGTTTTAATTTTAATTTATTTTTATTTTTGTGAGTGAGCCCAAAACGTCCCATAAAACCACAAAATATTTTAAGTGTATTCATTTAATAAATCTTAACTAAGAATTTAAAAAAAAAAAGTTATTTTACAAGTTTGTGTATAAAATTTTAATTTTATTTTTTGCATAAAACATTTGAAACTCTTAACTATTCTGGATTTAACACATTTTGATTATACTAATGTGGAAATGAAATTTTCCGTCGAATTTTTGTTGTTGTTGTTGGGAAAAAGGCTCCCAATTGAAATATTTCACGAATTTCGTTCCGTTTTTGCTTGTAATTTCTTCCTCTGGTATTAAGAATGACGGAAAAGTGAAAAGAGAGTGACTTTCCCAGCAGTTTTTCGATCGAGAGATTTTCTAAAAAAAAAAAATCCTGGGGAAATTTCATTTCCGATAAGCGTAAATAAGTTTCGAGATATATTTTAAATACAGAAAATTTGATGAAAAAGAGTACAAATGTTAGGTTTTTTAACACTTTTTACTTAAAAAAATATTACAAATACAAATTTAGAGCTCTAATTTCTTTAAATACATTCAGTTTAGGTACTCGAAACTTAAAGAAATTATTTGGAGGTCTCACAGCTGTAACGGACCAAGTCGAAAAAAAAATCCAAATCTAGTGTCAAAATCTGCTTAACAGGGTCTGTCATTAGTTTGGTCAAAGGGTTTCGTTTCAAATTGTCATTTGTTCGAAAAAAACGTTCACCATAAGATTCAATTGTCAAAACTATTAAAAAAACTATTCACTATCTTCAAAATTAAATTAAAAAGTTTTTCGCTTCAAATTTCAAATTTTTAGTAAACCACTAATCCAGTCAAATTGTGTTTTTACCGTCAATTTACAATTTTGGCAAATTCAAAAAACTTAATTTTTTTTAACTTAAAGAGTTGATTTTGATATTTTTTTTTTTCAACCTTTTTTTTTTTACAAATCCAATAACAATCCATGAAACACGACAAAATTTTCAATTTGGCACGATTTGAAATCGATTTAGTCAGCAAAATCATTCCCCACCAACCAACCAACCAATTAACCACCCACACATTTGGTTGTTATTTTTGAATATTCCTGTTTGCTTCCAACCCAAAAATAAATTTTTATTTATGAACAGAATTTTGTATATTGTGTATGTGTGTGCATGTGCATACCTTTCTTGTGTATAACAATTTTCTATACAAAACAAAAAAAAAATGTTGATTTTTGTGTTTTTTTTTTGTAACTTTCAAAAATATCTTTCTTTCATCATACATCCGTTTGCAACCCGTCGAATGAGTGACATGCCGCTGTGTCAGATTCATTTTGAATTCCAATCAGGAAACGGATGCATTCATAATGTACATAAATATTGTAATTCTTTTCAAAAGGGGAGGAAAGAAAAATAAATTACAATGAGAGAAGAGAAAAAGAGAGATATTTTTTTTTTTTTTTGTTTAAGTATCTATCACCACGATCGAATAGGATGATGAGCTGAGGTGAGATACAATCATACAATACAATAAAAAAAAGTCAAAAATTTAATCATACCCCCCGATAAGATACAAATTTCAAAATAAATAACAAACATTATTATTAAAGTCGGTCAAAAAAACAACTTAGAGCAAAAGTATCTTTACTTCCACCCTCTCAAAGGAAGATAACCAAAAGTTAAATACCAAATTTATTTATTAGAGATAAGTACTTTGTACATAACTTGACACTTGATTATCTGTCAAAACTCATATTTTTTTCCCTCTCTCGAAGTTGCCTTCGCGTCATTTGTTGGTGTCGTCAGAAACTGTCAACTTATTTGTGATTAGTGCATTGTATCTTGTATCTGATGAATACTTGAGGAGATTTGTATAGTGCTTGCTTGAAATTTCACTCACTGCACCAACAATCTTTGTTGACACAAAAAAAAAAAAAAGGTGAGAAAAAGTGAGTTTTCCATTTAACTTGGGAGATAATTTGACACATTCTTTGGTCATTACCGTGTCTTTGTGTTTTTTTTTTATTTCGTTTGTATCTTAAAGATCCATTTTGATAGTTTTGTTTAAATATTTATTGTAAAACAATAAAACTATTATTGGAATGCAACCTATAACTCGCAAACTAGTCAGGGCAACACCCAATAGCTCCCAAAAAAAAAAAATCTCTGATTGTAAAGTGTTTTGGCCCACACTTGTAAGTGTTCCAGTCTATCAGACAGGGAGCACTCGGTTGTGTTATTTGCTGCTTTGCATGCCCCCAGAGTAAATCCAATAATAATTATATATTATTGATAAAAAAACGTGATCTATTTGTTTAAGCGAGTTTTTTTTTGTTGCTTCTCTTTTTTTACTCGTAGATACAAAAGCAGATGTGTGAGTTTTTTTGTTGTTGTTGTTGTTGTTTTCCAGAATAAACGTTTTATAGGTTTTTTTTCTTGCCCCGTATAATCATTTCTATTTTAAGATAAAAATTTAAAAAAAATTCAGAAGAAAAACATAAAATTCAAGAAAACTAAAACGAAGGAAATGCATTGCATTCATGGTGCATTTTTTTTATTTTTCCAAAAACAAATTGTATCTTTTGGGTTAAAAAATAAAATAAAAATTAAGGAAAATGTATGATTGCGTGCAACGTGCGTGTAAGTTTGTCATTTCACAGCATGATTTAGCAACATGCTACTGAGGACGTCAAGCTGGGCCATGTCAGTGGGATGTATTATAGGTATTGGCATTTAGGCTTTAGTTTTTTTTTTTTCTCAATTTTTTGAACTTATTTTTCTTCTTAAAATGTAGTGTGAATGGGAACACAACGTTCACTTTCTAGCGAGTTACAATTTAAAAAAAAAAATATTGATGTCTAGACACACCGCAGCAGTATGTTTGTTGTGAGGTGCTGTGTAGCAATTTTGTGATGCATTTTGTATCACGTAAATAATATAATCATGTTTGAAATAAATTAATATTCGTGGTGTGCGGTTAATGAAAGTAACTCTTAAAATTGTGTGTGCTAGGAATGCTTATGATTCTTCAAAATAGTTTAATATAATGGAATATAATATGCATTTGAAATGCTTTGAACACTCAACACAGCGTATTCTCGTAAGGGCTTAAGTCTATTGTCTTTTGAACGCAAAGATGATAGTCACAATTCAATATTAAGGTATCCAGTTTTTTTTTTTAGTTGTGACGTTGTGGTTTTTTCTGATCTTCATAATATAAACATTATTAATAATCGCTGTTTATTAATTATCTTCGAATTGTAAACATATTCCAACGCCGTAAGTGGCGCCCAATGTGGAACTACTTATGAAATTCCTCAACTAAGCGTTTTGTTGAACTCGAACGAATCTATCCAGATGTTCCAAATCGATGAGCTAAGTCTTCAATTATGGTTACTCAGTATTGACATTAATATTATTCTTAAATAAATGTTCAAATTTAATGTTGGGCGCCACTTAAATATCAAACAAACAAAAAACCTTGGATTATGCTTAAATAAACTAAAGTAAAACATGTTATGGCTAAGTGCATTATTCATGTCCATCGAATTTTACAGACCGCTGTCGTAGTCTGCGACACTTTTCTTAATAATATGTAAAATTATAAGATTGTTAGGCATGCTCTTGCAGCGGTTTTATTATAACTAATAAAATATATTTCATAAAATTAGTCAGTTAAACCAACTCTGACAATCAATGAAGAATAACTTGACTAAATTCGTCAGATTCCGACGTTGGGCGCCATTTAATGGTTCGATATACATAATGTTAATAATTGCACTTTAAACTGCCAGGAAAATATAAGAAGTCATATCGAATAAAGCCATTGTTCAAAAATTCACCACTAGGCATTTATTAAACCAACCTTTAGTTTATAGAGTAAAACATTGTTGACTAGGAAATAAAAAATTAAATTAATGAGAACTTTCCCCAGAAATGTTGATCTATTTAATTTTTTGTCAGTTTTCAAATGCAACGTTGGGCGCCACCTAACTACGTTTGCAAATACAAATAAAAGTTGAACTGTGCTTCATTAAACGAAGATCGAGACTCGATGCAACTGCATGAGGTTATTTAATAAACAGCATTTGATCTGTAGTTGTCTTAGCCCAGAAAGCTTATAATAGTAAAATGGCTTTTTTTGTTTGCTCTAAAAGTTATGTATCTTTTGCATTTTCGGCTTTTTTATAATTAAAAAAAAAGAAAAAAATATGAAATACTAATTATTTAAAATAGCCATTGCCCCTTTTCTGTCCCTTATATTCGGTATACCTACTCAACTGTCTTATAAACGAGTTTAATTTATCGGGCCTAAAAAACTGTTTTGTCATGAAATTGGCTAACATGGTAGTACCAACAAACCATGAAATATTTTTGTAAACGTTTCAAAAAGTTTGTTTTTTTTCTAAAGAAACAGAAAAACAATAAATTATATCAACCTTAAATCTTATTTATTAACAAAAATAGGTACAAAATAATTCTACAGTTTTCGTTTAGATTTAATTAATTTAAAGCCTTAAGGTTGACTGTTTTTTTTTGTCAAGTTTCAACATCCAAACCGTGTAAAGCTACCTTCAATGTCTTGATAATATTGATGTGGGTGAACCTTTTTTTATAATTTAAAAACCAAAAAAAAACCTATATAACTCAGCATTATGTTATTTCAAGATAAAAAAAAATCAATGAATATTTTTTTCTTTTGATCTCATAAATATTTAAAATAAAAAAAAAGTTAAAACTACTATACATGCCCGCTGAACCCTCAAACTCAATATAATCATCATCACCATCGTCAACATTTATTCAAAAGACAAAGGCAAATATGTTTTAATAATGATAGTCTAATATATCCGGTTCTTTGCATCTAATATCAATTTGTTATGATTAAAAGAATAATATATGTGGTTTCTCCGCGTGTTGAGTCACATATTAATGCATACACATCATAGAATCACATATAATTTTTTTTTCGCCCATTCAGGTGTTAAATTCATTCATTAAGTTTCGAAGAAATAAAATAATAAAAAAAAAATTAATTCAGTTTAAGTTTGTAGACAAAAAAAAAAAATAATAATAAAATATTAACGCAGAGGTGGAAGATACGGTTAAAATTTGCATCTTTAACTATGAAACAAAAAAAAAAAAAACATCTTTCTTGTGGTTACTGCCCATTAAGTGGGCGTTACTGGTTTAGTTGTTTGATTTTTAGTATAATATCGTCTGTCTAAACCAGTCACAGAAAGACATTTGAAATACAAATTTTAATATATGTAAATGTATCTGAGAGATACCTACTATTAAAAAAATCTTCTCCTCTTTTCATCTAGTCAATATGAAATATAGAAAATCACTTATATAGATATATAAGTATATTTTGCATTTTAACAACTGGTTCGTTACACGCCTCTTCTATTTTATTGATGCTCTTCCGTCGCGTCGAACAAAGACACTTGCTTGATTTCATTAATTTCCTACAAATTAGACTGATATACACAATTAAATGAATAAAAAGATTAATAATAATTAGCTTCTTTCTGTGACTCTCTCTGTGAGTTGTGAATTGAATTGACTTATTGTGGAATATATGTTATTAATTATATTCAAATCCATTTAATGAGAGACGACAAAATAAACCACAAGGATTACAAACAGCTTTTGCATACTTACTAACTGCCTACCACCAAGCAACTTAAAAAAAAATAATTGAAATCATCTGTCATTGTGAATAATGTTTAATGATGGTAATGACAAGATGGCGATTGAGAGATGACGTACGAAAACGACCACGACGACGAAGATGTCACTGACTGACATTCACAGAATGTTGATTAAATGACTTCTTCTTCTTCTTGTATTTTTATAGAAAGTTTAATTTTTGTTTAAAATTGTTACATGGGAAGAAGTATTATTCGAAACAAAACTTCATGTCAAGATCGAATGTGGTCACAGTTATACACGCCTGTCAAAAAAAAAAAAAATAAAAACCGTAAAATAACACAACACCGTGTGTGGGTATTTTGCAAAGTGTCATTCAAACTGTCACTACAACTGTCATTAATAATTAATACTTGTAACGTTGTACATAAATAAAATTTTTATTTTCTTTCATTCGAAGTGTCAATGTTGTGTTTAAGAGGTCTTGAGATTTTTTTTTTCTTATGAACAGAAGAAAATCAGGGAAACAAACGACATCATGTTGGGTAACTTTATTTTTTGTTTTCATTCTTTCATTTTTTTTTTAATGTGTGGGGTATCTGCTCAAGTTTTGATTCAGGTATACCTTAATAAAAAAAAAATATAAGTGATACATATTTTGTTGTTTAATCAAAAGGTGTATTGATCGATAAGATAGGTATATCAAGTTGGCTGTATTATTTCTACAGAAATAATGTTTACAAACAAATTGACTTTTATAACTTAAATTCTAAGAAATTTACTTTTTAATGGTAATAATACCTATGTGTCTAGCGATTGGGTGGTTATCAATATTATTGTCATAATGTTTTGCGATATGGCAGGTAAGATTCTTATATTAGAATTCAATGAGGCGATTATGTCATATTATGTCATAAACAATTCTATTTTTCAATTTTGTATTAGTATTTTTTTCTTATAAACTATAAGCACTCCCTTTAGTTTTTAATAATTAAACATCGAGCACATTTCCAATTTCTTTATTACCTACATGTTGTAATTTCGCCCAACATCCGAAAGGCTGCACTCATTAACTCTATCATATTTGTGAACCCGAAAAGAACGAAGTATTGAATATAATTATCTGGCGCCCAACGCCGGACCATTTCAAAACTCCTACTTATTGACTTATTACTGATTCTGATATAACGTTGTTTGTTTTTATAAAATGCACTAATATACTACTTCAAGTATTCTTCCAGAAAATTTCGTTAGCATAAGCTTCTAGTACGTGATAAACTCATTTGCAAACTTTGCAAATGGTTCTAAGTTCGTTCCTTGCGGAACTCCAGAACTTTTGCTGTTATTTTTAATCGGCATCAAAACTTGGTTAAGGTTTCTCATTCGATCACCGATATCAAGCACCGTCGGACGTAGTTCTTACTTAGATGGGGGACCAATCCAATTTTCATTGTTTATTATGTCTGTTGAAAGTAGTTAACGACTTACTTTCTTTTCCTTTTTATTTTTCTAAATTTAATGATTTTAAAAGTAATTTGTCTTTATAAATTAGATAAAAAACTTTAAATTCTAAATAAAATTAAAAAAAAAAACAATTTATTAATAAATCATTATTATTTTCTTTTTCTTTCCAGGTGAGTTAATGAAAACACGATCATATCGTAAGTGAAGTACTAATCTTTCCACTCTTTTTCGAACAGTGTTCATTCATTAAGTTTTTAAAGTTTCTTTTTTTCAATATGAACTTTCATTTCTTAAAAAAAAAAAAAATTGAAAAAGCTTAATATTATTATGTATAAGTGTTTCAGCGTAAATATTACAATAATTCAGAGGGAAGAACATGAAAAATGTTTCACACCCGTAACAATGGAAACACCCTTAGTTCAAATTTTAAAATTTCGCTTCGTAATGTCTAATGTATATCAAAATTATTAAAAAGTGACATTCTACCAAAATCCCAAAGTTTAATAGCTCTTTGTATTATGCAATTGCATAACTTTAAGACATCTTGATTAAGTTCAAAGGAAGGCTTAACAAAAATTAATTTCCCACCTCAAACAATAATGACATTTGACAATGACACCAAATCATGACCATCCTCAAAACCTTAACTGTTCTTTGATAATTACCTGTCATTAAAAGCTTTTTGCTCACTGATAATTGACAGCTAATGACTTGAGTCAAAATTTCAAGATATTATCAAACACAGAAGGACAACAATCCTTCATCACTCAACTCATTAACTCACTCACTTTACTCGACACAAGACAATTCAATTCATTATAGCTGCTGCAGCAGTCACACACAATAAAAAAAATCTATGCACCTGATCATCATCATACCTTCATCTATGTCTACCGTACATGCATATAGATGCTGAATGTCACGTGAAGTTTTTCTTTTTTTTTTTCTTATTATTTGTGTTTCATTTATTCACATTTTCTTTATCTACGATCTGTCCATTATTGCGAATCAACTCATCAATCAGGAAAATCGTGATCAGAAGTGCGACGGCTTGACAATCGACCTTGACAAGATAGTCATTTGTCAGATGTGATTTTTTTTCTTTCTTTTCTATTTGTCATAAAATTTTATGCATGCAAAAACCTATATCTGTTGAAATCTGCAAACAAACAAATAGACAGTGAGTGGAGGTAAGGTTACAGCATCTATAGGTGGATATGCAAGTTATTTGACAGACAGATCACGAAGAAAAAAATGCAATTCATGAGTTTCTTAGGTATACCGGGTTGATATATTGATTTCTATAACGGAATTTTGTATATAAAAAAAATGATTTCAAAGACCCACTCTCTATTTGTCTTTGTATAAAACAAAAAAACAAAAACACCTGCGCATGCATTTTTAAGGAATTAAAAAAACAAAAAAAAAAAAACAAATCAGTGCTATTAGCATCGCCCTATCATAATCATAAGCAATCACGAAATCCAAAGAAATTCAATCTTAGTCCAAAACCAAGCCCCACGACTGCATTTGATGTTTTTTATTGTTTTTTTTTTATTTTTATTTTTTGGATTAATATTCAAAAGATACACCTCCTCGATTTCGAACGCCACCACACTTCTTTGGTTGGGTTCCAATTGCGTGTGGGTTGACTTATGGTATCTTATAGTCTAGGAAGTAACGTGTGTTTAGTTTGTAACTGTGTTTTTAACTTTAGTTGCCTTTGTATTGGTATGGGATTGAATATTAGTGTTCCCACTTTATGTTGTTTTATGAATGATTTTTAGTCTTGGCAACAAAGTAAGAATATATTGGCTTCTAAATAATACTCTTAATTTTATGTATTTCTTGTCAAAAATGTATCTGTGTCACTTGGGGGTTGTCACAATTAACAGTGAAATAAATGTGACAAAAAATGTGGAAAAAGTGATGATATTTGAGCTTACTTTTGTTAAATGTGTCGTGATTCTCTTAGTTCCATTTAGTGCATGAAAATTCACAATAACATTTCGAAATCACAGTGATTTTTTTTATCACAATCACAAGTCTTTTAATTCACGTTGATTTTGAACCGTGATTGTGAATTAAGATGAGGAAAATCGAACATTTAAATTCATCAAAAGTTAGAAAAATGCATTGAAAATTACAAAACAGCAACTTTCTGATACTGTCAAAATATTTAATACTAAATCCTTAGAAACGACAATTTACTCTACTCTGAGACAAATTAAACATCACAGTTTAGTAAGTCACGGTTTGTGACTGTTAACAGTTCGGAAATAATAGGCAAACATAAAACAAAAAGTTCTTGGTGCCCGTGGAAACTAAAGACCTCGTGATATTTTGGTTTTTAGAATATCACAAGAATATCACAAATGTTCAGTATTAAATGCACCAAAGACTAAAGTTGCCCAATTTGTTTTTTTTACATATTTGACCTATGTAAATTCAATATCTATTCAATTATACAACAGCCGCAACACATATTCCCATTTTTTTCGATTTATCAACTGTTTAAAAAAAATTGACGAAATTAAACTTTTTTTTGTCCCGTACTATAATTGAATGACTTAAGAAAAAAACTGAAAAAAAAAAATTATACACAAATTAGCATACGCCTGTCAAAACACTTAGTAGATGCAAATTAGAATATAAGCTCAATTGTATCAATAGAAAAGTTTTTTTTTCTTTGTTTTCTTAATTTTTTTTATAGCACACGCTTGAACTATAAACTTTCATGTTTCAGTTTTTTTTATTTATATTTTATTTGAATTTATACTGAATGTGAGTTGTTCGTTTTAAATTGCGGCACGAGTTTTTAATTTTCAAGAAATTTTATTACTTTATTAAAAAAAAAAAGAAAGGAACCCTTGTATGGCAACACCCAGTAGCAACGAAAAACCGCTATCAATATCAGCTATTTAGTGAAATCCTTTTGAACGTCAACAACCCACACTACCAATTTGATAGATACAAAAGTATCTGTCAGATTAAAAATAAGAAAAAAAATATTGCATTACGGTATTGTAGAGTAAATAAAGTCTTTTTTACGTAGCAATAAGCTCAGCAGTCAAAATGTCTACCTGATCAACGGAAGTGTGAAGTGTTATGGCAACAAAAAAAAAAAAAATGAAAACAAAACAACCCACTTTTGCGGGGGTTGAGTTTGTGGCTTTGTAGTTGTTGTTTTTGTTTCTGATTTCCTCGCCATAATCTTCTCCAGACATTAGCGTCATCTATGACGTTATACTAAATACTTTGTGGCCTCGTGCAAATGCCGTTCGAAGATATTATTTTGAAAAGAAAACAAAATAAAAAAAAAAAAATAAACTCAGTTGCTCAAGAGTATATTGTTGATTACGTTTTTGCCGATTTTTATACTGTGCGTGGCGAAAAAAGTGTATTTTCATTCATAATGCGGTAAGTGGGCGATGGTGATGGCGATATAATGAAAACAGAGAAAGAGGTTATAATAATAATGTGCGTGGGGCTTTGTATAATATTGTATTCGTAGACTTACGGTATTTGGGTGTTAATAAACAAACAATAAATAAAGTTGTGGTAGATGAAAAAAAAGAAAAAAAAAATACCAACACGTATAGAGGTAAAAACTCAAACGGGAAGGCGTAGTAATTTTTTTAATGAATGAAAAATTTAGATTATGGCATTTTGCAAATGGAAAAAAAAGTAAAAATCTTAGATTTGCATTTGCATTAAGGTTTGTCATGTAGTCGACTTAATATAGGTGCATCGCTACGTGCGTTTCGTTATTTGCCTTTTTGGAGTTGTGCTTTCTTCCGACCTTATCTGATTAATTACTCTTCATGGATCTTACTTATTGACAAAGTCATTAAGCCCTTAGGTGCACATCTTGTTTGACCCGAATGTCTTAACTATTAAGAAAACTATGCTGTTACGGTACTTCACTTATTGGTGAAGCGTCCTTGCACTCGTAGTGGCGCCCAATGTGGAACTCAACTGCAACATCTAAAATCAATATTATAACGTGGGTCGTTATAATCTTGTTTGATGAAAGAGCGTCGCCATTTTCTTTGACGTTAAACCAATAAAATTGCCTTCAGTGCAAGTGACAATACTCAAATTCAATGGCGCCTAATGTGAAGCCGAACTGCAACACTAAAAAATCAATATTTTAACACAGATCATTATTTGGTTAAAGCCTTGATAACTTAATCTGTTGTGAAACAAATTCCTTTTGTAAGAGCAAAAAGTAAACTTTTCTTAAAATGGCGCCCAATGTGAAAATTTACTGCATCATTCAAAATCAATATGCCAATGAAATTAGTTATGTTTTATGTGTATTGTTGATTGAGTGAAACATCCACATTTTCTTCGACGTGATACCAATACTTGCCTCAAAGACAAATAAAAATATGTTTAATTGGCGCCCATTATGTAACCAATCACTCAAATATTTAAAATTTTTAGGAGTTCGTTATATTGTTTTATGATCAAAGTCCTAAAAATGAGTTTTAATACGAAATTAATACCTGTCCTAGAGCAAGAATAACAACTCCCTTTCAAAAGCGTCCAATATGAAACTCTGGTACATCACTAAAACATCAACAAAACAAGAAACACCCTACCTTAGCCAATGATTGTTTGAATACAATATCAAAACAAATTCCATTATTTTGTCATAGATAATAATTTTTCGAAGAATTCAAATATCGAAAGCAAATTTTTGTCCAAACAAACAAAAAAATAAGTCTAATTTAGTTTGTTTGAAATATCTTGCTTGTGGGATTGATAAGGAGACTGAAAATAACTTCCAGGCACCCATAAGACCTTATGACGAGATGGTTGATTGACTAGTTACACATTATGATGTCCGGTGGCGGTGTTTCTTTGTCTGAATTCCAAGTTATTAATAAATTTCTCTGTGAAATATGAAACTGACAATTTAGGAACAAGAAAAAAAAAAAACAAAATAAATGACATAAGATCGATTAAATGACTTCTGTATAATTATTTTAATGACACTTTCTTGCATCACCCTGTAATTATGTGATGAGGCGTAATATCGCAGTTGCATTCATGCGAAACTTTTACTTCTCCTTTATTTTCCTCTCTTATGTGACTTCTGTAAATAAAGTAATATATTTCTTAAACGTTGCACACTTCAGTGAGAAAAGTGCTTCGTATAGCAAGTAATTTAAAGACAAACAGACATACAATCCCTCAGCGGAGGAACTTAATCTTTGAACCCACAAACGCGTATAAGATTTTTGTGTTGTCATATAAAATTAAATAAACAATAATTCATATCTTTTTCTCTCTCTCTCTCTCTCTCTCTCTCTCTTTCTCTATGCATTATAAAACACCCCCGCTTGACTATCATCTTTAAGATTGTAAGACGACAACGACATAGCCAAGACCGACTATCACTCGTTTCCTGTGAGTTTTGCCAAGTAATATTCACCCAACCGTGGTGCATTTATTCGCGAGTATCATAATATGTATACGATACACTATAAAAAATATTGTATAGAGAATGTCCCACAATCCACAAAGAACTGTAGCCGCCCATTCATTATTTTGCGCGCGCAAAATAACTAAAATACAACAACAACAATTATATTCTGGCATAATATGAAAATGTTTTGAAAGAGCTCCTTCAAATTGTGCATGGCCTTCCACTTCCATCCATCCGACAACGACGACGATCCAACAACCATTCGTTTCTGTGAAGGAAATTTATTGAGAAAAATGCACAAAACTACAACAAGCCCCCCCAAAACGTCACATCCTATTTACAGGAGTGGATTTATTTAATACATATGGCAAAAAAAATTACTGACAAATTTTCCAGTATCTGTGTTACTTAGCGTTTAAAAAGTAAATAAGCTAATTTTCTACGGATTTGATGCCTAATTATCTCCTGTAAACCCTACAGCTTCCAAAATACAGCTTTTCGAAACTAATCAGTTTTGTTTCGAACTCGAATAATAGCTGACAGCAATTGATTAAAACTTAATGCAAAACCAAAAAAATTGGGTGACAGGCGTTCTAGTGCAGTTATTATAAATAACTCAGTAAAAACGAGAATTAGCTGACTAAAACTTCGAACTTCCACAGAACAACTAAATATTCATTAAAATTTTCGAGTTCGAAAAAATGACTCATTTTCGAAAAGATGTATTTTGTAAACTATTGGGTCTACAGGCGCATTTTAAGTCTCAACTTGAAAAGAATTTTAATTACTTTAAAAATCTAAACCATAGATAGAATTGAATAGTAGTTTTAATGTGTATTTATTTTGACCTTTTTCTTTTATTATTAAAAACGCAATGTTTCGTTCGGCGTTCCAAAAGTATAAACAAATGTTGCAAAAACAAAATTCTAATCACAGAAAATCAAAATATTATTTGACATTTTCGAGTTCGAAAAAAATGTCACCTTTTCGAAACCCTGTATTGCCCACCACACAAATTGTGGGAATCTAATAGCTTTCTGAACTCATGTAGTTTTTACTACCTAAAACTAGTCATTTAAGGTTAAAATGGACAAGAAACGAATACGAAATTAAAAAAAAAATTGATTTTTTTTTTGACAGGTATTGACTTAGAGAAGGCTTCCCTTAAGGCTAAAAAATATCCAAGTCCGTCCCAGTTACTTGTCTGAATGCGCGCCTTTATCCTTCTTTCAACTTGGCACATGCACTGCACTCCACCTCACGCTCACGTTCAGCATTCACCATCGTCATCATCCTCATCATCGTCGCCTACTCCAAGGTGGGTCGCTGTTTTGTTGTTGTTGTTTTTTTGCATTCATTCATTCATTCATAAGAAGACCGTACAACGACTTGTATTTCTGTTTATACTTCCATCTAACAACAACAAACACAACACGACACCACCAAGATACCCCCGAGTACTCTACTCATTTATGATGATGAAAAAAAGGACAGCAGCAAATTTTAAGTATGCATCACCATGATGTTGCATACTGCATAGTGCATATGTCATTAATTAATGGTTTGTGCTCTGTTTGTGAACATTTCCTTCCTACTCGGGTCCGTCGTCTTCGTCTTCGTCAACTGCACACACATACAAATTCCTATATATTTTTTTTTTGAAAATAAAAACCCTGACAAATTATTTATCTGTTTATCCCCAATTTCAGTTCAATTGTATCTTACGGATGCAGTTTTAAAGTATGTACATCTATTCTATACCTACCACCTCACCTATAGAAAATCAAACATTCCGTAGGTGGTGCACAAACAGTATAAAACAGAACTTCATGCAGTGTTGAATCTTAGATAATTGCATTGACAGATGTTGGGTGTGAATTTTTTTTATAGGATCTACGTGTCATGTTAGCGATATTTCTATCTTTTTTTTTTAGTATTTGTTGTATTTGTCTTTTTGAATTTATTTTTGTTTTAACTGCTTTTTTGTGTTTTATTTTATTTTTTTTGCTATACGTTTCAGTGATTAGTTAGTTTGCATCAGGGGTTATGTTATGACTGTGTTTAATTTTTATTTTTATTGTTGTATTCTGTTGCAAAAATAAATAAAAATACTGTTGATAGGTGTTAGATGATGCACATCCGGTTGGGTTAACGATTTCCATGGAATTATTATGAATGAGACGCGATAAAAATATAGTGGGTTTAAGGTTTCTTCTCTTGTTTCTTTGTTTTTATTAGTTTTGTTCTAGGAAAATGGCAAGTAAAAAAACGAACATTTCAACTTTGATTCAAATTAATATTCTAGGTGGCCAATGAAAAAGGGAAGTCACTATCAGAGATAAGGTTTCATTTTTCGCTAGGATATTGCATTTATTTGACTGGAACTTATTGAAGAATCTGAGTCTGATGCTTCTCTTTTCATTACGTTCCACAAACTTTTTTTTCTCAAAGTTATGGTTGCGCTTTAAATTCTAGTTTACGTATAAAATAATTTGGATTGAGTATAGTGGCCTAGGTATGCATATTTTTTAACTAATAATTGAACTTCTTTAATCATTGACAAAGGGATAATCATAAAATATCACTATAAATAGCAAAATATGCTAAAATATTTGATCTTGCAGACAATACCTACTTGTTTCTGCTTTAGAATGATGATCTCATTTTTCTAATCAATTTTTACTCATATTTCGTCAAAGTGGATCGTATTTACTTAGGATCCACATAAGAAATTTTTCTCAAAAATTATTAAATTGTTGAGCCTAGTACTTACCTCTCGTGAAATGAAAACTGAACGCGTGCCACATTATGTTTTGGGCGATTTTACCAATTTTTGAGGACCGCAAAGTGAAAATCCTAAGGTGACATATCCATACTTAAAATTTACCAATCAAACAATTTTGAGTTGAAATAGAGGCGGTGGAATATAAAGCAAAAAATTTCACGCAGACGATTTTGTATGAAAATTTCATTTCTACTCGAAATGAGTACTAGGCTTTAGGCAGTTCCATTGGAAATGAAATATCGATAAAAAATCGTTTGTCTGAACTTTTCAGCCTTAAATTCTACAACCTCTATTTCAAATTAATATTCTTTGATTGACGAATGATTTTTAATAACTTGTTCCATAGGCGTTATGGCCTATAAAACGTTTTGGAACCCATTAATTGTTTGCATTTCACGAATGGGAAAAACTAGGCTTTAAAGCTCGTGCAGACATTCCAAAATTCTCAAGCGAAAAGTTAGTTTGTAAGCCAGCACCACAGCACACACTGATCAACATCTTCAGCATACGTTCCAATTTAAGAACGTACGAACGTATTCCCGTGAGCTTAGTATGACTGATTAAAGCCTTGTACTCAGTTGGGTTGTGAAATGTGTAAAATGTTTAGAGAAAATTGACTGCATGAAATATTTCCCATTAGATTCCACAACTTCTATTTGGAGTAATTTTTACTGATAAATGATTTGATTGATAAATGAAAAGTTTTCACATGCAACTGAAGGATTTTTCCCTTGGGGCCACATCACAAAGTGATAATATGACCTATAGCCTGGTGTGGATCGCATTCAATTATTCCTTTAAGCTTAGTAATCACCTCTCATACGTTGTTATGAAACAGCAAATCAAATTCTGAGAAAGTGAACCGAAAACTAAAATTTTAAGGTAATATTCGAAAACTTAACATTAGAAGTTGTGGAATGTAAATCTGAAAATTTCAGGAAAACGATTTTGTATAGCTAAATATTTTATTTTCACCGGAACTGAGTACTAGTCTTAACAAAATAATATTTTTTTTGACAGAAATAACATACATTCATGTATGGATCATAAATTGATTCATTCCACTTTTTCTTTTATCAATCAACTGAATGGAAATAACCAGCTCATTAAATTAACCATTTGATTATTTTCTATGTGAATTTCTTGGAAATCTTAACTTATTGACATTTGCTTCATTGACTTTTAAAACAACTTTTTTGCAATAAGAGCGGAAATTTCATAAATTAATTATTACTCAGAAAATTCTGATAAAAATGATTATAAACTATACCTCGCAAAAGGTAATGTTCCAGTGATTAGATTTGCTCATATGACATACCGGATCTAGTTTCAAGTTTGCTGCGTCGTCGTGTTGTCGTCTCCTACTACGCCTTTTGTTCCAATCAATCAAACTCAATCAAAACAAATTCACACACTCACATAGTGTAATTCCTTTAATTATATCAATAAAAAAAAATATACGAAAATGAATACAAAAATACACAAGTTAATGATTTATAACTACAACAATCACTCTTGCTTCTCCTTTGATACAGCTATTGTATAGCTACTGGCCACTCAGTTTTACAGTTGTTGAGAGACGAGATTTTTATTTCTTTTTGCAAATAAGTTCAATATGTCTTAACACAACTCACATAGTTACTGGCTATAAAGAGTTTAAGAAGTATGACAAGGTTTTTATTTTTCACATACGTTTATACTTGTATGATATGTGTTTTGCTTCAACCCCCGAGCAAGGCCGTTCTGTGGAATTCATTCGTGTATGAAATTGCTTATTATTACTTTTGTTGTTGTTGGTGTTATTGTTATTTAGAAATTTATCTTAAATCTTAAATGCATTATTTAATGCAACAGTTCAAAGAATATAATGAAAGGTAAAGAATAACACTCAATACAGGGTATTTATACCCAGTACCACAAGAGTAAAGTAATTAATCACCTTATGATTCAAGAATTAATTGTTGCTTGTCAAATGTTGTTTTATGAGTTTTTCTTAACTTTTGACGCTTAGAGAAATAACAAAAATGCCATACCTGTTGGTATCTAAAGAGAAGGAAGCTGTAAAGTGCATTAAAATGAAATATTTGTTCACATTCATTTTTAATTTTTTTTTTGATTTGAGTAGTTAACTTGTTTTGTAGAAGCTGTGGAATGTAAAGTGGTGAGCTTCGTACTTTTTCTTGATGTATAATTCAAAATTCTTTAAAAAATTCAATTAACAAGTTCCTTGTTGTTGATTTTTTCTAATTTTAATAATAGTTTTCAGTATCTATACAATAAAGATCGTAAAATTCTGATATTTACATTCCACAACGTGTATTTGGAAATACAACAAATTGATTGGAAAAACTCTAGTCACTTTCAAATTTAATGTATTTCAATAAATCTTTTGATCCTTTTCTCTTCTAATTACACAATCCGAAATTTGTAATTACATGTTGTGGAACGTATTCATTTTTCATGTAATGAGAGGCGAGTACTTTGCTCAATTGTAAAATGCCTAATGGTTTGAATAAATGATGGAAACGTAGATTAATGTAGATTATCTAAGTCTTACGATGGTTTCAGGGGTCCATATTGTCTAGTTATAAAATGAAAAACTTGCCAAAGTGTTCCATAGATTGATAAAATATTTGTTTAGTTGACATAAAGAATAATTCCAACTCAATCAAAAAGACATTCCATTAGAAAATATTTCACTTCCTATTTTATAAAGAGTTGCTTTCATTTGAGTGATAAAAAATAACAACAAATCCCCAATGATGTTAATTTTCAATTATAAAAATAAATGTTATTTTTATCATAATGTTAGATAATAAAAATACAATTAACCATATGTTTCAATAAAGCAGCTGCAAAGTATTCAATGAAAATAAAAATAATAAAAAAAGAAAATTAAAAGTAACTGCATCAGATACACTAAAAGGGGGCGTGTTGAAAGCATTTAAATATATTTATAAAATGCATGCACCCATTTAATATTTATTTTGAATTATTTTTTTTTGTTTTGAATGTTAAAGTTTGCTTTGAAGATAAAAAAAAATAATATATTATTAGAATATTTTAGAGCACTTTGGTATATACAAACAGCTAGCAACTGTTGTTGTGTTATAATTTTAATTCTAACGTCCAGCCTCACACACGACTTGTATGCAGGGTTGGAGTTACACTCATACTCATTGAGGACTATAGGCACTACGGCCTATTGCCTTGAATGGTTTTTAGTTTGCGGGATTTACAATTAAAATAAATGGAAACTCAATACGTTCCACAAGGATTTAAAGTACATATTCTTAATTTGACGACATTATAATCACGTGTATAGGCTAGTACTATCTTTAACTTGAAATAAAATATTCATAAAAATATAATTCCTTTTAGCAATTTATTCCACAATTTCGATTTGATGTACTTTGCTTGAAAATGTTAAGTTTCCTGATCACATTTCCATTCGGAAACTGTATTTATGGGCTAAACTCAGTGTGGAACGCTTTACTATTTCATTCCAAGACTCTCATTCGAAATAAAATTGTAACGTTTTCATTATTTCAATTAAATTTCACTCGTGAAAGCTTTCCAAAAAATTTTCGTGACGTAAAAAATATCTTTAAATTGCTCAGTACCTATGTTACCCTATTGAAAAGCACTAAAATTAAAATAAACTTACGATCGACAAGTTAAATTTTGGAATTGAACTGAATTCTTTTCAAAAATTTCCATTTATAGTATGAGAAAAGATTGTTTAACCCATTTATCCATCATTTTAGTAAAGTTGAAATATGTTATTAATTTCCGACACATAGGCCCCATAACGTTTTTCAATATAATCCGCCACTTATCATTTATATAGTTTTTGTTGTCTGAATTATTTAATTAATAAACAAAAGAAAACAAAAGACAATTCAAAAGAATAACCATTAAAGTTGTCTTATCTGTGGCTTTTATGTGTGACAGGCGCAACATTGTTTTGTTTTTCAATATACTTGAAAGACACTGCACATATTATTTATGAAATTTAAAATAAAATATAATTACCAGAAGCGGGGAAGTGTATGAGAGGTGAGATACATTATAATTTAATTACCCACGTGTAATGTTTTACAGTGATAGAGTTAGATAAACACACACCATCACTGAAGGGAAATTGTTAAATTTCCCTTGAGGCTATATATGCCTACTAATTTCATGTGCAACGCCTATTAGTGTGTTAATGACAGTGATAAGTGACAAGCATTTTGTGTGTTATAAACTTTAAACCAAAGGACCGACACATTGACAATCCGTTCCTAAGCTAGTTGATGTGACCTTGGTTTCTTAGGTTATGAAACCTTGAAGTTTTATGAGTTTAAACAACTTTAATTACTTGCAATGAAGTTTTAACCTTTTCAATGAACGATCATCAGAGACATGCATAATTGCAATAATAGAACACGAATTGCCTTTAAAGAGACCGGAAATGTTGGGTTATTGGTTTATTTTATTTCAAATGAAAATGAGTCAATTGACTAATATAGGACTTTTCACCATAACAACATTTACCTTGCCCTCCTCTACACCACTACACGCTTCCTGTTAGGAAAAATCAGTAGAAACCATCTCATATTTCCTACATCACAAAGAGTAAGAATACTCGGGTTCCAAAATTAGTTTAAAATCTGTTTCTCAAAAAGTGACTGAACCTGAAAAACCTCCTAGCGAGTTCAAACTATAAAATTACTGTTGAATCCTTCTGCATTGCGATTTAATTTTTGTTCTCCCTGCAGTCCTCAGTGTGAGAATCAAAAAGTTAAAAGAAAACCTGTGTACAATACCAATTTGTCAATTTACATTCCATAAATTCTTTCTTAAAACAAAAACTTTTGAAAGGAAATCTTTCCTCTAAAGACCAAGCCTAATAAAAAATTAGTTATAATCTTATCTTTTATCGATCAAAACTTGATTCTAATCTATATCTCTCATTTTTGTTTATTTTCAGCCCGTACACTTACCTGCTACTGCGATGGCAGCTGCCCAGACAATGTGTCAAATGGAACTTGTGAGACCAGACCCGGTGGCTCATGCTTTAGTTCAGTTGAAGAAGTTTACGATGATGTATCCGGTACATATGAGGAAGAAAGAACTTATGGATGCTTGCCTCCCGAGGAATATGGTGGTCTTTTAATGGTAAATTTAATATAATTTTCAACCTACTATCAACAACTAACCAATTATTTCTTTTTCTCCCAAAAAAATAGTGCAAAGTTGCAGCAGTGCCTCATTTACATGGAAAAAATATTGCCTGCTGTGATAGTGGTGATTACTGCAATCATAATCTTAAACCTGCATTCACACCGAAAACCACCACCCCGCCACCAGAACTACCAGTTACCGTTGTACCTCCAGAACGATATGTCCTCATCGGATTGATTATACTCTGCATATCAGTATTCACAATTGTTATGACAGGATTTTGTTTGATTTATCGTCGCCGCCAGAAGCTCCACAAACAACCCAGACTGATAAACTCAATGTGTGGCGCACAAATGTCACCGCTAACACAACTTGTTGAACAGAGTTCAGGCTCTGGATCCGGATTGCCATTGCTTGTCCAGCGAACAATAGCTAAACAAATTCAAATGGTACGTCAAGTTGGCAAAGGACGATATGGTGAGGTTTGGCTTGCCATGTGGCGTGAGGAGAAAGTTGCTGTTAAAACATTCTTCACCACCGAAGAGGCTTCATGGTTCCGTGAGACTGAAATCTATCAAACTGTCCTAATGCGTCACGAGAACATACTTGGATTTATTGCAGCCGATATCAAAGGCAATGGCTCATGGACACAAATGCTCTTAATCACTGACTATCACGAACAAGGTAGTCTTCATGATTATCTACAAAGAAGCGTCCTCACACCACAAAAACTACAAATTCTTGCATATTCACTGTCATCCGGATTGGCACATTTGCATGCTGAGATTTTCGGAACACCTGGCAAACCGGCTATTGCCCATCGCGACATCAAAAGCAAAAATATACTCGTTAAACGGAATGGACAGTGCGCTATTGCCGACTTTGGACTTGCCGTCAAATATATCTCTGAATTGGATGAAATTCACATTGCCCAGAATACCCGTGTCGGAACACGTCGCTACATGGCACCCGAAGTACTCGAGGATACATTGAATTCAAAGCAATTTGAAGAATTCAAACGCGCCGACATGTACTCTGTTGGTTTGGTATTGTGGGAATCTTGTCGTCGCTGTTATACAACAGTGCATGGTTCAAAGACAACCATCTGTGAGGATTATGCCTTGCCGTATCATGATGTTGTACCATCGGATCCATCATTCGAAGATATGCATGCCGTTGTGTGTGTCAAAGGTTTCCGACCACCAATTCCAGCTAGATGGCAGGACGATGATGTCCTGGCGACGCTGTCGAAAATTATGCAAGAATGCTGGCATCCGAATCCATCGGTGCGGCTAACAGCGTTAAGAGTTAAGAAGACACTTAGCAGACTCGAAATAGACTGCAATGACTGCCCCATTAAAATAGTGTAGATAGAGATTATATAGTTTCTGTCAAATCTAATAGAGTAAAATGATGATGATGATGAAGATGAAGATGAAAGCAACAGCTGTGTACAAAGTCATGTTTATTTTTTTTTTTGTTTTTTTTTTTTCTATTAGTTTTATAAGTTTACACTTAAGTGAAGAAATAAGTCATCTTATTTTTAATATTTTATTTAACTAAATAAGCTTTTGACAAATGTTAATTTATGCACGAAAATGAACTGAAGATAAGATTGAGATAAGATGAAGAAGAACAAGGGAGAAAATTTAATTTAAACAAAAAAAGAGAAAAAAATGTTTTTGGTTAACAATGGCTTTAAATACTAAATTAAAATTATTAAACATGTGTTTACATTTGTGTAGACATGAATTTGAAAAGAGGATAATGGCTAGTTATTGAAGCTTAGAGTCTTGGTTTGAGTCAGAAATTGCCTTTGCTACGCGTTCCACAAAGTTCCTGTTTTTGGAAGAAAGAAATCAATCCATTTCAGTAAAGTACAAGCTATTAAATCTTACTATTTACATCAATTTTCACTGTTCAGTCTAGTACTTAAGTTTAGTACGTTTTCAGTTCGAACGGAATTAAAATATTCATAGAAAATTATATCCATTCGATTTTGAGGTTAACGTTCCTCAAACTCAGTTTTGAATTAAAGCTGTTTGAATGTTAAATGTTTTCCACTATTATCTTTGCTTTTTCCATTTTGTGGAAAAGTTTTTTTTTCATTTCACAAGAGGTGAGTTACGTTACGTAATACGTTACACAAAATGTGGAATTTGAAGTGAGAAATATTTTATTTCATTCATTTAATCTTACCATCTACTTCTATTTGTTCAAATCCAGCCAACTACTCACGCCTCGTGAAATGATAATAGGATACGTACCACAATATTTTATCACTTTGTGAAGATGTGACCAGAAAGAAAAAATCCTATAGTGGCATCTTAAAATTCTCACATTTAACAATCAAACAATTTTCAATCGAAATATAAGCTGCGAAATATATAAAGCAAGAAGATTCGCGCTAATGATTTTCTATGAAAATTGCATTTGGGTACTACCTGAGTGGATACAAGGTTGGTGTTCATTTAGGAATAAACATTATGCGAGTAGTCATTAATCTTCCTACGAGTTAAATGATTTTGGAAGCTTGATAGCTAGTCGCAACAATTTAACTCTAAAAAGGACACTAGTCCTAGGATTCTGGGGATAAATTGTTAGTAAAGTGTATTACTCAGTTCGAGTAAAAATATTTGCTGCTTTTTTTATAGAAAATCGTTTGCATATAATTTTTAGTTTTACGTTGCACAACCTATATTTTTAAATTAAATGTGTTTGACTGACACAAACACGCAATTAATTTGCTTGTTTTAAACCTTGAAGTAATCTTTCGTAATTTGAAAACTGATCGCGTTCCACAACATGTTATGAGCTAATTTAACACTTTCTAAGGATGAGACCTAAAGTAAAATTTCGATACTTGCAATTCGCAAATCAAACATCCTGACCTCGAAAAAGAACCTGTGGAATTTAATGCTAAAAAAAAAATCATGCAAAGAATCTTATACGCAAATTATATTTTTCATTATTAAATTGTATTTAAATGTACATTCTAATAGTTTCACTTGAAGCCTAGTACTCCCATCGTAAAATTAAATTTGAATGCTTTTCACAACATCTTATAGGTTTTTTTTATCATTTTTTTTTAAATGAGACTACAAGGAAAATTTCTTAAGGTAGCTTATAAAAACTTGATATTTGCCAATTAAGCAATTTTAATCCAGATAAGAAACTGTGGAATGTTAAGCAAAAAATTTCACGCAACGATTTGCTATGAAAATTTAATTTCCACTCAAACGGAATACTAGGTTCCAAAAGTTAATTTATTTTGTCAAATGCTCCTCTAACTATTTTCTTGTGATTCCTATCTCTAATATTACACTTAATTTTGTGGTAAAAACTTCGTACAAAAGAACTCATAGCTAAACCTTTCAAGACTCTAAGCTTCAAAACTAACACTCCTCCTCTTATTTTAGACAAACTTTGTTACTTTTTTTTTTAAATTAGAATAAATGAAAGTTCAGTGAGTATATAGTACACGTTTTTGTTTTTTGTTAGCTTTAATAACTTTTCCATGAATATAATCAAGCAAAGGCTTTTTATTAATCTTGGAAAATTTAAAAGGTAAAAATGTAAAACAAAAAAAAAACCTAACTTCAAAAAGAAATGTATGTATTTAACTATTTAAATTACAAAGAAAAGTTAATGTATACAAAATAATAAAATTCTATATTTACTACTATATTCAAAATGTGCCAGAATGAATTTTAGTCTTAAAGATTTAAAATAAAACATAAAAAAAATTGTAATGTGTTTAAAAAATAATAAATTTTTATCTAAACATACAAAATAATGCCTTATTTTTGCAAACTATTGAAAAAAAAAATACAACAACTTAAGTTGCCTTATTGTCAAAAAGATATGCCTCTGTATTGTTTTTACAAGATAAAACAACAAAAACAAAAATTAATTAACTATTTTGCAATTTTGACTGCCGAAACTAGAAATCTACAAATTTTTTTGAAAAAAAGACAAGATAAACGATAAAAAAGGTATACAATGTGTATCAGACCGTTTTTTTTTAAATTCTTAATTCATAAGATAAGCATAATGCCTTATTTTGTGAATATAAATTATAAAATGTTTATGTAAATAGATGTCTATTTAAAAATAAAATAATAAAAAAAAACAAATGAAAAAATGTGCAAATTTAAGTTAAGAAAACAAACACATAATTTAAACATTAAATAAAAAATTAAACTATAAATTAACTCCATTTAATTTAGTTATAAAAAAATAAATAAAAAAAAACAAAAAAAAAAAAACATAAATTAAAATTACTTAGATATAATCACTTAATTTAATTAAAATCTAAGAAATTTGTAAATATTATTTGATAAAAAAAAAAATAAAACTAATTAATATTATATATTTTCTCTTCTTAACACATAAAATATTATATTATTATAATTAAATTTATTATTAAAATATATTAAATAATATTTTGGTTGGACTGTAATTATATGAAAAATTGTAGTGATCACGGAGTTTTAATAAATTAAGAAAAATAAAACAACATAAAATATGAATAAATAATTTAACAAAAGTTATATATTTCTGAAATAGAAATTATTCTACATACAAAAATAAATTAATAATGAAATAAATTTGAAAGAGAAAGAAATAATAAAAGTGCAACAAATATTCATAAAAATTAGATAAATTGTCTTTTCATTTTGGGAAGTTCATGTTTGGATTTAGGCAGTTCTTTAAATTGTTCTTAAAATGACTTACAGCTTTTTTTTTGTTAAAAGCTTGTTTTTAAGTAGCAGTAGGATATTAAAAAAATATAATTTAATTTTGAAATAGAATTGATTCTCATTAATTTAAGAAAACGAAATATAAGGTTAGGTTTAGGGCCACTTTTTTCACATTGGATCATCTTTAATCCATGATTATTGCCAACTGCAAATCGTCGAATGTCCACTTAAATATTTTTTTTTTGATTAGCTCCATTTAACTAGAACCTCTGAAAATTATGCTAAAAACTTAACTCACTGTGAACAAACTAGCCCTTAATATCACAGCTTGATCAGTTTGGCGTTTTAGTTCAAAAGTACTCTGGATTAAGAGTAACTATCTCTAAGATACTTATGTACATATTTGGTTCACACTAATTTATGATCCTCATTGATAGTTATAAAAGCTGAGAAGTGTTAAGTAATTTTGCATTTTTCAGGTCCGGTAATAGGGAAACGTCAAAATATTTGAAAATTTCAATCATAAGTTTGCCATTTATTGAAGAGAAATTTTCGTGAAGAAAACATTAGATGCTTGACAGACAAACTGTCAAATTGAACTTTGAGCGTATTTATGTAGAATATCTGCATTTTTTAGTTTCTTCTTTTTAACCGTCTTCAAAAAAAAGAAGGAGGTTTTCAATTCGATTGTTTTTTTTTATTTTTGTTGTTATCTCAGAACTTTTGACTTTGCCGATCGATTTTGATGATATTTGAAAGCTGGTGGTTTCCATTGGGTCCCATTTTAATTTGGTCCAGGTCTGACAATGGCATCTACGACTCACGAAAACTCGACTCAGGTAGTCGTGAATTTTTTGAACATGCAAAAAGTGAGACATGTTCTGCCCCTGCTGGAACACCCCGTCTGGGTTCAATAAAAGAATTGGGGTAGATGCGAGGGTGTATGCAAAGTTAAATGCGTATAATTCTTTAAAAAATAAAAACTCATTAAATTCACGCTCATCTGAGACGATTTGTCGTGAGTCGAGCTGCTATCTTGTGTCCTTCAAGGTCGAAAATTTGCATCTCTGACTACCCATACGTCACCTTTGTAAGGCACTGGCTAATTTTTTTTTCCATTGACTGGTACATATTTCAGGGATTGGAGAATTTGAGGTTCAGTAGGTACCAGAGACAAACATAATGTTTATGGGATAGATCAAGGGCCCGCATTGCGAATTATCGTTCAAGATTGCGATTACGATTCACGATAATCGTTTAAAAAAAACGATATACTCGTTTTCATTTACTACTGATTTCGGTGGTCGTATTTAGATGCCGCTTGTTTTGTACTTTTTGTTTTTGTGCATCAGTGCCTCGGTCTTGGTTTGGCTTTAATATTTGAAGAAAGAAAAATGTGAATAATTTCACATTTCATAAATTCGTAATTCATAAAATGGATAAAATAGTGACTATCGTTCTCCTTGGTTTCGTTTCCTAATTCGTAATACGGACTCAGGTGATGGTCTGTCCTGTTCGGATAGAGTAGTCTCAATGTGAAGTCCTCTCTATATATATCCATAATAATCGGCCTTGTCATGAATTCCATTCGTATCGTAGGTCTGTTACGAATCCCAATAAAAACGATACTTGGATCAATCGACTGTTTTGCATGAAATACACTCCACGGAGTTGTGGTTACAGTTGGAATTAATACCATCGAATACCATTGAACGGGTGTGTTAAGTTTATTTTAAATACTGTTTTGGCTTGCCATACATTTGAAATACAAGCTAAATATTGTTTGTTAAGGTATCTCTTCTTTCAAGCTCAAATGTGAAGGAAGTGGCTTCATTGCTTATAAGTTCATTAATGAAACTAACTGTTGTTGGAATTCTTTTCTGTTTCATTGAAGAAACACTAAAGACACGATTCAGGAGTCGGGTTTAAAAAGTCGCTTTATCTACCCTTGGAATCTGTAAAACTCCGTATATGACCAAATCAATATTATTTAAATAATTTTTGTCTTTAAACAAAATTCCTAAAAGTATGTGACACTAAATTTCATTTAATAAACCCCATAAAGTATATTATATACGTTTAATATTAAAATTCACCCAACGCAACGTATGGTTTAAGTTTTTCAATATCAAAAAGCCAATTAAAAATTCAGCGAGTCACACAAGGAATATTTCCTTTTGTGACTAACAAAATTAAAAATTCGTCAATGAGTAAACACTTCTCCACCATAGTGGCAGCAAAGAAATAAAAATGTTCATAAGGTTAATTTTTAAAGCAATTTCTAATTAAACAATTCCAAAAGCTATACTCCCCCACCATCCGTTTTAATGTTCTTCAACAGCAACACCAGCAGAACTCGCAGTGTTTCACACCGACCGACCACCCCTTACCCTCCCGGGACACTAATTTAGCCTTCAACTAAACTGAAATTATGGTCTCTGATGAGAAGCAGGTCATGTGTGAAAAATGTCCTTGTGGTGCGCAGCGGAAAGAAATGAATTTTCCCCAGAGCATTCCCCCTTCCATTCGCCTCTCCACTTCCAGATTAGCTTGATTGACTTTCAAGACAGCATCATAAGCATAAGCAACGTGAACAATTCTCATTGCCAAAATACCAAATCGACCAACAGCCAACGGAATCATTATACCCAACGAAACAAAAAAGTTTTCTTTGAAATGCGTTAAATGATTTATGACGAGCAGAATCATCAACATCATTATGGGATGCCTTTAAACGCGACATAGTTGGTAAGTGAGTGAGTACATTGATCACCAACAGAAGCAGAAGCACCCACCTACCCATCACCATCACCCGATGGGAGTTTTCCTCTTCCTGATGGGCATGAACAACGCCGTTTCGGTATCATCAAATAATACTGCACGAAAGTTGGAACATTGCCATTTTGGCATTCGACCACATCCCGAAAACCGAGTGGAAAAAGATGTCGACTGTTCGCGGATTGCTAAAATGCTGACAAGCATCAGCATTTTTTTGGTAACGGAAAGGCACAGACTCTTCCGCCGCCGCGCCGCCAACACATTTCAACAGAAAGATCGTATTATAATGCTCCATGGTGAAAAATGCCCCCGGTACCAGTCGTGAGGGTAGACTATAGTGGTGTGGTCACATAAAAGGATTCCATGGAATACAGTGTAGGCTGTAGGTGGGTGTTTCAGAGTCTAGACAAGGTAGGTAAATTTGCGTGTGCATCTCAGCACCATGTAGATAGTTAAATAGAAAATGACTACTATGACAACGATGATAATATTGTGTGCAAGCCTGGATGTGGCAGAGTGGAGCTATTTAAATTGATTTCGACTCGAAGGTAGGCATTTTCATTTCGATTCTAGGTTATGTTTGCGTTGTTCGCTTGATACCATGTACTCGTACCTGTATCATTAAATAATAACAAAATATCTAGGTCGTTTCTAGGATGCATATTATGGGGCTTTATATCTTTTTTCTGCACGGAAAGCAAGTTGCGATAACCCATTAAGAGTATATGTAAGCCACTGGAAGTATGTTTGTCAAATTGTTCAGGTCTTTTGCAAAGTGGTACTGGAAATTGAAATTAAGATTTTATCGGCTAGAAGGTCAATTTTGGTTTTGGATGCAGGATGCAGATAAACATCGAAATTAATTTTACATTACCAAGTGATATTAAACATAAGAGTAGGCATAGGGAAACTCCCTTGATTACTTAAAAAGGAATGCATATTAAAATCGAGAAGAAAGGGTTGTAGAAACTCGTTTGTAAGAAATGACAATTTTTAGCGCTTTGACTTGTCATCGTTTTTTCAGAAAACCTTCCTAACTCCAAAGACAGTTTCTACATTCGATGATTTTTTTTTAATCATTTTCTTATAAAGTGTGTTAATATTGACTATTTATCATCTGTTCTTTGACTTATTTATACCTACAAAAAAAAAAAAAAAAACGTAATGCACTACAAAATTCAAAATAAATATTTTACTATTAAATCTTTCTAAAATGTGGATAGGTACATAAAATTTTAATTATTTAATCCCCTGTCATCATTTCCATAAACTCTATAAAAAGAAACAAAAAAAAAAACAGAATTATTTATTTATTCTAAATTTTGGTATTATTTTTATCTCACCATCAAAATCAACAGTCCCCGATCCGTCTGTATCGATTTCTGCAATAATTCCATCCAAATCAGAAGATGATAGCTTATCATCTAAGGCAGCTAGAATTTCTTTTAATGTTGAAGTTGTTATATAACCATTTCCCTCTCGATCATACAAACGAAAAGCTTCTTTCAATTCTTTTTGAATGGCTTCAGCATCTTCTTCTTCAATAAAATGTGCAGCAATATTACAAAAACCATCGAAATTAACTTTGCCTGTGTCATCGGGATCGTTTTCTTCGATTAAATCATGAAGTTCTTTGTCATCGAACATCTGACCCATGGTATTGAGGATTGTTGTGATTTTTAGAGTTTCAATAAAACCCGTTTTGCTAGTGTCGAACATTTGGAATGCCTTACGCATGATGTCCATTTTTTCATCATCTTCCTGTAAAGTGGAAACCAAAGGTAAAGTATTTGTTAGAAAAAAGCTAAGAACTAAAAGCACGCTAAATAAAAGGTGTCTTTGAGCCTTGGTAAGCTGGTGGTCCTAGAATTTTTTAATATTTGTAAAGTTTTTTTTGTTTACATCTGGAAGAATGTGCATTTTATTTTAAAATTTTTCTATCTTGCCTGAGAATTAAAATAAAAATTCAAATATTTTTAAATAGTATTCTTTCTACTTCATTATTGATGATTTATTACCCATTTAACTCAATTTGATGATAAAACATTTTTCAAAGCCTCCGCAAGACGTGTATAGCCTTCATCTTGAAATTCAAATTGGTCAACTGATGTGAGCATTACCACATGCCACGTTTAACGTTTAAACATCTCATTTGAATGCTCATCCATTAGGCACAAGCAATAATTCATTTTGGAAATTAAATTTTATTCACAAGCGAATTTATTATTTTTGCTTGAAATTTATTATTTTTGAACACATTGTTGTTGTATGTTTGAGATTTTAGTTTTTTGAGTTCTTTTTTTCAAGGAATGAAATAACTTTGATTGTGAATCAATTAAAGACGTCATCCTAGGGGATTCCCTATTTTAATTCTATACCAGGAATTCTATATAGCAAAAGAAGGGGAATTAAGTGGTTTTTGGACCTTAAGTCACTTAAAAAATTCTAGCTTCGACATAGAAGATTTTTGATTTTATTTATCTGGGGCTTAGATAAATAATTTTGAAATTTTTCTGACGCGTGTAAAGGCCACATACAGTTGTGTATATAAGAATCATAAGAATCATGGAGCTAAGCGGAATACGACAGAACAAAACGTAGTCGCCCAAAAAAGTGTATAAAGTCGATGGAACAACGTTAAAAAAAGCAGATGAGCATGATATTTCAAACTTCTTTCACCAGTATTCTGCGGATTATGTATATCGCAGTATTTCTCATATTTTTTTTCTACTACTATTCATGATTTTTCCCTGACTTTCCACGCTTTTCCTCATGATTTTTTTCGCTTTTCCATACTATATTTTAAGCTTTACTCCATATACTCAAAGCTGATTTGCATTACTATTCTTTGCAGCATTCCACAATCTTTCACCAGTATTTCGCGTTTGTTGCACGGTATTTCCGGCTTTTCCTGCCAAATTAAGCGTTTTTTTCGTTTTTTTCTTCGGTATTATACACGTTTTCCGGAAAATTCCCCCAATTGGATTCAATGGGACTTAAAGGATTTGAGAATGGGAAATTCTGTCAACGATATCCACCAATAAATATAGTGTTAGCTATTTTGTCTTGCTCTGAGCTAAAAGTTGCTTTGCATATCTTTTGAGAAAGATGGCACTTTTCCACTACGAGATACAAACTTGTGACTACAGTGCTGAGTTTTCAAAATTTACGTTATAAAATATAATTTTTTCTTCCAAAATTCAATGGCATTATGTTAATTCAACCATACAAACATAAAACTAAGGAAAAAAAAATATTTATAATTAAATTAACATTTATTATGTTTTTGAGACTCAATTGTATATAAAAACTTGATGATTTTATTGAAAATACAAAACTGAATACTGTTTTCACTTTTAAAACTTTCCTTATAAATTAAGTTACTCTTTACAAAAGGAAGGCCTTTTATTTTTCTGCATTTGGTCGCTAAAAAGGCCATTTAATTTTGAAAGAAAAAAAATATACATAAAAACGCAAAATTTTGAAAAAAAATCTGCTATAACAATTTTCATAGATTTTTTTTTTTTTTTGCAAAATTTTGAGTTTTAAAATATTTTTTTTACTTAAACTATTCATTGGATTAACTTCAATTTAAATCAAGTAATTTAATGTGTAATAAATAAAAAAGATTTTCCTTTTCTGATTTGAATCAACTTTTGAAAAAAAATTCCCCCTCCCTTTTACTAGTTGTTTTCTTTAAAAACCCCTTAAATAATTTTTTTCCATGTAGTTTTTTTAAAAAAATTTAACAAAATTTTTTTGGATAAAAAAAAAGATTGTTCACAAAAATCTTATTTTTGAGTTTAAAAAAAATCAGATAACAGCAGCAATTTTTAATCCGTAACTGTTTAAGTATTTTTGAATACAAAAAAAAAAAAATCATCCAAATTATAGTAGTTTCGCCCCGTTCCGAAATAATTAGCTTTAGTTACTCCACTCTTATTAGAGAGCGAACAAAAACTCACTTTTTATAGCGCAGGTACATCCAAAATCTTATTAGAAAGAAAGCATTTACAAAAAATAATGCCTTGAAATTTGGCCTTCTACTTCCACAACTTTGTTTTCGAGTATAGTTTTGCAATAGACATTTGGGACATTTCTTCCGACGATATTAAATAAAAGTATTTAACCGTTTTAAAAGAGAGTTATTCAGAGGGTTTCAGGAGTCTAGAGTATGTAGGTGGGGTTTTAATAAGAAAATAATTTCATGGGAGGGAGGGATCTACATATGTATTTCCCACCACTACGGTGGCATGTTAGTATGAGTTGTTTATCGAATGCATGTTAAAAAAAACCAACTGATATTTCCGACACTCTTGACTAGTTTTTGAATGGACTATGTACTGAATTTACTTATTTTGTTAAATGGCGCTTATGATTATTAAATATGGACAAAGGTACATTTTCGTTGAAGTTGTTACATTTTTTTAACTCAATCTCTTAATGTTGAGACAGATCCTGTTAGGGAAATTAGGGTAATAAACTAAAACTAATGTATTGGTAGAAAAATTTATGTTAGATATTGAAGTTGACTTTCTGATGTAATTCCTTTCTGAACATCATATAACATAACTAGGTACACTTTAGGTTGTATAACTCTTAGTTTTTATTGCAGATTTTTTTACACTATTTCTGTGATATGTTTTTGTGTTATGATTTATTTTAACCATATCTGAATTATAATCTTTACTCATCAAAAATGCACTTGATTTTTTTTTTTTTTTAAACTGACAACCATTAAAAAACTGAAAAAAACTGAAAACTGAAAAAAAATAATTAATTTAAGAAACTAATCGTTTATATTGAAAATTACCATTTTAGTTATTATTTTAATATACAAGGACTACCAACGAAAAAAAAAATAAATATTTAAACTGCTCCAACTCAAATTAAATTGCTGTTAAAACCTCAAGCACTCGTTGTTTTGTGGCAAAATTCAATTATTGCAAACCGATCGCGTCCAAATGGATATTCCTCCACCGACTAAATCATTTTATGTTCTCAAATCAATATTTATAATATGCGAGTTGCTGCTGAACACTTCCACACGGCTAATCGTCAAGTAAGTAATAATTCTCTATGAGGCATATGTGTACCTACCATCACCACCGTGATGTTTGATATCCATGTGAGAGATGTGACCATGTTAAATGAAAATTTTAAATATTTTAAGTTTCTTAAACTTAAACATTATTTACTTGGGCAGTATACACACTCACACAATCACACGCATAAGCAAAACAAAAATTATGTGCATCATTAACATTTTTATGTTCCATCATCTTTCTTGTGTATAAAAAGTACAAAATTGCATTTAGAAAATGCAACAATTAATATATTTTTTTTACTTTTGTATTTGGGATAAGGCGAGTTTTGGAAAATCCCTGCCTGCAAGTGAAGGTGCATAAATAATTGAGGAATATTTTAAAATAAATAAACAAAAAAATACTTTTTCAAAATTATTACTAATGGAATTTTCAAATTAAAATGCTGAGACATTTGGCTAAAAATAATGGACAAAAAAAAATATCAACTTTTGAGTTGACTATGACGAACTGGTGACATTAGTTTGTTTTTTTCCTTCCGTGTTGTTTTGGCTATGCATTCCGCATTGATGACAGATCAGAAGATGAAATAGAGAATTTTTATATGTGTGTATTAAAGAAACATTTAAGGAATGTTTAAGTCATATTTTTAGGTAAGACAAACAATATTTTATGATGTTATTTTTTGTCAAGGTGACTTTTAACAAGTGAAGGACTTTTGCATAGATATATGTAGGTTTCCTTTTATATCCAATATAAAAAGGCACAGTTCTTTGGAAAAAAATTAATTGAAAAAAGATGCAACACTCACACGGTCCTCTTGATGCAAGGTCCTCTCAATTTTTTTTTTGTTAAAAAACCGCTGTTTACGGTACTTATCATAGAAGTTTTTTTTTAAATTCTGTATTTGTCCTTATTACTCGATTTTAAGGTTTTTTTTTTGGTACTTGGATTTTTGAAAAGTTCTTTTGAAAAATCGTTTCGAAACCGGCTCATCCTATTTTTCAAAACTTATGCTGGGCTTATAGACGGGGCAAATATCATTATTTTTTTCATAAACTCTACATTTATGACAAAATAGTGACAGCTTGATCCATTAATTAAAAGTAAAATAATGACATTTTGCCACTCGTATAGGTCCGGCATTAGTTTTTTATGTTGTTTAATAATAATAATAAAAATGAAAATTAAATACATATAAAAAATTAGTTTTGAGGTCAAATTCATTGCAGAAGCTAGTTTTTAGTCATTTGAAAAGATGGTGACGAAACCCCAAATGGGACTTTTCGAATATGAGAAAGGGAATAGCTTTATCTCAAAAATTGCCACCAATTAAATCGCTGAGCTGTACAGAATATATTTATATTAAAAGAATAAACCTGTAGAATTGTAAACATCATTGAATAAAAGAACTTACAAAAACTATTTAAAAAAAAAAAATTGAGGAGCGTTTTTGCAAAATTCAACAAACGCAAAAAAAAAACGAAAACAAGGTATGAGTATCAAAAATGGCTTAAACAAGCGCACAAGATGGTGAAATAAAAATATTAAAAAGAATACCAGTCTCTTTCAGTTCAAAAGTTTATGCAAAGTTCTACTAAAGCTCAAAGCAAAATTTTTCTTTTTTTTATATTAATAAAATAGGTTCTTTTTTCGGAGTCATTATTTAGGCAAACGTATACAACTAATTTAAACTTTACATTTTCGATTAGTTGTGAAATGTGCAGTTAAAAATAGTTATCTAATGATACTTTTTCAAAATACGTAGGTACGTTTATTTGATAAACTGCAAAATATACTTGTTCAGTTTTGCCGAAATGCTCCCCAACTCTTTTTCAAAATTACTTAAAAACTGCTATCACAATGCTTGTAGAAAGGCATTAAACAGATCTTCATTTTGCTCAGAGTAGAATTTTGAATAATCCACTTTTTCGTACTTTTAACACTGGAACGAATACCATATAATTTCTCCATAATGGCATTTATGTTTTTTTTTTTCAATTAATTGAACAAAATAAAAACTTGAACTTTTCTTTTTAAATATTCATTAAAAAATTATTAAAAATGCTAAAAATTTATTTAATTGAAAAAAAAATAATAGTTTATTGCATCAGAAATTATTTTATTAAAAAGAAAAACAATTAACTATTAAAAAAAATTCTTGAAATTAATTTTTAAACAAGAAAATTTAAATGTTGTTTGGACCTAAAAACCTTTTAAGAACTTCTTTTAACAATTAAATATTTTCACAATACAACAAATTAGCAATTTTGAAACGTGCGATCCCGTCGAGCAATTTATGCGATTTTTTTTTTAAGAAAAACTTTTAAACATAAAAAAAAATAATAAACCATAAAAACCATCGAACTGCATTTTAAAGAATTAAAAAAATGCTTGGTGGCTATCAAAACGGCAATTGACAATGCATTAATAATTTTTTACATTGATCCTTTACAAGTCAAATCCCAGTGGACTTTCATCGGGAAAACACCAATAGCTGGAACAGTAAATTCAACTTCCATATCACCGCCATTTTTCCAGTTCGCCATTGAACATTCCTGTGAGTTTTTTTTTCCAGCGGCAATTGCTGTGTCCTAGAATTTTATTTTATTTTTGAAAGTCAACATTTTTATAGATTTATATGAAAATCTTACCACAGAAAGGAATAAAGCAACAACAAGGAAAGCTGCGATCGTGTGCTTGTTCATTTTTGTAGTATTTTTTGTTTGTTTTGTTGGATAACTCGATATAACTTTATGATGATATTTCAGCAAAATCTGTCTGTTTATATATTGGAAACATGTTTACTAGAAAAATAAATTTTAATATCAATATTAGCTCAAATATTATTATTAGTGCTCTAATTACACGAACTTAATTACTCGTCAACGTATATAATATGTATACTTAAAATATTATTTATACAAGTCATTTTTTTTTTAATCTCAGACAAGAACGAAAAAAAAACTGTTGTATTATTAAAACTATGATGCTGACCTTTGAAATTTGATGTTTCAAGTTCAGAATTAAATTAATGAGTAACTACATTTAGTTTTTTTCTTCGTGCATGAGTTTTTGATAATCGAAAAATAAATATTTTAGGTTAATATAAGCTTGTCTAGGCCTTACATTTTAATAATAATAAATTGATGTGAGTTTATGATTAAAATAGTAAAACACAGGTAGGTAATCAGACGTAAAAAAAAGGAACGTTACAACTCGAAATTATATTTTCACAGAAACTCCTCGAAATTGTAAAAGAAAATGGAACTGACGTAAAATTACTAAAACTCAGTGAAATTATAATAACAAAAAAATTGTTCTTATCATTCGTTAGGGTATATAACCTCAGAATCAAGATCATTGACAAAGAATTCATTCAGAAACAGTGGCATTGGTAGGAACAATTCTATAAATGAATTAAGCCTAGTGCCTTTAGTGGAAGGCAGTTAGAACTATTAAAGTTGAACACAAGGTGGCCATCATGAATGATGCAGCTCTAATTGACAGAGAATTCATTCAATGGAGCAAGCGAGTGTTTGGTCACAATCCGCATCAGGACCCAATTTAGGAAGATCACGCCTATTAGAATAGAAAGATTTCCTAACTGAGGCAAAATTTTACGACATTTTTTCACACTCGGGCGGATCCTGGACAGAAACCAAAAGTATTTAATCGATGTACACTACCTTTGTAGAGAATTTAAAGTCACTGGTAACCTCGTCCACTTGTAGAGAATGACTATCGGTCAGAACATCACCGACGCCGCAGAAGCATTTGATACGCGATCCAGTATCCATGCAAACACTTTAACATTCTACTTTAATCAAACACCAAGACGTAACTTTGAACGGTTATAACTTTGAAGAAACTTCTGTATCGCACAACGCAAGTGCAGAAATCAAATGAAGAATCACCCCTACGTAACCAAGCACTGTTTCTTCGGGCTTAAAGTTGTAAAGTCCTTTTTCATTTACGTATATAAGATTCCAGTCCTGCGGTGTATGGAAACTGTCAAGTTCTGAAGAAAATTTTGAAAGAAATATTCCCAGCGTGTGATTTGGTCCATTTTGCATTGGTGAAGAGTGTAGTAGATGATTCAATCATGAAAAACAGCGATGGAGGGAGATGGCTGTAGGTCACTAGGAGCTAGGTAGGTTATGTCAGGTTTTGTGATCAAGTGGTGAACAACCTCAATCGAGCTCAGCCCACGTATGATAAGTGTCTGCGAAGTACGACGAGGACGACCAGTGGAGACATTGTCAACAAGCATTCAGAAGTGCAGCCATTGATGTGTTTGAAACTCCTGGTTTGACGAAGAATGTCGGCTGGCGCATGCAGTTTAGTACAGCGTCTATCAGTAAATGCTGCAAAAAAGAGCCAGAGCTGCTGAGAGAGCAGCCTTAGAGCTGCACGGGCAAAAAGAGAGAAACGCCGACATCATTATTGTACAAAAAGCGTGTGGTTAAGTCTATTGAGGGTTGTATCGGCAGAGGGGATGTTCGAAATTTGTACCAAAGGGAACAAATATCTACCCAAGGCTTCGAAGCCACATCGGAAGATTGCCAAGATGAGAGGGGAAATTTGGTACTAGACAATTCCGTTCACCTAACTTAGATAAAGTACGTCTTATCCTCTAGTGTGGACGGCTTACCAGCCCAATGTTTCTCGTTTATGTTTTCACATTTCATTTCGCTTCCTCGAGGATGACCTCAACCATCTTGATGTTCGTAACTGGAGGAGGCTAATTAGGGACAGAGCTGTCTTAAGAGGCATATTAATTGAGGCCGCAGTCCATTCTGATTGTTTCTTAGCACCATCTTAAGTTACTTAGTAACTAGGTGGACCTGAAATTCCCTCGCAAATTTCATATGGTCTACGTTCTTTCCCATTCACTGACCCGAAGTGTAATTTTCTTTTTTTTAAAAAACCACACAGGTATCTGTGCTGGTACACATTTATACTTTTACACAACAACTGCATCTCTCCTGCTGCACATTAATTATGTTTTCCGGCTTTTCTCGTCAGAGTAAGCCCATCTACAAAAAGGACTTTTTATAGTTATCGATCGATCAACTAAAAGTGAAAGACTATGGATGCATTCAAAGAAACCAAAATTAAGGGAGCGGAAACTTCATACAAAAAAAAAAAAATGAAAAAAAAACTCAAAAGAAATGAAATAAAATAAAACAATTTTACCTCGATTTTTGTGTGTGGTCCTATAGGAGGATTTTATTTTTGCTTCAATCAGAGGGAAACTCAATTTAACGCTCAAGTTAATGTGTGTGTTGGTATATCTTTTCCAACTTAAAAAAAAAAAAATACATAAAATAAATTTTATTTATAGAGGAAAGAAGAGAAATGCACCCGCAGCAGCCATCAGCCATCAGCCAATTAAATAAAAATTCCGGCTGAATGTTTAGCCTCTCGTCATGCGGTTGGGTGTAGACTTTTATTGTTTGGCTTTTACATCTTTTTTCCCTGATGGCTAATTTAAATGATATTACGAAGCTTTTTTTCCATTGGGGAAATTTATGAAACATTCAATTATTGAAAATTCAAGTTGAGTAGAAATTTTAAAAATACCAAAATGAAACGGGGTGAGTTATTGGATTTTTCGACTTTTAATTACTTTTTGTAAAAAGATTTTTTGACAAAAGCTTTCTTTTATTTGTGTAATTTAGGGTATTGCCATAAATTATATTCGAAACATAACTTTCAATATAAAAATGGCAGATTTTTTGTGAATTATGTATTTGTACGGTCTATTTGTCTACAAAGGTAAAGATTGTCAAATTAATTTCATTCCCAATTGGTCTACCTTGATTTTGTCAAAATAATAAACAACAAAATAAAAAGGACTTGAATTACTTTAGGGGGTCCTTCCAGTTCAGACTCTATTTTATTATGCTCCTTTCCCTATCTCACCCACATCAATTCTAATCAAAGTACACATAGCTGAAGGGTATTTCTGGAGCAACAGGGACATACTGCTAGAATTTATCCTTAACCTTCCTGCCTTCTTTTTAGTATTACCTACTCTGACTCTGGCTCTGGCTCTCTCATTTATTTTTTTTTTATTTATTTTCGTCTTCAGAGTCTCGCAACTAAGGCTCTTTGGGTTTACTATTTTAAATTGAAAATTTAAGTGTAAGTCATTCTTGTGTGTGGCCTTAGGCTGCAACCAACGGTTTTGTTGTTTTTGTTTTTTGTTGTTTCTTGGCATGAAGAAGGAATTCCTCTTGAGAGCAACTTACTATATGAAAAACACTGAGCATAGTGTTCATTATGTGTTTTCTTTTTTTTTCTTCTTATAAATTAAAAAATAAAAAAAAAAATCGGAAAATATAAAAAAGCATTTCATATAAAATTGACTTTAAGTTGAAGACTTAAAAAAACATAACATAGTTGGCTTTTAGAAGAAAAAAGTGTATCTTTATGAGGCCATGATATGGATACATGAAATGAAGATTTATGTAACTTTGTTTATGACTTAAGTATACTTTTGATATAATTATTATTATTATTTGCGTGAACTTGTTATGAAAGTGCTTTGAAAATAATTATTAGCTCCAGGATACAGCTTCATATTATTTCTAGAGCTAAAATAAACATAATTTTCTAGTGAAAGTAATCATAATTTTTTTAAATGAATTTGTTTTATAAAGTTAAAAGGTGAAACGAAAGTTGGATGAAATGGTAAGGATGTTTAGCAGTTGCATTATATTCGTTAGGATTCTCACAGCTAAATCGCCAAGAAATCAATTATTCAACTTCGACTACTTACGAATTATAGCTCCAGAAGTAAACTAGAGTAGAGTCAATTAAAGAAATGATGACAAATCTCGAAATCAGGAGGAAGAAAAAGACCACCACTAGCGTATTTTTAGTCGAAGATATTTAGAGATGTTATATTTATAAAAGTGTGAAGCAATCATCAACAGGATTCATGAGCTTCCCTGGAATCTGCAAGGATAGTGATGGGTAAAGCGTTTTAGATACGAATTTGTAAATGGTGATAACAACAACAGCTACCAACGTGCAACTGATACCAGTCAGTCTGCTTGATAACAAGAATTTATTCACTCGACCAGAATGAATTCAAAAAAAAAAAAAACTAGTTGACCTACAAAATTGGGGTTTTTGCTTTTTATCTAGTGTGTAGTGACTTCAAATTTCTGCAAACAATTTTTTTGGAATTTTAAATATTTCAAAAAGTGATTAAGTTACAAAATTTAGGTTTGCGCAAAAAATTTTTAAAAGAAAAAGTTTCAAAAAAGTGCATCTTTCTCCATAAAATCGCAATTTAAGCACAGCGATCTGCCATGCCAGGACGGGGTTTGCTTATTAGACAATGTTTTCCACACCACTTTCCAATGCATAAATTGGGAAGCCTTCTCGCAAGACCTACGGAAAAACAATATTGGCACTATCAGCCCAAATATCTTAATCCAGAAGATGATACAAAATGTAGTCTGAACATATTCTTTGAAGCAAAACAGTATAATATGGAAACTGTCCTTCACAAAGGGGAAGGGGAGGGAGAGGGAGGGTTAGTAAGAAAGTTTGAACGGAGTTTTGGTAGATATACTTAAAATTAGGCATATCGAGTGGTTCCAAAACACGGGGTTAGCCAAACTGGTTCAATGACAGTACTTTTTGCACGTTATGAAGGTACTCTATTTACATACAGAACAGCCCAAAAAATATCCTTCCTTAAAGTCAATTGCTATACAAACTCAATTTTATTTCACTCATAAAAACTTAAAAAAAGCTTAGGTATGCAAGCGTAAGATCCCTATCATTGTGCCCATGTGTCTGTCGTCGGTTAAAATGAAATTACAATACAAATGCCGTGTTAAGTCTTTTCTTTTATTCTGTATTTTAAAGGATTTTTTTTTCGTTCAGTACCTTGAGAAATCGATAGGTCCCACTGGTTTTTTCTCGATTTTTCCAATATCCATTTCTCTGAATGATAAAAAAAATTGTGAAAACGGTCTTCATTTCATAAAAGCTTTCTTTAGCTTGAAGAAGCAGCTGTTGGCGAGAGTAAATTCTTCGTTTTGACTCTCCACAAATTTTATTTTCCAATTCTATAGAGGATGTAATGCTGAAAATTTTTTTCAAGGCGGAGAAAGGACACACGAAGATCCAGAGAACATAAATCCCACATAAATGGTAAAGACCTTATTGGCGACTTAACATATCCTTAGTAGAGCAATAAAGTTGCGTGGGTGACACAGTGAATGTACCAATCAGCTGTCTTGAACTATCAGGCAAGTTATCAATTTCAGCAGCTTTCATGCTTAACTACGGATGGCTGAATGTCTTTGCCGTTTAAAAGCTTCAAAAACTGTCCTGACCAGATCCACATTACTGAATGCGTATATCCGTATATACTACCGTATTCCCTATTGCATTAATAACGGGCTTCATTTCTGTGCTGGTATCCTAATGTGTAGATCGTTTCACCAAGGAAAGTAATGGGAGAACTCCAATTGCATGTTTTAATTCTCTCAAAATGATCCGAAAAACACAAAATTAATAATAAAATAAAAAAAACAACAACAAAAAAAAACAACATAATCGTTAACACTCAATTTAATTTTATGTTCAGTTATCCACACTTGATGAAGCATATTAAGCGACCACAAATTCTGCACTAATTCCACCGCATAATTTTATATTTTACTTCCAACATAAAATTGCTGAACAAAAAATAAAAGCGATTACCATCATAAAATGCGGCTTATTGAACCACCATACTCTGGTTAACTGTACACATTATTCATTAAAAATTAAAATAACCTACAAAAATAGGACAAACAAATACAGAATGCAAATAGGTACACAGTTGCCTTATTTATTAATAAATAATTTCCCAACGAATACCAACTTGAATTATTTATTTCCCAACAATTTCACGAAGAGCTTTATTATATTTCCATTCTATCCAATTATTTGTTTGAATAAATTTCAAAATCTTCCAACGTTATCCTGCTGACACACACAAATCCCGACTTCACATGCAACACCATAGTATTTTGCACAAAAGAAATAGAACCAAAAAAAAAAAAAATCCTTGAAAATACCGCCAAAGACGATATTTCTCTGAGTTGACTAAAATTGAGCAAAAAAAAAAACTAATACCCATCTGTTTGCTGCACATTTTTTTTTGTCCACGAAGCCAACGCGAGAAACGACCACATTGCCGTTCTGGCTCTCCTGTCACCATAATCAACATTCTCGATGACATGGTTTGGCACACGGCATAAATTTGTCCTTAAACCAAAATATATTTCACACAACACTGCTCGGCGGCGCAGCGCGGCGCGGCAGTGGTAACGTAGAAATGAGAAAAATGAAAAAGCTTTTCATCACGCTTTTCAAATGCATGTTGCATACTAAAGCTGTACAACTCAGCTGCGGTTATGGGGGCTTAAGTGCTTCAGCTGCAGCTGTTACTGGTTTGTTCCACATTTTCCTGGAGCACGTTGTCGACCTATATATTTTACAATTTTTTCTTGCGAGTTTTTTTTTGAAAAGTTGTTACATAGCTTTTTTTTCTTTTTATTCACTCTCTCTTTCTCTCTTTCTCTCCATTTTCAATAACTTCTCTGGCTCTCTTGAAGTTTCAAATGTTGTTTTTCATTCACTCTAAAAACCTTGTTTTTTTATTGTTTGTTTCCTTGCGTTGTTTATATTACTGAAGATGTATCGAGGGTTCAAAGAGGGACGATTTAGGGAACTGAGAAAGAGAGAGAGAGAGACTATGCGCGTGGTCTAGCATCATATCTACTGGGGATTCATTGGATAGCTTTTGATACGTCATATATTACGTGGAAGACTTACACAATTTGACTTCAAATAGTAAATTATACACCAAATCAATTGACAGTTAATAAAAAATGAAACTGAACTTTTTAGGTTCACTGTGGCGTATGAGTGTTTTTTGTTTGTTTGTAAAAACACATAAATCAATGATTTGTAAATGTTATTTTAAATAAGAGTTACTTATTACTTGAAAACAACTTTAATGTAAGGATAGGAAAGTATATGATACGAAAAATTATATCCTCTGCTGAAAAATGTGTACTTTGACAGTAAATAGTAGTAGTCTGCGACTTAAACAACATCGTAAACGGGACAAATTTATGAAAGATTTCATTCTTCAATATTAAAAGTCCCTTTGCTGGGGCGGGCGATTGCAGGTCTCAATACTTTCTCAGGTTCTTAAAATCATAAGTTTATTAGGTTTTGTTTTTCTAAAGTAAACTACCGAATGTTATTTCTTATATTTAGGGTGGATAGAATGGATTCCAAGTTAATGTTTTCAGAGTTTCCCAGAATTTCTCCTTACCCTTATAAAACAGTTGTGTGCGATAATAAATTTAAAAAACAAAACGATGAATTTTCTTACATTAAAAACTTAAAGTTCGCCTCACTTCGACCCAAGACAACCCTACCAGACTGCGTTTTTTGAACTTATCGTGTACCAAAACAACTGCAAGCAAAAAATATTACTCGTTTCTGGCACACGAAAGTGTTTGGTATCAAATGAAAAGTGGAGTTGAGCTTATTATTTTCAAAATTTCAAAAAACTGCAATTTTTGAAAATCGCAATGATTCGAGAAAAAAAGTTACTAGATTCTGGCCTGGACTCTGTCACCATTTTAAATTTGCGTCAATATTTTCTGGAGGTGCTTAAGTTTGTACATAAAATATCCAGGGATTTCCTTAGACATGGTTGTTGCACTTGTAAAAAAGGTCGCTTTTGGGGCCTTATTTTCTGGGGCCAAATTTCGCGGACCCATACCCCCTTGTCTGAGGATGACTTTCAGATTTTCTTAAGAGTATTTTAAATGCTTTATGTTAATCTGCACTACATTCAGCATTACCCTGGTTGGTGGGGCTCTGCTTCGCCTAATGGGTTCGGTGTTTTGGTGATTTCACCTACTCTGCCTGAGTTTGCAGTACTATATAGCTTTGACCTCCGTTGTTCCTTCATCGATAAAAAGCAGATACAAAACCTGCATTTGCCTTCCGACTTGTTGACGACCCAGTCCCCCATGTTTGCTTCTATATTTTGCCACTTAATAACTCTAAAGAAGCTTCTTTGTGGGTGGCAATGATATGGTGGATGTAGTGGTTGATTGCTAACTAATTGTCCCACCTTGGGAAGCAGTTTTTTCGTGATCCTCCAGCTTTGACTAGACGCCACGCATAGGAGTTTATGAGATGATAACCACCATTATCTCCAATATATTGTCTTCTTTTATTGATTTTGGAATGTCTGTCATGCTTACCCATCCAGTTTTGATCTAAGCAATGCATTTACCTAGGAATTCCTTTGAAAACTGGTCCATGCATTTGACTACCCTGTATTCCGTACCAGCTTAATGCTCGTCTAAGAAGCGATCGACCCATGGCAACGCTACCAGACCATATTTTTCGTGCTCAACGAGTACCATTTATAATAGCAACTGTTAAAAAAATGTCAGAATTGCAAAAAAAATGTTAGTTTTGGCAAGTTTTTCGGATATTGAAAAATTGATTGGCAACCCCTGGCACACGGCACGTCCCAAATCAACTATAAACAAAATTTCAGCCTTACAACTAGTTGGTTAGGCAAAGTGTCTGCTAGCTCTCCTACTATAAGCAGTTTTATTATTTCAGTCGATTTAATTCAAACTTGGTGTTGGCGTTTTTTGGAGACTGCCTCGCTACTAAAAGATGCTATAACTGTTATACAAAAGAGAACAATGTGTTATAAGTTTGTCTCCGCTAACAAAATCAAGTAGATTTTGTTGGAGATTTCGTCGTAATCTAGATTACAAACAAAATTTCGAAAACAGAAAATGTATGAGAAATCTAGTAGATTTCAATGAGATTTCGAAATCTAGATTATGCTCCGGTGTAAAAGCCATATTATATATATTTTAATTTTAATTTTTAATTTCATTGCAATTTTTAGAAACAAAATAAACTACTACTGTCACATACAGTTCTAAAGTCAATCTTAAATTATGCATAATCAAACAAGAAAACAAAACAACAACAAAAATAAACCCAAGTACCTACACAACACATATCCTAATTTGATCCTTCGAAAGGGACTCCTCTTTAATTCCATTTAGCGCATGGCAATTCCATTTGAATTCCACTCTCTATCTATTTTGTATGGATAAATTGCTTATCAAAAATTCAGTTGGAGAAAATGTATCCAAAACAACAAAATTATTCAGTAGGTAGCCTGTGTCAGCAATATAGTAGGTTTTCTTCCCTCACAAACTCTGATGAAAAGTGTAGAGAAATATTCTTCTTCTTCATCTGCTTGTGGGTTGTAGGTATATTTGCTGGAGAAATTTTCTATCAAAATCATCTGTGATGCTCTCTCTCTCTCCAAAGATCAAAATGAATGGAAAGAGTTTTTTTTTTTAAATTCTTTTATTGTTGTTGGAAAAACAAAAATAACAACAACTCTGAGTAAAATTCATATAAATTAATGCCAAGCGCGTGAAAATCTCCACTCAACATTCGAGAAGAGAGAGAGAGAATATAGAAACCGAGAGAGTACAAAAGGACTTTTTCTTCTGCAAATGTATCTATAAACTCGCATATCTCCTCGTATATATGACAAAACTTTTCATATCATTTTTTTTGTTGGTATTTTTTCGGAGAAAAAAAAACTTTTCTTTCACATTTTTTTTTGTTGGTTTGACTCCATTTGGTTACGCCGCCGAATAGCCAGGCTCTCATTATAGTTGGAGCTACAATTCGATTCGCATCTGAAATAAAAAATTTCCTTCCATCCGCATAATATTTTCTGTTCGAATTGAAAATAATATTACAAAAATAAAAAATTGTTTGGATAAGAAGAAAATTTTGGAAAAAATAAAATCAAGTGTTAAAAGTGTGTAGTGTGAGTGTTTCTTTTTTTCTTCTAATTGGTGGAAAAAGTATCTACAACGTGCTTTTCAATATTTTTTTTTTGTGTTTTTTTCTTCTTTGAAAAAAAATACCCTTTCACTCTGTTCTAGTTGATTTTTTTTGTTCGTTAAAAATTGGAATCGGTATCAGTCAATTCACATAACATGCATTCTTTATCAGCTACAACCTAATCAACCACCACCACCACCCTCTCTACCACTTTACCTACAGATACATTCAACCCTTCTACTAAGCCACATTCGACTTGAGAATCTTGTTGCGTTTGTTGCACTTTTTTTCTATCTTTTTTTGATTTGTATCTTCTTTCTTTTTGTAAAAAAAACAAAATCAATAAATCTATGCTTCCAGAATTCAAAACAACAACAACAAATTATTTCTGTTTATTCTATTTTAAGATTTTATTTATTTTCAATTTTTTTTTTTCACTTTTAATTTTTTGTGTGTGTAGACGTGAGAAAATCCAGTGAATTAATTGAATTTTCTTCCATCTCTCTGTGTATCTCTGTGTTTGAAGAAGAAAAAAAAAATCTATCTCTCTACTCTGCAGAAGGAAAGTCTGTGTGTATTTAGTGTGAATATAGTGATGCATTTTAAGGCAATAAAAGATGCGTAAATGTGCGTAGATTGAAAAAGTTTATTTAACAAAAAATTTAAAAAAAAAAAAAGTGTTAAAAGTATCTCAAAAGTGAATTTAAACTTGGAAGAAATTTTAGGATCAATTTCGAATCGAATCAAATCTCATCTGAAGGCAATTTTCATTCATGGATTTTAATGCTGGGTAAGTCGCTCAAAAATGTATCTTCCATCCTATGAGTACGAGTATCTACTACATATAGCTATCTATCTTTCTATATGGGGGATGCTCTTGAATTGAGCTAAAAATAGAATCAAAAAAATTGCATTTTCAGAAGACAAAGCTTGCTGCATTCACTTTAGGGAGGTGGGTGCATTAAAGTTGTCTTCATCGTGTCGTGGTGTTTGGTGGTCTATTTTCATTCCCTCTGATGGGACCGCGATGGCATGAGAGAAAAAGGCTATATTTAAACTTTGTATATCTTTCCAGCACTGATTTGGTGGCTTTTGTTTAACATAAATCCACCTCTTTACCCTCGCATCTATTAATCTTTTTGGCTTTTTGTATCTCAAAAGTTATACAACTCTTTAGAAGCTTTTAGCTATAAAAAAAATAATATGCAATTGTTAGTAGAGTACCAGAAAGGACGCAGAGGCGAGAAACATTGGGTTAAATAATCAGTTGGAATGCTTTTAGCTGAGTATACAGTTTTAAAATGAAGAAGAAATGAGGATGGAAATTTGAAAGAGTGAGAAGAGTCAAATTGCATATATACGGTCATTGAAAAGAATGTTGAACTGTGTCGTGTAGCTGTATGGGACCGAGGACTCCACTCAGTCGATTGTGATGTTTTTTTTTTTTAATTTTATTTTTTGATTATAAGAAGTGTAGATGTAGATAAAGAAGGGTTTTGCTCTTTATTCATCTCCATTGATCTAAATTTTCAATAAAAAGAAAAAGAATAAAAATATAGAATGACAGACGACCGACCGACCGACATGACAGAGGAAAAAGTGCAATGTCTTTAAAATATCGTTATTGAGTTTTTATATTCTTCTTTTAACCTTTGTCGTGTCAGTTTGGTGATGATAGTGGGGCAAGGATATAATAATTTGATTGCTGCATGGGGGTAATATAGTTCATTTTGGGTTTAACAGACTAGGATACATTTATTGTTCTTTTTTTACGAATAAAAAATTACGGGGTTAGCGAACTGGAATTGCAGATGATTGCTGCAAGGGAAATTACTTTGAATTCAATTATGTTTTTGATTTCCTTCTATTTTTTTTATTAATTTCGTGATTCAGGTTGTATCAAAATTTAACATTTATATGAAAATTAATACAAACAATATTTGATAGGATCTGTAATGTCCATTAGATTTGGGGCATTTTTTTTATGTTAAAAGCTGAATTTAAATATAATTTAGTAAGATAATTGTGTTTTTGAATCCACCTTTTTACTGAAAAATAATATTTGTTTAAAAAATGTTTCCTAAAACGTCTCAGTAAGAAATAACTACTTGTGTTTATTAAAAGTTTGAAATGTGGAATGAAAAAAATATTATTTAATCATCAAAAATGAGATAAGGGTGGCAGAGAATGCGAAAAAGTGGTCTAACAATTCGTCACCTCAGTATTCGAGTTGTCTAAATGACTAAAATCTTATCTATCAGCGTTACAAGAACTAACGGCCATTTTAAAAATTCCATCTCGCACCGTAAAAGAATAATCTGATTCCAAATTAAAATTCCCCATGGGCATGGGCATTGGAAAAAATTAATGCCACGTATGTAAGAAATTTTAAATTTTTCATTTAATGATTAAAAATTGATCAATTCAAAAATTAAAGTGTTAATAAATTTTAAGAGCCACTATTTTATGATTGTTTTTTGTAAATTTGTTTTTTGTAAATTTGTTTGAGTGAAATTTTTTGAAATATTCCAAATCAAAATTTCAGAAGATTTTTTTTTCGAAACTAGGTTTTTGTCGTTTAGATCACTTTAATATTGAGGTGTCAAATTCGGATGGGTCGATTTGCTTCAAAACATGGTATTTGGGGACTATCCCGAGAAATTTTAGACCAAAAATAATGGTACCTCATGTCATTCACCGGTTTTACAAAAACTTAATTTCTAAGAAATAGTTCCTACAATTTTGATAACAAAAAATTAATTTTTATTTTAATTTAAAAAGGTCTATTTTGTATGAAACCATTTTTTTTCAAAAAATGCTATAGAAAATAGCTGCCATACCTAGAAATAATTTTCTGATTTTATTCCAAATAATTTTTTTTTTCATCTGTAATCTGTAATTTTTTGGATTTAAATTTTTTGTGGACAACCATTTTTTTTTCGAAAACAGACGATATTGTTAAATAATATCTAAAAACTTTTTTATGAAAACTCTTTTGAAAATATTTTTTTCCTTTAAATACGCCTCTAACTATTTTTAATGCTTTTTCCAAAAAAATCATCTATATATCGAACAATATGAGATCTACTGAAGAACGGAAGGCAATTTGACTTTTTCAAATCTAGTTTCTGCCAGATTCGTTTGGTCGCTATACAAGTAGTAGTGTTAGGCCATCTTGTATTTGATTGTTCCAAAGCGGTTCGTTTCAGCAGTAGTTTACTTGTAGCTATAGGAATACCTATATTTGCCTTGTTGGGCAGGATAGGCATTTCCGTTCCAATTCTGGCGAGTTTATCGGCTTTACGATTCCCCCCGGATTTCCAGCACCCAGATAAGGTGATTATCAAACGGTTTGGCTATCTCCATCAGACAACATTTAAAAAACATTAATTAAAATTCTTTTTTTTTATTTGTCATTTGTCTCGGTCATTTTCAAAAATTTCAATATCCATTATATTACAGTCCAAGAAAGAAAAATAAATGCAAATACTCATGTAGACAAGTCCTCGCTTATAAACAACTTTATGCATACAGCTAAATTTTCAAAATCAAGCATCGTCAAAACCTCATTTTTATACAACATTCAAATACTTGCCTTTATATTTAATGTAGCTCTAAAGAAATTAGATGAAAAAAGCAGATTTGGATCTTATTCAATGCATCAAATTAGTATTTGTAAATAAAACAAATTAAGAAAAAAAACTTTTAATATGCGGATTAAAAAAAAGAAACAAAAAGCTTCCAAAAATAATTTTTCTTTGTATTCGTGCTTGGCAAATATTGCAAATATAATCTAAAAACCCTCACTTTTTTTAAAACATTTTTCAACAAATAAAGTAATTAAAGCAAAAAACAATCTCACTTAACTCTTCAAACCACGATACTAACAATTTAGATCCATTTGTATCAGATTATTATCAATCTGTTTCATGTGAAAGATTGATCAACTGTCAATTCTTAGGAGTTTATTTATTCAAATAACGAAATGTGTGTCTCAATGGCTGATGAACCAGGTCTACCGTTCTATCTTTCATTTTACTTACTTACTCAAAATCCGTTAATGCATTCTCTTGGTACAGATAATGATTTTTACGTTAGAAATTTCGAAAGTTTATTTTTTTGTTTTTCAATATCTCGTCTAGAAGGAATTTTTGATTTATTCGAATTTTCTACCTTTTATTTATACTTAAAAAAATTATTCGATTTAAATAAAAAAAAGTCTACAAACAATTTTATAATAGCCTTAAAATAATAGCATTAAGATATAAAAGCTTAAGTGTGACTAAGCCGTGCATTATATTTTTTTGGTCTGATGACAAACTTATTTCGTTTAAGCAACTTCCTAATTTCTTTATCTCTACAATTCTCTACAATTTTCCACGACGATGAATATTTTCATAAAATGTAATACAATTCGTAAAATTGTATTATTCAGGCAAATAACAATAAATGTATCTGAAATGTATACTAAAAATTAAAATGTGTTATTAAAAATTAAATTAAAAAATTATATTTAAAAAATTATATCTACACCTGAGACCGATTGTACTCTTTTCTTCTCAGGTCGAGGACACTGTTCTTTATTCTTCCGTTATGCACTTTTAATAATAAATCATTTCATACGGACCAGCACAAACAGCAAAGCAAATACAAAAAAAAAAAAACGTAATAAAAAGGAACTGCATCGTGTTGACATAATCTCTTCATATCTCCACTTAAGTCCTCGTATATTAATATTATTAGGAAGGTGCTTTAGAACACAAACTTCTCAGTCTGCAATTCTATTGTTTAATTCTAAAACTATGTGCTGTGTGTTTCTGTTTATGCAAGCAGGAGTTCTTCTACACAATAATAATAATTGTTGATATTTCAACGCAGCAGGAAAACATCATATGCTCCTGTGCTTTGCCTCTAGCTTTCAGTGTGTTTCTTTTCTCATTATTCTCAGCATAGACATCTTTTGCTTCATAGTGTGTGGTTGTTCTTGTTCATAAAGTAGAACAACACATTAAACAATATGCCGCTAAACACTTCTTTACTAGCAAAACGGATGTTTGTTTAAAAAAGTGAGGTCTTTATCCAAAAAAAAAACTAAAATAATAACTCAATTCCTATGTTAATTTTTGACATTTAAAGGGTAAATTTTTAATTTTGCCCACCTAAGGAGAAAAGGATTTGATGAATATTAAATGCTTGTTGTTTTTTAAATTACCACCCACAAATGATAAACATTCATCACATTTACATTATTCATTTTTAACGGTTCGCTTTCTATTGACAAGGGCAGTAAATATAACCTACGTTTCAAATTTCACAGGGCAAAAAGTTGGATGGAGATGTAATCTTTTCGGGATCGAAGCAACACACACACAAGGCATGACCTTTTAAAGGCGTCACAGAGAAATGGGATATCTTTAAAAGGTTTCCTTAAGTTAACTTGTGTTTTTTTTTTTTTTGTCTTACTATCGATCTAGTTCGTAGATGTTTGGGCGTAAAAGGAGCTTAAATTCAGTTTTTTCTTCTTAATAAACCTTTCAAATTTTTGAGGGGTGAGGTGGTTTTTGACACAGTGTGTTTTATCAATAAAGTCTGCCGGAAATATGTGGTCGAGTCACAAGCTTGCTAAATTCTTGAAATATCAATTTTCAATAATGGCATAAATTTATAAATATAAACATTTCAGACTTGCTAATACTTTGTTTGTTTTTTTCTTTTTTTTTATGATAAAAAAAAGAAACCCATACAAATGGGATGTTATTTTGGTGAAGCAGATTCATTATTTAGACTTTTGTAAAGGCAACTTAAGTTTTTAGGGGGGATGGCGATAAAATATTAAGATAAGGTCTTTTTCCAGTTTGGAGTACTACATATTTCAAAGAATAATGCTGAATGGGATGTTTGTAAATGAGTTTCCGTATTAAATGCGAGGGTGTATCAGTATCGTCAATCAAAATGTAAGCAGGAGACAAATATATTTTAGGGTTTTAATGTGATGGAGAACAATTTGTCTCTAATGTTGAAATTGTATACAATTCTAAGAGATTTTGTTTAGTTTCTCAAAATTCTGGGAAAAGAAATAGAATGATGTTTGATCAAATCAGGCACTTTTGGTATACAAAAAACAAAATTATATTTTGTTGTCTACCTAAGCCAACCTTGCAGCTTACAACACTTCGTTTGACATTTCTTTCATTTTGTATGAACTTGCAAAGCTAATTAAATTTAAAAAAAATGTGTTTTGATTTAGTGACAATTTCACTACCGAAAGGAGGCAGTAATTGATGATTTAAATTGGAAAAAAAAATATTGGAATGAAAAGTATTTGAAAACTTAATTCAAAGAATTTTGTCATGGAAATTACTCATCAGAACCCAAAATTTCAGAAATTAAATTATTGCTTACACTAACATTAATAATGCTTCTTAATTTTTTTCAGTTTCTGATTGCATTCAAGAATATGGACAAGAATGCATGTGTTGAAATGATATCAATTATTTTGAATTTAGTTCATTACAGATCAAACTTAGAATAATTAATAATTCTTGATTTTACTCCAACTGCAAAGAAAATAAGAGTAATAGAAGTCAACTTTTGGGAAAAACACCAACGGGTAAAATCTTGTATTACTTCGAAAAACGCAATTAAAATAAAATACGACTGGGTCGCACATACTTGCTCTTAGGGTCAAAGTTAAAGCTTCTATTATATGGTTGTGAGAAATAAATAATTCAATAAGAAATGTAATAAGAAAATTGGTATTCCTTTTTTTAGAAAATATCGGTTAACATGTGAAAACTTGATTTTGAAAAAACCTTGTGCGTTTTCGGGAAAACGATTTTTCAAAAAAAAATTAAATTTTTTTATCCGAACTAACATTTTCCAAAAATTTTGTTAACAACCTTTATTACGGCAACTTAAATGCTATCATGTTCAAGAAATCTTTGAAATTGAATGAGTCATGAAGGGGAGAATCAGAATCAGGGTCGTCTTAAGTCATGTGGGGGCCTCCGCGACTGACAAAGTTTTGGGCCCTTTCGAAAAATATATTTTTTCTAAAATATTTGTAGTTTTTGGCAGGCCACAAAAATGGTTCTATTGCAGGTACCGTGAATATCGGTTTTTTTAAATGAAAAATTGCTTTTATTTAAAGAAAGACCCTGTTATTCATGCTTGTTCAATAAAAGTTTTGTTAATGAAAAAAACTAAAAAAAAAAAAACATAAAATTCGATTTTAAAATGACTAAAACAGGTTCTTAAATGAATTTGTCTTCAAAACGAAGTATGCAATTTGATTTCTCCTTTATAGATGAATTTTTAGGATTTTTTTTTTTTTAATCGTTAGAACCGTCTTTAGAAAAACAATTTTATACATATAAAAATATCAAAGGACTTTTCAAAATAAAAATTTGTATGCTATTTTTAGGATATTATTAATCAACATCTAAAAACTAAATTTTGAAAGAAAAAAATTGACTCGTTTTCAAAAAAAAACTATTTTTCAAAAAAAAAATAAATCAAATTTTCGAAATTTATTTTTCAAACATTATTACGGCAACTTAAAAATTTTTATATAAAAAATGGTTGACTATAGAAATTTGCTTGAGAACAACTTTAGTATTTCTTTAAGACCAGTTATACAATTTTGTATTCGAATTTAAAGATGTCCGCTGGCCCAGATAGAATACCACCATATTGTCGTGCAGAGCTGTTTTCGACATTGAATAAGCCCTTGCGTAAGATATTTTTTTCTCTGTTATTCACCTAACGAGGAATTACACATATATAGCAGTTACCTCCCTTCTTTCTAAGTATTTTCAGTTTTATTCTGTTATAGGCACTGTTCCTGACCTGGTTGTCAGGAAACGTGGCTTCTTAGTTAGCCTTTTGGAACTGGCAGAAAATTGTATAGGTCCCATCGATTCCTGCAAACTATACACTTATCGAGCATATTTCTACGATAAATTTTTGGGCATATATTAACAAAAAAAACTTTAAACGTGTAAAACATTTTTTTTACCGAAATGCAAACAAACCTTTAAAAAATCTATTTTTCATTTGGAAACAAATTCTAATTAAACATATTATATTTATATTATTTATTTTTTGTATCCTTATTTTATTTACATTTTCCTGTGTAAGCTTTTTAAGATTTTTTTTTAATTTTTTAAAACGTTTTTTTCATTAACTTTTTAAGTATTTTTCCAGCATATTTTGGATTTTTCAATACATATTTTGGATATTTTGCAATCTTTTGGACATATTTAAGCATTTTAATTGCTTGGAAAAAACTGCATTGTTATTGCATATTTTCTCAACAACGCCCCCTAACCGTTTAGTTATCATTATGGCCGGACCTTATTGTCAGACTTTGAAACATGTTTCTGTGCAGAATTTTCCAATAAAAATAATGAGGAGGGGGCATCCAAAGAAAGAAATAATTCTTAACTCTTAAAAGTTTTCGTAAAAGTTTTGGATTTCAAATATCCTTTGTTGTATTTAGTGATTATTCAATTTAACAATTTTAATGCTCTTAAAAATACCTTCGGCACCTCCATTAATGATAAACTTTCTTACCATTGTGTACACAAAAACTTGAATTATAACATAAGTTAACTCACAAACTTCAAATATGTATCTACATAATATTGTACATTAAGTAAATGCTGAATAGTTAACCTATTTAAATCTCTTATGTACATATGTATGTATAGGTACTCCTGAAATCTCTATATTACCTTCAAAAATTTACCAAAATAACACAATAGGTAGGTAGGTACACCATATTTGATAGTGATAAAGCTTAAAATCACGCGTTTAAATCTTATATTCATATATACGCGAACAGAACATAGGTAGATATCTAAAGTATTGCTTAAAGCAGATTACTGTAGTCACGTCTACGGATTCAATGCTTAATAATTTCTAAACTTTATATTACTCTTTTTTGGCTGTTGCTTTATCAGTGTTTATCTTTCCATGTATGAACATTTAATTATAATTTGTGAGCGTTACTTCAACTTATACGCATACTACATGATATTATACTTTGTGTTGTATATGCCTGGCAGGGATATATTTTGGTTTGTAAGATTTTTACACTCCATGTCACAAAAATGTGTGTTTTTTATTTTTATTATTTTGTTGGGTTTTTTACAAGAATTGATTGTAATAATCAGTTGCGTATTGAGGGAGGCTCAAGCCCCTCCCCCTACTTAGACCTCGAAGATTATGTTATTGTTTAGGTGCTTTCATCACAATGTACATAATCAACTGAAACTTTCCTTAATCTTAGAAATTTAGAGGAAGCGCAAATATTCGAACACCCCTCCCCCCCCACCTCTCAAATTGTTTTTCTGGATATGCCACCATAGATGCTTATTTCTACTTAAAAGATTGAATGCATCTATAATCAAATGACGCGTAGTGTACATTACTGCCCAAACCTTGTAGCACCTAGAGAGAGAAAAACAGAGCATTTAGCAGAAGTGGATCAAGTGACAAGAGTTCCATGTCGAGTAAATGCTATATAGCCCGACACATAACAGAGTCCTTGTAGCTACAAGAGTTCTCCACTGTACCACCATTCCAGGCTTTAAAAGGATATTGCAACCAACTTGCCTCTTACTCTCCTTCCTGCTGCTTGCAAATCCCATATTCGTGGAATGGTGGATGGGAATTTAATTTGTTGAAGCTGGCTCGGCTCGAATGTCCTTTATCATAATTTTCATTTCACTTTGCGATTTCAATTCGTTTTTCATTTTTTTTTCTTGTTTTTCTTGGTTTTGGTTTTATCTCTGGCTGCTCCTCTGTGAGCTAAAATAATTTACATCACTAAAAAGACTAAAAGAGAGCATAACCGACCCTAGAGGAACACGATAATATTCATGCTGCGTTGAGCTGGATTTTTAAATGATTTAACTCGTTGCTTTGAGTTTGTTGGATTTTATTTTGTTTTACTCAAGTTTGTTTCTTTTTATTGTATTTTAAATAAAAATAAACAAGTCAAAGAAAAAGACTTTGGTTTATGGAAAAAGAAAGAGAGAAGAGATAAACTGAAATAATTGTATCTTCAAAAATACGAGCCTTTTAAAATATATATTTTTTTTCTTTTTCTTGAAACACAAACTGCAATGGTTTATTTTTCGCCTCATTCTTGGACTTTAAAAATACCTGAACATGAAAGGCAACAAAGAAGAAAAATCACAAGAATTTAGAAAGCAAATTAACTTTTACAGAGCAAAGGAAGAGTAAGCCTGAAAGTTAAATGAAAGAATGCCATAGAAAGGGTGAATAGCGGAATAGCGGAAATAAATTAAATTAAGGGAGTTTATTCCGGGAAATAATTCCTTGAAATTTGGAGATTATTTAGCAGTCAGTTGGTTAGGTATCAGTTTAGTGACTAGCAAACATAATTAGAGAATAAAAGGTATCAATGGAGAAAGTTAACTTAATTTATAGTTAATTTTAACCTCTTGAGCTTAAAATATGTATGTACACTCAGTCACGAAAGTTAGTATACACTAGACTTATAACAACGCAAGATTATGGTGTGTATTTGCTTTTGTGACATTGAAATTGGGAAAACTAATTCATTGAAATGCTGAAGTTTATTTTAAGAAAAGAGACATGACCTTTTTGAGTTTTATTTTTCCATAATGTAGATTACTATTGGGTCCAGTGTATACTTACTTCTGTGACAGAGTGTATGTATATTGGAATTGCCAGAGGTCGACCTGTATTATTTTTAAATTGAAAGTACTTGTAATGTGTTTGAAGGTTATTTTGTGTCTAAATCTTGTTTACATGTAAATTTATCACCTATAATTGTTGATGATGGTTCGTGCGATGCATTATAGCGCTGGTAGTTTGGGTTCGACACCTATCCTAAGCTAGTTGTATTTTTAGGGGTACCAATTGGGTCTTGCGAAGAATTGACTAACAAGAATACTCTTTTTCTGAAAAATGCCTCACACGGGAGCGGGTCGAAATTCTGACTTCAAAATTTTCACACGAAAATTCTGCTTTTTAAAATTCTTCTTTTTTTTCTGCTTCTGCTTTCTGCCAATTGATATTTAAAGAATTTAGTAAAAAGATTATAATGTATTGTTTCCGTCTAAGCTTATGCAGATTGAAAATATTGGATGCATATTTATGCTGACTGGCACTTTGTAATTTTGGAAGGTGGCTGAATCATTTGAAGAGCACATCTTTATTGTGTTTTTTATCCTTAGAGTTATAACTGAGTGATATATTTCATTGGTTTCAGCAGTTAAACAACCTCTATAGCGCAAAAATTTCACAATATATAACAAAACCTCAAATATTTAAGATACTTCCGTGAAGGTGGATCAACCAAACCTAGAAATTATTGGTTCTTTTCGAATATTAGTAAGAGCATTTTTCTTAACATTTCTAAAAATACACGACAAGCTTTAAATGTTTTGTGTGTTAAAACCTAATTGCTGCATTAAGTACAAAAACCTGGAAATATCCAGTAGCTTTAATAGAAACATCTATTATCTAAACTTATTCCTTATGTGCTTCTTAAAACACATCATACATTATTAAGGAAACTATTTTTTTAGTAGTTTTCCTAACTGATCGCAATACTCTCATAAAATCGTCGTTTATTCACACCCACCAGGAGATTGTTGCTTCAAAAAAGTGTCCTTGTCACATTAATAAAAGATGATGATATATATTCCTTTTTTTTTGTTTGGCTGTTAAGTAAGCCAAATCTCTTTCGGTATTAAAAAAAAAAAAAAAAAAAAAAAAAATAAAAGATATTTTATTATTATTAGTTTGTCAGCAGATGACGCATCCTTTTTCACTCTTTTTTTTTTCTTTTGTCATCACTGTGCTAAGAACCTCTTTTGGGAAATGAAGTCATAAATAGCTGAGAATATTTTTAGTGGTATTTTTTTTTTTTTGTTTGCTCACTAAAGGATTGCACTGGGGACATAATCATTTTAATAGCTTCACGCCTTTAAAACAAAAAAAAAAAACAGTCACCGTATGGGAGTCGTTATATGGTGTGAATTGAAAAACTTTTAAGGATTTTTTTATTTTTAACTTCAGCCATCAGATGTTAATGTGAAAGTAATTTGTGTGGATTATGTTCACAGCAAGACTATAAAATTTTATTGATTTCTGTTGGTTTGGTTTAAGAATCAGATAGATTCATATTCCGATCGATTTTATGGGGGATTTCTATCGTTTTTTTTTTTTTGATTTTATATTTCACACTGTGAAAGTTTAAAAAGTTTTAAAAGATGTTTGATTTGACATAACATTACTACATTTGAATGATAAAAAAAAATTATGGTAGAAATGTTGGATAGAGCACAAGGTTCTGTTCCATTGTTTAAACTAAATGTTAACTTTTTAATCAGGTGCATGGAAGTAATTAAAAATATTTATAACAAATACCTAGATGTAATGATTTTACCTACGAAACGATCTCAAAATTATTTTTGCCATTCCAGCCCAATCAAAGGCAAAAAAGTTGAAAAAATTATCAGCAGGAAAATTTAGGATAAATGGTATATTAAAAGTGTAACATAAATTGCCCCCCAACAGATTTGGGGAATGGGGGTGGTCGGCGAAAAAGTGAATGGATGTCGAAAATCGTGTTTTAATACGATAGTTGTAGGTGGTAGATAGTTTTTCTATATAACCTCAAAAATCCTCAATTCCAAAAACTAATTTTTGTTCTTTTTTATTTTTATCTTTTTTACAAATAGTTAGATTTTGACTTTTGCTTATACAAATTTTTTTTTTTTGATTTTTTAAAATTTTGAGATGGATTCTGTTAGATTAAATCCTCATTTTTAAGACTAAGCTCAAACAACACACTTATTGTGAAAAAATATTGTCAAAAATTGATAAAAAAAAACGCATTTTTAAGGTCGATTAATCCAATATCAGCCAACGAGAGTGGTTATAGAAATCAAATTAAACTTTTACCAAAAGATTTTGACTCTTTGAACTCGAATCCAGTATCAGAATTGCTATATCATGCAAAGTTTTTGAAATATCGAATTTTGAACTTTCAAGTGAGATTTAATATTCAAAAACAAGACCATATTTTTATATCAAAAAAGAAATTGTGATTTTCCCACATTGCAAGAGTGAAATAAGCCCAAATTATAAAAATTGGACTTATTTCACACTTAAAATGAGCAATAAGGCCAAATTTTTCAAGTGTGTCTTACTTTTTGAAAGTTTTTGCCCTGTTGGCACGATGTTTTTGTTAATCAGTACATACTATTGTGGTCTCTTGTAGCAATACTAGTGGGGTCAAGTCTGCAGCAAGAAATTGTTTGTCACATAACTCATTGTCAATGGGGGGAGTTTGTTTTTGACAGGAGCACTTCTTGAAAAGACTGAAAACCTCAAAAAGTAATGTGATTACAGTAACAGAATACTTTTAAAATTACGAATAGTAGGCACACTAATTTTTGAATATGAATAAATTTGATATTATGGTGGCGGTGGTAAGTGAGTGTGAAGTATATCGCAAAAAAATGTTACCGTTTTCAAACTATTTCTACTACAAGTTCTTAAATTGTAGTTGTAGTTTGCAAAACGCTTTACCATGTAAAGAAAAGCTTTCCAAAATCCATGTGGTATCATAAAAAAATCTGCGTTTTTCCTACGTTTGTCAGTTCTTAGTCGACAGCCAGAAAATACTTTTATGAAGTTTTATATTTTATTGTATTTTTTTATTATAAATCCTTGAACAACTTGTGGTAATAATTCAACGAATGTATGAGATACAAGCCATTCTAAACAATCATATTTTAAAGAAAAATAATCTATTTTGATCTTAACTCAATAGAATAACAAAACCATAAAATATCCCATTAAATTAAATTGAATTTGTTTGCATAAAATACATTAGGTTTATTTTTTACCAAAAGGATGAAATATTTCATTGATATAATCCTTCGAAGAAAGTCCACATATTCAAATTAACCTTACGAGACCAATTATTTTGTAAACGAACTAGTAAATAATCCCAAGATGATAATTTAATATCGAATAAATAAAATGTTTGTCCATTTAGAACTAATCACATGCAAATGGAGATATTAATACTGCAACATCAATAACTGAAATTCTATTCCCATTTCTTGTGTAGCTGTAGAATGTAGATACTTTCACATTAAGGATAATATCGATATTCACTATAGATTTATATGAATTTATATAACAAAGCAAAATTACTTCACCTCGTAAGATTTATTATTCTTTTCTTCAGAGAATTTATGTAGTAAAGTTTTGTTGTTGTTTTTTTTTTTTATTTGTAAAAATAAATCACTTTTACTTCAATAAATAAATTCGTAAAATTCATTTCAATCTCAAAGAGAAGTATCATCTCATCAAGGGGAAATATATAATATATTTTATGTAGCTACCTTTACTTGGGATGAAAGATATTTATTTTTAATGTTATTTTTTTTTTCTTTTGAATTAATGGTTCTTTATAAAATATTCTTCAACAAAAGCAACGAGAAAAGGAGTAAGAGGAAGGTACACAAAATAATGCAACATAAAATTAAAATTATGTATTTTGCTTCCTCTCTGGGTCTAGTAGAAAACAAATGATAATCTCTCCTGTAAAGAAAAAGGACTCTTTAAAAATGTTAAAAGGATAAAGGATTTTTTTTTTCTTTTGAAAACTAGGATAGTTTTCTTTTGAAAACTAGGATTTACATTATTTTCCAAAAAAAAAGTCATTTTCTATATATAATCTGAAGTTGAAACTAGTTGGAGAGAGAAAAAATGCAAAACTCCTAATTAAGCCAAACCAAAAAAAAAAAAACAAAAGAAAATTCTTGTATAAAATTTTAATAGTATTTTTCTTCCTCATTATAGCTGAAGGACCGTATTGAAAGCATTAGACAAGATTTAAATAACCACAAATTCAAGCTTCCACTTAAGAAATAGTGTCCTCTGTTTTATTTGTATGTAGTTCTTTTCAAGAGTTGATAAAAGTATTATTTTGGTTTTTGAAGAAATTGTCATTTAAGTTTCTTGCAAATATTATTTTATAAAACCAAATTTATAACGAATGAGTGACATAAGGGTGGTCACCAATAAGAAATTAAAAAGTATTTTTTTTACTTTTAATCTTTTCATCAAGTTTTGCTACACAAGTCTTTTAAATTAGACTTCAATAATGAAGAAGTTTTACACATTATCTTATTTTACTACCAAGAACCCAACTCAGGGGTGTGACGCCAATTTTTTGAATCTTTAATTCTGGGGCCCATCCGCTATGTGCAAAAATTCAAAGGTCGGTAGCAATATCTAAAAATTGTTAAAATCGTATAAAATTTGAAACACAATTTTATTTAGGTACATAGACCACAATAAGAATGTGGCCCATTTAATCTTCTGAAATTTAGATTTTAAGAAGCACCCTACTATTTATTCTACTCTTTCATTAATATTATAGTGACTGAAAAGTTTGTGTTTCTTGTTTTTTTTTTTAACTCAAGTAGGGTTTTATGTTTAAGATAGAAGAGAGCTAAGGCTTGTTTGTATACTTTTTTAAATAGTAATTATTTGAGTGTTTTTCATTTGAACAGGGTTACCATATTCTCAGCTTAGCATACTTTACTTTATATTTTTAATTTTCTACATATTTTTGACTTTTGTTTGGCATTATAAAATAATTCCCTTTTTTAAATAAACTAAAAAGTTATGATTGAAAAAGTGATGTAATTTTTTTTTTTGTTCAAACAGGGTTGCCACGTTGATGTATCCATTTTTACAGTTGCAAGCCTAAGTTTCCAATTTTAGTTTCAACTTATCTCGCATTTGACACCAATTTAAATCTCTTGCCTTATGAGCTAAGTTATCTAATTAAGAGGCGTTATTACTTTGTATTTCTGGACTATCTTGTACAAAAATTAAAGGAATATGTGGTAGGACAAATAATAACGATTTAAACATATTTGTTTTCTTAGTTTAAAAGTTAGATATAATTTTATCTGTATTCCAAATCTTGTCGAAAAACAAATAGACTATTATTGCAGGATCACTATTTTTTATTTTCTATCATTTCATTTAAGTGTTATGTTTGATTTTATAAGTCGAGTTCTTTTTTTTTTTGTATAAATACTAAGCATTCCCCAAAGAACGTACATATGTATGTATTGTACGTATTAACATATGTACGTACAAAATTCTTATTTATTCTAATTTATTGATGCATTAGGTAATATTTATTTGAAACTCCACTAAATAAAAAAATAAATATTAAAAATACAACAAACTAAATTCTAAAACCCAAATGAGTGACAGTGAATTGACACAGAAAACACATTTCCTACCAATGCCACTGCAATTCTTTTTTCTTTTTTTATTTATTTACATTTCATTCATCAAATTATATATTTTCAAATGCATCCGATGACAAGTTACATCAAATATTTACATAAAATTCAGCGTACAAATAATAATATAAGCAATGTAAATTGTTTCAGTATGCCAGAAACTAATTAGCTAGAACATTATTCTCATACTCATCCTCGTATCATCAATCGATATTTAAAATGTCACAATTTACAAAATGAAAAAAAAAAAAAAAATCAAACGGGAAACGATGAGTATCATAACCAAAACATTCATGCACATTACACACATTCAACCAAAAAAAAAAAAAAAAATACCTTTTCATTGTTATAAAACTGAATTGTTAGGAACAATTTTGTGTCAAAATTAATTTTCCAATTTCGAATGAAATGTATCATTCTCAGTCATTTTGAGGAAGAAAAATATAAAAAATTGTGGGAATGAATATGCATAATATTGATGTTGGAATATTATTTAAATGTAGAACAATAAAAATACTCATATATTTATGCCTCTGTTTGGTGAAATAAATTGGCATTAATATTTCAAGGAAAATTCTCGCAATCAAGGACACATAATTGTAACGATTATTAAACCGTTTTTTTTTTATCTAGGATTTAAAAAAAAAATTAATTCTTCAAATATACTTTCGTTTTTAAAAAGTGCATTCTACCTTATCCACTTTGAATGTAGTTCCCAGCAATTCCTGTCAACCAAATACTCAAATCAAGAGTCAGAGTCATGCAAAATCAACAGCTGTTATTTGATATAATAAGGTTTACAAAATTGAATTTTTGGCAAACGATCTTACTGGGAATCAAACTCAAAATCCAGTGACGTGCATTGTTATTAGTTCTTTGATTTTGTTTTTTTCTCAAAATCAGTGACATGTCTATAAACTGATTACATATCAAAAAGTGCTATCAGAATATGATAAACAAAAAATAAGGAAAACAAATTCGACGAATTTAAATATATTCAAGTCACGTAAGAATTGAAGCTAAACATTTTATGGTAGATGTATAAAAATGACTTTGTATAAAAAAGGCCCGTGAGGGCGGTTCGATAATATCCTTATTTGCCTTATTTCACTTCGCAATCATCACATAAATTACATTCTTTTTCCTGTTTGTGCGAGATGTATATAAACACTTTTCGAATTTGTATTCTTTCTTACACTTTTATAAAGTATTGGTAGATATTTTGAGGCTTTAACTCAATCGATGCGTCCATATATAGTATAAACACGTTAAAGTCGTATATGTTTGTATATACTTAGGTAGGCTACGCATGTGATACGAATATTTGAATTAGGACAAAGCGCAATAAAAATGATTTTTTCCTTCCTGTTCAATACACGAAGTAACTGAAATATCCTTTGAATGAAGTAGATGAAACCTCAATAACAATATACTTGATTGTTGCTGGATTTAAAAAAAAACACGTGGGAGGTTGATACGCTTAAAATACGCCGTTGTCAAAAGCTACCTGTCATTTTGATTTTGAATGATGGAATTTCTTGGTATTTGGTGAAAAGTACTAAAAATAAACTAGCAGGTTATGTAAGGAAGTGTCACTTTTTCACAAAATCAAATTTAAAGAACATATTTAGGTAACAGTTTTTGAATTTAAAAGAAGAAAATACATATTAAATTAATTTTTTTCTAACTAACTTTTACTTCCAGGTTAAATCCAAATAAATAACTAAATGAATTTTTAGACATATTATTCAAAAACATAAAACAATTTAATGAAATAAATTATCTTTTTAAATTCAGTAAATGAACACTAAAACAGGATTAGCAAAATATACGCGGGCGGAGACCTATCATATTCTATACAGCTTGTTGAACTGATTGCAAAACGGTATGCAAAAATTTCGTAACACCCTTAAAATCTGAAGTTATGGGGCAAAAAACGTTTTTTCGACCTTCATTCATTGAAAAAAAAATCTAGCTTTGTCAAGTTTTTACCTATTTTAGTTTTTTTTTTTTTAATGTTTCGGAGAGTAGGCATTTAGACCTTTTCAACAATGTAAAACATGTGGTATGGGTTAACCGCCTAGACTGTATAGGCTCAACAACTTCAAAAATTCCATAATTTCTGTTTTTTTCTGTGTGTTGAAGCAGAAGCCATGTAATAGCAATGAGAACTCTTAAAAAAATTACATTTTTTCCCAATACATTTTGTAATTCGTTTACTTTTCTTAAACATTCATGTGTTTAAAAATATTAAGTACCAAGATAAGCAAATGGATTGAATGAAATTCAGAACGTCAAAAAATTGTACTTTCCTTATGTTTTGTTTGCTGTTAGATGTCACTCAAAAAAGAGTAAAAATTAGCAATTTTTAGAACTTTGAAGTCTTACCAATCTTTTATATTGAGCTCAGTTTCCAAAATTGTATTTTCTCTGCAAAAGATACCCAAAATGCTCGAAATGTACAAGAGCCGCAAAGTAACTTACTTTTGAAAAAAAAAACCGGTCCGCCCTTACGGTTACTTAATAATAAATTTCCCCTAAGGTCGAAAAACAAATATTAAAGAACATTTACATGAACAGTCTCTCCGCACTAAGACTTATTTTTATAAAAATAAATTTTAGAAATTATATTTGTTTCTCAAAAGAAGCTATAAAGTTATATTCTACCAACTTCCGTTTTTAGAACAGAGATTGTACAATAATGATAATAATTGCCTGTGAATAAACAACTGAATTTGCTGTTTTTTCCTCAATTTAGTCGTCCCTTTTTAATGCCCAGTAGCCCCCCCCCTTCTTCTAGATCCTCCAACGTGAAAATAAACATGTTGGAATTAAATATGAGTCTATTTTATTTTACGTAGCGTTTTTCCCTGAGTGTACCTTTCTGTAAAAAAAAGTGTAATATAGATCCTTCTAATTGGTCAACATTTAATAAAGTTAACAAAAACTTTTAATTTTTAAACTTTAATTTTAAAAATAGTAATAAATTGATTTTTTATTTCTAACCATACTTCTTCTAGGTACTTCATTCATTCAAAAAAAAAAAAAAAGAAAAGGAAAACTTCAATTCAGGTTAAGGTCAAATGTCAATTTATTTCTTGAGTGTAACACATTGTTTTCTATTAAAAAGGCAGTTATAAGGTTTCCTTGAAAGCATATGGCAGGATATGAGTTAATTGATAGACCTACTACATGTGCTTAATTTGGCATATCACGTAGAAAATATGTGTAATTAGACATGTTGGATAAAAGTGTTTTTGTTGTTGCTGTTTATATTTTCTTACACACAAAATTGAATGATGTATAATTTTTGTTCTACTCATTAATTTCCTTTTTTATGTTTATATATGTTAGGTAAGTGAAGCAAATGCACAGTAGGTGGGTGGTTTTTGTCTATTAGTGTTTCGTGGTTCATAGTCATTAAAGTAAACAACGCCCCAAGATATATGAATGTTTGTGGATTAAGTTGCAAAGAGCTTAATATTATACGAAGACTATAAGACAAGGTCCAAAAACGAAGGATTAGAGTTTTTTTGTTTTTTTTTGTTTTTCAAATGAAGAAGGGTAAAACAAATTACCACTACTCCACCAGAATGCACAAGTGCACATTTTCTTTAACGAGCAAAAAACATCGATTTAATAGAAGCACCAGATAGCATTTAAGGGAAAATGTTTAAAAGAATAAAAATAAATTACAAGTTTACATGCAATAGAAAAGTACTTTTATTGGAGATGGGAGTTTTGTTCGTATTGAATTTCAAATCGATAAAATTGTCATTTTTTAACAGATTAAATATGCATTCGAAATTGAAAAATTAAACATTCAATTCATTATCATGAAATGTTCATTTTAACTCCATAAATAGGAATAATAGGTTATTATGGTATGTATTTCAAAAATAGTTTTAATCGAATCATATTCTTCAATTTTAAGCTGAGATGTTCGTTTTCTTGGAAATCAGTTCCATTTTGGCTTATTGAAATATAAATGGAATTTCAGAAAATATTTAGTTAGGTTCCCATTTTGGAATGAGTTTTTTTTCGTGAAAATCAAAATTTTAGTATAATAGAAGGAACAACTGAATAGCAAGAACTTAAACCTCGACACTTCAAAGTCACATTTAAGAAGATACCACACTGTTTGAAGAAATTTTACTATGTTTTCGCCTTTTTTGGATCTGTAAAAATAGCTGAAGCCATATCTGGATGAGCTAAAAGTTTTTTTGCGTAGTGTTTTTGAGTTTGGGGAAGGAATCCCATTTTATAGAAAGTTATATGGCTGAGAAGAAACTTGTGGTACATTCTATTATTAGAAACTGGACTGTTACCTCTATTTGTATGAACCTTAAAGCTAAAATTGGACGATCCACTGAACGTCTTTAAAATGCATGGATCCCGTCTGATGGTCAGGCAAGGAGTTTTCAAAGCTATGCAAGACCAAAATAGCTGGTACATGGAGTAGACATGTCTTGCAGAAGGATGCAATTTAATTTTTAGTTGAAACATTAAAAGCACATCAAACAGTAAAAGTCTCATATAAGTAGTCATATCAACGAGAAATGAGAAGCCTAGAGCAGATTTTGTAGCTGAAGTGTCTGGGTCCTTATTCAGATTGAGACCAGCACAGTAGGCTGAACCGTAATAATGCAGAAAGAAACTATTTTTGTGATTCGAATAAGTTCATCGCAACAATAATCAAAATTTAAAACGAATTACTGAATATGAACTTCGTACCATACTAGCCCTTATTTATCACTGGATTGTAGTATCTGTAACTAAACTAAAGGATTAGATGTTATTCATATCGTTGTTAAATGTCCAACCGTCAGGGAAACTAGAAGAAACATTCTTGGAAGTGATTTTTTATCAAAGGAACAAATTTAGTAACAAGTTGATTTAGATGGATGTTGCCAAGCTGTATGAGTATTGCAAAATTGTTCTAAGATAAAGATCAAGAATAACTAAGGGCAACTCTGTTTTTGGTGCTGGAGGATTAAGTCCTGACCTAGTATTGTGAATTTAAAACCGTGCTTAGATTATCTGTATCAGCTCTATAGTTTTCGAGATAAATATTTGTAGTGCAAGAAATGGAAAGTATTGCACTGATACCAAATTTGGCAAAACTTTTATTTATTGGATACTCAATCATCTCCTAGATCTTCGGAAAATTAACCCTAATGTTTTCAGTTTTTTTTTTTTTTTAGTAAGTTCGGGAAGTTAAAATGCTAAAAAAATAAAAAAATATATTTGTATTTTGTTTACATTTTTTGAAAAATACACAATATTTTTTAAAATCATAAGAAAAACCGGTTGACAAGTTTTGAACAAAATCGGTGGAGCCAGTAAAGAAATATAAAGAGATAAGTAAAAATTATAACGATTTTCGCAAGAAGCGTGTTCATAATATTTCTGTTATTCTATTTTGTTTAGACAAGCAAAAAATGCAGCATTTTTACAATCACTCTTAACACAACATACACCAAGTTTAATCAAAATTGTTAGAGTCGTTTTCGAGAAAAATCTAAAAAACTTAAAATCGGTATATGCGAGGTATTCGATCGAATCGATGTATTCAAAAACAAAAAAAACAACCTTGGAAATTACAAAAAAGGAACCAGTACCAAAGGAGAACCATATTGTCCTTACGGAGAGGTACTTTTTCCTGAAAGCCTCTATTGTTGATGTTTTTTTTTCTTTTGATCAACGCATTGACCTTAAGCGATTCTAGGAGAAAACTACCTTACGCGATTCTAGGAGAAAACTACTTGGTGGTAATTTTACGTTCTTCTTTATGATACAAACACCGGCGAACACCAAGTCGAGATTCAAAATTCAGTCTGATTACAGATAGGAAAAGACTTGCTCCGCTGAAGCATCAGTATATACTGTCTCTGTTTCACAACTTATTTCAAATAGTTTTGTTGAAGTTCAGCACCAACCATTTTTCAAGAATTCGTTCTGATCTAACGAAGAAAAATCCAGTTGACCTTTTGTCGAAACAAGACAACGAAACCAACAGTTATCACATTTGCAGCGATCTGAAACAATTTCCAAAAATCGATCTCTTAATATAGTTGCAACTTAGTAAAACAATCTGGGATATTCTACCTTTTTAAATATCACCTGGGTCTTAAAAATAGATTGACATATTACTTTAGCACAAATTCAAATTTAACATTTTCTAACTTTCTCGAATATTTTCAATTTAATTTACTCTCCTCGAAAAACCTTATTATGAACATATTTTCAAAAAATAAAAAAACAACTTCTTCCTTATAACTCCGCACATCCCTGATCCCTGAAAATATAAACCGACAGCTTAAGTAGCATTTTGTAAGATTTTATAATTGTATGTAACCAACCACCACATTCAAAGAACTCTTCATTTGGTTTATGCTTCACCTAATTTTCAACAAAATATTACCTTCTATGGGTAATAGGTATCTAGGTAAAGAGAACCTTCTCTAGTAATAGTCCTTCTGTTGAAAATATTCTTTGACAAAAAAAAACCCTGCAAATGAAACCTAACAACCCATTTTAACTCTATACACCAATTTCAGCATAAAGGTTATATCTTTCTACTTCCTCTTACAACTTATTGCTTTTTATCATATAGGATAGTAAAAGGATTCACTCGAAAATCCAACACCAACACACATAGATTTCATGTAAATGGGCTCTATGAAATTGCTTTTCGCCTTTAAATTTATTTCCATTTCCCCCCAAAAAATAAAACAGAGTAAATTTTAGTATGCATAAGTAGGTACATAGATAAAGTAGGTAAGCATACGAGTACGATAGTCTAGTTCCTACAAAGAAAATAAACTCAAAAGGTTGCCTTGATTATATGATAATGAATTATTCTGCTTTAGTCTTTTATAAACAACACCGATTGCATGTTTGACGTTAAATTAAATTGTAAGCTTTTTGAAGCGTTGCACAACACAAAATGGGGCACATGTTGCCTACACCCATTTTTCGCAAATTCACCTACCTACTACTAATAAATACATTTTTATCATCCAACAACGAACCGAACCGAACGATAAAGGGGGCGGAGAAAACTGTCCATCAGAGAGAGAGAGGGTTGATGGAAATACATGCATGGGTTTTGTATAAGTTTCATGTAATTTAACGTTAAAAACGTGTGACCTAAGCTTTGACATCATATCGTGTCCATATTGTTGTCAATGTACATTTTGAAGGTACATAATACCAACAACATATTCATGCCCAATATTGCAGGGATGCCACAGTTGGCGTTGGGGTAGGTTTTAGATTGTTGCTTACCTAACTGAGATTTTCTCTAATGGATTTTCAAGAGGCTTAAAATAAGTCCGATAAGTATTGACCAAGTTTGTTGCATTTTGTAGGCCGATAAGTACATCCCCAACTATCCCCTCCGTATTACTGATGTTGGTAAAATAGAACAAAAACAACAACAACAACAGAAAACTAACCATGTACTTAATGTTTCGAAGAAATAATTCCATCTCTCGCGGGGTAGGTTTTAAAAGCTTCTTACTAGTTCTTTTGCTTCCATCGTTAACATACTTTCAAAAATTATGTAGATGAGGCCAGGATGAGCTATATACCGTTTTTTTTTTTTGTTCATGTTTGTGTAAGGTTTCATACTAAGCTCATATGGGCAAAAAACGAAGGTATATGTGATAGATAAAGGGTTAGGGGATGGTTTATATTTATGTCTTTAGGATATATTTTGGTTTTTCATTGGGATGGACTATAAAAGTCAAAAACATAGTTTTCCTGTCACGTTTTACGACTTCCCATTTGTATCTTTTGTATCTTATTACAACAAAAAACTTGGAATGGTGATCAATCAAATTGGTAACAAGGAGTCCAAAAGAAGAAGACAACAAAAAAAAAAAACAGAAACAAATCACGTACGTAGGAGGATATGTACAAATATTGGTATTTATGGTTTTATGTGTGTCTGGCAAAAAAAAAAATCTTTGCCTTTTTCGAATTAAGTGCAAATTTGGTCAGCACACGTAGATACTAAGTTGTACGACAGATGGTTACTTAAAGAGAAAAGACTTAATCATAGAAATGTTTTGAAATGTCATAGTCTAGTAGGTAGGTATTATGTTGTTTGAGTCAAACGTAATACTTCATTTCAACCACAAAATGTTGTGATGTTGCGAAACATATAAAATAAATCAATAACGGTATTTAGGCAATTGCTTTTGTTTTTATGAAATTATTTATGGAGATTTTTAAAAAAGTCTTACTGAGTATCACTTGAAAAATTACCAGAGTAAAAATGTATCTACACTGCCGGTCACTTGAAAACGTCCAGTGCTTTGCAAAAATTCAAGTTGATTTTTTTTTGGACAGATTGGCAGCACATGTTTTAAACCAACAACAATTGTAAGACATAATATTCAGATTTATCCCTTAGAAAAATCAGAGCTCTAGCAAATACCATTCATTAAAAAAAAACATCTTTTAAAAAATACTTGTTTTTTGTTTAGCTCAGTAGAATATATCGAAGCATTCAATTTGTGGTTCCAATTGGTTATTAATTTCAGTTCGGTGGGATTTCAATTAGTGAAAAGTTTTGAACGTACAAAAAAATGCACAGATTTATGCTCACAGTTGCTTGTTTTCAGATACTACATCCATTGTCCTTGCTCCAAATACAAGAATTTTTATGGATTACTTAACCATTTAACCAGAAATCATCAGATAACATCCTCATAGAAGAATATTTTACGAAAGAAACTGGGTCAGCGTGAAGATATTTTCACTATAACTGAAGAACCCTTTCATAAGTAAAGCAATCGTTTAAAACGATTTTTCTCAAAATCATCAATATATTCACAGAAAACCCTTGATTTATATAGTTTTTAAGAATAACAAACAATACAAAATACTTTACAGCCAAACAAAAGTTTTTTTTAAAAAAACTTTCAACAAATTCTGTTGACAAATCTAAAAGAAAAAAAGCAACTTTTTACGATAAAAACAAATCTCAGAAAGTATGACCTTTAAAAACTATAACCAATACAAAGGACTGGTCCATCAACCAATCCACTTTAGAACTTTCCATTTTGGCTTTTATAAACTATTACTCAGATAAAGACTAAGAAAAAAAAAATACAAAAACAAAACACTTGTTCAGTTATATTTACAATGTAAGCCATTTGCGCGTTTCCATTAAAACCGTGTGCAGCGTTTTACTTTGACTTTCCACCCCAAAACGATTTACCCCGCAGTCCGTGGTAGTCCTTACACAAAAAAAAAAAAAAAAACAAAACCAGAAAGCAGCTCAGCTCATGGCATCAGCAAGCACATAAAGTTAAATGTTCCATAAAAGTGTAGATGTTGTTTTTGTGTGTGATTTCTGTTGTTTTGTTTCCATTTATGCTTTTATTTTCTCACTTTGCTTGAATTTATTTATGGAAGTAGAATTTGACAAGAAGAGAAAAAATACCACCTCTCCCCCCCCCCTCCCCTCCCCGCCTTTCTCACACACAACATACATATTCCAGCTTCTCTGCATGTCCTTGGTACTTTTCTTTCTCGTTGGTTTGATGGTTGGCGCAAATTTCTCCCCTTAGGCTTTTGAGAACGACATGTAGTAAGGCTCTTTATACCTACACACAGCATGCAGAAAGAAACTAACATTCATTGAACCATATTTTTCAAGAACTCATCACATATATTGCGTTGCCTGTGTCAAACTAAGCTATTATGGTTTATTTATGTGATAAATATTACGGTAGAAAGTAGAAACGCTGTATGATGCTGCCAAGTCTGGCAGATAGATATTATTCATTAAAAGTTAAAATACTCAAATTTATTCATAAGAAGGGCGCCTTCAAAAGAAGACCTGGCCTGGCCAGGTCGGTCCCTTGAAGTCTTTGAATGAGCTTTTCCTCCTGTCAAATTGAATAATTTTCACATTTATGTTTTTAAGTAAATTAAATTGGTTTATCCATTATGGTTTTGGGCACCCGCACCACTACAAACATAAACGTAGAGGTATCTTTTGTCATAAAAAGTTTTCCTACATCCATTTGAGTTGGTGTTAATCACCGCACGAAAATATAATTACACTTTTTAACAAAGTCTCTTCGATGACGGACAAAGACATAGCCATTTGAGTGGTGGTAATTGAATTTGATTCTATTCTTAGCCACGAAAACTTCAACTTCGATGTCAAACTATATTTTCTTTATTAAAGTATGGGTTGGGTATCTAATGAAATTGTTTAGGGAGTAGTAAATGCATAGAATGATAAGTTTGTTATAGAATTTGCTTTTGTTTTGTTGTATGTTAGGGGCTTTTAGTGGCTATTGGAATATAGAGAATGTACATAATTATATATGCCAATCAAAGTCTGTTGAATTGTTTTTGGGAACTTGATATTAATTTACTGTTCAACTTGTATCTGATGATGGTTATGAAAATCCTAGAATGAAATGTTGGTTTTTCTCTAAAAATAGCTGTTTTCTTTCGTCTTTTAATAGAGAAAGTCCTCTTTCCTGGTGTTATCACAAGGAAACAAATACAGAAATACTTTTCTCATTTGTTCTTTTATATTTTTGAGGGTCTTAAATCACGAATTTTAACTGACGAAGGATAATTTCATGAACAAAATCGCAAAATAAAATTTCAACCTATTTCCAATTTTTACCCAAAAAGTTATAAAATCATTAATAAAAAAAAATTTTAAAATAATTTTAAATTCTCTAACCAAAATTGCATCATATGTATTTTTCTGGTGAATGGTTTTGCCGATGAAACACACAAAAAAAGGAAGAAGAAAAAAAATTTAATTAAAAAAAAAAAACTATGGCAACCCTAAGACTGCGGCAATCCTCATATTTTATAAAACTCTTATTAAATTGGTGAAGTAAAAAAATCATTAAGATTCAGTAGCAACTGTAGCCAATTTCTTAAAATATGTGTTAAATTTTTATTAAATTAATTAACTGGCAACCCTTTGGCCCACGGCAACCCTACCAGACCGTTTTTACTAGTACAAAAGCAGCTGTATACAAAATTTCAGACTTGCAAAAGAAGGTTAGTTTTGACAATTTTTTCGTATTTTGAAAAATCGGCTGTAAACCCCGGGCCCCCGGCAACCCTGCCAGACTTAAGTTTTTGGCATAACTAGTACCAAATCAACTTTAAACAAAATTTCAGCCTTGCGACTAGTAGGTTAGTCAAAGTGGCTGCTAACTCTCCGCCGACAATTACGTTTGCCTCACACCAATAACTGGTGACTTTACGGGTTTGTGGATCTTAATAAAATGTTTCACACATTTTCAACGAATGTGGTCTATTTGACAAATTTATGAAAAATTATTTTTTTGTTAATTTAACTTTTTAAAACAAGCAGATTTTTTGAATCTAAGGTCAGAAACTAACAAAAAACAAACTATGCGATGTGAACAAACAACAGAAAAGTATAAAGGATGCTACTTTTTTTAACTTTTGTATCAAAAGTTTTTCTCGAAAAGCATAATTTTGTTGACCTATTTAACCGATTCAAAAAAGGAGGAGGTTATCAATTCGATTGTTTTTTTTTATGTTGTACCCTCAGAACTTTTGAGTTTGTGAATCGATTTTGATGATTACGATTTCGTATGTGAAAGCTAATGGTCCCCATGATTTTTTTTTAACATTGATTCTTATCAAAACTTTTGACAATTAAATACTCCGGTTTTTAAAAATATCCATTATTTTATAAATCAGTAGCATTGTTCATTGAAACAATTTAAAAAAAATGCAAAGTTGAAGTACTCCTTATACAAAAATGACATTTTTAGAAAGTTTTTGTATTGAAAGTACAAGAAGATTTTATTCAAAATGGCTGAATTTCCTGAATTTCGAATTTATTCCTAAGTTTAGGTTATTTTCAACTTTTGGCGTTTAAAGATTCCAATTATCTTGATTCTATATTTCGAACGACGATGACGACGACGACTCTGACAACAGCACACGCAAATAAAAATGTCTCGAAAACGTGTTTTCTTTACGTTTTATGATGTTTCATGATGAAATAGACTAATTCTGAAAAAAAATTGTGCCAATCGCTATACTTATCCTTCCGCTACGCTACGTGTAAGAAAAAGTAATATTAAATGTCTTAAATTCGTTTTTCTTTTGAAAGGCAAGTTGCATAAAGTTAAACACCCCCAAAAAACATAAAGAACAAGTAAGAAAAATACTTTTGTTTTTTTTTTTTCTTCAAACGATTTGATTAGATTAATTTCAAATCAAGGAAGTTTAAAACCTCAAGAATCTGAGAGAAAAGATTTTTCGATTAGATTCTTAATTTACACAAGATATATTAATTATTGAATGTATACTCGTGTATTGACAGAAACATTCAACAAAATCAGGTATAAACATCCTCTCCACAACTTAAATAACAAAAACCAAAACTCTTTCCAAATCCAATTCCTTTTTCAATGAAATATGTATTACATTTGACTTAAATGCCAGCGTATAACTTACAAGCTGAAACATATCACAGAATTTCATCGATAATCAAACACGATTTACTCCCACCAAAAATTGGTAGGCTAGGCAGGCGAATATCTAATTTTCCATCGTTTACATTTCATTAATACACTCAAAGGACGCATTCAATCAAATTAACTTTTTTTTTCTAAATAAATCAACTTGTTTAAGGTTGAGGGTCACTCACAAGGCACCTAATTTAATCCTCTATTAAATATTCACTTCCACAAATAACTAGATATTTCATCAATCATTTACTAAACCAAAGTTGGGAGAATTGACGTCTGTGGCCTTTTCATTTTGATGCCTGTTTTTTTCTTTCTTTTTTTTACGCTAACTAACAGAATGAAAGCAATCAGCCCATTTCTTGTTCTTTCCTACTTCCTTTTTGAGTTTCTATCATATATCTTGTAACTTAACTTTCTTATAAATGTTTTCTTTTTTTTTATTTAATTCAACAAATCTTAGATCTTATCGTGGCAGCATTAAAGTAATCACAATACAAATGCCAACTTCCTTGTTTGTTTTTTTTTTTGTCGACATGCGATACGGAAATTCCAGATAAGGCTAACCGGAAGGTTCTAATTAGTTAAAGGGGGAAGTTTTTTTTTCGCTTTTGGCTCAGCGGGAATAAGCTCAAAATTCTATTCTGTAGTATTTAGTGGCAGAGTGGTTTTTAGTATAAAAGCTATATAGTGGTGTCAAGGTGCCAATAACAACCGGATTAAGTTGTTTCTGTTGCTAAACGGTGATGGCGTGATTGGATTGACGAAAATTCCAACTGATATTCATTAATATTCAAAACCGCAAAAAAAAAAACAACACTGTTTGTTTTGTGTTTACGTCTTTCAGCTATTTCCTTAAAGAGTTGCTGATGACTGATACGAGAATCATGAATAATGATTCATAATTTAATTATAATTTATTGAAAAATTAATTGGATTTGTTTTTTGCCTTAAAGGATCTCCAGGAGTACAGCCGTAAGTCTTAATTTGTATAACATTTAAAAATACTAACTAAATGTAATATGGTCAGTGTTGGAATTCGGAGTTATGCTATCATGATAATGTTTCCATGTACCAAGTATACGAAACTACTTTTTGAAAATTATCTCAATCTATTGTCCTTCAATTTCCAACGGTTTGAGGTCTGAAGTCGACAAAACTTTTACCTGATTTCATAAGTTTTTCAGAATTGAAGTACAAAATTAATGTTTTGTAGGAATTTATGTTCTTCTTATATGATAAAATAGGTGTTTTCTTTTCAAAGTTGTTTCCGAAATATTTATTGGAAAGTATTTCCTACATTGATTTTCTTAAGAACCGCTCTAACGATTTTAATTAAAATTTGTAAATAATGCCCCCAATGAATTCCATTTTTGATTTAGCTAATATCTTGAAAAACTGCATCAGTAATGCAATCTTCTGCCATATCTATTGGGGAAATCATTTAAAAGTCAAATCAATCTGATTTGCATTCAATACGATTACTTTAAGTTGATATAAAAGTCCTTTTTATGTTAATTCCTATTGTCAGTGCAACAAGAGTTAAGTTATAGAAAACCCCCTTCCGATACTAATAAAGCTATAAGATCGGCATTGCATTTGCAATAAGAACCAAGAACTATCGAAATATTTTAGTTGAAAGGGTATTTTCTTTTTAAGGGGGAAAGATAATTGCGAAACAAGTAATAAAATACCCTGTGAAATTTATGGTAGATTCAAAGAAAAATTGTAAGAAATATTTTGATATTCATTCGAATTTTTGAGTCTTAGCTTTAGCTTGGGAAATTTCGGGAAACGGTTTTTTTAGTGTTAAATCACATTTTTTAACTATTATGTCAAGAAAGAACAAATCAAGTGAAAATTAAGCGATCTAACACTCAACAAAATGTCTTTGAAATATTGGTGCAGTTTTTTCCTGATAGTGGCCAAACCCCAAATAAGATTCGTTGAATAGACTAGGCAAAATAAATGTTTTTTTTTTTAGTTGTTATTTTTGTTAATTAAGATTATTTAAATTTTTAAATTAGGGTAGTACTTAGTGCCACATTGATATAAAGTTGATTTACTTCATAGAAATTTAAGTGTCGCTTATAAAAATGCATTAAATAGCGTTCCCGGAAATAAATAAAGGTTTAAGAAAATGATGGATATGTTCTTAAAACGACACTGGTGGTCTTAAAACCATGTCAATCTGAACTAGTATTATTATATACCTTTATTAATCAAAAATTAAATCTTCTCGCTTTGTCTATGTTTTATTCTCTAAAAAAATACGTTTTTCTGCTATTCCAAAATACCTACGAAATACATAATTTTTTCAAGATTTTTTTTCATTAATTTTATGATAAGACACCTTATTCAAGCCATATTTGCATTAGATTCTAATTTAAAATACCAAAAATATTCAATTTTGTTTCGAGAATACTGTATAACTTATTCATAGTCTAAAAACGTTCCCGCGAATGACGTTCCCGAAAATGACGTTTTGATAATTATCATCGTTTATTTTATTTCTAACATAATCAAACGAAATATTATTGAGGTTTTGTTGTAGTAATCTCGATTTTACATCATAATATTGTAACACAATTATAATTTTATTATTTATTTATCCAAAACAGGCGTTCCTGAAATGACGCTTAATTGATATACGTTCCTTATATATCAAATTAATATTAAAATGAACTTCAATTACCACCTTAATTTAATTTATTCATGCAGAAAATTATTTATGGAACGATAAGCCCATTCAATGATATTCCGGAAAGACCATTTGTATATCGCTATCTGAACGTTGAATGAATAAAAATTTGAGACATATTTCTTCGGACAACTTTTATTTAAATAATAATTACGATTCCACCTCCATGATTTTGGCCCTTATCTATATCCCGTTTTTGTCTTTAACACCACATTGTTAACTCAAAATTATGAAATTGTATTTCAAAATAAGGGTCTAAAGATCGTGACATTCTAGAGCAATGTTGACTTCCATGTTGCAGACCAGTGTACATCCCTCTCAAAAACGACTGAAAAGATTTTGTAACACTTGTAAATGCTTATAAAGAATTCCTCGAAACATTACATATGTAGTTGTTATGTAATCTTCCGAGGAATTCTAATAAAACCCAAAAGCTAACTTTGTAGGCATAAAGTCTTACGTATTATTTGAAATCACCATTGACAGTTAGAATGTTGTATACAAGCACATAATAATAGGGGATAATTTCTTGCATAAAACATTTAAGCTTTAATTCATGTTGCACGTAACTGATACTGATGCCTGTATTTGATTTGACTATCTGAGCATTTAATTAAATTAATTCAATTCTTAGGTAATGAAACCAAATGCGTTTAAAGTCTCTTTTTCATCAATTATTTCGAAAAAGTAGAATTATTTATGACAATTGGTTAAATTAAAAGGCAAACAACCTCTTTTTTCTCATTTTTATTTACATTAAACAACAACCATTTTTCTCATTTTTTATTTAAAAGAATATTTTCCACAAAAACCAATCAGTAAATAGAATTGAATCCAAAGTACCTATTTGCACATCAGTTTATCAATTTAACCATCATCTCAGATTTATCCTCTTTCTTCCTGTACTTTAATCCCCATCACCCCTACCCACAAACAAATTCCCTCACGAGACGAGTAATCTCTCTAATTGTACTAATTTACATGCAAAAAACATCCTTTTGAATTATTTAGTACATGAATTTACTGGGTTGGTAGATATAGTTGAGTAGTATGGGTAGGTAAGGGTATGCTTCTGACTGAGTGATTGGCCTTTTAAAATGCAATTCAAGTGTAACACACGTAATGGGGGAAATGATTTGCTTCGTCTACACAAAAATGTGTGAATTTTCTGTCTTTTTTTCTTTTTTTTTTTTAAGAATGACAATACACAAGCGCCACTTTTTGTCTCCTCCCTCAGAATTCAGAAACTGTACAAACATACATATATAAAAAAAAAAAAAAATTCTTTCGTTGTTGTCATTTGACTTTTCTGCAAAGTCCTTCAACAGCTTCAACGCCTCTAGCGATTCGAGGCAATGGGCATAGACATGGTGTAAGCCATGGTGAACAATAATCACTGTCGGGCTAATGACAGGTGATTTGTCATTTTTTTTGTTTTCGCCTTCGCTCCTTATTTTGGTTGATTTTTTTTTTTTTTTAAGGCGGATAGTAGGTACCTACATTTCGATGTGACTTGTTTGGGGCTCTTTTTTTTGTCTTCTTACACTTGTATTGGCCATTATTATGGTGCGATGTGTAACCAGTTAACAATGTGGTAGTGGACAAGTAAGCGAAAATGTTTTTGGGCCACAAAACTACACCCCACAACATCAGTGACTAGTCGGTCATGGATAAATACTGAAAAAGACAAAAAAAAAACACAAATTAGTGTGACCATTCCAATGTACTTGAGAACGTGTCTAAAGGCTTAGTTTTTTGTGTATCGTAGATGATACGCCAAAGTTCTATACTTTTAAACTACTCCGCTACGAACTGCATTACTAATTCCTTAAGCACAGAATAGAACACTGAGAAAACAAATCGTTTGCGGCAAACAAGTTTTTGACTTTGTTTGCAGCAAATTGATAAAGTCGTTTGGGTTAAACCCTTTTTGCGAACGATTAAAAAAAAAAAGATCGTAACACCGGTGATTGAACAAGCAACCCCCCGCTTGAGTAGCTAGTAGGTTTCCTGTCGTTCCGCCACTAACTGTTTAATTTATAATAAGCGTAAAATGCACATGAACAAAATGGAAGAACAAATCGTTTGCATCAAACCATTTTTCGTTTGCTGGACAATAATTTTTCGATTTCAACTTTGTTTGCCGCAAACTCTTAGATTCGTTTGGTCAAAACACTTTATGCGAACGACTAAATACTAAAAAGCTTAGCGTAACACCACTTATTGAACGTACGACCCCTTTTTTTTACTTTTTGAGGTATCCATACCTCCTAGTGTGCCTCGCTCTCCTAGGGGTTCCAACCTTGGCATGCCGGCAAAACCTCCAAAAGTGTCTCGATGATCTCCCCCCTCGGTACTACTCTCGCATTACTTCGAGGGGTGGACCTTGCCTAGGTGTATTCGATTTCTGGAACTGGATCCTCTCGTTTTTTAGTTTTCAGGATCTGGGTCAGATACGCGGTTATTCGCATCCATTGCTTTTCATTCTGAAGCATCTTCTGGATGGTGTTGTCCTGCCTGATTTCTTCTGTGTTGTCGTCATCAGGAGTCTTCGTTTACTTGCGGATGGTCAACCTATGTATGCCATCAACCGGGACAAGAATGCTGTCATTTTGGATGCGCGTTTTGCAGCCGACCGTATCTGTTCCCAAAAACCTAGCTTTCTGTCGAGTCTTATTCTCAGGTATTAAACTGCGTGCCTACTCGTTATTATCTCTGTATCGATGCGGCAGTAAATTATCGTGGAGATTTGTTTCCTTGTAAGCAGCATTATTTCGGTTTTTTTCATTAGCCAAAGACAACCCGTGATCCTCCATCCAAGAATTTGTTCGTCGCATGACTTGGTTCAGTTTTATCTGAGCATTTTCGTTGTGTCTTGCTGTTATCACCACGGCCACATCATCTGCGTATCCAACTAAGAAAGAATCTTAAGGCAGTTCCATACAGAAAATATCATCGTAAGAGATATTCCAGAGGTCTGGTCCGAAGATGGATCCCTGGGCTTCTCCTGCTGTGATATCTTTTCTTATCGATCCTTTTGTTGTTTGGTACACGAGTTCACGCTCTGTGATATAGTCTTTTAGCATTCGCAGGAGATACTCGAAGATTTGGAACTTTCTTTCTAATGCAGCCAGTATATCTGTCCACCTAGCAGAATTAAAGGCACTACGAACGTCCAGTGTTGCCAGTAGCGGTTCTAACTACTTCTTCTATCGCTCCTATGTGTTACCAATATTCGTGATTCTGCAGTCAAGTAAATATAAATCTGCTTTAAACGCAATAAATATTATAATTTCAAACGAAACATAGCCTGGTCACTCTCTTTACATGAGTAAAAGAATTATTTTCAGTATCACAATATGCTGCAATCAATATTATTGATTCGCATTCGATTGGACACAAAACAAAAGTGAGGTTAAGAGTATATTATAATGAAAAAAAAAAACAACAACAACAAAAAAAAACTCAATTTTAACCTCGCCTCAATGAATTTACTTCCCAATACCCAAACCCACACACACTTCTTACTGATGCATACTTGTACTCATATAATGTGTCCTTACTTAGTCTACACTCTTCTTACTGACACTTCTAACTCGGAGGGGGTTTTGATATAATAAAACTTGTAACGCCACTTCAACCTAAAATTGATTGTGTGTTAAACGCTATATAGAGTGATGGTGTCTGTGGCATGGATGATCCTTAAATTTCATATTACGTTCGCAAAATAACAATGGTGTCGGTGTATGATGATGGTTGAAGAAGGCATAATATACCACATGAAGGACTTGTGATATTTAAAGGCCATACTATTCTATATTATATCTATGAGTAACGTAACATGCGATCCAGACATTTTCACCAAAGAGTTTAAATGGAAAATGTTTAAAAAAAAATGTAAAAGTAAAAGAAAAAAAAAAAAAAAACAAAACAGCATAATAAAATAGACAGTGTTGCTGTCAAATTCAGAGTGTTTGGACATTTTGTGTACACACGCATTGTATGAGGCCGTTTATAAATATTGACAAAGTATATAAAAATATATACAAATACTTTGGCGTCATCGTCCATGAGAGGCACCTGCGTTGGAATACACACGCATTCGATTGATGAATATTAATACCCAAAACTCAAGGTCATACCAGGATCTAAAGTTGTTTTTTTTTTTTTATTTTTGTTTTTTGAAAGTTGAAAGTTCCAAGTGAGCTTTTAAGGTGTTACCAAAGCATGTGTCTAGAGACCATTGTGTCACAATAAAAAAATTATAACCAAATAAATTAGTTAAATCTATGACGTCAATCCCATAATAGGCAAAAATTGTAGAGGTAGGTAAATTGAATAGCTATCAGCTATCAATAAGAAAATAATAAAGGAAAGGTAACTCAAGTTGGGTATCAACAACAACTTTTTGACAGGATAAAATGGGATTTGTTTTTCTTTATTTTTGTGTTTGTTTTTTGTTTTTGTTTGGTCAGGCTATTGACAGGTGATTGGATAAGAGTTGAATTTGAGATTTTATTACATCAACAACATTACGTAGGGGTGAGCGTTTTCTATAAAGGTGTGGTGTTTCATTAGTCAAAATGTTTTTCGAAGTAAATCGTAAGTAAGTATAAACCCATTAGTTCTGTAAATGGATTTTTGTCTGTTTGAACGTTTTATGACAAGTTAATATTAAAATTGAGATCTAGAATTGACTTTGGTATTCAAAATTTAGATCTAGATCTGTTTTCACCATTAAGCATATCTCGAAAAGTGATCTCTCTAGATCCTAAAGACGGAAAGGAACATAAAAAAAAACGATTTCAATGCCGTTTATCTCATTGAAGAAGTAATATTTTTTGCTTGAAACTTTGTGGGTGTTGAGAGAGATAGAAAGACGGTAACGGAAAAGCCGCGTACTCCATCTTCCCCGTTACTGTCTTTTTATCCAATAACTTTACTGGCAGTTATTAGTTTTTTATGAGACTTCTAGGACGATAACTTTATAAAGTGCCCTCAACACCTACGAAGTTTCAATTCAAAAACTTTACCTCTTCAATAAGATAATCGGGACTAAACGCGTTTTTTTTGTTTCCTCCGTTACTTTGGAATGGCCGTTTTCTCCTACGGTATTCCCATTTTCATCATTTCGAACATCTATTTCGAGCTGATAGCATTACCCCTGCATCTGTCGCAATAGATTTAACCACTTCCTCTTCTTACTTCTAATCATTCGGTGCCTTTCTTTTCTTTTCTATACATAAACTTCACGAGCTGCTCTCTCGCTAGTTCTGGTCCTAAATTGCAGCATCTACTCATATGCCTTGTCCTTGGCTGTCACTGCTAGTCTTTAGTCGATACTGTTGGTGAGTTTTCCAAAAGAATGATATGAATTTGCTGAAGTCAATGGAGTAGCCCATATAAGGTGTAGTTGTGACTGGAACTAGTGACGCTACCGTTGATTCCATCGAGAAAATCCTACCGCTACCGTCTTATCTGTTGGCATTGCCTTGGTAGAATCATTCCTTCCTTGGGGAGGACAGAGTTGTAAAAACTGAAGTCTTTTCGGCACTGCAGTTAATTGACTAAAAAGACTTAATTTCTCAAGTCTTTTAACTTACAAAAGTAAGTTGTAAAACTACAATCAGTAATCAGGAGTAAAATACTGACTAAACAGTTAATTAAAGAAGTCAAACGTACTGCAGTTAATTAACTTTAAGTCAATTTACTGCTTTTATTAACTATACAGTCAGCATATTTGTACTGACTGCTAATTGCTTATTTTGTAGTTAAAGTACTAAGTAGCAGTACTAACTTGAAGTTTAAATTTAATTCAATTAACTGCGACTGAATTGACTAGATTACCAATTGACTGCAGTCTTTTCCAGCTTTGGGGGGGAGGGGGGGGGGGTAATTAGTAACGACATCCTATTCCTGTCGACTCAAACTGCCATTGTAGTAGTTACCGAAAGTAGTCTCCGCTAGGTCAAGGCTTACCCCAAAGGAAGGGAATGATTTACATGTAATTATTGACACAAAAATTACTTACTTAAATACGAAATTCTAAAACCTTTTCCCGCAATGTATATATTTCTAATATATTAAGCACTTACAATGTGAACACTTTAATCCAAACTTAATTTTGATGAAGCATAAAAAGTTCAAATAATAAAACACTTATGTATTCTAATATAATTTCTAAAATTGCCATCAACAATGACAACACATTTTGCATAGCAATTCAAGACAAAAATTTTTTCATAATATACAACAATGCAATAGGTGCAACCTCTCATTTCCTGATAAAACAACACAACACAGCAAAAAAAGTATTATAAACACACTTGAACTCCTTGAAAATGAAACTCAGAAAATAATATACAATCCTTCGGCATCACACCTCATTTCCACATCATTGCATTGCAACTTGAAAAAAAAAATAAAAACTTAACAGCCTTCAACATCTATTTTTCAACTACTACCAGACCAGGTATGCAGGAAAGTGCATTGGTAGAGCGAAGAATGCTTCTACAGTAAATAGTGATGGGGCAATGAGTTCCACGTTTATAACTGCACAGATGTGCAATTTTTGTTCCCATGCCACCTGCCATTCATTCAACGGCCAAGAGAAAGGAAAGAGGAAATAAAATTTCTCATAAAGAAAAGCTCAAGAAGCAATTACACATTACAATGAACCAACGACAACGACATGACGGACGGACGCCATCGCCATGCCGACGAACCAACGAAGCAACGAATAAACAGCAGGCAAGCGTGCGATCATGAAAATGTCATAAATATCATGTTGAACAATTTAAGGATGCTGCACAAACACACACATACCAACACACAATCGTACTCGCATTCGACAAAAAAGTAATTTTTCTTCCTTTCAAATTGCAATCAGTATTATACCAGCTAGCTAGGACATAATTATAACAAAAATGTGTATGGATGAGTGTTAGTATGTGAGAACTTATGAAGAAGTAAATCATAGAAATGCACTGATGCAGGATTTATTTGCTGCATTTGCATTTTCTCAACAGGGAAGGACATCACGTCGTCGTCGTCGTCGTCGTATAGAACGAATCCACTCATTCGTATATTGTTTTACAACAAAATCTACATATCCCATGCATGTCCCAAAGGATGTGTGATGCGTTTCCATGTCTAAGTTAATTTCGAGGACGCATTACACACTCAGGATATTAGATGGAGGAAGTGTTTTAAAAGATTTTACTCGCTTTTAAGTGCTACAAATGGAAGTTTTGGGAACTTTTAATAATTCTATTTGGTTGAAATGTTAAAAATTTAAGGACGAAGATAATATCAATCAAATCAACTCTAACTCTGTTTACCCATTCTCTAATATTGATTCGAACTTGTAGAGAAATATTTAAATTGAATAACTAACTACTAGCTAAGCAAATATGCATGGATAATTCACTTTTGATAGTAGTTTTAGATAAGCTATCAAAAATTACAAACAAAATTTCAACCCATATTTCTAAAAGCCAAAAAGGATCCTCTCATAATCTACTATATGAAATTATTTTATATTCGAAATAATCATTGAAGTGCATAATAATCCACAAATTTTTAAAGTGTGTCTGTATATGTTTCTGCAACATTTTCCTTCATAGGGAATTCCCTACATGCTGCGATCGAAAATGAAATTTCAAAATAAATTTATTGGTTGGTTTTGAGGAAGAAGACTAGGACGAGGGCGTGTTTGAATAGTGGGTGGGGGTAAGAGGGTGAATAGTTAGTGGGTGTTATTCAAGAATATACTTTCGATATAATAGCGACTATACTCAACTCATATGTGGTGGTTGTAGGGGCGGATATATTCAATAATATAACCTTGTGGTATGCGATGGTGCTACATTGTGTGAACTCTGCTCCTTTGTTTTGCACAAAATTTCATACATTTTAATGCCATTAGCAAAAGTGCTGGTTGGAATTAAATGCAATGGCAGATAAATAATTACTATTTTCAGACATTGACTATTGATTTGCATTGGAGCGGCAAGATTTATTGATTTCGAAATAGCAATTTCTAGAAATTTATGTGTATATAGTTGAAAAAGGGGGAGGGGAGGGTAGAAGGACATGTATTTGATGTCACTCCCATAGCAACTGGTAATGGTGATGGGTAAAGGGGCGGGAAAGCTATTAAATGTCATTTAAAACAATCTATATCTTGAGGTTACGGATCCGAACCAAATTAAAAACATAAATTATGATTATAGTGTAGGTAAAATGTAAAGGTGTAAGTTAATGGAATTAAATTGATTTTAGAATTTTAGTGATGGGAGATCAAAGGGATCGTCTTGAGAGTTATAAGTGATTGAAACATAGTTTTGAAAAAAAAAGCAATTATAACTCTCGCACCACTGAACATAGTGTAATTGTATAGTGTTAATTGAAAAGATTGAAATTCCAAAAAGAAATAAAACAATAATTTGATAAATCGTCTTTCGTCACATGAGAATTGGTTTGAAGAAATCCTTCAAAATTACTGTGTAAGCAGTTTGAATTTTGTTATTAACCTGAACAATGCACAAGATTTTAATTTTTAAATAAATCAGTGAAAAACAGTAGAAGACGAGCAAATAAACAAAGTTACGATATTCTGGACAAAAATAAAATCAGTTGCGCGACTGGATCGGACACCTCACACGTACTTGCTTTTAAGGTATAAGTTGCTGTGGATATAAGGTTGGGTTGGGTAAGCTCCCTTAGTTTAAATTTTTTTTCGTTGAAAAAGATGAATTTCAGAAAAAAAATAAATTGGTAGGCTATTTTGAAGAAAAAATACTTTTAAACATCTAAACCAAAATTTCAAAAGAAAAAACTAACCCATTTAAGAAAAATTATTTTTTTAAAAACTAATTTGAAACTTTTTTTAAGAAATCCAAAAAACAAAAAAATGCAAAGAGAACACCAATTACCTATTAAAACTTTTTTTTTCTTCGCCATATTTTTGTTGAAAAGTTTGTATCCTTAAACGAGCATTAATAGAGCACTAATACAAAACAGATATGTAGAAGACATATTGTTTTTGAAAATTAAAAACAGGGTGCTCCGAAAAATAAAGCAGACAAAATATACATAAAAATGTCTCGAAAACGTGCTTTCTTCACATTTCAAAATGATTAATGATGAAATGTCAGGGGGTTGACGTCCTGAAAATCACAACTTAAGCTTTTCCAATATCCTTCTTACATATTTCGAAAAATCAGCCATCCTGTATTTCGTTCCATAAAATGAGAATATTTTGACTATCTTTCCTGCATTACATGCCTTTTGTGGTACACCAGAATATTTTTATTAAAATCATAAGAGCCGTTTTTGACAAAACAAAAAAAACAAGTTTTTCCATATTGTGTTTTAGAAGCATTACACTCTACACGGTTTCTTAATGGATAATGAACCTTTCATATTTTGCCGTTGAAGTTCCAAATCATTAATAAGAACTTGAAAGAGAATCGGCGGTACTAGTAACTACAAATAATTTCCTCAAAGGTATTCAAATCAATCTAATCGAGCTAAAGCACGGTTCATAATAATAAAAACAGCAGTTATAATTTTATTTCTTTCTTTTGCCAAAGCTTTTGACCAAAATAATAGAAATCAAAGAAATCTTTTACTTACTTAAATTAAAAAGCAATATAAATAAATTACACTTTCAGCAATATATTGGCATTCTTAATAATATTGATTGATTGATTGATTGATTGATTCAATATATAGTAAATCCATAATAATCAAATTTTCTCTCGAACTTGAAGATGATGAAATAAAATCTTAAAAGGATTACACAAAATCAATTTCTATTCCCTTATTGGTTTATATTATTATTTGCTGACTTCTTTTCAATTGATTAATTCTTTTATTTTCATACGAAAGAGATTAAATTTTCCGAGTAAAAGTATATCCAAATAACCAAAAAAGAAAACCATTTTTAATCTATTTGTACATATTTTTTTCTACCTTTTTCTACCTCTCAATCTCAATGAGGATTTTTTTTTGTTTGATATAAAAAATTAATTTTTATCTTAACAAAAAAAAAAAAAATGTTGGGTCAAACAAAGCTTGCCAACATTTTCTCCCTCATTTCTGAAAGATAAAACTTAAAATGTCAAAAGTTTTTCTGTTCACTTAAAGCAACCAAATAAAATGTTTTTCTTTTATTAATTTAAACCAACTTACATCCAGACATACAATTTAGAGCACAGAAATACATAAATACATACAAATCCTTAATGGAGTTTGGGAAAATTTTGTGTTGCGTAAAAAAATTGGTCAATCATTTTGAATCACACAAACTGTGTATGGGAGGGTTTGTGTGTGGATAAAGCGCTCCACCATCATGAATATTAAGATGATTATCTGTGTTCGAAATGTTGACGGTTGAGTTGGTCCTTAATATACACAACTACTGCCCCTTGCAGGTTCAATACTTGGAATTTTCTTTTCTGTGTATTTTTTTTTTTTTTTTTTGAAATATAAACCCTGACCGAACAATCTATTCGTCTATTCGTATTTATTCGATCGTTATTGAATCTTTTTTTTTTGTTGTTGTAAGTATATGCCACCCTTTATTACTTTTTTTTTGACTGAAGAGGGTCTAATAAGGAAGTACATTACACGAGGAGAGAGTCCTTTTTGAACAACAACAACACCAACGAAAATAATCAAGTATGGCATTCGTATATATCTGATCGATACGGGTAGGATACCAACCAGAACTCTGAATTAAAGTATTGATTGAACATTTATTTTGGTTTTGAAAATTTAAGCAGATTAAAAAAAAAAAACAAAACATTTTTCAAGAAAATAATTCTGTGTTTCCTTTTATCCTTTATTATGGATTTTATTGGATGACTTTTCTTATTGAAATGAATTTTTTTTATTGTTATTAAAATTTTTAAATATGAAAGTTTATATTAGTTAACATTATTTGATTTACTTTTTAGAATTTAAAAATATGTTTGTTTTTATTTCAGAATAAATCTGTGACGATAGTTACAGTGAGATGCAAGTGGACTATAGGAATTCCGGAACACATTACTGGATTGTAAGTATTTTTTTTTTTTTTTGCCTTTTAAAGTCCTCTTCTAGAGATATTCTGTCAGCCGATATTTTAATTAGACAACCGACTTCTTGAAGTGTGCGAACTTTCATAGATTTGCATACTGATTATGGGTATCGGTCGACAGAATGTCTGTAGTGATTATTTTGTTAATTTTATTGATTTGAGATTCTGCATTTTTTTTAAACAAAAGTTTTAAAAAATTGTTTCACCACCCTTGAGTTAGATTCTATCCATTAAAATATAATATTTTTTAAGATTTTGCTAGTTTTACCCACTTTTAGGGGTGCCTAAATGAAACTTCTATATTTATGAACAGAAATGTTCAAAAACTGTCTATTAGGACCCCCAAAAGTTGTTAAAATCATGAGAAACACATTTCTAATGCTCTATGCTGGGTCAATGTTTTAGAACTTTAATTTTAAGGCCGAACAGCAATGTACAAGATTTAGATGGTCGGTATAGACCTTTAAAAGTTGTCAAAATGTTATATATAGTATTACGAATTATCAATACTATCCTCTAAATTAGAGTTTTTTTTTTGCAAGATACATCCCAAAAACTACGGAATTTTTAAATTTCTGGCGATTTTTAAAAATAATGGTTTAAAATTGATGACTAAAAACTAACCTTGTTTCAGTTCAACCAATAAGCTTATGCTATGTGGAATAAGTCCTCCAAATTTAAGCCGAATTGGCTCAACAGTTTTTAATATAAACCAGGAATAATAAGATAATTTTATATAGAAGCTTTTCTTCTTATGAAAAAAATATTATGTATTAAAATTTCAACAATATTTTCAAATATTTTTGCATTGGACAGTTTAACGAAAATGTTCTCTTATTTTCTATAAATATTATTATGACCTAGAGGTTAGTTAAGATGTGCATCTAAAAGTCTAGACAGTCAGGTTCAATCGCAAGCATGAACCATTTTTTTTTCTTCTTATTTTTATTATATTTTTAACTAGGTTTTCCTATTAAAAAATTAGAAGGATATCTTCTTGGATAAAATCCATACAGAAATCTTATAATTTTTGTTCAATTTTATATAATTAATTTTTCTCTGTATAGCACTTGTTTCAAGTGAGGGATTAAAGATAGAAACATACAAATTTTTCTAGAAGTTCTGCTAAGGAATATTTTCTTGACAGAATCATATCGTAATGGAGCAGCCATGAAAGATATTTAATGTGCAGAATCAAGCAGGGATTTCGATCGTGGCTGCCTGTATGGAAAACTGTCTGGTATTGCAAAATTGACAGTAGTTATAGTGATCTGCATAACAGTGCAGCTTCACTTTCATGGTTGTGCTTCTAACTGAAAGAACCATAGAGAACTACTAGTTATTATACGAAGAAACTTGATTATTTATTCGTTAAAAATTACTTCTTGTTCAATATTTGTAGTTTTGGATAATAAGCAGTCCCCAAATATCCACTTAAATGAATAAGGTTCGCTTCCAGCAGTCAACAAGCTTCTTTTGTTTGACAATTTAGATACGTTGTTCGCCCCTTATAACATTTTATCGAAACCTTATATTTTGTACTAATTTCCAAATCACCACGACCAACATCTTCTGCACCGCCTTAAAAATAAACATCCAGAGTAACAGCATCACTGGAAATACTAAAAATTTCAATATTATTAAACGGATACCTACTTAGTACCAAAATTCATTCCTTTGGAATGATTAAATGCGTCCTTCACCCGAAATTTTTTTAACTTCTTGACACTCTTGACACTCTATAAAGTGAAAGTGCTCTAAAAAATCTCATTCTTGAATGAAACAATAGAATTTTAAAAGAATCCGTAGTATACTTGATCTACTTAACCTAATTCTTTCAAGTAACATTTGTTTAACTCAACCTTCCGTTGTCTCTGCTTTACTTACAATCACTTTCCATACCCAAAAATATAACTGTGTCATAATTTGAAAATATTAAATTTTGTTGAGTTCTTCATTTTTCTTTTTCAAGTGCTTACTTGTTGTTGCCAAATGCAAAACAAACAGAAAAAAACACATTAAAATAAAATTTTACCTTTTTCAATCAAATTATGAACTTTTCCATTTTTCAAGATACTAAAAAATAGATACCTACTCTTCAACATTACCTTAGCGACATTTTCCTGATGGTGTCTCATTTGGAAATTTAGTTTATGAAAAAAGAAAAATGTGAATTGTAAAACTACTTCAGAGTTTACCTTTCCTTTCCATCAGTATTGGCATTGAGCCAAAAAGATTTTTTTTTTCATTCAGATTTCTTCTTTCTTTTATTTTTAAGAGAAAGTGTCTTCAATTACTCTATCAAAAATAATGAAAAGTGCATACGAACAAAAATAACAAAAAAAAAGAATAAAAAATAAAAGGATGGAATCGTATATCCTTCTTCAATTTTACAGACAGCCTAAAGGGTTTCCTGACATCTGATGAAAAACCATAAAAAAATATTGTATGTGTGTATGTGTGTTTGTGTCTTTTCAATTGTTCCTCGAAAACGGTTTTAAATTTCCAAGATTTGAAAATAGATAAATTGTATGTCGTCAATTTGTGGCTGGCATGGGGGTATGGTATTTGCGCCTGATGTGACTGGTTAACTCACTGCGCTGCTGGAATGGAAAAATGATTGAATATAAAAATTCAATTTGAGTCGTGACATCGCATCGTGTCGGTTTTTCGATGAAAAGAAAATTGAAACGTTCTAGGCAGTATTTTGGTGGGAGTAATTTGTAAAGATATCATTTTTCCTCTGCTTTTTTTGTGTTGTGTTTTTTTTTTGAGCCATTGTTTGATTTTAGATTTGAAAAATATGTTCAAAAAAATTTTACTGAATATGAAAAGTAATTTGGCATTGAAAATGATATGGATCTATTTTTAGCGTTTAAGATTCGGAAATAACAGAAAGCAGTTTTAGGACAAAAGAAGCCTTGTTTCTTAATATAAGTACATAAATCGGATTATAGCATTGTTAATACTCCAATATCTTTAAGAGGTCTTTAAGTCTTAAGACGACAGCAAGTTTTGAGTGTGGAGGGATAACCTAGAACCAAAGTAAGAGTATGTAGTCTCCTATGCATTAGCTTCCAGATCTTATATTCGAAAGACTGACAATTTCGCGGAATTCTACAGTTACGAGCAATTGAAAAATAGGATGGGTTAGCTACGTTTGACCGATTTACGTTAGCCCGCATGACGCTTGAACGAATCACGTTTAAACGAATTACGATTGACCGAAAAATCCTACTGAATACTAAACACGAAGGTGTCTTAAAATGAGGCTCAAAATAATGTTAAAATTGAAATAAAACTTTAAAAATTCAGAAAATCTATTTATGTTTACTATGAACTTGGGATCGTAAAGATTGAGGTCTTCCAAGGTTCATTTGAGGCCTGATAACGTCTTTAGACTTTAACATAAAAGATAAAACGCTTTAAAGGATGTTATAGATGATACTTAAAAGACTAATATACTTTTTAGTTGGTGGAGACAAGGCGGTCGTTTTTGTGATAGATAGAGAAAATTGTATTAAGGTTCTAATAGTTAGACATTGTTATACATGACGAAATTTGTAGATAAACTGGTGCAGTGCTTATTCTTTCTAGATCTTCCCCAGCGTGCTTGAAAAGTTCCTCTTGTCCTATCAGCTCCGGTTACGCAATTTCTACATCTGATTTAATTTTTGGGTGGGAAGATTGAGGGGTAGATACGCCTCCTTCTTCATTAGAATTAAGCAGCTGGATGAAATAATCTCTTCAGATATTTCCAGACTTGGCTGAATGACACATAATATTGTTTATTTCACTATTAGATCAAAATTTCTTATTTTAACGGAGGTCTATGGACAAAAACTATAGACCTCCGTTTTATTTCGGTTTACCTGAGAGCACAGTTAGAGTAAAATCAAAAATTTCTCAGTATATGTTCTTTCGAATTCTAGTATATATTCAGCAGCACCCTGCTGGCAACCCGATAATTCTTCTAGTGGATTTCTAGGTCCATTTTACCATATCGTGCCTAGGATTTCTAGTAAATTCTAAAATAAATAATATTTTGTGGTTGTAAGGTGTGGGTTGTAAGGTGTGACGGTCTCTTCAACGTTGAAATTTCTCCTCTTCATAATAAGCATACATTGATACATTCAATGATTATTTCATGGTTTCACAATTTTTACAGTTAATTTATTTAATTTCATTTATACACTTAATTTTGATACAAGCACTCTTGAAAATTGTTATTTACTTCATAAAGTTCACAAGCTTGGAAGTTTTTAAATTATTATTAATGCATACATAATTAAAAAACAACATACCTAATAGTTGCATTGCAATAAATTCAATGAAGAGCAATTTCACTTTACCATAAATTATGTGTAAATATAGTAAAGTATCCTTATTAAGTGCTCCTTCAAATGAATCATTGCAAAAAAACAAACTTATTTGCTCTTCGAAATGATAATTATTATTTATTTTAATTAAAACATTTCAAATGCATTCATGCAGATTATTATAATTCATAATCAATAAATTATAGTTAATTTGAATACAAATGAAACGAAAGTTGTTGTCTGCTAGCATCAGAGTTCTCCACAGAAAAACTTTGATTTATTAAAAAAAAACCCAACTAAGTTAAACTTTTGATTTATTTCTATACAAAGAACTAGTGGGTATATACTTTATCGTAATTATTAAAAAGAAAAACAATTTTAGCTTAAATATTAAAATGTTTTTTTGTTGTCTTGTTTTTTTTTTTACAAAACTAAAATGCATTTTGTTTTAGTGGTTTTTACTCCATTAGGTATGAATTTTATTATTTTCAAATTCCAATTTATATGAATAATTTTGTTTTATTGAATTTTACTAAAAAATACGTGTATTTTAAGTGTGAATTATTTAACCACTAACCGCTAACCCTATTCTGTGTGTGTGCATTGATATTTATTTCAGACAGCTTTTTGGTGTGCCATTGGAGCTATAGTATTGGGAGCCATTGCGGTGATATCATATTGGATACGAAAATGCAGGTATGATTTTCATTTAGATACAATTTTGAGTGAATTTTAATAATAATTTATAAAATTAATTAAATTCGTTACATGAAATTAATATAGTGTGTGTATCAATATAAATCATACCTAATGACGATTACATTTTTTTGTAGATTAGTTTTACTAATATAGAAATGTTTTTTTGGTAATTGTCATATGAATGTTAAACCTATCGAATTTATTTTAACTTGTTTTGAAATTGGATACATTAGATAAAATATCTTTTAGATATTGTAAAGAAAATTTACCGAAATTTTTGTACCATTGGTAATTAAAAAAAATACAAAAAATATTAATATTTTCCGATTAAATAGAATAAAAGAAAGAATAAATTTAAGATCATAAACGTAGGTATCTATCTACTACCGAGGTATCTTTTGCCTTCTCACATCGACGACGGTTAAAGTACAGAACCTCGTCAGGTTCTTACATTTTCCAGAATCACAAAAAAACATAACGTCCAGTTTCTGCGTAAACCTTCTTAAAATTTAATTTCGAGGGAAATTTTCTAAAAAATATCTAAACAAAATTACCTGTGCAGATACGTGGTTCACGCAGAAACGGCACGATTTTAGAGTATTGGAAACATTGGTGCGCTTAAATTGCCAAAATGTTTTTCTATTGACAGGTTAAACAAACTCCTTAATAATTTTTGCCCTATTGTCAACACTCAACAGACTTACTTCCTTTGCCATTGGTTTTATAGTTAAAGAATTCCATACTTTGGGCAAACCAAAAACGCATTTTGATTGGTTAACTGAGAAACTGAAATTTTTTAAAACTTAGCAGATGAAACTGTGGAAGGTAGATATGCTATAAGTCTTATTAAATGATTCAAAGAAGAAAATAGTGTCGTGTGGCCTTAAAGTGAAATGATAATTTGTAAAGAAAAGAGGAAAAAGAAACTATCAACTGAAAGAAAACAAATTCGTATTATTATCCTATTCTATACCTACACAATACTTCAATGTCAAAACGCATTGCGTGAACATTTTCAAATATCATCCGATATCATGTTACAAACAAATAAACTTTCATATATTGCAAATCCATATGTAATTGGATTATATGGGGACTGTTAGACTATTTTATTTTGAAAATCGTTTTATAGTACAGCAAAATAGGTGGAAAATATGAAAATCATAACAAAGTATATCTATACTTTAAGGTCTTGTGAAATGAAAAAGTTTGGAGCATTCCATTTTGGCAAAAATGTTGACAACTTCTAATCAAACCACTCTTAAGTTGAAATAGAAGCTGAAAATATTACGTTAACCATTTTCTACGAACATTTTATTATTGCTTGAACTGAGTGTAAAAAGTTCTGCTAATTAATCGGAACAAGAGATTTTTCTGAAATAATTGTAGCCAAGACAAGGCATTTAGTGGGCAGTTTATTTGTTTTTTTATTTGTAGGTAAAGCTCATAGGCTACGATCTCAGCAGTTCGTTTTGGTGGCCTTGTTAAGCCTAGCACATCATGTGGTGGCACTTCTGATAATATGGTGACAGTGTTTCCATTTTGGAAAGACTGTAATTTTGGTTTCTTATAAAGTCTCTTGTTGCTGACGTGTTCCCAATACGTATCCTTTCGTAGTGCAAATCAGCAAGATCTTCCTCACGCAGAGTACCAGATATAAAAGCAGTAGGGGATGTTAGGTGTAATGAGATGCTTGTCTTTTTGCTGAGTCCGAATTTGGCTTTTTTTAAGACAGCTGCTGCCTAAATCATTGAAGCCAGTACTGGCCAACATATATGTATGGTCATGTTATGTATGGGTATATACTCTTCTTGCAGCAGTTGATTAAATACCTGCCAAGAAGATTATCGCTGTGTAAGGTAGTCTTTGAGGACAAATTTGTAGATGTTTCTTGGTCGCTGGTCCTTTTGTTTTCTTTTGTTAGTTTCTTTGTAGAATGTCCTTATATTCTTCCAAAGTTGTAAGCACATGTCGATGGGATCCCTGATGAGAATGTAGTAGCTAAATTAGATGGTATCAGTAATTGTTTGGATACTGCAGTGTTGATTTCATCCAAGAAACCAGCGAAGCGTCGTCGCAAGGAGGATTTAATTTAAAGTGCTCTTTAAAGTAGTCAGCAATAGTTTTATCTTCGATGGTAGTAACCTCACTATAAGCAGTTAAGGTGACGACTGGCTATAAAGTCTTCTTAACGATATTATTGTTGATCTTCTTAAATGAACTTGAACTTGGCTTGATTGCTTAAAGTTTCTTTTGGAGCTGGATATATTATCAGAATTCCTAAACAATATTTTCACATCCTCTGGAGCAATTTCTCAATTCCTAGGAGTTCGCCACTATATTTGCGTTCAAGGGATAGCATTCTCCATCAGTCATCAACTGCAAAATCCATCAGATGATTTTGAAAGTTTCTGATCCCTGTAAGTAGGAGAATAGAGACCTCTCGGTCGATGTTTCTTTGAAGTCTAGAAAAATTTAGTTTAGAGTAATTGATGAAATCTTCTTCTAGTCGGTTTCTGGTGAAGATCTAATGCTAAAAGTTCATCGAAATAATATTTTATTCATGGTCTGAGTCACTAATGAGCATTGATCATCATGTCGTAATTGTTTTTCTGTTCTAAACGAACAAAAATACTGTATGGGTTCCATGTTGGGAGTAAGAAATCCAGCGCTGATGGTGTTCTTAGGACAGTAGGCTTAATTTTCACGACTGTTCTTATCAAAATAGTTGGCAATACGTTAGCTGATAAATTGGTTGGACTTCTAGGTATGGTTTTTTAAATAGACACATCAAACCAATTCTCAGCCGATTAATAATATTCTCGTAATTACTATCTTAGAATTATTCATCCACCTTTAATGTCTTGCGTTGAACTGACCACTGAGGATTCCATATGTGGTTAGTTTCGCTGATGGGTTTGGTTGATAATTTATAGGTCGTTCCCTATCTCAATTAATTTTTCTGTATGTTGCTGCAAATGTTTCAGTTAATGGTAAAGATTTCTCCCATTTCGAACTGGATTGTATAATGGCGGTGGCTCCAATGCATATAAGAACGGTTGAAATCACATTTCTGTTACACTATAAGTTTTTTTTCTGCGTTGGTTGTTGCCGAAATCAATATTTTTTTCTATAAGGTTAAGTAAAATTAAGTGAAGAAGCCAATAATTTCTACCGAATTCTTTCACTACCGACTCCTCTAATAGTGGAAAGATTAAGATTGATTGTGAAACCTACTCCGATTAAACCTGCATGAGTGTTCTTTCTGCAGAAAGAAGTTCCGAGATCACACAGTTCTAAGTTGTATAATAGAAATCACCGCTAGTATTGTCAAGTATTCAGACAAAGTTTTCCTTTACCTACACTTGAATATTTCCATAATCGACCTCAAAACTCATACCAACCTTTACGACATTAAACTGAAACAACTGCACCAAATAAAATTACAAGTTTGTGTAATTCCCTGGACTATATATTTATAAACTGCGGTAATTCCTTTTCATTTAATAGTCAGTCCCTTGAAGCGTCAAACCGTTAATAATGTTGTATGTACACAGTTCAAAATTTACCATATTGTTTATGCAGATATACATTACGTACATATGTATATTTTTATTTCTAACCTAACAATATTCTGCATTCAATTTTTTGTATTATGTTCAAGTTCAAGAGCTGTATCCACTTTTTTTTTTTTTTTTTTTTTTGTTATACAGGTGAGTGGTTTTGCCTTTCAGTCTTCCTTTCATTTTTGTTCTATTTGTGTTGCAAACGACAGCAGCAATCAATAGATACAACATGATGGGTGTTTATGTGAATTGAAATTGCACTAGAATGACTCCATTGACAGATTGTCATGTACATGTGTGTGGTATTAGTTCGAACAAATTTGCATAGCAAAAGATACAAAAATTGAAAAAAAAAGATACAAACGAATAAAAACAAAAAAAAAAACTCATGACAAAGCCAAAGGAACAAAAACAGAAAATCAATTTTTTTTTCATAATCCATTTAGAGGAGGAAATTGTTGTCACAGTTTGTCAGAACAATCCGTTGGAGTCGGTTCTCATCAATAACCAACGACCACCGACAACGTCGTCGTCGTCGTTGTCGTCCACGAGGTGATATTAAAATCACCTGAGTAATTAATGTTGCCTATAATAATAATAATACTCGTACTAGAGGCCGGACTTGACTCAATTAGTCTGCCAATTAATTTGCTTTAACGATAGTTTATGCTCGTTTTGGTCGTTTCAAAAATATTCAATCCTTCTCTAGTTGGCATTTTACATATTGAAAATCAAAAAAAAAAAAAAAAACAATAAAATATGTTTAAAGCGAATTTTAAATTAAATAAAAGATAATTGAATAATACAAGAATACACTGGCAGCCAGAGTGTAAAGTGAGAAGCCGCGATATGAATTGATGTGTGTTTTTCTTTGATTGTTATTCACTGTGCAACTATCACTTAACAAAACGTGTAAATGCTTTTTAATTAAAATTTAAATTAAAATTAAAATTGCACATCGAAACAAAAAGGATACAAACACGTATATGATTATTCAATAAAAATTAATTTTCTGAAAATATGCAATATGTTGGCTCTCTGTGTGTGACATGAGCTCTGGGCATTGAAGCAAAAACATATACTTATCCGGGGTTTTGATTTTATTTTCTATCGGAAGTTGATATATTTTTTTGTTGTTGTTGTTGAATTTATATTGAATTAGCAACGAGGTGAAATATTATAATAAAAGAGAGGTGATACAGTTGTTATAATGGAAATATATAAACATATTGAGTTTGTATATCTACATTTTGTTGGATACACGTGTTTGCAAGAACGACTTTCAAAGTAAACCACTTCCGTGTTTTTTTTTTTTTTTTGATTTTAGAGGATTCTCATTATCAGTTTCAATAATAAAGTTGGCTTCGAAACATTTTTGTTTTTGTGGCGTGCCTGATGGCAATTTGATTTAATCTAGAAAGAAAAGTAAGTTTTTGATTTGTTTAGTAAAATATTATATATTGTAGGTAAATGAAGGTAAAAAGTTGTTAAATTATTCGAACCACGTCAAAAAAAATGGATTGAAATCCGGACTTTACTCAAAAAGGATATCGTTAGCATTTATGGTTGTTCTAATTATCATTTGTTTTTGTTATAATTGCAGCCTAAGTTTCTTATTTTTCATATACAAATGTTGCTGTAAAATAAATAAGCAACTACCAAAATTTCTAGATTTAAAAGTAAAACTTTGTCATATCACTCAGAAAAATTGGCATTTTAACAAAAAAATTTCCAAAAGTTGTTTAAGCAGTAGAAGATTCGCCATAAAACGACTTACTTTCATCGCTATACCAGTTGAGAGTCATGTTCTCGTTTAGATAGTGTCTCAATAAAGGCATTGGATTTCCACGCTTCAGAATTCAATGTTGTTTCTTTTCCAAATACCCAACCTATTTTATAGTAGGAGAGCCAGCAGTCCTTTTGACTAGTCTGAAATTTTGTTTAAAATAGATTTAGCACTAGTTTAGAACAAAAACAGTAGGGTTGCCAATCGTTTTTCCAAATGACAAGAAATTATCAAAACTTACCTTTTTTCTATAGCCTGAAAATTTGTATACAGTTGTTTTGGTACTAGTTCAGCACAAACAGTATAGTCTGGCAGGGTTGCCATGGCCCAAAGAACTTGCTAGGAGAGCCTTATGTTTTTAATATAAGAACACCATGTTATCATCATAGAAATTGGCTACATTTGTTGCTTAAACTTTGTGTTTATTTCGTAGAAGACCAATTTAATTTGTTTTTTTATGATCTTATAGGGTATCTGTCTTTCTAGAGTTGCCATACATTTTTTTTATCAAATTTAAAATAGAAATAAAAGTAGAAATAACCATTCTTATGCTTTAAAATAATAATATATGAAGCAGGTTTTTCAGTGAAAATTGCTTGTCATAAGTTTTTAAGGAGTATTTATCTTAACTTGATATTAGTTGAGACCAGCTTATTCTTGATATTAGTTGGGACCAGCTTATTCAGAAAAATATAATCTGGCAGAATTTCCACCTCCTTAGGGTTCCGAATTTGTTTTTTTAAAAACTCAAAATACATAATTGCAAAAATTGACTTCATGATCATATCGTAAAGATATCTTATGTTAAGAAATTAAAATTTTCTTTTCAAAAGTATCTTCACTACGATTGTAGAGAAGTCCATTAAAAAGTGGTTTTCATCATCATTGTCTGTTGTTCTGTGTGTCTGTGCGTTTATTCGTCTACCCAAACAGATATTTTATAAATAATTACAATTTTTGCATTTTATTTTTATTAGTTTCGACGCAGGATGCCACCCTCTATAGCTGGCCCGAAGTCCCCCAAAATTAAAAAAACTGCATTTAAAGAGGGCTAGGAGTCCGGATGTGAAGGTTTATCAAGCTAAAAAATTTATGTTTCTACTATCCAAAATAGGATTTAAGGGTATTTTTTATTACAAAAAGATTACGTTCGTAGAATAAGCGAAAGGGTGTTTTTTTTTATCCATTACACTAACCTTATATTCAATTTTTTCGGGTCTTAGCTATATCTTATGAAATTTTGATAATTGAAATAGACAGTTTATTTAGGCGCATTTTCAAACTAAATTCAAAGAACTCGATTTTATTGTTTCTAATTTAAAATCATGCTGTGTGACCAAATAACTTTGAATTTCAGAAGAAGATGTTCAAACCTTTAATCTTACAGTAATTTTATTCTTTAACTTTTGGTTGTATCTAAGGAAACTGTCAGGGACTTCCCTCCTAAAACTAAATATTTGGAAATGGCTTTCTCTTAGCTTTGATTTGACATCACAAAATTTCCATAATTTTATGAGCAATAAACAGCAGAATAAAAAAGTTTCTTATTTACCAATACAAAAATATTGTTTCAAGGATATTGTTTCAAAGTGCGACCTTGTCTATAGTTAATCAAAATCGTTAGAGTCGTTTTTGAAAAAAAAAATCAGTTTTTCCATTTTCATTATATGACTTTTTAATGAAAGAGAGAAACAGTACCACATAAAAACAAGAAGATTCCTTTGCTGAGCTCTTTTACTAAGAAATCTTATTAAAATGAATAAATGATAAGGTATTTCCATAGAGAAACCTTAAAAAAAAAAATTTATTAAAATATCAATAACATTTCTATAAATTTTTGCAGTTGGCGCTAAAATCAAAATTGTCACTTCATAAAGGAGACTAGCCTAGTTGTAAAGTGCCCGACCGGTGCACTTGTTGAATAAGGTTTTCCTACTAAAATTTAGAAAATTATCTTCTTGCATAAAAACCTTGGAGAAATTTTATAGTTTTTCTTCTATTTTGACCAAGTAGGTACCGCTATTGTTGATACTCAAACAAAATTTCAATTTCCTCCCACTTAAAACCACGCAGGTATCTTCGAGGTCAGGTTTAAACAAATAGTCTTTTACGACCCCACTGATCAGTTTTAACGAACTTTTTATCTTCCTTGGATAGAACAACCCTTAACCATTCCAGAAACAATTTAGGTCAAGAGTTATCGTATCAAAATAGTCCCTATTACACAAAACTATAAATACTTGTTTTACAAGTGAAATGTTACAATAATCCATACAATATTGAGCAATTTGTACTTGTAGTTTTGTGTTAAAGGTCCCAGGTGTTCTAGAAGTCACCATTTCTGCCGACCTACCAAAAGCTTTAAATATTACGAAATCATTACCTTTTTTCAGTAATGGCTCAATTTTTATTAAATCCTTTTATTTTCCGATGTATTCAAAAGCGATGTGGTTACGTTAATTTCATTAAATATGTTTACAGTAAGTAACATTTGCTCGATACACCCAACCCTCTTTTTATATTAATATTGCTTTTTGTGTTTAATTAAAAGTTCAAATATAAATCATCTCAATTTTAATTACTTAATGAAGAAAATTCATGCATCAATTATATTAATTAATAAAACAGATTTATTTTACCCTCTTTACTCGACTCAACTACACGATGGGGAATTGGATATAAATTGCACTTGATGCAATCACTTATTTTGCAATCAAGTTTCCCACAAACATAATCAAAGTTCCCATTCATTTAATTCAACAATCTTTTTCCCTCGATGATGCCGCATCAGCATCAGCACAGTGCTACATTGACATTATTAGTAATTTCAATCATCAAAATCATAATTTTACTTAAAACTTTATGAAAGATACTCAGCGCAATATTAGTTGAGAAACTTTTCAATTCTCATCGTCATCAGTGAACAATGAACGTGATTATAGTAAATTTGACACCACATGGGGCATACAAAAGATATATGATGAAATTTGTCAAATTTTATTCATATCGAAATGCAAAGCGGGTAATAGTGTTCTCAGGAATTCCAAGCACGCTAGACAAATAGTTTCCCTTGACAAGCAATCATATATTCTTCTTAGACTTGGTCCTTATTAAATATCAAACTATTCCGGCGATAAAATGACAATAAAGTGTTGCTCTGCTCTTCTATACCCCTTTTTGATGCTTACAGCAAAAATGCGCATCAAGTAGTAGTTTTATCTTTTTTTTTTTTCATTTTCTACTGATGGCAGAGATTTCTTTCTCGAGTGCCTTAGATGAAATATAGTTTTATTGACATAAACTACGGTGCACGTATTTCATTATAAGGGGCTATTGAGCTGGCGCCAACACACGACCAACAAAAAAAAAAAAAACCTTCAATACTATTTGACATATCGAGCATTTTGTAAGGACCTACTTCTAATGTGTCTGTTGAAAAATCCAATTTTGTCCTTAGGGATTTTTTATAACAAGAACAAATTTTTTGTTGTGTATGTCATGCTTATGGACGTGGTCTTATGTTTAGTCATGGAACGAGTATATTTTTGTCAGAGTTAATATTTTTTAAACAAAACTTATGGTAAGAGTCACATTCTCACTCAAGAAAAAAAGGTAATCTCTTTCTAATCGAAATTCTGAAAGCAAAACAAAATTTGGAAAAAGTAGGATTCAGGAAACAAAATTGCGTGAGGTGATTTAAAAAGAAACTTGAAATCTACGACGACAGGTTAGTTAAAGAAACTTTTAAGCTGTATCATAATCTTATTTTCAGATAATAAGGATTACTTATTAGTTTTTACCATCATAGAATAATGAATTGAAATATTGTATTTGTTGGTGAAATTTGTCCAAAAGCATATTTGCTTAAGGTTATAAAAGATATCAGCTTTTCTAATGACTCAAACTACCACTCTTTATAATGTGAGTTTGGTTTTTTTAGAGCTACTTGTATTTCGTTACTCTATTTGCTTGTATGCAATTTTTAAGTATCAAATGTTTCTATAAATTATAGACAAATGAGAGCACAATTTTAAAAGAATTTTGTTATATTAAAAAAATATTTCTACAAAATTATTACTGAATTATATCGTACATAATTTTATGACATATGTAAGTAATATACTGATGTTTGGGAATGAAGAAAAATATCTGGATTTTTAATGTCATATTTTTTTTTAATTCAGAATTACAGTTCCTATAAAACATCCCTTGAGAAAATGCAAATCTTGGTCATGAAAAAAGAAAAAAATGTGCCAACTTGTAAAACCCCTGGAATATAGTAACTCCGGAGTTCTCGTAAAATGAACCATTAATACCTTAATGCTCTTTATTATTAATTGTAATTTATGCATTTATCATTTACCTAATATTCATACTTAGTGGCACTTTGTACGCCAAATTCCAGATTTTTTTCTTAGGGTAGATAACAAAAAAAAAGCAATTATGCAAACTGTAGCAATGTGACATGGGCTGTAGATATAAATAAGTCTAAATAATTATAAGGACTACTTAAACTTTCTAAAATATTTTGTCTTAGGTTGGTTTTTAATACATATAGGCCAAACTTGTGATAGTTAAATATACGATTTTTATTTGCTCCAATGAAATTTTTATAACTTTCTATAAGAACTAATTTTTTTTTTTGTAATTTTAATTTTCCCAAAATTCGTAATGCATAAGACTCTATTGTACTTATATCTCCAAAAGTTTAGTAAGAGCACACGAATTTAGGAATTTTTTTTTTTCAGTCTGATATTGGTAAAATTGCTCCTCATGAGAAAAACCTTTCGTAGCATATAAATTATAAAATTTTAGTATTTGAACAACACAAAAAGATTGTTTTATAATCTGTTAGAATAGAATGCACCGTCGAACAAACAGAATTGAACCTATGAAATAAAACGTTTATGTACCATTTTTTATTATTTTTCATTTCTTTTTTCTTTAATGAAGACATTATAGAAAAATAGGATTGCAACCTCTGTTTTACCTAAAATTATCAAAGAAATCTAATGCAACTATGCCAAACATCACCTAAATTTAGTGAAACCCTCTTCTTCTTAATACATAAATTCTATGTCTTCAATGAACCTTTTCTAACCAGTAACAACTTATACCATGAATTATTCTTAGTATTAACTAGTTTTAAAAATAAAATTTTGCTATAAGAACATTAAAAAAAAAATCATTCATCAACATCTAAAATTATTTCAAGTGTTCTTTATTCAAGAATCAACAATCGGAGTGTAAAACATACACCATTATCGGTAGGTAGAAAACAACCGTCCACTTTTGCCATCACATCACCATTGAAAAAGCAAATAAATAATAAAAAAAAAAAAATTCCACTCACCAAAATTTAAACCAAAACAAAAATTATTCCAATTTATTATTTCTTTTATATTTTAATTGTCATATATTTTTTTTTTTTAATTGGTATTCAACAAAACCTAACATTGTTTTTTCCACATTAAATCAAATTTTTTATTCAGTTTCGAGTTTTCATTTCATGTTCAGATGCAACAAAAACAAATTTTGTTATTTTCTTTATTGGCTGCTCAGCATGTTGAACGATGAATTGTATTTCTCTGCTTTTGTGATAGCAAATAAAAAAAAAAAACATTACACAAAAAAAAAATCAAAAAAAAAAATATTATATACCCTAACTACCATTATGAACATTTTATAAAATAGATATACAGCGTTCGTACAAACAAATTATTTTTTAACAAATGCAAATTAAAAGAAAATGTAGAAATTGCTGCAAGCGTTATTTTTATGAATTTATGATTTTTGTTTAATTTAATCTTTTTTTTTTATTTGAAAATGCGACTTAAAGGCTGAAAGTTGATCACAAGTTACACACATAACTCTTTGCAATGCAGAATTAAATGTGTCCTTTATTAAAAATTTATAAACAAATATATTATAAATTTATTATTATATACCAACACAAATGCTTACAAACAAAAAAGACGATGAACAAAAAAAAAAAAAAATAATTAATATTTTTTGTCTTTGTTATTTCACGATTTTTATTTAAATTTTATTTGTTTTTTTCTTTTTCTCCACTTTTTTTCTTTCATTTTGCTGTTTTACGTTTATGTGTGTGTTTGTGTGGATGTGTGTGTCTGTCTAAAAAAAGGACACCACTGGGCAGCAATTACAGCACCAACACAACCACCATCATCACCAGCTTCAGCAAAATCAACAGCAACAGCACCCCCAGACGGACAATAGAATCATACAACAACATCCAATCAAACAAAAGGATATATTTTATCAGCCTTTGCAGGCGAATACACTCCAATGCAATCTACCACCATCACATGCACCTCTGTCAGTACCGATCACCGGCGGCGGCGGCGGCGCACCAACATCCAACCCAACATCGGCACAATCAAATCCCAAATCAGTATCAATTCTAGTATATAAGACCCTAAATACGGTTTTCAAAAGTAGTCGCAAGATCATCTTTCGAGTGTGCGAGGTAGCCAGTGCCAAAAAGTCCTTTACCATGTTCAAATTTAATCAGCGAGCGAAAAGTTCAGAGGCTGCTGCGGCCGCCGCATGTACGGGCCATGATCGGTTTAGTCAAGTTCGTGTTACAAATAAGTAAGTTTCATTCATTTAACAATTTTAGGGATAAGATAAGTAATTAAATCGATCAAACAAAAATTATGCTTGCTTAAATTTAAGGAAAAAGAAGGACTTCTACAAAACAAAAAAGAAATCCAATGGACTGAGACGAAGTAATTCGGCTATTGAGTTTGACGCTTCAGCATTAACGGCAGCAAACAGAAGGCAGCTTTTTAGTCGGTGAGTATTTTTTATTTGCATTTTGTTTTGTTGCAGTTTACTTGAGGGATGTGAGATTTTAAGTTGTTCAAAAAAAATTATGTGGGGGTTAAAGTAATGTACAACTTGCGTGCTTTTGTGAAAAAAGGACCCTAGACTTTGAAGAATTATTTATATTCCAATTAAAGCCTTTATGATACGAAATAATTTGCGTTAACACAACTAATGAAAAACGAAATGGTTATTTGATTATTAAACTCCACAGGTTTTAAGCTGTCAGGAACAGGAGGGTACACTTTTAAGTCAACAATCAATCCATATAAGCACTGCATGATTGCTTAAGAAAGCTTTTAGAAAAAATATAGCACAGATTCATTTGAATTTATATATTTTAAGCTAAGCAGGAGTTAATCTTAGCAATTACACTTAAATCAATGAACAAAATTCAAATCAACTAAAAAAAAAAAAACTAATATTTAATATGCATGTTTAAAAAAAACATGTTTACCTACATGTAAATCTTCTAAAATATTTTTGACAAACTACTAATCCTATAATAAACACACAATTGATGGCTTATTTGCAAGTATAAATATCCCTAAACAGCTTCATCATTCGGTTAATTTTTCAAAACTACCATTAAGACATAAATAAGAACATTCCATTTGATGGCTTTCATTTCATACAACATTCTCAAGCTGTTACAAGAATTCTTGAAAAGACAATCATTAACATTCCATTTAATTACAAAAGTATACAATTAACCTCTCGGTCACTATGGCGTATACGTAACATTTTTGTGTGTAGGCCCCCTACGAGACAACAAAGAAAATTGAGATATGTTACTTGGTCTTTAAGGCTTGATGGATCTGTTATATATAATGATTATTCTTATTATTATTCATTATAAATACTTATCCAAAAATTAAGAAGACACAATACAAATTGTATTAAATTTTGAAAGGAATTTTCTTAGCGGAAATTAATGAATGGTGACAAAATACAATATATGTTTTGTTTTTTTGACCATTTTGAACTATTAATTTGAACAACTAATAAGCGATTTTTGACTAAAACAAATTTATGAACATTATATTCAAAATTATTTGGGGGTTCAAATCTAATTTAGTTTAAGAACCAACAGATAATTTTTTTAGAGTTAAGTATGTATGCAGTTTTTAGGAATACGTCCTGATTTTAAATTTGAAGTCTTGCAGGTTTTTAAAGAACATGATTCTTAAAATTTATCAGAATAAGAAAAATTTACTTTTATTTATTAATATAAAAATTGTATTCAATTTTGAAATGCTTTATTCCAGTGAAAATTGATAAATGGTGACAAAATGCATAGATCATAATTTTTACTTTATGATATTTCTCTATGCAATATAACATTGGTATTATCATTGAATTGGTGACTTTTGAACAGGCTTTTGTTGTTTTGAATTAACTCTCAAAGGGATTTTTTAAAAACTTAACAAAATTAGCTTCGAAATTATCCGATGGTATAAATCTAACTTAATTTAATATTTCGAGATAATAGTTTTTGATTTTTGAACAAATATTTAGGACTGTTTTCAAGTTCATCAAAAATTTAAAAACCGATTTCTGGGACAAATATAAATTGTAGGTATGCACTCTCACAAAGTGTTTTTATTGTTCATGAAGAATCCATCATACAGACAAAACCGGAAGTGAAACATGGGTCAAAATAAAAGAGGTAAATAACTTAACATTTTTGTGTGTCCTCCCTTATAGAACAAAATTGAGATACGTTATCTTGGTCTTTATGGCTTTATGTTGACAGATCTGTTGTATGAAAAAATATTTTTATCATCTTAGAGTCAACAGCAAATTTTGAGAGTGGAATACCTATGCAATTTCATAATAACTAGTACTGCTGAGCGATTTGATCGCTAAATCATGAATTATAAACTGAATTTTAGCAGAAAGGCTGTGCCTTTCAAGTTAGACTAAAAAATATTAAAATCGGTTGCCGGGAAAATAATATTAAAGGGAGAAATAGAATTCCTACTGATAACTCAAACTTCGCTAATTCAAATCCCGGTTTGCTTCCTATTTTGTTTTTTTTTTTAGTTTTTCTTTTAAAGTTAAATGACTTTGGTTCAACTTTATTTTTTTTAATGCATTTACTTCGTTTGGCTTTGATTTTGAAATTTTCTTCTTTAAAGCTGAATGATAACGGAAAATAGTTAAATCAAAGTGGTTTTCTTTAATTTTGCGTTGTTTTTTTCTTTGGGTGTAACGGTAAAAAATTGAAAAGATGCACAAAAACCCACTTTAGTTGCATTTTCATTTTATTCCAGTTAACTTACAACGAAGACAATATTAAAATTATGTTAAGTGATGCCAGCTGTTATTACAAGCAGTCTTAATAACATCTTGTGTTGTGTTTAACAGCATTAAAAACGTTTCATTATTTTTCTGCAGGTACTAATAAAGACTTCGGCCAAAATATATTGCATATAAAAAGTCCATTAGGCTTAATACCCCACCAATATAGTGTAATAATAACTTACTGTGTGTCAAAAAACCTTGTTGTTGTAGTTAAAAAACAAGAAAGGAGCAAAAATTACAAAAAAAAACCGTTACCGGATACCGTTATCAAAACTGAACCAAATCAAAATATGACCCAATGGAGACCACCAGCTTCCAGGAAGAAATCATCAAAATCGGTCCTGCCAGTCAAAAGTTTAAATAAAAAAAAAACACAGACGAATTGATAACGTTAAATTTTTTTGAAGTCGGTTAAAAAGTAGGCCTGTTTAAAGTTCAGTTTTAACATTAAGGTGGTCTGCATCGCAATTTTCAATCTTCCATATAACACGAAAACTTTTTTTGTTTTATTTTTTATGCTATTGGAGAGCAAAACTAAAAAGGTCCACTATCATATTTTTTGGGCACTCAACGGCTAAAATAATTTCGATAAACGGATTTATTTTGTAAACACCAAATCTAATTTTTAGTTACCACTTTCTGTTAAAACTTAATAATTTATTTTTCGGATGAAAATTCAGGCACTTTTTAAAATGCAATATTATTTGCATAGAATTGGCTGAAGTAAATTCAATTTTCACCTCGAGTAACTTTACAAGCAATGGGTTTAGCGAAAAATCAGTGAAAATTAATGGGTTATTCTTTTTTCTACGTATCTTATGTATGCTTACATTATTTCCTTTGGTAAGAAACTTACAAAAAAAAATAGAAGAAGTTTTTATTCATTTATGCTTTTTTTAAGCTCACCCGATTATTGTTCTGTCATTAGTAAAGATCTCAGCGTTAGGATTTCGGTGAACAACATTTTTTATACAAATAATAACTTTTGGTTTTCATTTCCTTATTAAATTTTAAAAAAATAAACACATTCGCAAATCTACAAAAAAAAAGTGCGAATTATGTTCATTCAGGTCAACATGGAACGTCGAGTACTCTGTTCATCAATTTTGCAATGAAATTCATTGAAATATTTTACCAATCAGTTTTCAGTTTTCAAAATATGAGCAAGTTAGTAAATAGTATTAATAACTCTTTTCGAATTGTTGTGGATTTAGTTTAGTTACTGGTTATAGTATATCAAATCTTTAGTTTTTTAAATTTAAATTTTTTTAAATAGATTGTTTTCTTAAAAAAAAATACTTATACAAATAAGTAGAGAATATTTTCTTAATTTTTACGTAAACTAGTAATTGTATTTATTTATTAAGAAAAACTTATTTTTGTTATTATTGTTTATTTTCAGGAATCGTTCGGCGAGTTCAGAACAGGACAATTCGGATCAATCAGAACATTCGGAAAAATCCCCGCTAGTTAGCGCGAGGTTAGACAATCTAGCAAAACTATTTTTTAGCAAATCGATGCCATCGGAAACTGGAAGTAGAGATACAATAGAATCAGTGCTAACTACAAGGTTGCTCAATGTTTATACCTACACACATACAAAAATTAATTTTTTTGTTCATAAAACAAAGTATTTCTCATTTAAAATAACATTTATGTGTTTAAAATTCATTAATTTCTTTTTTTCATCTTTTTATTATTCAATTGTAGACTAATTCTTAAATATACCTACTTTTAATGTAAAATTTTTGTTTTGTAAAAAAATAAATAAATAGAATTTTCATCATTATAAATAATAAACTAGTATTTAGCTTGTATGTGCGTGGTTTTAAAAAATTAATATGAATGTGTGTTTTTCTTAAATAAAAATTTAGTATTTTTAATATTTCAAATATAAACTATACAATACACAACTTTTTTAAATAAATTTTTTTTATTTTCTATATAAGATACATATTGCTGTTGCATGTTGATGGTGTTTTTTATCAATCATACACAATTTAGCTTACCTAAACGGCACTAGCTTCTCAAACTTCACAAATGTTTGCTTAAATTATCTGTGTACTTGATGTTTACAAAATTTCATCGTAACATTTATGTTATAGTTTTAACTTTAGTTTACTCTTTGATAGTTTAATTTTATGTCTATATAAGTTGATTTGATTTTGAATACCAATTAAAAAAAATATTATTATTTTTTTTTCCATATATTCTCAATATAAAAAATTGATGATTTAAAAAATTCTTTACCTATTTACCCAACAACAATAATTGTGTTCAGTGTTTTTAAAAATAGGTAAATAACATTGTAGGTATTCATAATAATTAAATCGGTTTGAATACAAAAACTGAAAAAAGTCTTCAAGGTAGGTGATAGTGGTGTTTATATATATATATTATTTGGAGCCTAAAAAAACATAATTTCAAAAGGAAATAATCTGCTGGCTGTTTCTCACAGTTTTTCAATAACAATTCCACGTGCACGAAAAACATAAAATTGACGCTGAAAATATTACAAATTAGTTCCTGTTATAACAACCTTAAATTGACGGAATCCATATTGTTATTATTTTGGGATTTTTTTAATTGAAAATAACCTTCAAAATTTCTCTCTTTTTAATTTTTTTTCATCAATAATAAATTTGGAAAAATATTAAGAAATACAAGGATTGTTTTATAATTTAAAAAATTTGCATTTAAGTCCTATTAAAACTGCTACACACCAGTTATACTTTTAGTTAAAAAAGTATGATCTGCTCAATTTAACATATTTTGAATATATTTTCCTCAAAACTGAGCCAAATTTTAAATTTTTAAACATTAAGTCAGGATTTTTAAACATTTTTTTTACCAACAAAATCACACCAAAAATCGGTTTATAATATTGCAGAAGATGTCGGATCAAAGAATTTCCAGTAGCTCTAACTTTAACCTGAAACATACTTAGAGATTGCCTCATTGGTACTAGACCCAAAAATTCCTCCACCTGTACCTTTCGCTGTCCTCAATTTGTCTGCGTTCTTCTTTCCCTATTGCATATACATTCTCCAGTCCCAGTTCCTGCCTTGGCAAATATATTTTAAGTGGAGTTGGATCTAAAATAACCTCCATTTCTGCTGTAGGGTAGGTTCTCACTGACCCGGTGATGTAGAAGCATGCAAGTCTTTGCTTTTTATTTTGTGGGTTTCCTCATCATGGTCTTCAATTGTTCACCCATAAAAATGAGTTACACTCCTATGAATTTTAATAGTTATATTCAAAATATTGAAAAGTGTGAAAACACTTAAGCGCATTTGTTTGTTGCCAAAAGCTGTACTTACAAAAGTCTGCATTGTTTGTTGCTGATATCAAAGCAGAGGCATTTTTTTTAAAACCTCTTTACCAAGTTACACAAGCAACTATAATAAACTATGTTTTTTAAGAAATATTCCATATTATGATGACTCTTAACTTCTACTCTAAATTGTTGTTAATTAAAAAAAAATAATTATTTAGGCGGTGCATGATCTCTCATAATACATACAAAAGTAACTAACCCTCTTAAAATTTGACACTTCATATAAAATAAAAAAAAAAAAGAAAACACAAATAATTTCATAACTCAAAACACCCAAGGCGAGATAAGCCACTCATGTTGAAAACACCTCTTCTCTTAAGTCAGTGTTTGCTGTTCAAACTTCAAAGCTCATGTCTCTTTGTCACTCTCTATGCATGATAATAATGATATGATTGTGTAACATAAGACTACTTGCAACAATTTTACTTTAACAAAAGAAAAAAAAAAAACATTTTTTTCTATTTTTTTTTTTTATATTTTATAATAATTCATATGAAAGCAAAGGAACAAGCTAATTGAAAACAATCCCCAAACAAAACCACTTGACTTGTCAGTGTGCAATGTCAACTCTGTGAAATGCTTAAGTGGTTGTGTTTTTCTTCGTATTCTAGGAATATCCTTTCAAGGTTTCTTCGTTAAAAATAATAAATTCTTCAAGGTAAAGTAGATTGTTCTGCAAAATTGTTTGTTGTTTTTCTCCTTCTTGCTCTCTCTCTATCTTTCTCTTTCTGTGTTTTCTGATCTACTTTTTTAGTTGATATTATCTAGAATTCTGGGAATTGTCATAATTTTTATTCAATTGAATTGCATAATGCATTCATTTCATGAATTGGTTATCCCAAGCTATTATAGGAACTTGTTTTCTCTCGAGAAAGCAATCATCAACTTCCCATCTGATTACACATTCAAGACAACCAACTAAAAATCCAAAGAACTATAACCAACCTCTAGGTCACTATGGCGTATACGTAACCTTTTTTTCTCGTTTCTATTCTCAGTACCCCAAACATACAACACAACGAAGACAAGAAAACGAACAAAATAAAATAAAAAAAAAACAAAAAAAAAAAAACAAAAAATATCTACCTCAAGAACATCAATTGAAGAAAGTCCTTGAAATTTACATGCATTCATGTGGCTTAATTGATTTTTAGTTTTTCCTTTCTTGTGTAAAACATCATGTACAGAACGACATCATACAAAATTCCACCTTTGGGACCATGAACTGTCTTGTATTATGCACAAAGAGTAAAGAGAAAGCGAGTCCTGATGAATTCAATTGAACTGGGTTAAATCTTCATATCTGCATTCGAGCAGATGCGAACAGCAGCAGAAGCTGTGGCATCAGGTTAAGTGAAATAATACATCTTTGCTCTTAAGGAAATCCTATATATTCCGTTGTGGGTGATGCGAAACAAAACACCAAACCCTCTGCCCTTACCTTCTGAATAAATATTGTTTATTTTTTTTTTCATTTTGTTTTGTAAGCTTTTTATGAACCTGTGGTGGTAAAGGGATATGATATTTTCTAAAGAACTCGCTGAGATTTATTTCATGCCAAACTATCTGGCACCTTTCAAGATGTACAATGTGCAAGTGAATACACTACACACACACACACACCTATAGCAGCGCAACACGAAAACCAAAACCATCAACCAACGAACCAAAACCCCAGCATCAGTAAAACCATCACCTTTTTCTCTTCTCTATTCAAATACAATCAAAAGGATATCAAACGAGGTATTGAGGTTATGTGCAGCTGTAGAGTGATTTGAATGATGCTTCGTGTTGAACTAAGCGAGTTAAGTTTATAAAATGTATCTGGTATATGGATGTAGAAAGGTATGAATTTGAATATTGCTGCAGCTACCGATAAATTTACCACAAAGTTTTACTCAGCAAAGCACTTCGTGGATTAATTAAATTGATATTGCTCTAGATGATGCGATGAATGTCGAGAGTGAGGGAAGCAATGATGTCAAAAAAAAAAAAATACGTTTCAAAGCAAATTCCGGTGATTTTTTTTTTTTTTTTTTGGTTTGTAAAGGAAGCAAGGAGGAAAGTAGAATTTTTTTTTACAAATTTATTAAAAGTGGATTATTGCTGTCAATGCGGAATATGATTAAAAATCTATTAAACATAGAGTATTTACGTTTCATCGCGATATTTTCAGCTGAAGGGTATTAAAAGGTTTTGGTATAGAAAAGGGGTTTATGATTTTGTAAATTTTCTTTGAGAAAACATTAATCAAATATAATCTAATAGTGTTTACTTAAACTCAAAGTTGTTCCTGAGAATATAAAATAGAGGTTTTTTTAAGAAACCTTGATATTCCCTGGTTTACGTAAGAACACTCATTAAAATTTTGGTTGTATGTGCCAATTAAACACACTCTGCAAAAAACAAATGGACATGAGAAAAAAACTTTTTCTAATTGAGTATTCCAGAACCTTTTTGAAAATTAAACAGAGTGGAAATCTTTTAACCTCAAAAATAAAGAAACTACTTGAGACAATCTTCATTAAAACTCTATTCTATTAGGGTGTCTTACTAGGCCAATGTTCTACTACGATACATCCATCAAAAGTGAATCATTGATAGAGCACTCAGGAGATTTTATTTTCCATCCGAAAACATAAAGATTTTCCACTTCTAAGAAGTTTCTTACGAGCTGTCTGGTGTGTTTTGGGTCATGTTGGAATAAGGTGTTTTCAGGGATTTTTGACCTTAACATTTGATAATTTGATATTAAATTCCTTCGATATGAACTTGGTCAAGAAACTAATTTCACAAACCAAAGAATGCTGACAACATTATGCTAATGAGGAATTAAAATCGATAAAATAAAACAGATTTTACTATTTTTCCTAGTAGTTTTTGTGACGGTAAAATATGTTTTAATATTATAAGGAATATGACATTCAACCCATCTTCGACAGAGAAAGTGTATGGCTTGCAGTACGACCCTATTAGTTTTCTCACTTTTTTGTGTACGTTGTGATCGCCTTAAGGGGCATAGGGCCTCTACTACTCCTACATGTCATCGTGTACGGTTTCTGGAAGTATACAGCAGTTCTCTCCAACTCTTCCCCCCGAATGTTGTGCAGATTGCCTTTTGACTGTTCTGCGACATTTGCTTTTTGGCCAACCCAAACTTCTACCAATTTGTGTTACCTTTTTGAAGCGTGTGAACAATCAGCTGCCATTTTAAATTAGTTTAAAATGGAATTTGGCTAAAGTAGTTATTGGTGACAATTTTTCAGTATTGTGCATTATGCGGGATCAATATGAAGTGGCAAAGTTAAAACTTAGAAAAAGCATTTAAAAAAAATATAAAATTGGCCAATACAAAAAACTACATCAAAATTTACCAGGTAAAAGAAAATTTTTGGAAATATTTTGGTATTTTTGGTTTATTGAATCAGTTGATCAAAATTCTTACCTGAATTGTATATAAAGTTAAATGAAGACCAAAGTTTGACCGTTTTTTTTTTTTTTTTGTATGTATTACCTACAGTTTTTAGTATATTTTAGAAATTTTGTTGCAGTTTGTTGTCCTTCAATAGGATAGAAGATATTCCATTTTTTTATTAAAAATGAAAAAAGGCTCTTGATCTTCGTTTTGAGCAATATTCTTAGTCAGGTTTTAAAACATAGTCTTACTGAACTGAATTCTAAGGTTATTACATAAATTAATCATAGGTGTTATAAAAATTCGACAGTTTTGCTTAGAAAAGACAAAGAGCACAACTAATTAAAGAACTATTAATTTGTTAGAAAAAGCACTAAGCAGAGTTCCAACTTATTAAAGAACTATTAATGCGTCCCATTTTGTTTTTAATAATTTCTTCCACAGATCTCAGGTGTCATAAAAATGTTTTAATGCAATAAATATTCTAATAAATAGGTATCAAAATCCCTGTTGTTAAATATTTCTACTTACAAAAATCTTAATTTAATAATGTTTACACTTCCATTTTCCTCACACAATAATTAATAATTATGTATGTATTGTACTGTACATACATGGGTACTGCTTAACTAAATTAACCATAAATGATAATTAAAATACAGAGCTGTCACAATATTACATCATCAAGTACACTCTCCTTGTATGTACCTACAATATACAAGGACATGTACAGTACATCCTTAATCATTAACTTAATAATTTTCATCATAAGATTTCCCTTACATATAAATACGCTTCATATACCTAATATCTCTGTCTTTGTAATCCTCACCTAAATTAAAGCCAAAAAAAAAAAGAAGAACGAAAATAACTAAACTAACATTTTCCCCCTAAAATTTAGCCCACAATTCAAGGACTCAATGTACTGCAACAACCATCGCATCATCATTTCAGCTAAACTTATTTTATATCCTCTGGATATATAAATTATGTTAATGTCCTGACAGTTTCCCTCGGCTCGCACAAACATTATTCAACGTAAAATGAATAATTAGACGTGTTCCTAAGAATTATTGTCATTGTAATTTTCCGCCAATAGTCTTAAGCCAAAGCTAAAGGAAATGTGACATATACGCGTTGCTGCATGACATAATAATAAACACACACCAATAACGAAAATAAATAAAAAAAAAAACAAAAAGGACAACATAGGTAGGGATACTTTTTGCTGTGGTTTATACTCTAGAATGTTTACAGTACTGTGCAAAAATGTTTAACAAAACCTGTGTATGGGGACAATGAGGGAAACACATTCTTAAACAGTTTGATCAAGTTTTTGTGTGCACAGCTGTAATTGTATTTATAAGTGAGCTCATTCAGTTTAATTATAAACACTAACGAAGTCCTTTAACTGTTCAAACTGTGTTAAAGACCATTTAATGATGAAATTGTTGTTCTTCTGTTGTACTATTTTATTTTCTTCTATTAGAAAAAAAAATAGAAGAATAAAGTAGCCAGAGAACTGATGACACTGAATCCTTGAACGGTTCCATTATGTGTGGTGTTTGGTTAGAAAATGTGTTCAAAAGTGTGTGTGTGTCTGTGTTTGCGTTAGCTCACAACCGCAATTCATTGTTTCTAAAATTGTCATTTAATGTAGGATAATGACTATGTAGAATAGACAATCGCACAAAGGATGCAAGGGTTGAACTGATGACAACGATGACTACGACTATAACGACTACGACAACGAATGTATCAACAATGGAGCAACGCAACGCAGGGACGAAGAACAAGTCACTTGTGTCGTACTCGTCGTAACTGCTCTGCGATGCCTGAGAGCGCACTATTATATGGGAATGGGTGCGGGGAAAATCCCACTTTATTGTCCCCCCCAGGAGGCAGGATAACCATTAAACTCCCCAAGAGTGAGAGTATAGTTGTAGAGATGTGTTGTTGCATAATAATTATAATAAATTGCTAAGCCTAAGTTTTTAGTGAATTCGAAGTGGGATAGATTTGGCACTTTATTTAGTGTTGACATTTTGTATGTTTGCCAAGTTCGAGTCTGATGATGTCTGCACTGCATTGCGACTGTGTGTGGTTGTGGATCGAAAGGCCCTCTCTTACCAGTTTTTCAAATGCAAACGAAAGCAATTAAGTGGATTTTGGATGCGTGTTTGCATGTTGCAAATGTTCGTTCATTTAATTTTGTTGTACTCGTATTTATAGGAGAAATTGGTAAATGATTGTTTATTTTTAGATTTTAATTAAAGGTAAATGATATACTGTTGGACAGATTTAGAACTTAGATTTATTATTATTTAATTCTGGTCTTAAATGGCACTGAATATTTCTGGAGTAATTAGTTTGAATAACAAATTTAAATTCTGTTTGATCTTTTTAATCTTGTATTGGTTTAGGTAGGAAGTTGAATACTATTCACTGTACCAAGCGATTAATTTTATTGAAACTTACCATCTAGTTATACGATATACCATTTAGTGATTTAAAACAAAAATTCTACGATCTTAATGGACAAAATAGTGTTTTATGTAGGCTACTGGCACACCAATGCTCACATTACTTTGTACTTTATATAAACTTTTCAAAATTGAAGGCTAATTTTTTTTTTTTCAAAACTGGAAAAAGGCTATTTTAGAATAGCTAATGTTACGGTTTTGGGGATGCAAAATCCATTTTTTTGAAAAACATGAATCGATTTATATCTCAAGAAATAATAGTTTTAGTGGAGGTGGAGAGGTTATGAGAGCAAAGCTATATTTTATAGCTGTCTTTCATTTTCACTTGCAATTGAAGCGCCACGGGAAAGAACAATCAGAGTCATACATTTTCTCGATTCTCTGTAATTTCAATTTTAAACTTTCAATCCTGAAAAAAACTGGGATCAGGGTAAATAATTTTCAATTTGTGGTAAGCAGTTTTTCGAAGGCACATTGTTTTCTATAAATGAAACAAAAAGAAAATGTATTTGAAATGTAAAACAATTTTCTCTGGGTGAACAATTTTTTACCCTTATTGTATATACTATGTAGGTCTCTGGAGGTAACTAGAGTCCGGATGTGGATATCCATCATGGGATCGAAGGTGATTGGTGATTTTTTTCGAAATTTAGTTTTTAATGTTAATAAATAAAGGCATAAATGAGGCACAACAAATTATGTCCCCAGCCCACTACTTTGACTAAACTTTATAACTTTGTATGTAAGCTCGTACAGAACTTTGCTTTAAATGTAAGAAATTGCACACTAATGTAAAATGACTGAAGAGGAATTCAGTGCAAGTATTTTGTTTCAAAAAATTTCAAGGTTTTAAGTCAAAACAAATCTAGCTTTACGATGACGGTTACGTCCAAAAAATGATTTTTTATTCGTTGCGTGTCGTCGGTCTGTGCATCAGTACGTTTATCTATACACATTTAAACTGACCAAATGTATAAACGGATTTTCTTCAAATTCGGTTAAGTCAGTTGTTAGAACGATATAAACCATCAAGTTATTCAAATTATTCCAAGAAACGGCTGTAATAATTTTAATAAAAATTGTTAGCAATAAAAACTGTAGTTCTGTTAACGGTTTAGTCAATTTTGATTAAAACTTAAGCAATCTTGTTAAATTTTTTCAAAAACAAAAAGTTTAAAATCATAAGCCTAGTTTAAATTTCAGTATTGAAAAAAAACTATTTTTTCAAACCATCTGATAGTTCTTTTTGATACGCAATCAATACAGCACACTCAATATACTAAATTTTCCGACCATCTATAATTTTTGCCCCTGAAAACTGGATAGGTACTGGGCTTAGGCACTAGGGTATGAAAGAATTATCATATACTTTTTGTCTATTTGAAATATTAATACCAACTCACTTACGTATATATTTTCCCTCAACCCTAACCTCCACTTCTTTAGTTTATTAGATTAAGTTATCAATATCACCAATCCACTTAATGTTCCAAAATTACTTTTTTTGGTTTTCTTTTAGATTTAATATCTACTACGTACCTACTAAGTACTACAGGTAATTGAAGACTACTTTTCAAACTTCTTGGAGTTTTAAAAAAAAGTTAACTTAAAGACTTTTCTTCATAATAAATTAATGTGATTGACTTCATTTATGTTTCCTTGCCATTTATGGTTTGTGGAAGAAATTAATTGATTTGCAATTTATTTGAGGCCATGGCCTACATGCGGAACACACCTGCTCTACAAAATCAACCTTACCTTAATTTATCTAAACATTACAAAAAAAAAAAACAATAAATTAAAACCTAAAGTTACAGGTTATTTTTTTTTGGTCATGGCTTATTTTTAAATTACACAAAACGAAGTTTTAAAACAACAAAAAAAAAATGTCATTAGTCCTGGCAAGGATAAAGAATTGTTTCAACTTTTTAACTGTTTCCATTATTTTGACGTCAAATCATACTTTGAAAGGGTCCAAATTAAAATGAAATTTAAATAAAAAAAAAACGCATTAAAGAATGTGTTTTAAATATTCCTTCTTATAAATATTAAATAAACTGGAAATCTATGTATGTAAAATAAATGTACATAAATTTTTTGATTGCCTGGAAATATCTATTCTATGTCTCTTCTTTCTTCTATCTCAATATAATGTTTCAAATACAATTTCATTGATGTTTGAAATGAATCCATCTTTTATCTTTGTCTAATAATTGACATTCTATAACATTATAATGTATATTTAACATAATAACACGCAACTACAAATAAACTATAGAGTTTTTCATTCATCTTAAGAAACCGAGTGCATATCAAAAATAATTATTCAATTTATTAATATTTTGTCTATTTGATATTTCATTACAGACCAAACTTAAAGTACCAATATTCAGCGCTAGATGGCGGTACCGGTGTCACTGACCGAAGTCCTCGCGAACGAGCCTCCCGTGATCGTGCCCTTAACGCTTGCAAAGAATGGGTACAAAATTCAAATGGGCGCTACGATGTTATCGCCCACCTAGACGAGATTGGTTCTCGTCATTCGAAGAACTGGTTTCTAATCAATGATTCTTCGGTGAGTGACCCTGACCATCGCACTCATTAAAATTCCAACAACACATAATAAATATATATATTTTCTAATTAACTATATTAGGTCCGCACTGACCGCCTTATGACCTTACTTCCATTACCTCCAGACTGTGTTGCCTTAGATGAACTGCCACCATGTGAAAGTCCAAAGGGAATACTAATGGAATTGCTCGGTTCCCTCCATCACCCGTATATCTATCCTGTTCTAGATTTAGGTTTTTTACGTACCAGTTCAATTAATTATGCTTGCCTGGTAACACCATTTAATTCACGTGGCAGCCTCAAGGATCTCATTTATAAAGTAAGTCAAGTGCATAGAAAAAAAAACAAAAAAAAAAACAAAAAAGAAAAAGATTTATTATTGTTTTTGTTGTATATGAGTGAGTGAGTAAGCTGCTTGTGTGAATAATTAAATTATTATCCTTTGAAGGCCCAGTGGAATGAGCCATGGAATCGCAAGTATACAAGAAAGCCAAACGGTTTGCCAGCAACTCAAGTGCAAAGATTGGGTCGTCAGATACTTGAGGCTTTGCTTTTTCTAAAAGAACGAGGCTTCCCATTGCATGGTCATTTGCATAGTGGAAATGTTATTTTGCAGAATGGTGCCGCAAGGTGAGTTTATTTTTAAAATTCAAAAAAAAAAAGTTTATATATGGCAAACAAAAAAAAAAAAAAGCAAATGCATTTTATTTGTTTATTTATTTTTTTCTTTTTTTTTGTATTTCTAAAGTTTCAGTGAGGTTGTTTACTTGATGCAGGGTGAAAATTTGAATATTTTTGTTAAACAAAAAATTCTTTAAGGGATTCTATTTTTAAGTTCGAGTTCCTTGGAGCGTTATAGTTTGAATTGTTTTCTTTCATTTTATATTCAATGGATTATCGTGTGGAGTAGAAAGTTTTTTTTTTATTCACTATATCCTATGAGTTGGAAGATAAATTGGATTTTTTTAGGGCAATGGACCGTGAATATGGGATTTTATTCTATGCAAGTTTTTATAGTTTGGATGTTAATGTTGTAGTATTGTCTTAAAAATTGTTCATTCTCTTCAAAGCTACAACCGATTCCTAAAAATATAGTTTTAATTAAAAAGAAGAATATCGGGATAACGGTTCTCAAGTAATATTTTTCGGTTATAAGATGTCCAAGAGTCTTAATAGACTGATTTTTCAAAGTAAAAAGGGCAAAAATATCCTCTATAAGCGTCCTATAAGATTGTTATAAGGTTTTTATTTTAAAAAAAATGTAAATAAGTTTTTGAAACTGATTTTCTTAAAACAAAATTTTCCAAAACTGGAAAATTGTGCGATTTTTCGATTGTTTGAAAACAGTTCCAAGTTGAGTTTTAAAAATTTTAATTTTGTAAATATGTAAATTAGTTTTTGAAACTCAGTTTTCCAAATTTAAAATTTGAAAAACTTAACATATTGGGACGCCTGGCATAGTAATCAAAGCAATTGATCGATTATTTGATTATTGAAATTCAGTTTTGAAATTTTTAGTTTTGAAAAACTAGGTTTCAAAAACTGATATTCTTTTCAAAACCTTAGTGCCAAGAAGTTTAAAAAGTTCCGAAATTGTAAATTAAATTTTGAAATATGGCCTTATTACCTAGTAGTTGAATGGATGCCCGCCTATCTAGTTTTTTTGTATATTGCCTTTGCACATTTTTTTAGTCTGTGCATATTGATGGAATTTCTATACAACAAAAGAATTGAGTGCAAATGCAATTCTTTTATTTTTGTACATTAGGCACGCACAAAATTGGAAAAGTTTTTTTTCTCCCATGACGACAATACTGGATGGAATGCACAGCACATCTACCTACATCGTACCTGCTTCAAAATGTAGGACAGGTTGTGTGTGTAAAAGATGAAGTTTCCTAGAAGAATTTTAAGTAACTTGTTTTGTTTTTATTTATCATTAAAGTGAGAATCTTTATATGACTTAAAATTGTTTGTATGTATTTGGTATTTCAATAGGGTAAGAAATTTAAACTTTAAACTACATAATTATTCTATAAATAAAGTAGGTATTGGTGTGTCAATTTTTCTGTTAACTGAAAAAAGTACCTATCTTTTAAATATCTCAGAAATTATTGCAGATATTGCTTCTATGTGAGTTTTATTTTGCACATAAGACCATAATAATTTGTGTATGGCTATATTTTGAAAATCTGTATCTTAGAAACTATTGAATCTGCAGACATTTTTTTTTTTTTGAAAAATTAAATAAGCAATATTTTTCAAAATCATAATGAGAACCTGTTGCCAAATTTTAAACCAAATCGCTTGAGCCAGTGATAGGGTAAACAAATTTTTTCGAAAAACGTGTTCATCATATTTCCGTTATTCGATTTTTTTGAGAAAATCTAAAAACGCAGTATTGTTACAATCACTTATTTCATAACATACACCAAGTTTAATCGAAATCGTTAGAGCCGTCATAGCCTAAGCTGTGTTCAAAAACCAGTATTAATAGTACCTGCCATAGAACCGTTTTTTAAATTCTGATTTTCTCCTTCACGACTAAATCAATTTCAACCATTTTTCTTACATGACAGCTTTTAAGCTGACGTAATAATGTTAAGTAAAAAAGTTTCGAAAATTATTTGTTTGGATTAAAAAAAAAAATATTTTTTGAAAAATCATTTATTCGAAAACTACTCAATATCTTTGTTCAAAATTCAGTTTTTAGATGTTGATGAATAATATCTTAAAAATGGCTTACCAATTTTTTTGTTTATAATAGTCCTTGCTAAATTTTTACATAAAAAAAATAATAAAAAAAAACGGCTCTAACGATTTTTAATTTTTTTTTTCTAAAAATGCATCATTTAAAGAAATCAAATTACATACTTCGTTTTGAATTTAAATTCATTTAAGAAGCTGTTTTAGTCATTTGAAAATCAATTTTATTGTTTTTTTTTAAATTTTTTTTCCAAAACTGCATTTACAAATTTTTAATTAAAAAGGTTTAGCATATATAGTAACTTTATCTATAACAGCAAGTACGTACGATCCAGTCGTGCAAATATTTTTTTTTTTATAAAAGCTTTTAAGTTGCCACCATACAGTTTTGTAACAAAATTTTCCAAAATTTGTATTTTGGATTAAAAACAATCTTGAAATTTGATTTTCAAGATTGTTTCCATTATTCAATAGCTTTCTCGGAAATAATACTAACCTAAAAATATCTGAACTAGGAACTCAACTTAAAGCAAATTAAAAAAAAAAAAAAAATAGTACCTATTCCCCTTTTTTTAAAAAAATTCCTGCTTTAAACAAATATCACACAAAAAATAACCTCAAAGCTAATTAATTTATTGATATGGCTTTGTTTTCGCAAACAACTGACCACACATGAAAAAGCCCTTCAAACTTTCAACTAATTAAGTTCCCCAGTTGGCTTATTTAAAATGAAACCAAAAACATTAACCAAAATTAAGTTCCTCTTAAAAAAAAAACAAACACATTTCTAGTCCCTAAAAGGCGATCAGAGTAAAAAAAAAAAAAAAACTTCATTTCCAGTGCCACTCTTAACTAAGTTCATACCTTTGCAACGCATAGTGTGGTGTTTTATTCACTCACTCACTGTGCAACCAACCACAATAGCTTTACTAATTTATATGCTAATGGATTTATAATTACCCGACTCCCACAGTCCACTTCCACTTACACTTCCTATGCGAACGTCGAACCCATGTTTGCCATTACAGAGATGCTAGGCCAGTTTTCATCAGGAAACAAGGACATTATACACCAACTAACCATACCATTCCTATAACTATTCTATAACTATAGTATATTCATATTGTCGTTCTAGTTGTTGGTCTTGGTCGTCTCTCTTTCGTTTTGTTAAGCTATGCGAAAATATAAATTGAGCTTCCATACGATCAAAGGAAGCGGAAGTATGCAGTTGTTTGGTGCATAAAAATAGTTCTTCAATATGACTGTAGACGTAGAGAGTGCAAGGCACGCGAAAACGTATTCCACAGACTTGGAAGAAGTCTCTCTCCTTTTTTTTAGTTCTCTCGTTTACACGACCCAACGGGAACTCTATGATGCCTGCAAGAATCTAAGGATCTCAAAAGTATTTAACGACAATATGAAAAAAATGCCATAGAAAAAAAAAAAGCTGTGGCATGGAGTCTGGTGGTTAGCCATATTGAAATTCATCAAAGGATGTGTGAGGGGAAATAATGTTGTAGATTCTGCTCTTCACTTTCGACTACGTGTATAAAGTCTTTGATGTTGCTTCAATCGGTTTTCCTTCCTTCCTTTATGTTGGTTTTTTTTTTTGTTTTCTTTTTTGGGATAGAAACCTTTTCTATGAATACAGTTCGGTTTTTTTATGGTTTTTATTTTTTTTTTATTACAGACTCTCTGGCCTGGAGAATGGCCTTTTAGGATTAAGCTCCCGCATCAATGCGATTATGTGGTCACGTTCCACCACGGACATCGAAAATGTAGATATCATTTGTTTCGGTCATTTACTTTATGAGATGTGCACTGGCCAAGAGATGACCACACCAAAACCGTCCATGAGAGTTCTTGAAATGGATCTAGAGCAATATCCACAGGTAAGAGTTTGTATATTTAAGAAATTAAGTTTTACTATTTTTAGGGATATAAGGTTTATGGGAAGAAATTAATGGAAAAATGTATTTATAGTTTTTTTTTTGTATTGAGTTATTGATGCGTAAAGTTTCGATTTAGGAGCCATTAGATGAATCAATACGTGTGTACAATACATGAAACTCGAATCAAAGCTAAATCTCTTTGCGAAACACGTAAAGATAGATTTTGAGGTGTAATTTTGTCGACATTTCGGGTTTAATCAACAGTCCTCTTCAAATCAGTTTCCTGGTGCAATTAATGACAAAAAAAACAGTTTAGGGGTGTGTTCGCAAACTTTATCGAATTTCGTTTTAAAATTGCAACATGGAGTGATTCCGATTTGCCCTTCTTTCTTGTTTAAATAAAATACGTTTAAGAAAATATTTTTTCTTATTCTGCGCGATGGTAAAGATATAAATTAACTTCTTAGTTAAATCAAATTTAGATTAAATTTCGTTATTTAATTTTTTCCTAGTCAAAATGTGTCAAAAAAAAATAATAAAACAACTTTTCAGTTTGCTGGATAATGTGTTCACTTTGTTTGCAGCAAATTGGTAAATTTTTTTGGGTTAGTCACTTTTTGCAAACAATTAAAAAAAGAAATTCAGCTTGACACCGGTGATCGAACCAGTGACCCTTCACTTACGAAGCAATTATATCACTTACGAAGCAATTAGCGTTACGAACTAGATAGTTTTGTAGTAAACACAGAGTCAATTACTAATTCAAAAATTTTCCTGCAGTCATTTGCTGTAAATGAGTTGTATATTTACATGCAAAGTGAAGTTCTTTTACACAAAACAACTTTCTGGAAACCATTCATTCGTTTGCTGCAAACAATTGAGTTTACTTGTAAACAAAATGATGTTTAGATGTGGAAAGCATTTTTCGTTTGCCACAATCAACTCATGAAAATGAGCATCAGACCAATGGGCTTATCTGCATTATGTTTGCTGCACAATAAAATTACAATTTGGGTCAAATGTAATACAATTTCTATGAAATACAAATATTACGGGGATTGTATTATATTTAGTAGCTGCCAACGAAAAATCATAATTTTTTTTTTTGAATGTTCACCATGACGTTTTATCGCTGTCAACTGTATTGGGTATTTCTTCAGCAATGCTCTTGATTTTCGCCGCCTTCGATTTAATACTTGCATAATGGACAACTGGCAACTCAATTCTTTTTTCAAATGAAGTCACTATAATAAGCATAAGTAAAAAGTTGAACTGACTTTTGAAACATCGTCCTGGTATTGTGGTTTCAGTTGCACATATTTGCTTCAAGTATACGATGTTGAAGTAATTGCATAATAGGCCACAGAGCATCTCAAACCGTTTTCACCACTTAAAATGTCAGTGATGTTCCGACCGAATTTGACAGATAAACGAGATTGCTTCATGTCAACCGGACGAGTTGATCATTTTGCGGGGTTTTTCAGTGTCTGCCAAAGTACCTAGTTGATTTCCTCAGCCTAAAACCACACAGTGTTACTTCACTGGCGAGTTTTTTTTCTCACGGAGCCAGTCGTGTCATCCTTTGATAGTACTTACGAACATTACCCTCGCCATATCAATCTTTAATAGACTTTACCGACACACTTATACCTGACATTTACCAACTTGGATTATCGGTTTAGGGTTTCTGTTTGTTCGCCCAGGAAATAAGTGTTCACAGTGCTTCCATTTGTCTTCTACACTCGTTTCTAGTGGTGGGCTTTCCAAAAGATTAAGTGAGTTGTGATCACCAAACGCTTCGGGTGGTCTTTTGCAAAAAAAAATTTATCAACATCAAATGTTTTTATACAACATCCAATCTTCGTTGTGATGCCATTGATATCCGCATCTATATAAAGTCTATAGCTACTACTAGCTGGTGATCCCAGTCTATGTTGCGTTTCAAATCTTATTAATTTGGTTTACAGTAAGTAAATCCCTTTGTGATTATTAAAGTCTCGGTCAGTCCCAGTATAATAGTATTTTTGTCAAGTAAGTGGATCTTCAGCAGAAACAAGTTCCGCGAGCTTTGAGTTTTATTGCAGTACGCATTAAGCCTCTTTGTCACGTCTAGGATTACCTCTATGCTTTCAGAACAATGAACTCAACTTCTTTAAATCTTCATCCACATGTTATTAAAATTTTAAAAATCAGATAAAAGTAAGTTAATGTTATCGATTTCAAATTGTAATCAATTTTATTTTATGATTTCAGATTTTAGAAATTCTGGGATTAATCTTTGATCCACCAGGAGGACAATGTCCCTCAGTAGAAGAACTCGTGCTGTGCGATCTTTTCCGTAATATTGACTTGCGTGAACTACGTGGTCCATGCTTTAGTGTAAGTACTTACATGAAACAATAAAAAAAAACATGTTTCAACCAGAAAAAAAAAACACACAAAAAAACAAGAAAACTCAGTAAAAAAAAACAAGCTAGGAACTATAAATTGCTTGCAACTCTACTCCTTCTTTCCAGACAATCAAACCAAGTCTAAGTAGATCAACCCTTAATTTGCTGCTTGCCGTAAAAAAGCGACAAACTGCATCCTTAGGCAGCTCATTTAGCGAAACAAGCTCCCCATGCACACCGCCATCAACACCCCGCGACCGAAGGGTTGGGTAAGTGTTTCCGCTTTTCTAGTTATTTATTGTATGTCTTTTCCTCTCTCCACCCACACCATATATTTCGTGTCCTTTTCACAACTCCTCTTGTTCCTCCTTGTTCATATATTTTGTTCACACGAAATTACCTAAAAATGAAAAAAAAAAATAATAATAAAAAGAAACTATACCTTACATAGAACAAAGGGTAGCATTTTTTTTTTTTTTTTTGTTAACATCCTAGTTCTCTCTATCTACTTTATAATAATTATAATCGTATATACCTATTTGTATATGTTTTTTTTCATATTCGTGTTCGTGTTTTCCATGTGGACTGATTATGCGAAATATATGTGACAACACCACATCAGTGTGTCACAAAAGTTCTCTCATTTTAGATATTTTTTTTTTTTTAGTTTCTGTCGTTCATTGAAACAAAAAAAATCCCAGCATGCATACAAATTTATATATAAAAATCCTTTATTATCCTTTAACTTTAAAAAAAAAATATTGTTTCTTGTGAATAATAAAATTTAAATTTTGTTTATTGTAATTTGTGTCAAAATTATACTTTGAAACAATCAAAAAAAAAAATAACAGTTTTCCGCCTGCACCCTATGAAGTGTTTCGTTTGATTTAATTACCCATCCTTCCACAAAAAAAAAACAAAACAAAACTAAATTGAATTAAAAAAAAAAAAAAAACCTAACTAAGTCAATAAAATAAGATTTAACTGGATTGTGTTGAATGTACTACCACTCTACTACCACTACACTGAGAATGACAGATAATAACACACGTAGGGGTAAGTCTATCAAAAATGAGCAACTAAACCTGTATCTACTCTACAACTTAATCTCACATGTAAATAGTTACAAAAAAACAAAAAACAAAAATAAAAGAGACATGAACATTGTAATGGTAGTATGTACTTTTGTATATTTTTTTGTGTAAATTGTATAATTTATATACTAAACCTACTCAAAACAAAAATGAGGGTGCAAAAATTATTTTCTGCAACTATACTTTTTTTTTGAATTATGCCATTGCCAATTATGTATAACCTTACATTTGGGCTATATAAGTAAAATAAAACAAAAAGCTTCTTTCAAGGAACGGCTGATTTAGCTGTTAAGTTGTTATGGCTATCTGGCTGACACGTAAAATTTACACGTAATTAAGAGTTGTTTCTTTTTTTTTTTTTTTTTTTTGCCTAAACACACACGTTATTATTAGATTAATTTATATATTTTTGTAGATGTAGCTTCAAAATGCTAAGAAGTTTTTTTTTCGTTTTAATTTAGTTTTCAATTGGTGTTTTTTTTTAATTTTTATTGATGGCAGGTAATTCGCGAAAGGTTTAAAAAAGTTTTAGCTATTAACTAGAGATGTACGTTAAAACATCCGTGATATTAGTAATGGCTATTAGAAAGATCGTACTGGAGAATATATCCGTTACATAAAAACACATGCACCCTCAGCAATTTTTAACTTCAAACACGTATTTAACGTTTATAGAAGGATTCTTGCTCTCCCAGTACAAGGCTTGTCGGATTTCGAAGAAGTATTAGGTTCATAAAACATATGTACATACATGGTTCATACATACATTGGAGAACTTGACTAATTAGAGTTTGGCACAGAACTGATATCGAAATTACAAAATGTGTATACCTAAATTGGCGCATAAGACATAAATTATAATCTCACATAAACAGTGAGTCAATCACAAAACTGTTGGTTTACATAATTCAACAGGATCAAAGCTTGATTTAGTCTTCACGATGAAAATCAACATCTTCTGTACAAAAACCTTACATTCAGCAATTTTTTTCTTCTGCATTTTAAAGAGTCAATAAATAAGATGGTTTATTTCTTCATATTCCCACTTTCAAATTAAAAAAAAAGAAAGAGATCGAAAAATTGACTGTAAACTTCTTAATGGTTTCTTTGGGACACCCTGTATGAACACTACATACAGGGTGTCCCAAAGTAATAGTCCAAACTGAAAATGGTAAAAGCCCCAGCTATGACCTCTTAAAATTTAGTTACTTGTTCATCTCGAATCCAAACGGTATCATACCTTAATTTAAATAAAAATAATTAATTTTAAAATGTAAAAGTTGCAGGAATTTATGTAAAAAACTGATTCTTTTTGCCTTCTAAAGCCAACATTTACATTATTTAATAAACGGTTGTATTAAATTTATATATATCAATATTATAAATTGCTTGAATTTTACTATACTTATAAGCAATTTTTTTCACGTCAGAAGTTAATTGTGAAATTTTTTTACAGGTTTACCTACAAAATCGAATTTATGATATTTTCGATACTATTTTATGATATTTCGAAACTTTTGAGTATTATATTGCAATAAATTGCTTACCAAAATAATTGTTTAAATGCGGGCCTTATGCCGGCCTTACACGACACAATATTACTGCGCAATAATATTGTCCAAAAATATTGTGCGAAAAAGGGTCGTCCTTACACGACACAATATTACTGCGCAATATTTCTATGTCTCTTTGCTTATTCTGTATCTGCCTCGTTGTCGAAAAGAAAAATATTGAGTAAAAATTCAGAAAATATTAAATTTTTCTAATATCACTCAATATATTGTACAAACCGAAAATATTGTGCAATACAGCCCTTACACGGTCAATATTATTGCACAATACTGAGTATTGCGCAATAATATTGTGTCGTGTAAGGCCAGCATTACACGACACAATATTATTGTGCAATAGTATTGTCCAAAAATATTGTGCAAAAAAGGGTCGTCCTTACGCCGGCCTTACCGACACAATATTATTGCACAATACTCAGTATTGTGCAATAATATTGACCGTGTAAGGGCAGTATTGCACAATATTTCCGGTTTGCACAATATATTGAGTGATATTGAAAAAGTTTAATGCGGGCCTTACACGACACAATATTATTGTGCAATAATATTGTCCAAAAATATTGTGCGAAAAAGGGTCGTCCTTACACGGCTCAATATTACTGCGCAATATTTCTATGTCTCTTTGCTTTTTCTGTATCTGCTCGTTGTGGAAACGAAAAATATTGGGTAAAATTTCATAAAATATTAAACTTTTTTAATATCACTCAATATATTGTGCAAACCAAAAATATTGTGCAATACAGCCCTTACACGATCAATATTATTGCACAATACTGAGTATTGCGCAATAATATTGTGTCGTGTAAGGCCGGCATAACATTTTCTCAATTTTTACTCAATATTTTTTTTTTTTCTCCAACGAGGCAAATGCAGAATAAGCGAAGAGACATACAAATATTGTGCAGTAATATTGAGTCATGTATGGACGACCATTTTTTGCACAATATTTTTGGACAATATTACTGCGCAATAATATTGTGTCGTGTAAGGTGGGCATTACACGACTTAATATTACTGCGCAATATTTGTATGTCTCTTTGGTTATTCTGTACCTGCCTCGTTGAGTAAAAATTCAGAAAATATTAAACTTTTTTAATATATCACTCAATATATTGTGCAAACCGAAAATATTGTGCAATACAGTCCTTACACGGTAAATATTATTGCACAATACTGAGTATTGCGCAGTAATATTGTGTCGTGTAAGGCCGGCATAAGGCCGGCAAGCGTGCAAAACTAATCAATAATAAAAAGCCAAACTTCTTTTCATAATTGCTTTATTAAGACTGACTTAAAAACTAACATGATAAAAAGAAGAGATGCTTAGACGAAGCATCAAACGATACGGTAAAACCAATACAGCAAAATTATGTACATAAAAACTGTTTTAATGATCATGAAATAATTCTGTTAGATTTAAGAGAAAACATCGAGTTGAATATATTCATATGCTTTAAACAAAATTATTATTATTTTGACAGAATAGAAATGTTCTCTTCTTTTTGTGTAAATACATGAGATCGTAAAAGGGTTGCCATGTGTAATATTAGAATGAAATAATTAAATTGTATATTGTAAGAGATAAAGACCCTTACATTATGTAACTTTAAATATAAAGAATCGGATTCGTAAGCTTTGCATTGTTTTCTTTTCAGTAAATCCAGGCAAACAAAATTTGCAGTAAAAATAGGCTACATAACTAAACTAAACGTTAGGTATTAATTTTAAAATAGAACCACTTAAGAAGTCTTATGCTATAATAAATTGCAATAAAGCTTAGTTTGGAATGAGTAAAAACAACTTGCACACACTATATTGACTATATTGATTGACTATATTGTTTTTGTTTTACTTAAAACGGCACTCAAAATATTTTGCACAACTAAACATAAAAATAACTTTCTATACCTAATTTAAAAATTTTACACCCATCTAAGAAATTAAAAAAAAAAAAATAGAAACTCCTGGTATTTCCCACTCCAACTTATCCACTTTGTTTGTAGTTTGTTTACTTCATCGCATTATCTAACCGAAAAAGCATGCTCTATCCTGGAATGTTGTGTGGAACTCAGCATGAACCGCAGTAGGCAGTTACTTGTGGTTGCATATACGTACTGTTTTATAAGCATAATACTCCCTGTAGAGCACCCACACACACAAACACGTGATTATGTATCCAGTTGACTATAGGCACACCTCTCTTTGTATAATGTATTTTGTTTTATAACCTAATTAGAAAAGCAACAACACTTTTTGCTAATTTAATTAAAAATAGGCCCAAAACATTCCTCTATAATAATACTATAAAATGTAACACTATATCCTTGTCATGGCTGATAACAAAATCTAATAGCAATCTCTTTCTCTCTGTTTTATCTTTCTCTTTTGGTTTTTGCACACGAATATGGATCACACATGCATCCAGCAGGACAATGGATTCATTTGATATATCAAGCGATTCGGAGGAAGGCCTGTTGGACGAGATTGTGGTTACGGGCAATAACCACAGTTGTTATAAGCATCCCTTTAATCTACATCATCAGCACCACCACCACCACCATCAGCAGCACCAGCACCAGCACCAGCACCACCACCCACAACAACACCATCAGGAGCAACAACATCAGCACCATCAGCATGAGCCGCATTCCCAATATGATCCACTCACTTTCCCACCACATTTTTGTGAACATAACCTAAACTCGGATGACAATAGCAGCTCAATCAATGAAACATCCTCCGCCTCCACCGCTGCCACTGGGGCATGTATCAATGGAGAACCAGCACGTTGTAACCCAAGTGCAGACGGAAGTAGTTCAAGTGAGGCCTCCACAGCAACCACATCCCGTGTTGGCAACAACGGTAACGGTATAGGGGCAGGAGACAATTGTTATGATGATGCAGTCGAGCTATCGACATCAGGTCAAGTAACTCTTGGCACTGCCACTACCTCATTCAATCATCAGCTCACCGCTGACATGTGCAGCTATAAAAATTCAAAAAGTCGTCGCCTGGAGTACTCGTTGAAGTGCTTAAAATACGGCCGAAGCAATCCTTCGCAAGATTCAGCTTTTGGGTCGCTGACCGATGGTGACCTCTCCATTGGTTCGTCCAGTTTTCGTTTGAGCAGTTTTCAGTCGATTACGTCGCCAATTGATGAGGGGGTTGAGGACATCATCATAGCCACAACAACAGCTGGAAGCGAGACGTGTCTCGAGCTAGCTACAGTCTCTACCAACGGAGGACAATCTAACGATTCGGCCATTTCGACACCTTGTCGGGAAGGCTCACCGAATTTTCTTGCCATTGAAGAAAATTCCTTCATTACAACGACGGGAAGCAACAATCATAATCGTCCACAGCAGTTTCCTGTCACACTCTCGCCTAAGATCCAAATAACCACCTCAGCGTCCACGTCCAATCTTCAATTTGACCCGCCGAAAATTCTGGTCAACGATCAGAACTCTATTTACACCACCTCCCCGTCTAAACGCTCCGGCACCATTGAGGTTTTCTCACAAAAATACAGGGTATGCTCCTTCGAGGATATGTCACCGAATCGCAAACAGTCGAAACATCATCTGAAGAACGCCAATCGCTTGGCATTTCGGTCGCTGGAAGAGGAGCAGCGCATCGATAGCGCCTTCATTCCGATTCAAAATCGTACAAATTCCGAAAACAGGGTAAACATCAACAACAGTGAGAAGTACAAGAAACTCACGCACTCATCCTTCAGTCGAATTAGCAAAACCACCAGCAGTGTGACGGTAGCCGTTGATCCGCCACCAAATTCAACAAATGCCGGTGGCAGTAATTCCCAGCCAAGGGACAGTAGACATACCCTGTGGAGGGACAGTAAGTTCTATCGCAAGAATCGCATTGCAAAGTCTAATGATTCACTATTGGAATCGCCTAATCATTCTCCGTCGCCATGCCGCCTTTCACCATCTTCATTAAGAGACAATCACTATGACGCCTCTTCGCCTCTGTCATCTTCTTCGTCATCGTCCTTCACCCGTCATGGTCTTAATCGCGGTAGTTCGGTTAACGAAATCTCCAACAACTGCAATGGAGGATCGTCTCACCGCCGATATTGTAGCTCGAAGAGTGAAGATCTGGGCGATCTTGATATGCCTGCAACAATTGACAGTCGTAAGTCACACTCCGAACGTCATCTCTTCGGACTGTCAAAACTTCGACAAACCGCAATCACTAATACAGTCAGTGGGGGCAATGGCATCGGCGGGGAATGTTTCTCCGAAGACGAAACCTTCAATCATCAAGATGACAATAAATCCTTGAAAAGCCACAGCACATGTTCCATCAATCGTGTCACACTAACCACAACAACAACGACAACAAGGACCAAAAAGAAGACCACCTCAATGGCTGTTCTGCCCTCAGGGCCAACAATAACGTGCAATGTAAGGAATTCGGTCTTCAAGAGCCTAGACCATGCCCTCAACTACATCGATTCGAATGGCGACGACGATGATGTTTCGAGCTCGACCGAAGAATCACCGAGGCGTCATTATAGTGACATTGCTAGAATATTTGGGTCAACGACAACACGTGCTGCAGATGATCCGCATAGTAGTAGCTGTAGTGAGGAGAAGACTCCGCTGCTGGACAGCGTTGAAATGTCACCGATAAGTCCAACCGAGCCGGATCTCAATATGTGATATACGCAATTTAGTTAAAATGGTCATTTTTGTGTTTATTGTATTTTTACAACAAGTACGTTTATGGTTTCTTATTTTTTTTTTTTTAGATTTTGGTTAATATTTTCTTTTTGTACTTAAATATTAATAATATAATACATTTAAAAAATAATTGTAGTAAGAAAAATACCGTTAAATAAGAGATGAAGTTAGAAGCATCAAATTGTTAAGTATGAAGTAGGTTGGGAAGAATTTGTCGGGTAGTGTTAACTAAGTTGTAAAAATAATGATTATTCGATACAAAATGGTTCGTTCAATCTTCGTTGACTCTGCTACACCATATCTGTTTTGAATATTCAGCAAAAAATAAGGATATATCTTTCTATTTGGCTAATCGCGAATAATAATAGTACTTACATCTGAATCTTAGGGATTCAAATATCGTTATTCTTTGTTAAGTTTTTTTTTAACGATTATCTGTAACAACTCTTACACACTGCACACGTGGAGCAGATTTATATCTTTCGAAAAATTATACAATGGAAGCCAAACAGAAGGGTGTTCCAAATAAAGTAAGAATTATCAACGGTAAAAGCTGTCAGTTAATTGTCAAAAGACAACGAAAATTGCTTTCCAATTCGTTAAATATGTATCCAAATCTCTCAGGATTTCTTAATCTTGTTGCGAAATCTGGTTGGTGTGAAAAGGCTATTACGTTTTCGTATTAAATCTTTGGTTTGGTAACCCTAACACCCCGCTACTCCCACGACATCACGACGTGATTTGTTCTTTAAAAAACGATGGAAGTACTCATCCAACCTCTTAAACCTGGTAAACGTGGTAAAATGGCAATTCTGGTAATCGAACTGTCAAATTTTCTATAGGAAATCTTTACCAGAATATGGTAAACTTTTCTACACAAATTTGTTTGGTAAAAGTTAACCATCTGGAAATGGTAATTGTGGAAAACTTTTAACGTTTAATTTTGGTCAGTTTAGATATAACTAGCCACATTATGTAACTAGTTGACGAAGACAAGGAAATAACCATAATTTTCTTTGAATGATTTCCCATTTTACCAGATGGAAAAGTTTACCAGGTTTTATGAATACCCCTATTTGTGCTTTGTCTATTGTCAAAAACTGTCTAATGACAAAAATATTTGTATGATTATCTTTTTCCGTTGCATCATTTGACTTCAGCCGATCCGTTGCCTCAACGAATTTGTCGAATAGTATGCATTGATACTTTTGACCTGTCCATTGTCTAAGGAAAAAGAGTCAAAAAGTCTGCAAGAGGTTTTAAATAAAACTCTACCTTAAATTAGCGACGGATTCATTGTGTTGTCTCCTTAACCCGACGCCACACATTAAAAAAAAATTTATTTACATATTCAAACTTTTGTTACTTGCAAGTTAACTTGCATGCAGGTTTTGAAGCCAGTAGCCCTGCAAGTTGAGACGCAAGTAATTTGACAGGTGTATAAAACTATTCAAATACAAAAGCAACATCGCTTGGAAATTTGAATTTACAAGCAAGTTGTGGCGTGCCGCCTCCGTCACGTCAGTTACACAAATAGAAATTTGACAAATTGTACATAAAGGCTGCAAGTAGCCTTGCCAGTACTTGCACGTGTGGCCGCAGGGTAAGTTCCAACAAAAATAAAGCTGCAAGGTTTCAACATATCAATTAGATATTTATTTATGAAAAAAACTGTTGTTTGCGCAAAAACAAATGTTTTACATTTATGATTTGGTGCTTTAGGTCCTCAGTTCTTCACTTCCTACACTTAACTGAAGCTTTTTTTCTTATAATAAACAAAAAACAACAAACATTATTATAAGACTTCTCAATGGTCCATTACTAATACAATTATTGTAAAAAAAAAAAATTAAAAAAAAATTACTAGTATTATAATTATAATTCTAGCAATAAATTTTGCGCTTTAATCACACCTCCATCCTTATGATAAAATTTAGGTAAATAAACTTTATAATTAAGGCTCACAACTTATACTTACGTTATAGAAAAAACAACATGGAAGGGCAATTTTAGAAAATATTCAAATTACACTAGCTAATTTTATTACAAACATTAAATTGTAAATATAAAATAAATAAAAAATAATAAAAAACACAAAACTTATACTAAAAAGAAAAACCATTAAAAAAAAAGAATACATAATGAGCTTTACTTTTCTTAAATTTATATAATATCTTCTGTTGTATTGTTAAAATTTAGGTACGCATTAAGAACTTCCATTCCTATAAAACAACAACAACAACAACAAAATAAAATTATATACATATAAAATAAATCTTATAGTGCTTAGTTTCAATTTAAACTTCACCCCCCCTTCAGTGACATTTAGATTATTCTATATTATCTTGTATTAATAATAATTTTCTATTTTGTATGAAAATCTTATTTAATATTTAAATTTAACTAATTAAATTATTTAAATTCATAAACCGAACAGCAATATATCAACTTCTAAAAAAAAACTAAATAAAATCATGAACAAAATAAACAATAAACAATTTTAGTGTCTATAGCAAAATGAAAAATAAACAATTATTGTAAAATATTAGAATTCTTTTCGAAATATTTAACAAAACTAATAAAATAAAACTCTTTAAAACTTAAGTTTAGCAATTAAATAGAATAACTAACGCAACACACACTCCTACTTTCAAGACATTACCTATTGCAAATCGAATAGTATAAAATATAAAAATAATAAAAAAAAAAATATAATAGAAATGATCCATTAATCAGATTTAAAATTAAAAAAAAAAAAATAAAACTTCTCTTTATAAAAAATAGTAAGAACACAAAATGCAAAAGTGAAATATTCAAATCAATAATAAAAATATAAAATCAAATAAATGAAAAAACAAAAATCGTTAATCTGCAAATGCAAAAAAAATGTAATAGAAACAATTTATTTACACAGAGTAATTATAAACAATCAGACAGTTAGTGAACATTTTTGTCTTAATTTAGAATAAAGTTATTCAACACTGTAATTTAATAAAAAAAAAACCTACCTATTATTATGTAAGAAATAAAAAAAAAATTAATTATTTAGTTATTCCCAAGAAAAAAACAAAAAAAATTATTTAACTCATTTGTTAAATTTAAAAAGAAAATAAACAAATATTATGTTGAGATTATTTGAATTTATTTATTATTATTATGTACAAAATGTTGTATAAATCTAAATTAACAATAAAAACATCGGTGATATTATTTAAAAGGCTAATTGTTTTTTTTTTTTTTATTGTACCTAACATTATGTTCATCCTGCTGTTGGTTAAAGGCTTAACTACAATGGCCACTTTTTGCAAAAGTGCAAAAGTAAAATATTTTTTATAGGTCCATTTGTTTGAGAACAAAAGTACAATAGTCATGTACATTGCACACCACTTGTGTGAGAATCCAATATCTAAGGTTTTTGAATCATTTTTGAAATTTTTCACAAGTTAAATAGTCAGAAAAAATGAGTTTGAAAATGTTGTCAAAAGTGGCCATTATAGGTACGCCTTAATGCTTAAAATGACTTCAATACCAATAGTATTTACTTCTCAATTTTAACTGGCGAAAGGCGTATTAGGCAGAAATTGTTAACTGTTACGGAGAAAAAGAGTTAACTCTTTGCTTTCTTTTAGCGAAATAATTGTGCACTTTTTGAAGAGAGCATACGATTTTTAGCGTTGATAGCACATCGTATAAAAGTGTATTTGAGCTATTGGACCACTTTGGATTCCATCTGGGAATGAAGTTACATGAGTTTCTGTATTGCATATGTTATTTTAAAATTTCTTTGTACAAGAAATGAAACGTTCATACTCATATGATTCATGATTTTTGGGCATTTTGTAACGCCTTATCTAATAAATCTAATAGCCTTTTTCGATTAGGACAAATGAGATGATTTCTTTCAAATTTGCCATAATAAGCTTCCAAATGAAATGAGAAAATTTCCACCTCATTTGCCATAAATTGTCTCAGAATATCCATGACACACACCTTTTTCAGCAATTTCTGTATTGTGAATTGGTCACAAATTTTGTTGTGTATAGGATTCTGTAATAAAAAATTTAAATTTTGTTTCCTTCACAATAAAAAGAACATATAATAAGGGTATTCACGCAACTGTGAAAAACACTAGAACTGTTATTCACCAAGCGCTCGTCTTTTCAGCGCTGTCATTTTTAGTAGTAGTCGAGACCGCTAATAAGTCACTAATATTCCTTCAAAAACTCCGATATGAGTATTCAGAACTTTAGAGTGCTTGGTGAATACCAGTCTAGATAATTGTATCATTTAGATAAGTTTACCTTTTGACAGTTGAACTGTCAATTATTGTACGGAAAAAGTTGACAAAAATTTTAAAAGGGATTTGTTGCGTAAAATTATCAAATTTAAGGCTTGCCCAAACCAAAGTGTCGCACTGTCACACGACAAAACGACAAGTGCTTTCATATTATGAAAAACGATTTGACGATTGTCGCGTTTTATGTGGTTACTCTCATATGATGCTGTGTAAATAAATTGTGTAGTTTGTTTAGCACTGTCGCACGACAGGGCGACACCTTGGTTTGGGTAAACCTTTATTTATATATTTATTATTAGCTGCGTTTTACTATCCCAAATAATCCACATAGGTCATCGCAAGAAAATAAAATGATGTGGATCAATATGGAAGCAATATTGTATATCTGTCTCTTTTCCCCAAATCTGGCAACAATTTTCTATCTCTTATTTTTCTCCTAATCGACAATTAAAAGCCATCTGCCTATCAGAATAAGAACTATATTTTGAATTATTAAAATAATAATAATAATAATTAAATACACATAAATACGTAACTTACGCTTAAAATGCGACTATTGTCTTGTATTCAACATTTTTTATTACTCCGAGACCTTCGGAACCGAAAACCGATCTAACCTGGACTTAGGAAATAAGTTTAAAAATAACTTCAAGATGGGAACGCGTGTAATCTTTCACATATCTTTGACGTTTATTACACAGCATTTTATCGAAATGAATAAAAAGGTCTTTCATGCAAACTTTTGCGTAAACTTATCTTTTTGCACAAAAGATAAACTGATGTCGATGCATGAATACCCTTATTAATTTTTGCTTACCAGTTGTCTTAAATTATTTTGTTTTTAGATTGATTCAAAAATAATTTTACTCAAATCAAGAATTTTCTCCACTCAAGTGAGAGTGTCCATTTTGTTAATTAATTCGGTTTTCACTTAACCACTATGAATTCCACCCTTGGTGTCAGGTGAAAACGTAGTGAATTTTCAGCTTGAAATATATTTTTTCTACTCGCATGTGACAGCTTAAGAGCTGAACAGAATGTATCGCTCGTCGCTGAGTGACTTCGCTGACAGATGAAATTTGTATGAACATCGCCCATAGACAACACTCATCGCTCTGCGATTCGCCCATAAGATCAAATGTTTTTAACTTTTTCGCGTGACGAATCTAAAATAATGTCAGCGACGAGCGATGCATTCTGTTAAAATTTAGGACGGGAAAATAAATCTAAAATCTGTCGTCTCAACCTAGCCTTAAGCTTTTCTGTCCCAAAAATTATTCCTTCATGCCTGGCAGTGCTGTTTGTATTCAACTCTTTTCAATCACACACTGACATTTCAATTTTCAATATGTGAACTTTTCAACCAAACCCAAGTCAACCAAATTTCTTTCAACTACGAGTTCGACATTTCTCATGAGAAATTGCACCAATCTGCACGTGAATATAAAAAATAAGAGTGTTCTTTGAATATTTATAACTTTTATTGAATTTTATGAATTATTTTGCGTTATAATATAAATCGTGAATTTAAACAAATAATATTTAATTGAAATAAAAGTACAATTGCATTTACCAAAACAAAAATTATAACATCGAAAAAGAGAAACCCTCATCGACGACGAGCGAGGAGCGATCGAAAACACACACATTTCTCCTCTGTGTTTCAAGTTCCTTTTTTTTTTTTTGTTTTAATTTGATTTTTCATATAAATTTTAACATCGAACAAGAAAAACATCTGAATTATTTGTTAATTTTGTTAAATTAACGAAATAAAATAATTGAAATTTTCTACGAAGAAGACATCAACCTAAATATTTACATAGCGTCCCTTAAAAATTACATAATCCATCGAAATTCAGGAGGAACCTTGTGAAATAAAAAAATATATTTTGTAAAATCATTTAACTAGAAAATTAAATAAAAATATATTTTCAGTTTTCTTCTTTTTGTTATTTGCGTGTAAAACAAAGTGAACAAAAATATTATCTTGGAATTTCTTGTGCTCGTCAAATAGTGAGAATTATGTAGATTCATCATCGTGTGCCCAAGTGTGCATTATTTGTTCGCTCCGCTCTGCTCTTCTAGGTTAGCGGGCATTCTCATTCATGCAAATTGGGATTTCAATCGAATTAGATCTCAAATCATTCACTAAAATTTGTTAAAAAAAAAGAACAAAATTGTTAAAAAAAAAAAACTAAAACCACCAGAACATCGAATCAGCAGCAGTAGCAGTTTACGACGACAACAAGACATGACCCAAAGAGAACGCGACACTATCATTCACTTGGTTGCTGGCGGGTAAGTGGAAAGTTTATTCTTTTTTTTTTTTCTATTCTTCATTCGAAAATTATTCTGGTTTCTGTTGTTTATTTTTGGCAAAAATACAATATTTGACTTAGAAACAGGAAAATTAGCCAAACCATGTGAAAAAAAAAACGATGAAATATTTTTGTGATAACAAGAGCGTGTAGTTGTCTGTGGATTCGTATGTTTTGCCTTTGGTTTGGTAGATATTCTCAACAGACAATCTGCATATTCCTACATAAACTATTCTCACACCTTTTTCCACCTTGAATATCTACTTTTATAGTGTCTACGCCTGAGGTAACTAATAAGAAATGCCTTGCATTCGTTGCATCGTTAAATGGAGGTTTGTTTTGATGAAATAGAGACATCCACAACAGGCTTAGTGAGGGCTTCGTCAACACAAATACCCTCTTGTTCCTCTTTTTTTTCTGTTTTTGTTTTTGGGGTCGAAAACTCTTATGCAGTTCAAGTTCTTGTTTTTTTTCGTTTTCGTTTTATTTTGTTTTTATTTTTGTTATGAAGCCGTTTTGCTACTTTTTCTCTATAGCTCTTTCGGATTCCCTCCAATAACTCGGTTCAGTGATGGAAATGACTTTAAAATAGGCAAGCTAGGAGTAGATTACAGTAGTAGGTACTTTTTAAATTTATTCTTTTGTTTCAATATTGACGTTTGCTGAAACACAACCTATCCTGTAGACTTTAACCTCAGATTTCGTTAATTTCACTTACGTAGGTTAGGTAGGTACACATTTTCAAATCCGATTGATTAATCAATTATGTGATAACGATGTTTGACTTGAGAATGGGGAAACTTTTATCAGTTCGTCTGGCCGTTTGTCTGTATTCTGCACCTCATACTAGGTGTGTTGAATGACGTTGTTCTGTACTGTTCAGAACAGAAAAGTACCTACAATTGTTTGCTATGCAATTAAGTTTTTCTGTTCTAAACTGTTCCAGTTTGCTGTTGAATGACGCTGTCTAGAATAGTTTAGAACAGGATTTTTTGTACTTGCTTTTAGTCAGAATAGATTAGAACAGTTTCGTGAGAGCTGTCAAATGTGTTTGTTGTTGTTCAGCTACTAAAGCCTTGACCACTGATTTCATTTTCTTAAAACGTGGTTTTTATCAGTCAATAAGGTATTTGGGGTAGGTGCGATCGTTCATATAATCATGATCAGTTATATTGAAAGTGTTCTACTTTCTCTACCAGTTTCCCTCGTAGTCCAGATGTTTTAGTTCGCCTTCCGTTCATTTCGCGGCACACTAACGTGAATGGTATTGGCAATAGTATGCAGCTCTGTCCTACTATATACTGGGCTTCAAATTCATCGTACAACCATCCTCTATTTGGAACTTGATATTTGCTACCATTCCTTTAATAATAGCTAATAATTTATCTAGAATAATGTATTGAATCGACTAGCATTTTTAAGAGCCCACACAGGTTTGTTATTGTTTATTCGGTTTCTTTCGCTTTTTCTCCATACCAACATTTTGTTGTACATTATGAAGAAGGAAGATGAGTGGAAAGAGATTGACACTGGTCAAGAATTGGTTTCAATTAAAGTGAGTTTTTGTATAGCTTATAATACTCGCAGTTATGCTGCCTTTCCGTCATTTAACAATGAAATATGTATTTCAAGTTTTGACCCTAACTACGTGTGATCCGCAATCGTTCATTTTATTTACTATACATTCTTCCATCCTCTTTTTGATAGAGTCTGAAGGCATGCATTTTATAGCAGTTATAAAAGCTTATTTTCATTAAAAGCACGAAATCTTTGTAAACTAGGATTTTTGAGTTTTCCTAAACGGTACTAATTTTAAAACAAATTCAAAATTCCAAGCATTAAAAATTGTTCGAAAGAAATGACAAATGTATTAAATTTAATACAATAGTAACGAAGTCATATGCAACCCTGGTTTTCTGTTCCTATCTTAGGCATTTCCAGTTTTTGTTTGCTACGTGCATTCAATAACAATAACTCATAAAATAAGACGCAAAACCAACCTTTAGTTTGTTATTGTATTTTCTTTTCTTTTCTTTTTGTTTTATTTTTTTTTTTATTATTTTTAAAGGTAAAATACAATTTTTACCGGCAACTGCACCGGCTGAGAATTATGGTCTGCTTAAACGAATTCAAACCTTGCGGCTGTACTTAACGCTGATTTTGTTTTGCTCAAAACAAATGCCACAGAATGAATTGTAATTGAATAATGTAAAACGTAGTTTGTTTGTTTATTTACTTGGGTGTCAGGTTTTTCTAGTATACACATAATAGACAGAGTGCTCATTTTCATCAAACTGAATAACAATAATAATTGTTAACCTGCCGTTTGATTGTTTAAACTTGATTCTGCGCTCTGGCCAAAAACGTAATTTGGGTTAGAACACAAAAACAAACAAAAAAAAAAAAAAAATAGGTAAAAATTCAGTTGAATGAATAAAAACAAATCAATTACCCTGAGTGAGATTGAATCGAAGAGTGGCGTGTTAGATATGAGTTTGAATTCATGTAATTTCTTTTAAAGATTTAATATAAAATACATATAGAAGCCAAAGTGTATTTTCTTTCAATTAGCAATGAGAGATGATAATTAGTTCCAACAAACTTGATTACTTATGAAAGCAAAATTAAATTGCAATAATTGAAAAGCTAAATTAGTTTTAATTAAACAATCCGTCTGTCGTCTGTACTTGATAATAATAAAATAATCGAATGACATTGTTTGAGGGGGATTTTGTTAACTGGGGGCTCGCCGAACTGCTCCTATAATTAATTAGCATGATGGACAAGGAATTCAAATAAATAGTTCTCACTTATGAATAGACATCAAGATCAAACCAAAATTAATAATAAATTGTGAAAGTGTGGGCATTTGAATATCAATATATAACAGTTTACTGTCAGTAAAAGCACAAAATGATCAAAGTTGGTTGAAAAAAAAAAAACAAAACAATGTGCCCAATAGATATTTTCACAGGCTGAGGACATTGTCATTGGGCGGCTACATGAAATGCACTGCAATAAATAACAATAACGTCACATGGTTGTCATGTTTCGCTTCAACAACAATATGTACTTAGGTATAGGTACCTATAGATTATTTGAGTTCCGCAAATAATACCCCGATCCTACTTTTGATTCTTTTTTTTATTTCATGTTTCTTGACGATTAAAAAAAAAAAACAATTTTTCTTTATTCGAAGCTCATTGAAAAAAAGAAGAATGTCTGCATTGAGTAGTCGTAGTTGTTTAGGTCTTTAAGTCTTATTAAATAAATAAGCTCCATCAATGGCATACTGTAACCACATGTTGGTTTAAATTCAATTTTGTTGTTGATTTCCTATTTCTTCTGTTATTTGTTGAAAAATTCTTGTTATTGTCAGATTAAAAATAAAAAAGAAAAGGATTTATCTTAAAAAATATACGTAGGATGGTCGTTAAAAAAAAGATCATAATAAATGTTCATAAAACGAGCTTCAAATGCAATGTGTTAATATTTTTTTGTTTTATTTGATTTAATATTAAAATTTATTTAAATAGCTGGATGGAATTCCCCAAATCTGTTTGCATGATTTTGTATGTAAACAAAATTGAGAAAAATGTACACTATGCTGTTGTTTCGTAAAGCGAAAACAAACTGTGTGCACCAAAAATTATATTGCCGGTTGCTAACTCTTATTTACTCGTACTTTAGTTTCAATTGAATTTTTTTTAAATAACATACATATTTCCAAAACACACATGAATCTTAAAAAGGTTCAGAATTGGCTTCATAGACATTAATCTTCCAACGATGTGTACATATGATAAGACATTATCTAACTTTGCATGAAGAAGCATTATTGGATAACGGCCTTGATTTGCAAAAACTAAAAGAGCATGTTGAAATTGAAAAATTGTTTTGGAAGACAGACCATATGCAGCCAGCAGCGGTTTGAGCCCATCTGGCAACCAATGATCATAACTCGCCAACAAATCATGAAATATAAAATGTGACTCGTATGGATGACACATAATATGCTCACAGGCACAATTCAGGCCATGAGGGCCACAGTGGCCTAACTGATGTTTCAACTTTTTTTTGCAAAGATGAAAAATTATATTTACTGTAGTAGTATTCAGTTTTTTTTTTGAAAAAATTGTACTTATTGTTTTAAAAGAAATCGATTATTTTGACCCTAATTATATGTTTCTGCCTTTCGAAAAAGAAGTTCAAAAACCAGTTAGATACTATTGTTCAAACGTCCTGAATTAATCCAAAACCTATGTTTAGTATTACTATGTGTTTTTATTGATAAGTAACGGTTATTATAATGCTGAAACAAGCTCTGATTGGATAAATGTCACAGAGTTGATATTTGGTGACATTTTTTCAATCAGAGGTTGTTCTTGAACCAGGGCAATATTTACAAAAAAAATCATAAAAAAAACTAGATGGGCGGTTAGTTATGCCTGTGAGTGTATAATACAAAAATATAATTATCCTCCAAGAGAAAGAAAGTACATTGCATCCAGTATTTCAATCGATACTCATGTTACATCTTATAAAATTCTTATGATGTAGTTACGGTTACACCAATTGCTTTTATTTTTCTTACATAACTTTAAAATAGAAATAATCAATTATTACCTATGTGGATTGCATTAAGCAAACATTTGTCGCTTATTCTATTACTTATTCATTCAATAAATAAGTAATCAGATCTTTATATTTTTTCATTCAAATTTGAAATTGTATTACGAAAAAATAAAAACAACAACAATAAAATAAAAAACAACGAGTGACAATAACAGTCAAGTTAGTTGATATAATATATGAAAGCATGTATTAGTTCTGTTGTTTTTATTTTGTCTGTTATTTATTGCGGCTTTTCAGTATCTCAAGTATTTGAAATGACCGGCTTAATGAACCCCCGCATATAAAGCCCCCAAACAAGTCTAAAAATAACTTCTCAAGAGCCCAACACAACTGAATAATTTATCTATTATAAGCATGTATGTAGATGAGTTTATTTTTCATTTTGTTTTTATTTTTTTTGTGTTTCTTTTTCGCATTGTATGCACTTCCCCGATATGATGTTTTGAATTTTTGTTTGCCTACATATTATCATAATGTCTTTACTTGGTGACTTTACTTGCATTTAAAAAGGCAATTATGTCGTTGGGTTAAGGTTGTATCTTGATAGTTAATCTTCTCAAGTTAAGCTTTAATTTAATAAAATATTTATATGAGATTAATGAATTAAAAAAAAAAAGGACTGGGTCACACGTACTTGCTCTTATAACTAAACATACTTATATTACAAAGACGTTTTATTTAAAATTAAAAAATTTTTTTTTTTTTTAAATTAAAAAAAAAAAGGAAATTTCTGTTTTTAACTTCTTTAATGACTTTGACGTGCATAAAAAAACATTCTAATTAATCTTTGTTTTGGGACATGGAGTACTGACAGAAAACTGACGGATTTTGTCTTCGTCAAAAGTTATTCAAGGTCAAATGTCAAAAGCATTGATTCTTCTCATATATCTTTTTAACGGTGCGAGCTATTGAAAAGTATTTTATACAGAACTTGCGATTCGAATCGTAATTTAATATAATAATTTAATTTAATTGTAATTTAAAGAAAATGAACCAACATTTTTCGAAATATTAAAATAAACCAATTTTGTTTTTATTTTTGACAATGCAACTAGATGGAGCTGAGATATTAGAAAAAAACAAATGTTGATTGTCTTTTCGCTACGATATGCCTCTGTTTATCTCGACTACTATAAGACGTAAGGATCTAGTTTTTTTTCAAAACAAAACACTAATTTCAATTTCCTGCAATTGTATGCGGAAGCATTTGAATGAAAAGAAGTTGCACTTCAATGAATGAAAAGTGTTAACCATTCGGTTTTTAATGATACTGAAACTAACATATTCCCAAAAAATTCATTTTGTTGCATAACTTTGTTATAAACTCACCTTTCTCACGAAAAACTTTAATTTTACCCAAATAAATTAAGCCAAAATATTACAATGTACATTAAATAGCTTCAAGAATATTAAAATGTTCAAATTAAACATCTTTTCAATGCTAAAATGACATGTTTTATTTTATTTATTTCTAGTGTTAGTTTAAAATCATAATACCAAATAACAATCAACTATTTCTGTTAACAAAAAAAAAATATTTTATTTAAAATTTATTTTTCATTAGAAAACTCTGGTCATGTTTTCCCATTTCTCTATACGTAGTATGTTTTCATTAAAAACACACATTATGATTAATCTTTAATGCATTTCGCCAAATCACTTTTAAAATTTTAATTAATTCAACAGAAATAGATTGTTTTGATTGTTGAGTTGTTTATTTCTTTTTAGAATATTGCGAGTTAAAATAAGAAATTTTAAATGAACAAACATTTTTATTGTTTTGAAAAATTAGTTGCTATAGTATTTATAAGGTGTAGAAAAATAAAATGTTTTGTTTTTAAAACTAAAGACTTATGTTTTATGAAAACTAGCTTGACCAAGAATGTTGTTTTTGGTTCTTCATACAAAAAAAAAATAATACTACCAACATGCGAAATAAATACAAAATTAAATTTACATACAAACCTTAATTATTTTAAAGCAAAAATCACCAACTGATAAATTTGTTGGTATAAAAACAAGTTCCGGTGAATCAGTCGAGCATTTCTGTGTTATTCAACTGGAACCATTCAAACATTTTCAAATTTGAAACAAAACAACTTCAACAAAATTACCATTGAATATCAAAATAACTCGAAACAGCTGATGTTTGTTGTGGCTTGTGAGTTGTGAAATTCAAAATATAAACAAGAAACATGCCAACAATCACGTACGCATTTTATTGTTGCCCTCTTGCACGCAACATGGCGTTTCCTTTTTTTGCCTACATAAAATATTTTCAAGGGTTGATGACGCCAAGCATGAACCTAATGTACCTATGTCTATTTAGGTTGTCTTCAAATATAAAATTTGTGTTTATCAACTGTCATCGTCACTCGTCCATCAGCCGGTAAATATGATTTTTTTATAAAGAAATCTCACAAAGAACCTCGATTTCTATTTTGGGATACAAATAAAAAGTTAATGTGAATTTAATGCATTTTTCTTGATTTTATTAAATTTATTCCGTTTATTTTTGTTTGTTCTTTTTAAAAAAATATTTAAAAAATAATTGTTTAAAATTATAGTTTAAAAATACAAACAATAGTTGCTGGAGCCACACGTTCTGACCTCTTTTGCATGTTTGTAAAATTGGAGACATTATTTTATGTTTGGACTTTGAATACAAAATAAAACTGACGTAAATTTTCAGGTTTAGGAAGGTGATTTGTCAATGCAGTTTTTTTTTTGTACAGATATACAAACTTATAAAATTTGTGTTGACAATAATAAAGCGGCACAAACGTCGCAACATCAGTGTGACGTCAGTAGTGTTATTTTTAATTAGTACAATTGTTTTGTTTGCTGAATTTTGTTTTCTTTTATTGATACATATGTATATCTGACGTATGTATACAAAATATTTTTAATTCTTGTTAAAATTAAATTCTTTCGAAATACATATTCATTTATGTCGGTCTTTTTGAATATGTCCGAGTCCACAGATAAATTTGAGATAAATCTGGGAAAATATTTGCAATAGCAATTTTAATTCAGATTTTTGCAACAAGTTAATTCAATTAATTTGCTCAGAGATTGTTGGTTATGCTTAAGTTCAATTATCTTTTTGGGTAATTGACAATGAAAATAAATTTATAGAAATACAATCTGCAGTAAAATTAAATTTTGTTTAATACAAAAATATGAATTTTGTTTAATACAAAAATATGAATTTGTATGAAAGTTTAAATAAATCTATGATCTATCTATTACTATTTTAGGTTGTCTTCTAATTTGCAAATAGCAACGTTGCAATTTTTACTTTAAATGCTTGCATTAATATCTCTCTTTCTCTGTCTTTCTTAATTCTCTGTTCTTTTTCTGTCTGTCTCTCTCTCTCGCTTTATTCGTCTCTCTCTCTCTATCTAGCTTCCTATAGGGATTTTTGCGAAATTGTAGAACTCAAAATTGACAGCCAACACTTTGGCCCGATGACAGTTGTAACATGAAAAGCAAATACAAAAATATAAAAAAGTTTGATTATTTCTGCCTATTTATTGGATTAAAGTGTCGATTTGACGTGTAGAGGCTTGAGACAGATATATTTTTTCTTAAAAGCCCTGTCTCTCTCTCTCTCCTTTTTCTCTCTCTTACACCTCACAGACTTTACTTTCTCTGGTTATCTTTGTTTATTCGGGTTATTGACTGTGTTCTGAACCGATGTTGTTCTCACTTTTTATTCTAATATTAATGTGTCTTTGCAGAACTTAATGTTATTTCTTAATTTAAATACACAAAAAAATATTCTATTTTTAATCTATAATTTAAAAAAAAATTGTTTGATTATATTTTTAAAGTCATTGACCTTCATTTTTATAATAGACAATTTTGTGTGTTTCACAAACAAATATTGGTTTAAATTTCAAAACCTAAACAAGTATAAACTAGTTTTCAAAACAAAAATAATCTTGTACCTGCTTAAAATTTATGCTATCTAAACAAAACATAAAAAAAAATTCTAAAAGGCTAGTTGTTACTAGGTCAAAATATACAGAACATGAACTTGTCAGATGAATTAAATTTCCTCATACATTTTGCATGGAAACGTGGGAGCGGTTTTTAATTATACATAGCTGGAGAACGAACGAACCCATGATAAACAGAAAACAAGGTATGCTCATTAGATTTTTGACAGTTTTTCTGTGACGTCATAATCATCTTTTTCATGGGCAGTATTCGCGAACTTCAGCAATGGATTCGGAGAAAACAATTTTTTTCATTGAAAACAACAACAATGCAACTGAAATTAACAGCATCAAACTCCATTGTTAGCATCGGAGATGACTACTACATTGTGTTCATAATAAGCATACCTTGTTTTCTGTTCATACTGAATCGAACCGATCTATCGAAACAGAATTTTTTTTAACATTTTCGTTTATATGTCGAATTCTACCAGAATCCACCAAATTAGCCATGGTTTCTTAGGTACTAAAATAACAATTACTCTAGGAAGGACAACGCTTTTCGATGTTTGTAAACATTTTTATTAAAATCTTTATCTTCATGTTTTTAATAAATATGAATTATTTTAAGAACTCTCTGAGTATTCAAAAATTAAAATTTCAAGACTACAGACTACAATCAATATTTTTCTATATTATACCTCCTACAATCCATAATACAAAAGTTTATAAATACAAATCTTTTTACATAAAATTTATCGTTTATTCTTCTGTCTTGCTCTATTCAAAAAAAAAAAAAAAAAAATTCTGCAAAAATTGTTTTGTATTCCCTCTGCAAGCCTCACTTTTTGTAAACTTCTTTTCAGAGCAATCGACTGGTTTCCAACGACCGTGTCCTCTCCTCTGATGGTATCCAATCGATGGTACCTGCATCAGATGATTTACGAAAATTGCTTCCAGCCCGCTGGATATGCAGTATTCGTCGAATATACTTGAAATTGCGGATGACAGATTGTTTTTGGTGAGTCTTTGGATTTATATTCTTTTCTGTTTTTATTTTTTTTGTTTAAAATTCACACTGAAAAATGTATTTTCGAACATGTCCAGGACTCAGGAGATATCAATTTGGAACTTATCCAATTATCTTAATGCAAATAATGCAATGCAAGAAAGTACTCGCAAAGAAAAAATACAAACATCTTCAACTTTAAAATATACATACATTACATACAAATCTAATAAAAAAGTAAAAAAAAAATCCAATTCTGAAACACAAATCTCAAATTCATTTAGAAGATTAAAATCAATTCCAAACACATACGCATCATTGGAAATTATTTTCAAATCGATTGCTTTAAATCAATTTCAAATTAGTTTCAAATCGATAGCAAATACATATGTTTCATATAGATTGTAAAGTATTATATGTAGTTTCTAATCGTAATTTCAGGATTTGATAATTGTCAATATCGAATCAGATCAGAACACTTTTCAATTTACTGAATTTTTTGAAATTTAGATAATACCCTATTTGAAATAACTCCTTGCTCTGCCGTTCATTTTCTTTGGAACACCTTGTTTGCAGAAGTCATAACTTCAATTTTATCAAAAATAAAATGCATGACTGGGTCGCACGAACTTGCTCTTAGGGCCAAAGTTGCTGTAGATGCTAAAGCTTCTTATATAAAGTTCTTAAAAATAAATATTTTATATAGGAAATTTTCGAAAAAAAACATAAAGTTCATTACTTAAATGATTTAAAAAACTTCTTAAATTGTTTTGTTCGTTCGATGACTTTCATATTGCCTGAACTATTGCAATACAATTGCCGAGAGATTCTCAATCAAATTGATATCAGAGCTTAGTGCTGTCCATGTCATCGTCGGAAATTCATGGTTTCTGACACTTTGAGAGGTGTTTTTGGTGATTTTGATTTCTAACTCCATGCAATCTGTTGCGAAAGTTGATAACATTGCTCGTATAATGCTGAAATAATGTTTCTTCTTCTTTATTCCTGCAAATTTCATTAAAGGTCTTATAGAATGTCACGAAAAATACATAATTTTTGTTTACTCATGTCTTATTGTTTGATCAAGCAATCTTTTTATAAACGAAAAAAAAAAAATACTTTGCGATGAAACATGAAACCACTTTCATGATATTTACAGCGTAGTAGTATCTACTCCGCACAACTAAGTTGATGCTATCAAAATCTTTTTCTTGTTATCGACCAAACAAAAAATGGTTATAAAACCCTGTACTTTGTGGTTACATAGATAGATGGCGTTCATAAAATGCCAAAGTTTTATTCCAGTTTTATGACTTTTTATGGTTCACTTTCATTATATAAGTTTGATAATAAATTAAGTGTTTTTCATCAGCTTCAAATTGACTTATATAATTCTATTATAACATGCTTCCAAGGACTTACACAATATCATAGGAATCCTTATAGACTAAAGTCAACATTGCTGTTGTATGATTTCTCATATCTAAGAAAAGAAAAAAAAAGTGTTTCCTTTCAAATAGCTGGCAGATTTCTATTTGTTTGCTAAGTGAACAAAAGTCCTTGCCAACATCTGGTGACCTTGAATATGTGTGGGTTTTAGAAGAAGAAAACTAGAAGGGTGTAGACTTGTTTTTTTTTATTTTTATTTTTGTAATGTGACGTAAAATCAATTTCCATGCAGATATAATATGCATCATAGAATTTTGTATAGATACAAAGTACCTACATTAGACGTAGTTCCACTTGTTATAATATCTTTTAATTGTGTGTACCTTTAACGTATATGTGTACAATGTAGCTTCTTATAATGGCATGTCATGATAATACAAGTCATTCTTTTTCATATTTAATACGTTTCATGTAAATGATTACCAGTTAAAAGCCATGAATTACCGAATAAACTTTTGTCATTCAAAGAGCCCAGCTTGCGTAGATATTTAATATTTTTTTTTTATAGGTTGAGGTTAAGTAATTTGTAGCTACTAAATAAAAGGGGCAATGATGGGTTAATAAAAGTTTAATAACCGTTAACAATCGTTATCAACTTTCTGTTTATTGCTCTGAGAAGCATAAAAGTAGAAACAAAAATTAATTGGTTATAAAATTTGATAAATCGACGCACGATTTAAAAGTTCCAAATATATATGCGTTTTAAAGCACTTATGTAAATAGTTTTCTGTTGTTTATAATTAACAAACTTTTCCATACCATTGCAAAAAATGTGCTATCGTGATTTTTTTTAATTTCACTCATTTCATTTTTTTACGTTACTTAAGAATTAAATTTTGATTTTTATTTATTAAAATGTATAGTGCCTTAAAAAGATAAACTGCGCTTTCATAATAAGCCAACAAAATTACTACTCATTAACGTGTTTTTTGAATAAAATGATAATCAATGTGAGAAAACACATTAAAAAACCATTAAAATCTTACAAATCGGGCATCATTTGGCAAAGATAAGACCAACTAAAAGAAAATAGAATCAAAATCATAAAAAACCGTTATAACTCGAAAACGAAGCAAAAACGAAAATATTACCCCTTGATTTTTTCGATTTAGAATGACCTCAGGAACCTGTGGTTTTGTCTGCCGCGGTGACTCCTGTTTAGACAAATATTGAACTTTGAACTCTAAAACCATACTTTGAAAAAGGCAACAAAATTAAATTATTTTTATTTTATCCCCATTTTGCCCTATATATAGTTAAATTCTAATAAATATCTGGCTTTTAGGTCATTCCCTAATTTATTTATTTCTGAGACTATTTCGAAGCCTATATTCAAAAATAATAATCAAAACAACTTTTCAAATTTATTTATAGACTTTTAAGCAAATTGGAGCAATTTTTCTTTGAAAATATTAAACATAATTTTGAGCTTGTGATCTCTTTTTTTAAGATTAGAAAATTAAAATGTTGATATTTGAACTTTCAGGGTAGATTATAATTTCTGTATTGTTTTTGGACTTATAACCTTCCAGTGGGCCAAAATAATTGTTCGTTGTGGTTTTCGCCCTGTGGGTTTATCACTCTACGCCGATTTTCCAGTGAAAATCATACTTTTTATGAGCTCGTCTAGTCGTGTACTTTCCTTAAGTTTTTAATTAATTGCAATAGCAAAAAATTCCCCGAATAATGCTGTCAGATACTTATTTGTTATGAAACTCGAACCTGTTCTTCTTATTTCTCCTTTACAAGGAAAACAAAATACAAGAAAAAAAAACTTGTACAATCAATTTAAATCATCAGCAATTGTTGCAGAAAATTACATACGCAACACTGGCTAACTGCTTCATCCATCTATTTTAAATTCTATTTATAATTCCAGTCACGAACGATAACAAAGTCATATTTATAAAAATGTTTTCAACTTTATTGTTCACTTTGTAAAATTACAATAAAGTGGAATAATTGTTCAGTTTGCCTCTATTATAATAGGCACCCAGTTGAATGAACAATTTGACAATTTGCTATATGAAGTTTATTAATGTGAGCTCAGGTAAAGTTATTTGTTAAAAATTCTGTTTATTCAACGCGATTTACTTTTAAATTATGGAAGAAATTTCAAAAAAAAAAAAAAAAAAACGAAACTGAATACTCAATGCAATAACATCAACGCTCACTGAATAACTTAATGTCGCTCATCTAATCAAGTTAATAATAAAAGTTCAACGAGATATTTATTTTTTACACATCATTCATCTTCGCAGATTCCAGATTCCACATTTGAGGTTATCTGTATTATTCTAGGAAATCCACTTAAAACTAGTTTTTTCTTGAAGACATCAAGCGCAATGAATCGGTTTAGGTTATTTTTTCTTAATTTGGATTTTTATTAATTTTTTTGGTTTATTAATATAATTTGATATTTTTTGTTTTGAATATTTTTTTTTATAAAAAAACAGCTTGAGGGCTTGCCGGCCCCGACATCAGGTTACTTTATCAAAATAATTACTGATAATAAGCTTGTTTGTCAGTTTTTTTTTTCTTTTTTTTTTTATTTTTACCAGCACTTGTGTTTTAAGTGGGTAAGTACACTCTGCAGGGAGTCAACTTGTAGAGTTTTAGTTATTGCGTCGCTTGCATTTGTTTAATATGCGTTCACAACTCGATAAGAGATGTTTATTTATAATAAATTTCAATTTTTTGTTTTATCTAAAAGTACCTACCTCAGCTGTCCTTCAACTTAAATCCGTAATTTGATAAGACTGTTTATTATAAAATAAGAATTCGTAATAAAAATTTATACTATGTACATGATTAATATAAATTTTTATGACATGAGGTAGTCTTGGAAAATTTCATCATTTTTATAATAAACTTATTCCATATTTTGTTAATTTTCCATTAACTCTGAGCAATACACCTTATTTTACACTTTACACTCTGAAATCTCATAAAAAGCTTCAATTTAGTGATTTCCCTTTAAAAGATTTTCTCAAAAAAGACAAATATGACTGTGACCTATGTACCTTAAATTGAATAGATTAAAAAAAAAATCTCGTCGGAATGTCAAGGTCGTATTTTAGAACATTTAGAACATAATGACTTTCTTAAAAATTACAAATTTTAACAAAATCTAGTCAAACTCTTCAATTTTTCAAAGCAAATATTAAATTTCGCAGACATTAGTAGTTTTGAAAAGAGTATGAAACTTTATTACACTTCGATTTTATTTAAATTTGAGTTTTACTTTGCTGTCTAAACGTCATTCCAAATTCTGCTCGCATGAACATTTTTTAATTCCGAACACGTTTTTAAGTAGGCAATTTATGATACTTCTATTGGCTAAATCCTAGTTCAGCGCGCATTTTTATCATATACCAAACCAAACTTCTTTGTCATACCTCAGTAAGTATTTTAACCAATCAAAACAAAGGGCTTAGAATGCCATTCTTTATTTGTTTGCAGGCAAAAAAAAGAACAATATTGCATTTGTAGCCTCTTGCACCAATTAAGTTGGCACCAAACATTTTTTTTTAGATAGAAAAGAGCACAATACAAAATATGGTATGGCTTTTAACTCTGTCAAATATTGTAAATTTTGACTGAAAAATTAGTGTTTTTTGTATTGCATTCAAATAGGGTTGCCGTATATTTATACCCATTTTGGAGTTAGCCCCCGACATTTTTTTTAGATAGAAGAGTTTTCAGGCTAAAATAGTGTTCAGAATGTATACTATTTGGTTTAAATAAGAATTATTTGAGTGTGTTTTTTAGTTTAACAGGGTTACCACTTTCTCAGCTTAACACTATTATTTTGTTTTTTTAATTTTTCACATATTTTTGACTTTTGATTGGCAATGTTAATATTTTAATAGGCTAAAAAGCTATCATGCCTAAAGTGATGTATAGCTTTTTATTCATTCAAACAGGGGTGCCGTGTTTCTGTGCCCGTTTTAAAAGTGACAACCCTTTTTTTTTATTTTTAGTAGCAACTTTTGTTTCATTTGACACCAATTTAAATCTCTAACCTTATGAGCTAATTAATAATGTATTCTGATCGTGTTTTAAACTGCTCATTATGATTTTTGTGTACACAAAAATTTGTGAATTTTTGTTAAAAAAAAATGCACAATTCCATCTGAACAACAATTTTACAGACACCAAATGATACACAAGCCCTGTTTGTATGTCAATTGCTGTCATCCTTATTGTCGTTCAGATAGTTTCGAACATTCTTATGGCCCAAATACACAAATTTTGGAGTTTACACAAATCTTATAGTATTTTTATTGTTTCAAAACCTCTTCTCTGAATATTAAAATTACTTTTCTTCTTACTCAATGCCCCCTTTGTATCCAAAAACTGTTATGGTAAAGTCTTTTTGTCTTAATAACCACATACAATTGAAAAAACTGTTGGTCTTTTTTTTATTTAATGCTGGTTTTTCAAAAATAGACATTATTTCAAAAACAATAATTGTATTGTTTTGTTGAAAATATTATTTTTCTTCCTGCAATTGCATTTTTGAATATAATTTAATTATTTATACATATTTGTATGTAGCCTTCAACCCCAATTTATATTTTAAAGCCAAGAGAAAATGTCAACAAATGTCCTTACATACACGAAATAACAAACAATTTTAAAATGCCTGGTTGAGAAAACTAACAAGTTATTTTTAATTATCAATTATAGGGTACATTTTCATTGTTCGGTTTATAAAATTTTATAGAAATGTCTTTTAAACTTAAGCTTAAATTTGTCATTAATTAAAATTCAATCGTTCCACTAAAACAAAAGTAGTTTTCATTATTTTGTATTTTTTTTGGGCTGTGATCAGAAAGTTTTCTAAAAACACGAATGAAATTCTCAACCAATATCTGAGCATAACAACGTCTTTATTTTAAAACCTTCAAATTGGCTATATATGATAAAATTGCACTTTTTGACTTACGAGGGCTTGTAAAAACAAAAAAAAAACTACTCAAGTTAACTTAATAATTAAATTAATGAAGTTTTTCTGTATGGCTTTTTGGTGGACAAGTGTTTACTTACCCACAGTTGTTGGCATTTGTTGGCACTCGAAATGATTCAAATTAAATTAAAAACAACAAAAATCAATTCTAAATGTGTTGCGCGGGTAAAGGCGGCGCGCGTTAAGCAATCAAAACAATTTATTTTCAGACATATTGGTTGGTGTTAAAGTTGCCATGTGCAATTTGTTGTTTTCGCTTTCCTCATTTTATATTTTATATTTTCTTGTTGTTTCTTCTGATTTTATCACTTATTTACAAACAAATTGTTTCACTACTAAATTCAATTTTTTTTTTTTGTATTTCTCTTTAATTTAGAACTGCTGGCACAGTTGGAGCTGTTTTAACATGTCCCCTAGAAGTTGTTAAGACACGACTGCAAAGTTCATCATCATTTGTGTCACCGCCGCGACTACCAGAAGCACCAGGATGTGCACATCAAAGTGACGGACTTCTTAGACCTGAACAACGCCGTAAATTATGTACAACAATCCTTCGAAAGCGACCGCAGCCACAGGTGATTGGGGGTGGTGTCCGGAGGGTAGTACATTTTATTCCTTAGTTGTGTTTGTTTCTTATAATTTTTTGTCTCGTTCGGTTCCTGTGTGTGTGTAAATTACCATGTAAATTCACACATTTATAACATTTAAAATTAACTAGACAATAAATTTAATTTATTCTAGATAATGGCCATCTCACACTGTGGCATATCGTCAACAGCTAAAAGTATGAGCATCGTGCAATGCTTGAAGTAAGATTTCAATCTCTTTAAATAATTCAATTCTCTTACTGATGGTTAATTTTTTTTTTGTTTGTAGGCATATAGTACAAAATGAAGGACCACGAGCACTATTCAAAGGATTGGGTCCGAATCTCGTTGGCGTAGCCCCATCACGCGCAATTTATTTCTGCACTTACTCTCAGACAAAGTCTATGTTAAATAGTTTAGGGTAAGCTCTTCTTTCTCAAACTACTTTATCCATATCCTCAAGTCAATTTTATTTTGTTTCCCTTCTAGTGTCGTTCGAAAAGATTCACCAGTGGTACACATACTAAGCGCATCATGCGCAGGCTTTGCAGCTTCCTCAGCTACAAATCCAATTTGGTTTGTCAAAACACGACTACAATTGGACTATAACTCCAAAGTTCAAATGACAGTACGAGAGTGTATTGCACGAATATACGCACAGGGTGGTGTTAAGGCCTTCTATAAGGGTATTACGGCTAGTTATGTCGGTATTTCTGAGACAGTCGTTCATTTTGTTATCTATGAAGCCATCAAATCGAAATTGGTTTGTTGACACAAAACAATTTAATTTTCAATTTGCTAATCTAAATTTTTTGTTTGTGTTTAGGTTGAGTATCATGGTACCCACCATCCAGGAGACCTTAAGACATCGAGAGATTTTTTTGAATTCATGTTGGCTGGAGCCACATCAAAGACAATTGCATCGTGTATCGCCTATCCACACGAAGTTGCGAGGACAAGACTGAGGGAAGAAGGTAACAAGTACAATAAATTTTGGCAGACATTACATACCGTATGGAAGGAAGAAGGTCGAGCTGGACTCTATAGGTAATTATTTTGTTTTTGTCTTTATAGTTTTACATTAATTAAAAAGCTGTTTGGAGATAACATAGAAAAATGAAAAAAGCTTTGTGCAAGAGAATGTTCGAAAATTGTATAATAAGATAAGACATCTGTGTAACAGATAAGACTTTCCTTTTATTTGTTTCTGTCCCACTGTAGACTTTAAACTTACATACATTCTTTGGGCTTTCGGCATTGCATTCGGAAGTTCAGTATTCTCTAGATTGCAGCTGAAACTTTTTTTGGCAGCATATCAAGCATTTTACTGATTCACTGTAGGACGCTATGTAGTTGCTTTATATGGAGATCTAGTCAACCTTTTTTATTGTTTAATATTCTATTTTCTCGAAATATTCCAACTGAGAAAACCCACAGTTGGCACTGTTTTAAAAGAGCCACAAGATAGTGAAAAGTTACAAATTATATACCACAATTTAATGGTTGTAGGCAACAATATCGTATATTGTGGATCACTAGACTACCCAGTAGACTACCCGTAGACTTAGATGATAATTGGCTGTTCCACACTGGTGTATACGTCCTTCAGCTCATGACTTATATAAAGAATTTTGATTTTGGTGGTAAATAAAATCATTTTAGCCTTGTCAAAGTTTATTCACAGCCCGCCACACGCGACTGACAAGTGTGTGTTTTATTTGCTGATACAATGTACTAAGATTTGTCGTCATTCAAGATTTTCGATAAAAGTCAAATACATAGTTTGTTTAACGATAATCTGTAAAATTGTATACAAACGCATTTAATTTCTATTTTGGAAGCATTCTAATAAAACAAATCTACTTGCGATAATATTGTAAAATTGGAAAAACCTAAACTTGTCTTTTTTTAAAGAAGGAAACATTTTTTCTTATCTTGAATTAATAAAAAAAAACACACACACACAGTTGCTAACTGATAAAGCACCTTGTTTAGAAATCTTATTTTAAACTATAAAGAGCTTTTGAAAATAAACTAATTTATTATTATTAAAATATTAGCCTATCATTTAAATCAAAAACATCAGATTGTACATCAAAACAAAGCGAAAGTTCTTACGCTAATTTTTGTTTACATATATTTTTTTTATCTTCAAGGTAGTTTTTATTTCGTTGTTGTCTAGTCTGATGTTTTTTTTATAGAAATGGGACAGTTTTTTCAAGAATAATAAAATTGAATACCAATATTAAGTTCAAGTTCTATTCAACTTGATCACTTTTATCCAGATTAAATTAATTTTGACTTTGTCTGACGAAGAATTCCTTTAATATCGGTAGCTAGCTAAACTTTTAATTTTATTAATATTCCCAAGCGACTTATATGAAATTTAGCTTATTCAATATGAATGATGCAAGAAAATAATGATAAAAGATTTCTTAAGTGTAATAGTAAAAAAAAAAAAAAACATTACGTAGATATTGTTTTGCAGAATGTAATGTTTAGCATCAGTTAGTGTCGAAAATTCCTTCCTAATGCACTTAAAAGTTTTTCTTTAATTCTTTATACTCATAGAAGAATAGACGCACGTCAATTCCGCATTATTTTTAGAATTATTTTTAAATCTACAAGTATACTCGCGTCATTAAAAAAGTTTTATCTTTATGTACCTATGGCCATAACACGAAATGCGTTGATCATTGTCATGTTTTCAATGAATGACTATACCAACCCACGTATTAGTGTAGTGAAATAAAATAGCATGACTTGGGCGAACTTGGAATAGAATTTTCTCAAAAATGGTGAATGGTTATGATTTGAAGAAACTATTTTAACCAATTATAATGACCACTTCCAGGAAATTTTGGTTGCTATGATGGACGTTTTCAGCAAAAGGAAAAAAAACAAATTTTTGTTTTAGCTCTACTGTAGAGTTAAGATTTTGCACATACGTCACTTCGTGCTTGAAACGACGTACGCGACGATATGTACACATACTTGCTCTTATTGTTTAAAGTTGCTTAACATATTTTTTTGTTTGCTTAACATGTTTTTTGATTTGTACAATAGATAGATGATATTTAGTAATTTTAAACAAAAATGAAACAAAGCATTGAATTTTTTTCTGAAATTAATAAGTTGTTAAGAAGTGGTGTTGAATTTTTTGAAAAACTATTTATAGGCATTGGGCTCTCTATTTGTTTAATTTCAAATGATCAATTTCGTTATATTGTCAGCAGATAACCACTGATTCCATTATAGACATTTTTGTATTTGTTGTTTTTTTTTATGAACAAAAAGCAAAAGAATACTACTGTTTTCTTTTATTTACTTTTGGCTCTAACTTTTAACACCCATTGTTTATTTTTCTTGACGACATAGTAAAAAATACTCCATGTTTACTTACCTATCCATTTCCAGCAATATACGTCTTTTTCATGTTGGAAATTTGGACCAAATCCCATAAATTTTTGCCCATTCTCTTTTCAAAAATTACAACAAATAAAGTTAAAAAAAAAATAAATTTTACATTATAACTCGATTGGTGTTCACTCTGTAGAAAAAATGACCTGTCCTGTATTCTGTAGTAACCTTCGTGCAACGATAAGTGCGATAGACTATCACGTCAAAGGTGTGGGCTCAGGTCCTAACCTAGGCCACCTTATTTTGTTTTCAAAGGTACTGCCTCTTCCGAGTATTGATAAACTTTCAAGAGTACTTGTGACATAAAAAGTAGACCTCAATGGGTAGTAAGTATGATTCATAAGGCCGTGGCTATTTCTGAGTGCCAACAAATCGCACCATCTTGCATATTTGGGTTCAAAACCAAGATGATTTATGACGTCTGTAAGCAAAGTTATGTCTTTTTATGTATATCAAGCTTGAGTAACAGGTACATTTCAACAAGAACCACGTTTTAAATAATAATCAATAATGCAATAATGTTTGAGTAGTAATTTGAACTAAAAAACAAAATTCAATATTTTCAAAAAATGAAACATTACTAAAACAATAAAATATTTTCTTTTATTTACAGGGGCCTGGCAACACAACTAGTCCGGCAAATACCAAATACAGCCATAATGATGGCTACTTACGAAGCCGTCGTTTACGTCCTCACCCGACGATTTAACAGTGGCTTTTTGGATGCTGGTTGGTAAAATTTGCACCGTTATGGTATCTCAACCCTCCACAAAACCATCCACCTAACTAATTATTTGTCTTAACAAAACTCAAAACCGCTATGTAAACTTAAATGCTAGAAACGCAACAAAAAATACCTAAAACGCTCTTTACCCACACAAAAAAAAATTATTCTAAAACTTATAAAAAAACTACAATTTTTTTTTTTGTTTCAAAATGTATTTTGTTCTCAATGCTTTCAGAGGATCAACCGATAATTTGTGATCTTGTAGATCTATAGGATGCTTATGGATCTTACAAAAAAACTTTTGTGTTATTTAAGTTATATTTAAGTTTTTACATACATACATATTATATTTATACCTATTATATACATATATACTATACATACATAGTTAAACAAAGAAGAAAGTCATTTTATTTTTTTCATTATTAATGTATTATTCTATAAATTTTCGTTTGTGAAAAGAAAGGTTCAAATAATATTAAATATTAAATAACCTTTCAATTTGATTTCAAATTTCTTTAACTAAATATAAGCCCTGAATGTATCGTTGGTGTTTTTTGAATTCAACAATCTTATCCATGTGGTTATAAGTTCTCCTTGCATACAAATGCACTAAAAATTAAGAAAACAAAAAAATGTGTCGAACTTTAAGAATATTTTGAATTGAAACTGAATTATTGTTTTGAAGTTAAATTAAAAGTCAATCCCTTAAGACCCTAAGTTTTGGATTATTCCATTGCAAGCACCTTGTGTCTTAAAAGACTTTAATTTAATCATAGAATTTGTTTTGTTTTAAAAATAAATAAAACAACAACAACAAAAAAAATATGTTTTGAAAACGAAAACGAAAAAGGCTGCTATTCTTATAAAACGTATGTAACTTAAAAATATTTAATGTGTTACATTTAAATTAGAAAAAAAAAACGTATATAAAAGAACAAAATAGAATTGCGTATATCCTTATATACCTACCTGCATACATTATATATTGTTACTGTGAACTTTGTTTTAACTGTTTGTAAATAGATAGAATCTTAAATTTTATTTTTAAACGCATATAACATTTATCTAAAATTAAATTACCTACATTGCATAATTTTATGTTTATTTTCTTAATTATAGTGTCATAATATTTTTTTTTTTTCGAAAACAAAAAAAGTCGAGCCAAAAGAAAAACAGTCACAATAAAAGCTGTTTATTTTTGAATTAACTGTTCATCTTTAAAATGCATTGTACTAATAATTATTACCATTAAATATTTTAAACGAAAAACTGAAATATAAATACAAATATAAATATTTAAAACAAAAATTTAAATTATTTCTTTTATTTTAAACAAACAAAGAAAAAAAGTAATCGAATTTGTATGTTTTGCATTCTGCGCTTTAAAAGAAGGAAAATAGGTCGATTCAATAGCCATGGATTTCAGTAAGGACTTGGATAAGGTTTCGCATAAACTAGTTCTTTTTTAACCTTACAAATCTTAGCTTCTCACCTGTATTTCTCATGGATTGAATCGTATTTGTCAAACCGTGAATAAAGGGTAATTTTCAGATCAAGCATCTTAACTATAATTAGCGCAGCGAGAGGTCTTCCACAAGGAAGCCACCTTGGACCACTTATCTTTGTATTGGCTACCAATGACGTCAAAAAAATGCAGAAGAAAAGAAAATCTATAAACAAATTTTATGTATTCAAGATGCCGTAATACTTTAAACTGACCTGGACAAATGATGATGGGCAAAATGGGTGTAGATCCAACAGAATTGATATATGTATATCTCAAATGAAAGCTTATTACAGATACTTGTCTTCATAATATTGGGGCAAGGTAGGCACAAAACCTCCGGAGACCAGAGATAGAGCCCATTAAATGCACCAATATATCTCCACCCAGTATAGTAATGTTAACAAAAACATTGCTTGTTTAGAATTACTTGGTTACAAAACCTTTTTGGGCCATTTTTTTGATACGAAACTTAAATATTAATGTTTTACTTTTTCACCTGCGTAAAGTGCCAAATAAGAGCTTATGTTGAACTTAAAACCTTTAGTTGCGTTTCAGATAGTGGCTCTTACAGAAATAGCATTTTATTTTATTTAACCTGGATGTCACAATCATGTTTTTTACTTTGTGTATTGTTTTGCAGTATTTCGTTTTGTAATACGGATCAAAATCTGTTCGTAAATGGCCTCATATATGAGATTTGTTTTTATATTTTTTTTGTTACAACAAGATGAATAATACACAAATAATGTCACATAATGTCACATACTGATTCTTTCTTATACCGATGATTGGCATGCCACATTCATAACGTACCGGCTACCACACAAAACATAAACCAGTAGATATTATTGGAGAAATCGTTTCTTGGTGTTTTTCGTCCCAATTCTTAATAATTTCACATAAGATAAAAATATTCAGGAGCACCCTAAAATCACCTAGCTATCAGCTAAGGTAAGGTTTATTTTTATAAATCATGGTATCAATATTATTCCTAAACAACATATGGATTTTTATTTGTCTGTATCTATTCAACATTCATCGAACATACATGCAGGTACAAACCTGCATTTATGCATAAATATTTACATTTTCCAACATTTTATTTCAAACAAAATATACAGAAATCATTTTCCATTAGGTCTCACATAAACAACAACACTATACATCTTAATTTTTAAATTGTCCAACCGTTTATACCGAATTTGCAATTTCCGGTCAATAATTCTTCAACTTCCGATCAGCCATTACATTTCCACCATCCACGATCCACTTTTTATTTGACAGTTCTACCTAACTACCACAGCGCTTTCTTTTCTCATGGTACGATGATGAAACTCAAGTAGAATGTCATAATTGTTTTTATTTTCGTTTTTGTTTCGTGTCAACATAATTTTATGTTTTAATTAAGTTTTTTTTTAGTTTATAACTGTATTTTTATTAATTTTAAGTAATGTTCCTTTTCGTTCGCATCGCAAACCATAACAACTGATCGTGCAATAAAAAAAACCCTCAATTTGTGTCCATTCAATATGTTAACCCTTGTCAGTGAATGCCATTTCTGGACAAATCGAGATGAAATTAACATAAAAGACACTGACTATGGAGCCTTCAAGTATCTCCGCAGTCGTGACATTGATCCCGATAACATCCTCCAACTGGCCAAACGTGAATATGCCGAAAGTCGCGACTGCCAAGTTGTGTTGAAGAATCAAAAAACTTCGCGCCTCAAAGACAACATCAAGAAACTCGATGAATTCTTTCAGACCCAAAAAATCATCCATTCCGAATGGCGAACGGGATCAGTGTTGCTGATACTCTTTGCCAATGGAATCATTTGTCATATTTCAGTGGATATCTATGTTGGTGACATCCTTTGCTTGGCCTTCGACAAGTACCTCATAGGGAAACTAGCTGCTGACGTGATCACTGATGGTGAGAAAAATACAATGCACTTGATTTCTTTTTTTTTCATGTGTCTTTTTTGTTCACCTTATTCGTTGTTTTCTTGCCATTCATTAGCAATTTTCACACCTCAGCATATTGTACTGGCATACAATACGAATCAAGTGACGGTGGTGCATCTGCAGAAGCCAAATATGCAACCACCTGTGCCTGAGAAGATTATCAATATGGATCCAAAGATATTTCATGTTCTCATACCTGGCACAGCGGAGAGAAAGCTTTGCCGCCGGTTGGCTGTAAATCCAAATTGTGATCTAATTGCAATCTGGACAAAGAGCTCACAAAATGAAGTGTTTCCATGGCGTCCCACAGTCAGGGATCAGGATCGAGCCAATATTCATGTGTTCAAGTTGAAAAAGTAAGAATTCGGGGATCGATTGAGCAAACAAATAATTCTATTTCAATTTCCAGTGCCCAATTGGAGGCGATATCGTACTGCTGGTCAGAGAATGATCCACTTCGAGTAGACTTCCTGCGCTCCACTGGCAATCAGATCTTCATAATCGAAGAGAAAGTATCCAGAAAGGGTGAAGTTAGTGCAGAAGTTTGTTCCTACGAACTAGGCGAGGGCAAAATGCAACGAGCGATCATTACATCCATCCCCATGGGCACCCAAATCTGTTGTTTCGAATTTAGCCCGGACCAAGAGAAGCTATTCCTCGGAACAGTCGATCGTTACGTGTGCATTCATGATCTTGTCAAACAAACCAGTCGGTTTCTTCCAAAGATTGAAATTGTAAGACTTCTTCGGGGAGGATTTATTGAAAATTTAATTGATTCCTCTTGTATTTTCGAAGATTCCAACAAAATGCAGCTGGCATGCAGATTCCAGCCTCATCATGGTGGGCAATGACACCGCCCAATTCCAGTGCTTCGATATCGCCCTGCAGCCGATTGCGAATCAGCTCATCAGTGAGGTTGTGACGCCGGTGAATCTGCTCGATCTGTCGCACTACTTTGCCATCCAACCGATGTTACTGGACATGAGTTTTAGTCGAAAACCTGAAGTGCACAATTTCCCCTTCCCTTTCGCCCAAGCCGATTGCTTTTTGCTGCTTGTTTTCGATAATGGACCCGTTGCTTGTCTGAGATTTGTATGCGGTGCTGGAATGGCCGGAGATATTCATAACTCTGGCCTAACAGCCGATGTCATTCTGGATCGTTATCTGTCCATGAACCACCTGGAAAAGGCTGTTAACCTGTTGCAAGCTCTTAATTGGGAGACCTATGGAGCTATGTGTCTACTTTCGCTTCATAAAATTGCAAATTTCGTATTCATCCAGAAAGAACTTAAACGAAATCGACTGGAATTATTGACCAAGGCTTTGAAGACATTCACCGAAGGTCTGAGTGAGGAGACTAAGGATGAATTCAGTGACCAAGTGTATGACATCAAGCGGAGGTTCTTCTTCTTTCTCCTTCGGTATGAGATGCATTTCAACTAACTTCTAGCTTAATTTCTATTTTTGTTTTTCTAGAAATAATCTTTATCCAGAATGCTTTGATGTGGCCATGGACATTGAGGACTATGATCTGTTCATGGATCTTTTCCACGCTACACGTACCAATCCCGAGCTAATAGCACTTTCCCATGAAGCTTATACTCAAGCAGAACTTCTTTTCGATGAAAGCTGTTCAGGAAGCGGTGAATCAGATTCATCCTGCTCAGAATCCTCATCCTACTCGGATAACTATCAAAATAACCAAAAATCAGGTGGAGTTAGTAGTCACCGAGTGATGGGTAAATGGAAGCATGAAAAGGCTGTCAGTACATTGAAGAACTACGTGCCACCGTTGCCGTCATTCAAATCGAAAATCTACAATGCTGAAAACATCAAAATAAACATTCCAAAGCCTGAATTGAGGATATCAACGTCGGCAGATTTCAATGCGCCAAGTCGAACAGCGACTCTGGCTCGTACAAAAAAAGTCTCGACCAGTCAACAGCTTGAGTTGAGGCAAGACGACCAGCAAATGAACAATCGAAATCTGCCTGTTCGTAACTCAGACTACGGGTACAATGGAGAGTCACCAAACAGGTGGACAACATCGATTACAAAGCCTGAACTTACTATGTTGGATCCTGATATTCCATGCACCAGCAAGGCAGCCACCCTATTGAGGAACTCTCAGGTTCTAGAAAATCACTCAGAGTATAGAATTGATTCACCTCAGGACTATATGATAGAAGAAACCTTCATGCCAAGACCAAATCTTTCAAATTTCGGAAGACTTGCGCAAAACATTCCACCACCACCATTGCCGGATTTGCGTCATTTGCAAATTTCATCGCCCAATGAAACAACAAACCCATCGTCGTCGTCATCGTCGTCCACATTACAGTGGGCCCAAGTGCCAGATCAAACGCTGGGCATCCCAATGATACCTAATGCACCCACACACCCATATATGCCATCTACGTCCCATAATATTCTTCCTCGTGCCTCAACACATCTAGCTGGAGCTGATTCGGGTTCTTTGCCACGTATTCCAGATCAAAGTGTTTTCCAACCGAAGTTCTACCAGCATCCATTGGTCTCAGTAACAATACCTCCAACAACAATGTTCACTCCGATTGATGAGATGCCAGTGCGTTTGCCAATTCGAAAGCCAACTGCATCGATTTTATCAAATGGATCCAGTTTGGTGTCGAATAATGCACTGTCGTCGAATGTGAATTCATTGAATGGAACAATTACAACGAAAAAGGATCCAGGAGAGAAGAACAAAGTAAAATTCTCGGATACTGTTCAAGTTGCTGTGGTTCCTGTGAGTTTTTTTTTTTGTACTTTCTTCCCAATTTTTTGTTCGTTCTTTACTTGATATTTTCATTGGCAGGAAATTCCCCGTAAAGATAAGCCACTACCGCCAAAGCGAAACGGTCACATTCGTCCGAGAAATTTAACCAATCCCAAAAAAGAATTAGCCGATAGCTTGCCTCTGTGTCATCCCCATGATGATTATTTAAAAGACTTTGATCCATTACCAGGTTTGTAGTTTCAACTATATTATTCTCCATTGCATTTGAAAACTATTTTTTGATTTTTTTTTTTGTTTTTTGTTTTGCAGAAGAATCTCTGCCGAGAATTTCAAAATCATCATCATCAAAAGATGGTAAATCTCAACATGAATCGAAGAGTAATCCGTCCATAAAAGTTGTCCACTTTGGTGTGGTTTAACTTTTTTTTTTTTACTGTGGTTTTTATTTCGAATTAAATTCCGTCCCTTAGCCGATAGAGAAAGCTTTAAATTAATTTTGTTAGTTACATAAGTTCGAAAGTTATATTTTCTTCTTTTTTTTATTTTTTTTAATTTTACGAGAGTACATTAGTGTACTCTTTATGCAACGTAAGTTATTTCTTTTTATAATAAATAGTTTTCTAAGTAGAAAACAAAAATATTTTTTTTTTAAATAACGGTCGTCTATGTTATTTTAAAGGTATTTCAACGTAGATTGTTTTTCGTCTATTTTATACTTGGCTTGAGATTGAGATTACCGTACTTTTTTAACAATCGAGTTATGTCGATACAATCGATCTTTGGCAGCATCAATCAATGGTTTTTGAGGCAAACCAGTCGATGGAACCAAGTTAGATGCTGGCAATGCTCGATTGTATCGACTGAATTCGATCATTTCAAATTACGTGCTGAACCCCCAATATATTTTCAACTTCAAATAATTTGATGTTTTCCGCAAAACGATAGGATATACATTTTTTAGACAAGACTTTCATGAGTGCCCTTCATGGGGGTAAGCCTTGACGTGGCGGACTTTTAAAATGAAACTTAGAAACTTAGCGGCTGTTTGTGTGCGTTTTTGTGATAAGATGAAGACTTAGGCAAGAAGTCTTGGACGGTAAGCGAGCGCCTAGTTACGATCCGCATCAAGGCAAAATTCCAGAACATGACGCTGAACGAGGCCTATCAGGCAATGCTGCAAACAAAAACTCTACGGCCAAAAAAGAAGAGAGGAACGCCGACTTCTCAGGAATAAAAAGAGAGAGCACGTGAAGCGGGCGGTCGAGGCTATTGGGGGATATACCGGCAGAGGGGATGTTTGAAAATTCTACCAAAGGGTAGGAAGATCTACTCAAGAATAAAAGGGCAGAACGAAAGACTGCCGAGATGAGAGGGGGAATATGGGACAGAGCTGACTAGAGAGACATGTTGGTTGAGTTCGTAATCCATCCTGGATTGTAAGCTCCATCTAAAGTAGAGGCAGTGATGTTTTGATACTGAAAATTACCTAAATGGCAACACAATCAATATTGGATGACTTAGTTTTCAGATTTTCTTATGATTGAACACACAAATTTGGTATTTATTAAATTTTGTATTTACCTTTTTTTATTTAAATTCTTGATCAAACATTTTTTTTCTTTTTACTTTTTCTTTGAAGCTTGCATTTCTTCGAGTTGTGCCTTAAGTTCTAGCAAGTCCTTATCAGGAACGTATCTTCTTTCCTCACAATCATCATCATGCTCTTGAACCGACAAATTAACACCTTCAGGAAGGGCAGATTGTGCAATGCGAAGAAAGACTGGATAAATCGGCACATCAACATCGTTGATTTGTAAGTTTCTCTCGTACATGGTTAGTTTGTATTCTGAATCGATTATCGTAGAATTTGGTCGAAATCTTTGAACTTTCGATTGTTGAGGTGGTAGGGCATAGCTTCAAATTATAAAAGTTCTATCCAATTCTATTGATGTTTTAAGAAAGTTTATTTTGATACTCTTACCAATCGGACACATCCAAGTCTAAATATTCGGCAAGGCTATGTAGAAATCTTTGATAGGACTCCAAAATTGGATAGTCATATCCTTTGATCGACACGTTGAGACTTTCATATTGAGGGTATTTTGGTTTTAAAGACTAAAATTCAATTAAAATTTGTTAATTAAAACGAAAATATAAAAAATCAAATTCAATTTTACATCCAAATAGTCTGGTTCGAAGATGCTGTATTTTTTTGTTGAGCTTAGCCGACAAGGGACCGTTGGCATTTGTCCAGCAATTAATCTTCTCGTTACGGGGATTATCTAAAAAACATATATAATTTGAATTTTATTTTATTATCACTTTTTATGTATGTTTTTGTGAAAGAAAAATATACCTTTTTTAACATTTTTAGTTCTTATGAAAAATAAAGTAAAATAATGGGGGTTATGCAAGTGTCAGAAATGTAGAAATGTCAAATACCTGCAAATGGATAGGTGTGTTTGTTTTCAAAAACTTCTCTCAAAGTGATGCCAGTATATTTAACGAATAGGTTAGTTTGGTCAATCTTTTTCTCTTATGTGGATTTTTTTTATAGTTGAATTTTTGTAAAACAGCGGCTAACAGCAGATACAAATCAGAGTTTTTCTTGTCAAAACGCGAATGACAGTGTTTTTGTCACTTTCGCTACAAAATCGTCATGTGAGTTTAAGGCTTGCCCAAACCACAACAGTGGGACAAGAACTTTTATATGAAAAACGCTTTGTGCTTTCATATGACGCTGTGCAAATAAATTTTGTGGTTGTCGTGTCGCACTGTAGCACTTTGCTTTCAGCACTTTAAGGCTTGCCCAAACCAAATATTCGCACTGTGACACGAGAGTGTGACAAGAACTTTTATATATAAACTCATTGCACTTTGTCGCATTTAGTGTGGGTACTCTCAATTGAGAGTTTATTTGCAATTTTGCAGCAGATACTTTTGCTACACTTGTTTTTTGCCGTGTATATGAAAATTTAATTGATTTCCTAATAGTATGGCCTTTTGAAAGTCGCTATCACTAGTAAGGCATGGGTTACACCAAGCTGGTTGTCAGCGCAAATTGAGCTGGCAAGCCTATAATCGTGGCTGACAAAATTTAACATTTTCAACTGTTGGTAGCAGAGCATGCTTTGCTACCTCAATAGGAAAACCGGTTATTACCCGGGGGCTCCATTGAATGGTTTCCGATGATAGCATAGAGCATCAGATATTCCAATAGAGACCAACAACCCATTATGCAATCCATGATCCGGTCATCGCAGTTCGGATGTTTTCGCGTGGATCAAAATTCTGTCATCAGATGTCTTATATGTTGAATGTAGTGGTGAGATTCTATTTATTTTATAGACTATAGACAAGACATGTCTTACCCAGGTTTTAGGAACATCCTTAAAATGTTCCCAATGAGAAACATGCGGACAACATCAGAATTTTCGCTTATTGAATAAATTAATATGGCATTAACTGAGACAGTTGGTGTCTGTATAAAGATTAGGAGTATTCATGTAACCGTGGTAAACGTGGTAAATGTGGTACTTTACCACGATTACCAATAGATTACCAGGAGTTTACCAGGTTGTATGAATACCCCTGTTATTTTATCTACGATGGCAAAACATCCATCTAATATAAACTGGACCTTAAGATAAAGACATGGCAGCACCAAAACACTACTCTATTTATCTCTTTCTCTCTCGAAACATTTTATGAAAACTGTCAAAAAAAGTTGTGTGGTTGTTGAGTAGAAGAAAAAAAATTTCAACGAGAAAAGCAAAGTAAATTTTTTGTTAAAAATGCCCAAGTGGAAAATTATACAATTCCTTGTAATTACATTGTTTTTATGCTATGCAAATGGCAAATCCGAGCAAGGAAAATCTGATATTGTTCTTACACCTGTAAGTTAGTTTCCTGAGATCCTGAATATGCCTTGAAATTGCATTCTCCAAATGTGCGCAGATCATTGCCATAGAACCATTTTTTTTTTTTTAATAATTTTCACCCGAATTTTAGCATTCTTATCGATTCCAAGTCATCAAATTCTTATCAATATTTAGATGTTTTATCCAATGTAATGATATTAATCGAAGTTTTGTTTTTTCCAAAATAGCAATCCAATGTCGCCAAAGTCGAGAAGACACTATTCGCCGGTTCGAAAATTTTCTTACAAAGTAAAGTTTTCCATTATTTCTTATTATTTAGCCTTTGCATTATTAATTTGTATTTATCTTCTCATTTAGTTACCTGTGACTCTAAGGATCCCGATGCTGAAGTTACCATATTCTGGACTCTGTCGGAACACTTGTGTCTGCTGGAAGAATTGAATTCTGTGAGTTCAGTTTCATTTTAATGAATCAATTAAATTTACAAAAAATGCATAATAACTTCTCAATTACAGTTTGAGCAGCGGCAGTACCGAATTGCTCTGCAAAATGAAACAATGCAAATTAGGTCCGAGCCAACGACACAACCTTGCCAATCGGGGGGACACATTATTTTGCCAGAGTTTCGTTTCAGTTCGGATGCATCATCGATAGGCAGTGCGGTAGCACCACAGGAAGAAAAAACCACTGTCGCTACTGTAAAGAAAAACAAACCACAGATTGGAGCGGTGAGTTTTTTTTACCCGATGAAAACGTTGGAATATATAAAAACAACATTATCTACTCAATTTGTTCTTACCTATATTGTATGCTTTGCTTATATACACTGAACATATGTTAGTGATGATTCAATTCAATTATAAGATAGCGGCGCATTAGTAATTGATAGGAGTTAAGTCGTCACCTTTCCATAAGCAATTATATAGCAATAATTTTACTTTTTTAGCTGATAGCAAATTATTGTATCAAATGCCAATGCGTACGTATATAATCTTTGTTTGTCTATTTTGACGGACATGATTTATACTCTGACATGATTCATACTCTGTTCCTCGAGTGTCCCATTTGTTAATTGGTCTAAACTCTAAAGTCTAAAGCATCAATCCCAACCAGTACGATCGATACCTTAAGATGAGAATGGGAGTAAAGAAGTCATAAAAGAGACACACTTGTATTCGAAATTTCTTGTAAAATATTTATTCAATATCCTAATTCATTGATTGATTGTTTAAACTTCCACCCGTTTCTTGTCTACTTCAGATTGTTGTCTTAAAATTTTCAGGAAAGGGGTTGGGTAGTGGCGTACATTCAGAAAGACTAAATCTACTTCCGTGAAACCAGAAAAGAAATTTTAAGACCAATTTTACCTGATAGGGTGAATATTGGAATACCAATCGCTACATGTAAACTTATGCTATAACAAGATGCCATGACGATAACAAACAAAAGATGGACCAGGGTTACTACTTACTTTCTTACTTATTTAAGTCCTCAGATCTTGATGAGTCCGTTGTGATCACCTTAAAGGGCACAGGGGCTCCTCTCCTACTCCTACGCGCCATCGTGTACGGTTTCTGCAAATATACCGCAGTTCTTTTCAACTCTTTCTCAGCTGTGCTGATTCCCTTTCGAATGTCCCGCGCCATAATTATTTTGAACAGCATTCCGAAAGCAGCGTTTGCCTTTTTAATACAACTGTCGATGTCTTGTTCGATTTCGTCTTTTGTAGAGACAAAACTCCCAAGATATTGAAAGTCTTCTAATTTTTCTACCGGTTGTCCAGAAATATTGACTTGAATAGATCAGTTACTTCCAAGGCTGGTCATTTTTGTTTTTGCCGTGTTAATTTTCAGCCTCACGATTTCTGCTTCTCCCTCCACCCTTGTTGTCATTTGATGGAGATCCATGATCCTATGAGACAGTAAGCATACGTCGTCCGCGTAGTCCAGATGTTTTAGTTGGGATGTCAGGCTCCATTGAATTCCACTATTACCGTTTAACAGGGCTGCACGTAGCACATCACTTATCACTAACAGGAAAAGTATTGGCGACAGTATGCAACCCTGTCTGACTCCACAATTGACTTCGAATTCATCCTTCCTCTATGTTTTAGGTATAGTTTTAGGTAATCTAAAAATGGTACTTGCTCTTCCAGATAAGTTAAGAGACTTGTAAACGATTTTACAACGACCCTGTTGTGAAGCAGGTTAAAAACCCGTGGCATATAAGCAGATATCACAATTATGTGACGAATGAACCGACGTACGAATTGCATTAAAAATAACGAACTGTTGAGAGAGGCACCTCTTCTATTGAAATCGCCAAGGATCCATTAAAACCCACCCAGATAGTGCGGGTTGCCAAATTATTATGAACACACTTATTTTAACATAACTAAGCCCAAAACCAAAAGTCTGGCAGGTTTCTTTCACGGCATTCTATGGTTTTTGGGGTTTCAACACCCCACGCAATAATTCTAACTCATCTACAAATGAAATTTGTAATATTGAGACTGATGCTCAGTCATTTTTCCTAAATCTGGAGGCCACAATCGTGATAAAACTGCATACTTAGGTTTTGGTTATCACTCCAAGCTTACTACAAAGCTTAGTTAACCAATTACTGCAACTAAAGACAGAGAGTTCTCTAATACATAAGATTGTTTTAGATATTTTAGCTTAAGTAAATTTTTTTATGATTCTCAAATTCTATTTCCCAACATTCTATTTTAAATTCAAGTGCTCAACTTATTGTAAACAAAAATAAAATGTTTCTTTTTTAATTTTTGTTTTCTAGAAAGCTGACAATCCTGTTTTTACAATTACAAAAGATGGCATTTACGAATTTGCGCTGACTATCGAACCAGTGAAAAATTTTGACTTTGCGGCGCCAGTACATATTGAGCTTCCAGGACCACATGGCTATCTATCAGCTATCGAATGGCCTCTTCTACCTGTAATTTAAATGAATTTTTAAAATGAATGTTTTCGTATTTATGATTATACTTTAAATCACCCAACAGTTTTACGGAACAATGTGTCTAGTTTATGTTGCCTACGGCATTAGTTGGCTCGTTGTATCATTCCTGCAATGGCGTGATCTTCTTCGCATTCAATTTTGGATTGGTGGTGTCATTCTGTTGGGAATGATGGAAAAAGCCGTATTCTATGCAGAATATCAATCTGTTAACTCAACAGGTATATCAGTTCAAGGTGCCGAATTGGCAGCTGAAATTGTATCTTGTGCAAAACGTACACTGGCCAGAATGTTGGTTATCATAATGTCACTTGGTTTTGGAATTGTTAAGTATGTTAAATGAAAATTACTAAAATTTAGAGATAAGTTCTATAAAATACTTTTATTTTAGACCAAGATTGGGACCAATGCTTCATCGTGTTGTTGGCACCGGTGCTCTATATTTCATTTTGGCTTGTGTTGAAAGTTATCTTCGAGTAATGCGCACAAAGAACGATCAAAGACACGAACTTTTAGTTGCAAGCATACCACTTGCCGTATTGGATTCAGGAATATGTTGGTGGATCTTTACATCGCTTGTACAAACAACAAGAACGTTGAGATTAAGAAGGTTTATTAGAACTTTTTTTCTAGAAAATTGTACACTATTTGAATAATTTTTTTTTTTTTTTCAGAAACATGGTCAAACTTTCTCTGTATAGACATTTTACCAACACATTGATCTTCTCGGTGATAGCATCTGTGATCTTTATGTTATATTCAATTCGGATACGCAGAACAGAAAATTGTTCTCCTGTAAGATCATTGCATCTTGTTTGAGCTAGTTTTTTTTGTTATTGTTGTAATTTTGATTTCAGGGTTGGCGAGAAATTTGGGTGGATTTTGCCTTCTGGCATGTCCTCTTCTCAGTGCTTCTTCTTGTGATTATGATTTTGTGGAGGCCCACAAATAATAATCAGAGATATGCCTTTACTCCGCTTCTGGACAATCCAGAGGATGAAGATGACGATGGTAAGTTAAAAAGCTATTCTTACAAAAGTTCAAAATAATTAACAACAAAAATTATTGCAGAGGAAGAAGATCAATTTGTTGCTGATGCATATGGTGTCAAAATGCGAGGTGCTCACGCCAATGGTCCAAAATCACTCTCTCCAAAAGCAACGACAACCGAAGAAGATGACCTGCGATGGGTAGAAGAAAATATCCCATCATCGATGTCCGAACCCGCGCTGCCAGTCCTTGACTCAGACGAAGAAATAATCAATACTAAATTTGAAGTATCGAAAATGCAATAGAAAAGCACACAATTGGCTAAATTATATTATTGAGTTTTTTTTTAACCTGAGTCAGAGACTTGCGTTTGTGTTTATTATTTTCCTTTTTTTTGTTTTTAAATAATTTAATTTTGAGAAATTTAATTTTTATATAAGAAATAAGATTATAGAAATAAGCATAACTATTAAATATGACTATAAACTACTTAATTCAATATTTAATCTAGTTAGCATATTACCAAGCGTTGATAGTTTAATATGAGAGGGTTCTTTTTTATATGAAGTCTTTGAAAGAAAAAAATATTAGTTTTTTGTTTTGAATAGAAATAAATTATTAATATTATTAATTATTTTTTTAAATTATTTTTTTAAGAGCACTTCCATAGCTTATATAGTATTATTATATAAGAATTATGTGAGGGTTCTTAATTATTCATTTCAACGCTTCTTATTCCTTAAATGCACAGTTTAAATTTTTCTATTCTATAATTTTGTATGTTCCTATTCCGTGTTGGTAAACAAAAAAAAAAAAAATCAAAAAATAAATACGAATTTTAATTTCGTAACATTTTTTCTAAATAAAACAAAAAATAAACAATTAAATTAAAAAAAAAAAAACAGCTTGAACCATAAACAAAATATTTTCATTAATTTTTAAAATCTTGTAGATAAAACTTTATTTTACATTAATAAGTAATAACAAAACAGAAAAAAATAATAAAAATAAAAAAAAAGTGTTGTATTTGTTATCTCAACGGAAAATCAATATTTATGTAAATGTAAATAAATGTAGGTATTATTATTATTTTATTACAATTTAATATGACACACACAGTCATATTTGAGTGATTTGTAATGAAAGTATGATTTTTTTTTACTACGACAAAAAAAAAATTAGTGTATCATAATATTACACGTGGTGAACCGCAATGATGGTGAAAACTTATAAAATTGAAAAAAAAAATAATTAAATCTTGTAATGTTTGTGTAAAGAAATCAGTTTTTTGTTTGTGAATAAAATCGTATAATATATTTTATCAATAGGCAACATGTAGTTTTTTTTCTTATTTCGTTTGTTATTTTGAAAACCTCTCAATTAATAAGCGCAAGGATGTATAATTTAAGAATAGAAATATTATTTTTATTTAAATTGCGGTTGAGGTTTAACATTTCCATCGCATAAGGATGAAGTTGGTTGGGAGGAACTAGTGGAAAATGTGTATTTTGCAGTCCTACCACCAAAAGGATAAAGATTGCTTTGTGTCATTTCAATAATTTAAGCTAGTATGATGTACTTTTTGTTTCGTGGCTATGTCCTAGTCGAGTTAGCACTCATCCGTAGCATTTAAATTTATTTATTTTTTGTCGATAGGTTATTGGTTTGTTTCCCTAAAAATATTTTTTCCCCCTGAATTTTGTTTAGCGATCCCTATTATTATTTTGTACTTAATGAAAAATATTATGAAATGACAGAAATTTCCGTAGAAATTATGTTGTCGATAGCAATAAATTCCTAGAAAAACATACCCTAGGTATTTACGTTTCCAGATTTTTTACGAGGGAAACATTCTCCAGTCCCGTATTACGAATTACGAAACAAAAGACAACGAAACAATAAACAAGCAGAAAGATAGTCACGACTTAAAGCGATTAAGAATTACGAATGTAAAAATTATGAATTAATCCATATTTTTTTTACTTCAACAATCAAAACCAAGACCGACATACAAACACAAAAAGTACGAATCAAGTGACCCTAGGTCAAATACAACCACTGAAAGCAGTCGTAAAAAAAACGAGTATTCGTTTTTCAAAAACGATTATCGTAAATCTTAATCGCAATTTAATGAAAACGAGGGATTTTGAACGTTTATCGTAATTCGTGTGTTTATTAATTAAATCTGAGAGCTTTGATACAATATACTCAGAGCTTTGCTCTCTGATAGCTTAGCATCTGCTCAGAGATTTGCTCAGAGGTAAAAAGAAAAACGCTAAATAAAAATAAATCCCGAGTTAACATTCCCTCGTCATTTACGTTTCTAATATTCGAAGGAGGGAAACGTTTTCAGGGAATTTTGTATTCACGATAACCCCCGATTCGATTTCTTTTTGTTAATTGCAAATGTTCAAATTTTAGAAAAAAAAACTCAAATTTGAACTTAATTGAAAATAATTGCTTTGTTGGGGGACATTCAGAAAAAATGTGAAATAAATTACTTACTGTGTGCAAAAGTGGGTGTGTCAGATGTGAACATTTTCTAATATTTTGGTACCTATTTGTGTTACGCCAAAATGTCTTTTCATTTTACTTTTTATTAGGTTTACTATACCATCAAATCTCCATTTCATATCGATTGATTTGCTTGAAAACGGTTACCGATACTACAGCCGACAGCTGGGAATCATCATCACCTCGTTGATAAAATAGAAGAATAGTAATTTGATAATATGAAAAAAATAATTACTCCGATATTGCGGAGTAGGATTGTATACAACAAGAGTTCATGAAATATCAGTTCGTTTGATTTATTGGTTAGCGATAAAAGTTTTTTGTGTGTATCTACCGTATTTGAGATTTTCATAAAAAAGTTACGCATACGCCATAGTGACCCACTTAAATAATACATACTGCAATTAAAACAAACAATAACAATTGACTAACACTTCCGATAAATAAAAAAACAAAATAGTGGTCCTTGAGACCATGGAAAAAAGCCACATTTGAAATCTGACACTTTTTTAGATCTAACATGAATTAGTCATTAAATTTACGATGAGAGATGATAATAATTTATGATGTACCGACCGACGTGTAGGTGCCTACTATCGTATAAAAAGTCAAATCTAATCTCTGCCTAATCACGCTCGCCTGGTGCAAAATTACTTTAAATTAATCGAATTGTTTCAAGAAGCCGTCGTTTAGATAAAAAAAAATCAAATAATGCCTCAATTCCAACATAACTTATTTAATAGGTGAAAAGAATGAAGCAAGTTTAATTTTGTGTGCTTTTATTGATTAAATATAAAACAAAAACTTTCACCAAAATCTCTGAGTTGTTTTTATGTTTTTACTTAATATCATTAAATATTACCTTTAAAACTTAATGAACCTCCATTTTATAAGAAGTTCCTAATCGCAAATATATATAGCAATTGAGAATCCTTATAACTGTTTTATTGAGAAAAAAACAAAATCCCAAAGCCTAGCCTATGTAGGTAGGAATTGGTATATATTGCAATTTGTTTCGGGTAGTTTACTCATCCAAAGCTAAAACCTTATTCCATTCTAATTTTCAATACGATATTCATGGAGCACGTTTCCACATCAACATATATTTATTTACATACAATTCTTAACTACCTACATAATTTGCCTGTTACTCTATCTAATATCCTTACGCTTGAATGCGAGCCCCCACACATACATATTCGATTTCACCTTTGCCTTTGCGTTTATACCATCGCTTACGATCTAGCAGCTATCGACCAGTAATTGACATTTCCCTCAATTATCGTTAATCTCTACGAAACTCCACTTAGCAAAACGATACTCAATTGCCATTGTAAATCTATTATCTAACACCACAGCAACGAACGCGGCGGCGGCGGCGGCGGCGGTCCTGGTCCTATATCTACTCAGTTCACGACTCGCTGTGGAAAACACGTTCCCCAAAACATCTCCAGAGGTATTATACAGATAGAACCTACACAAGCTATACAATATACCAGAGACCATAGCGAGCAGAAAGAAGAAATAAAATTCAACGCTCTGTAAACGAGCCAAACCACACCTACACCTCCTTTCAATTTTCCAAACAAAAAAAAAAAAAAAAAAGAAAAAAAGAAGGATCTGTGAAGAAAAATGAACATGAAAATACACCTTGAAAAATAATGCCCATCTTGGTCCTGCTCGTTCCATTTTTGCCATTGCCATCGAGAACCGACTCCCATCGAAAATGGCTGCGGGGATTGTTATTGCCAATTTGATATTCATAAGCGGGGCAATTTTCCCATTCCCCAAATATATGTATGCAATAAAATTATCCATTTAAGAAGCGATATGGTATGGAGATAAGGATGAAGGTACTTTTGTAGGTTACGTAGAATTTCAAACCGTTATCCAGAATCACTTTAGGACAAAAAAAAAAAAAAAAAGAAGAGAAAAAGGATTTGAAGTGCTTAGGACGTGGCACGCTTTAGGTAATGGTTATAATGGGTGGCAAGGCGATGATAAGGATGAGAAATATTTAAGATATCGATTTCGAACATAAAGTTATGTTTTTTAAGTGCGAAGAGCCCACAAAACGCACAAATAGGCCAGTAGAACGAATGAACATGGTGGAGCACAACCCATCTCGTAAGAGCATTGGCACTCTATCTTTCTTTTTTCTTTTGTTATCAAAATGGCGGCGGCGGCCCGGCATCACCAAAGAACATCATACTACTCTCCACCATCTCCACTTTAACCTCACTAAACCAGAGTGAAAGCAGCCTCAGCGAACAAACAGAGAACTTTCAAGGTTTCCATGAATTTAAATGAAGCTATTATGGTTAGGTAGGTCATAGCCAGAGACCAAAGGAGCATGGTTTAGTTCAGAGAGTAGGTAGAGGTATAGTTACCAACACTTCTCGAGAGTTGGTTTGGTTTGGATTCGGGTCGAAATTGTAGTTCTCACTCTATTGGCGGCGGCGGCGGCGGCGATGGTGTTTGCTGGCAGAGAACATAGCATTAAGTCAGAATTAGGTCATTAAATTGTTTGGGCATCTGCACAAAGGCATCATGATTGCACCAGAGAGAGAGAGGTGCAAAGCGCGCCAAGCGCCAAGGCACATACGGTCGAATGCATGTATGTTGGGAACATTTAAAGCAATTTGAATGCATGCATCGTATATTGGGGGGGGGGGGTCTCTACGAGTATTTAAGACGAGGAAATGATGGCCAGATGGAGGCGAGCGGCTTAGTGGCCATGATGTTGATGAAAAGTAGTTTGGCGTATTATCAATGAGTTCGGGAAAGTGGAAATGCTTCAGTTTTACCATCAGTTTTACTGTCCCTCCTCTTTATGAAATAAAGAGAGAGAGAGAGAGAGACTTGACTGATTTAGAGAATCGTGTTCGTTGGTGTGATTTGTTGATTTAAAGTGGATTCGCAAGGGTTTTTGCAAGTGCAGCGGTGCTTTATCTAGCTCTAATATTGATGAAAATGAAGACACAAAATTGTGCGATAAAATGGGTAAAGTTGTGTATAGTAGCTTCTGGCAGAGTCGTTAGGGTATAGTATGGTGTTAGAGATTATTAAACTTTGTGGCGTTGCTTAAAATTGTAATTTGAAAGAGTTATGGTCTTCATCATCTGATCTTCATTCTTTACTTTTTGTATATTTGAAAAATAACTATTTGAGGGTTTTAATGTATTAAAGGTGGAATTACATTTAGAAATAGATAAGTTTGTGGGTGATGATGATGATTTTCTACGAATTTCTTAAAAGTTTTAACTTTTGATTTGTTGCTTAATAGGAACAATAAAACAAGCTAAGATAGTCAAAAAGACAACAACTGAAAATTAGTCGATTTAAAATGGAAAGAAAATTATTCATGAAAAGTTTTTTTCCCTTAATTCTCTACAAGAATTTTCAGGGATTGATAGTAGACAAAATTTGTATTCCAATTCTATTTGGTTCACCCATATCTTTATCTGCGTGTGCGAGTGGGTTAACGGTTGGTCCAGAATATCCTTAAGATCATTCGTAGACTCACGAACTTTTGCAGCTTTCTTCTGACAGTAAATGTGAATTTTCACCTTTCACGTGCTTCAACCATAGATAACCACGGTTTCTACATTGGAGTGGAACTGTCGAAGCTTGGTATTTAAGCTGACAAAATTGTTCCTTCGTATTTTGGACAGTATTTCGAACGTAGCGTTTGCGTCTTTCCGATATTGCTGTTGATGTCTTCTTCAGGTCCACCTTTGACTGTAGAAACAAAACTACCAAGATCTTAGTTGATCAAAAGGTCGTTATCATATTAGATTAGGTTACAGATTCGATAATTTGGAGATTTTTTGGGCCTATGTTAGTGCGAGAATAAATAGTCTAATATAAGTTAACTTTGGATGAGGTAATAGATAGATAAAAATGGGAGCTTTCAGAACACCAGCTTAAAAATCCAACTTAAAGTTGGTAAGACCCATTTTGATGCCATAACTCTTGTTAACTAATTTATTTGTGGAACGGTATAGGTGTGGCTGTGACCAGGTAGACAAGGACTGTGATCAGTTATCAGTGGGGTTCTAAGAACCCTGTTGGGTAAAAATAACGTGGTAGTCGAATTGTATAGAAGGCTGTTAAAAATGCATAAACCAGCGCTAAATGTAGTACTTGTTTACATGACGAACTCTAACTTAAGCTTCAAATCCTACACATTTACGCAGATCCTAAAGCAAGTTCTTCCATTGTAGATAAACTAATGCTACACAAGTCTTTTTTTTAAAAGGGTTTTTACCAATATCGATCGCTTGTGGCCTCATTACAGCTTCTGCTGATGCCTAGCTCCAGTTCCAATTCAGTATCACAGAGCCTGAAGCTACTTTGTTCAGCTGAATATTCTAAGTGCAAGTTTCTTGCTCAGATGGGTTCCTATGAATAGCACTCACTTTGAATAATTATTTAATAAGAATGGTCACTAGGTTATCTAAAAATGGAGTACCAGTACTATATACCTGATAGCTGGACTGCGGTATAATACTGGACAACTACAAAGTAAGTGCTCGAAAGTCCAAGTGCCTTTCTTTCCTGTGTGGTGTTGCAGCTACGAAATTTTGACTCATTACTAAAACATGGCTCGAATGTATTACTAAAGAAAGTATTCTTTATTACATTTATTGAAATATCTCTTTTCTGTGATAGTAAGATGATCGTAATTCTCTTCTTAATATCGCGAACGGTTGCAATTTTGTTGCTTTATTCTTCCTCTAACTGAAAATTTTCCCCCAGTTCTAGTTCCCTAGAACCGGAACTAGTTCTAAAGTTGACTGTTCATTAATATGCTGCGGGGGGAGGTACTGGTCCTAGTTTTAAGACTCTGTGAAGAAATTAGGTGAAGTTTTCGAAATTTGACGTTGACCTATAATATCGCTACCTAATTACTCAAATTAATTGCATCAGATTCATTTTGACAAACTGTAGCATCTCGATATCATAGAACAAAACCAATAAAATCTCTCGTATAGCAAGCATTCAACTCAAGACAACCCCAACACAGTTTGAAGAGCTTAAGACTGCAAAATCAATGACCATACCCTACATGAACATGTAAGACCGTGTCACCGCCGCTGTTCCTTTCGTTGAACCAAACCAAAACTAACACCAAAACCTTTTTCTTATCCCTCTGCAATAACCAAAGTAAGAGTGAAACGAACAGATAAATTCTCTGCCCTGGTAACTGGCATATGTGCCAGTTAATAGTAGCCCCAGGGGAGCTTTTAAAAACAATTACTTTTCCAGTTCTTCTTTCGATATATAGCAGCTAGTTTGTTTTTTTCTTTCTTTGCTTCGAGGTCCTCGCGTGGTTACGTACTCGAAACTCGACATATAAAGATCCTCAACCACCCATGACGACGACGACGACGACGATGAGGATGACGGACGCCCACCCGTCTTTATAGTAAATTCAAAAGGCATGGTCTTCAGTTTCAGTTTTTGGTTTAGGTGTTATGTCATTGACTTTCCGTTCCGAACCTCCTTCTGCCTCCTCGCTCGTCATGACGAGTGTGCAAGAGTGTAAGATGAAATAGCTGGGGCTACTTTAATCAACTCAGCTGCAGAGGGATGAATGTGTGAATTTCAGTTTGAATGCATTGCCTCTTTCCGCTTCCGTTGCCGCTCCAGCAACCCCAAGCAGAGAATATATAGATCCCCCACGTGGGTCGTCGGTCGTCGTCGTCGACATAACATTCCAGCTTCAAACATCCGCCATATTGACTGACTTTGCGGTAGAAAAGTGATGAGGGTGACTTTGTAGGTATAAACTGTTCTTAGAACTATTTTCAAAAGGTTGAATGAATTTTTCATGTTATCCTGCGGTAAGCATTGGTGGGGTTTTATGTTTTCATTACACATCCAACTGCACACAATAATAAATCCCTGTTCTCTGGCTCTTGCTCTTGCTATTGCTATTGCTATTCCTTCCCTCCCTCCCTCATCCTGCATTCTGCCCTCTCTGAATGATGTGCTTTGCTGCTGTTTTATTTGAAAGGATTTACTTGCAATCTCTTTTAGAATGGATAGAGAGAGGTGAATGAATTGTGTGTGCAGTGCTGCGGGTGGAGGAATGACAAAAGAGGAAAATTGGGTTACACCCTTGATCCACTTTGGATACTGTGAAAGTTTCGTTTTTTTTTTCCATTCCTTCATTCGTTCTTGTTGTTGTTTTTGTTATACTCTGCATAACGGGAAAAGAACCTTCATTTATTGTTTTATGCGTTGGAGGCATTTAATTACAAGGACACTCCGTGGGGGGTGTTCTTTTTTTCTTTCTATATTTGTACAACGAACGAATGGTTTTGTAAAGTGTTTGAAGTGTAAAGCTTCTATAAGCCTTACGGACTAAGAAAAAATGCCATGGATGAAAATAAAACAAAAAAAAAAAAAATACGAAAAAATGAATAAAATGGGAACGGTCTGTCTGTGTTGTCCTTAAAAATAACTGCGGATGAGGTTTCAAGGATGAATGGAGTGGAGATATTTGCCTTAAGAATAACTAATTATTTTGGCACAATGAAGCTTTAAATTATTTTTAGCGTTTTATTTTTCAATTTATTTTCTGATTACATTGCTGAAATGATTTGGGTTTTGTTTTTTTTTTGTTTTTTCTTAACTTCTAGGACAAATTATTATTTTTTGTAAATAATATAACAATTTCTTATTGACGAACGTATTACTTGTGGGGAAGGTATTTAAAGTATTGAACCGAATATTCAACGAAATAGATTATTGATTTTAATAATCTTGTTTATCCTTAAAGTTCCTTTAGGCTATCTCCGAAAATGTGGGAAGGAAATCATGTATAATATTATCTAAGCGAAATTTGAAATTACATTCCACATGATCTGACAGCCCACCCCAACTATTTGATATGTGCTTAGGATCCATTTTAACAGTATTTGTCCTAAGAATATTACGTATTTATCACATTACAAATTTAAGACTATAAATAAAATTATTATTTGTTGTGTTTTAATCAGATAGTATGAGAAATTCCATCAATTTTGTTTTTTTTTTGGTACTGTGTGCTTTTTTAGGTTCAGAGATTATTTCATAAACCAAACTCATTTGATAATACCCGATAGACCAGGATATTTATGTTTGACTCGGATAAAACACTTTACAGCATTTTTTTTTGGTAGAAATTCTTGGGTGTGATGTCCTTAATCATATCCTAAAAGTCCCAATGAATCCCAATTGGGATTTATGGCGTTTATTACAAGTTATCCAATATTTACCTGGGAAATTTTTGGCATACTTTATTTGATAAAGTTATAATATAAAGGATTATGGGCAAATTTGTATGAAAAATGGGTGTAGGTTCAACAGAATTGATTCTTTTATAAATAGAAAGCTCATTACTAGTTCTGGATTTCTATTATGGTGACAAGTCCCAAAAATGCCGGAGACCAGAGCCCATTGAATTCACCAATATGTCACCACTAAGTATAGTAATGATTTAATAAAAACTTTGTATCACTCGACACTGCTTAACTATTTCAAAAACTTGCACAACAATTTACCAAAGCCATGCTCAGCTTTCGAGATATGACCATATTTGAGATGGAAGAATTTTTTTCAAATTTTTTGTTTATAAAAAGTTTTATAGCTTTTTAGAAAAAAAAAATTCACTCAAATTGATAACCTCCTTCTTTTTTAAAGTCGGTTAAACAGTAAAACATGACGAAACAAATTTTAAAACGATTTTGTATAAGTTGTCATCACGGATATAAAATGTGTTGTTTCTTGTGAAATATTAGATAATATTTCCTCTAAGTATAACTTTTTTGTCTCCAGGTTTTGAGACAAACCGAAATATAAAACGTTACATTAAAATAACATTCTAATGATGACCTTCTATAAACTGTCCTCTTATCTACAGAACTGTCATATTCTCTACTTTTCTAGTTCTAAGATGGAGCTGAGAAAAAATAGTTTCCACAAGTCCAATATTATTTTACAAAAAAAAAGTCTTATTGCATGCATGCATAGCATATGTACATGAGAGGATTTCAATTTCAAACCAGTTTGTTAGCCTAAAATGTGATGCAACAAAAAGGAAGTATACGCCACAGTGAATACAAATGTTTTTTTACTTACGATATACATAGGTCGGTTCTAAAGGTCTAGTTTAAGATTCGTAAAAAAAATTTAACTCGAGATAACAATCAAACATATGACATTACGATGATAGAGACAAAAAGTTGGGCTGGCAATTATGTCGGTCTGTCGTGTGCCTGTCCCAAACTACCGAAGCTATTTTCTTCAAACTTGGTAGTTAAGGGTTTTCAGTAAGTTTTAACGGTATACTTGCCATAATAAGAAATACCAAGGTCGTACTTTTACAATAAGAACATTTTTTTTTTCGTTTGATATCGTACCTGACATAGAACCCTTTCTCTTTCTGATTTTCTCGTAAGTGACTTCATCTAAACGAAATAAAATACGATAAGTTTGGAGTTTATAACAATTTAAGAAGTTTCTTATTTTTAGAAATGAATTTTATGTTTTTTTTTTCTAAAATTTGTTATAAATTTATTTATTTTTCAAACACAAACAAGAAAAAAATATTTATTTAGAAAATAAAATACACGACTGCGTTCCACATACTTGCTCTTAGGGCCAAAGTTGCTATGGACGTTAAACCATAACAGCTTTGTCCCTACGAGCAAGTACGTGGAACCCAGGTTTGCGTTTTATGTTCTAAATAAATAATTTTTTCTGGTTTCTGTTTAAACCAAATCGACTTTGTTACTAAAACTGTGAAATAAATAAAACCACCAGCAGAAGGCATGCATGGATAAAATATAATTAAAAAAAAAATACTATTTTTTAAAGTACGTATACGCCATAGTGAACCAAAAAGGTTCGAATATAAATATGAAAAAAATACAACATTTCTGAAATTTAATAATATTAAATTATTCCTGTATGTGACTGATTGATGTTTAAATAAATAACCGACTGTCTACACCATAAAAAAAGTTTCAAAATTAAATAAACTAAAATTGTATAATAAATTTTTGTTTTTGGATGACAAGTGGCACATTTTAGTGAATAGTTGATGATAATATTACACCTACATTACATACGCATACATACAAACATTTTTATAAATGTAATTTGCCTGTTTGAATAAAACTGTTCCAACATAAACATAAATAGAAGTCGATTAAAAATTCAGGACTTATCCTCCTATATACTCTTGTGTGCTTAACTTCTTCAATTCGTTATGTTATCGTCCTCGCCGTTCTTTAAATAAAGACTTGGGTATCAATTTTTAAGCTTTTTTTTTTTATTTGTTTTGTATTAACCATAGCTAATGTTTAATTCCAAAATTTATGACTAGCAATCAAAGAATATTTAAATCTTTGATAAAATATAAATTCTTTGCAAAATAATAAAAAAGAAACACAAAAAATACCCTACAGATGCAAGATCAACGAACACAAAACTTCAGTTGATTTGCTCTTCATTTTAGCTTTTGTATACACACGTACCCATACTCTTGAGAATATAATATTTTTCAGAGAGCAAAAAACAAAAAAAAAAAAATACAAAAAATATAAAAATATCCTCGACGCAATGAAAATCAAAATATATACGTATCCTTCCTTAACGTTGGTTCGACGATGACGATGACGACAACGACTACGCCGACAACGTTGGTTCGCGTAAAGATACATCTTCTTATAAGGAACCTTCAAACTCAACATGAGCATCCTTCCGTCTCCCTAATTTTCAATGCTATAATCAAAATCAGCATCAAAATCGAGTAGGTATCTAACGCAAGAAGGAAGAAAATGAAAATTCCTAACACAGATGTCTTTCCTTTCTTCCCTCAAAATTTGTCTGCTTGCCTTTGCCTCTACCTTACCTTGGAGGTTTTTCTATTTTTTGTTATTAACGTTTCTATGTGTGTGTATGTAATTTTTTGGTTATTTTCTTTTTTTGATTTTGACAAGCGAAGAAGGATTCGCAATGCTTGAAATGAATTCTTGAGTTACGGAAGAGAAGCATCATACAGGAGCAAGAAAAAAGGAAATAAAAAAACGTAAGCAAAAATTATCATCAATTGATTTGCCATTGAATTGGTTCATTTAATCTTCGCCTGGGGGAGCTTGTGCGTTGTTGATGAAAGATACAATACAAAGAAGGCGGGGCAGCTGAATGAGAGGAGATGAGATGAGTAGAGCAAATTCATTGAATGGCGGCCATATAAAACGTGTCTGATGCTGATGTCGATGTTGATGATGGAGGTCCTTGGAACCACCAAACCAAACGAACGCAACTGTTTCTGTTACTGTTAGGTATACTGTGTGCTGGCTTGGTTGTGATTGTTGTTGATTTGACTTCTCATTATGCAGTCATTTGGAACCTACACATACCTACTATACTTATATTATATTACTTGCGTTCTGGTTGTCGATGATTGAGAGGATGGGATGGTTGGGGGAATCAATATTTGTCTATATCTGGATTTGAGTACAATGTTCGCTGAAAGAAAATTAAGTTGAATTTTTGTTTTGTTGTTTTGTATAGAAAATTTTGTAATTTGCTTGAATGAGTTTGTGCTTGCTTACTTGCTAACGAGTTATAGTAGGTAGGTAATACGCAATTAATCGAATTGAAGATTGAAGAGCACGATTGAGCAGATATGACTCAGGCATAGCTGCTTAATTAAAATTACAAATGATTGAGTAGCGGAGTTTGTGCATGTTTATCAATACATCGTCGATTGAACTTGATTAAATTATTATTTTTACTCACTTGTGTTTTGCTCTTTTTTGTTTTGTTTTTTTTTTTTTTTTTTATGAACTTCGGCTTGCTACTTCTTCTTCTTATTTAAAGTCATAAGTTAATGAACTTTTGCAAGGATTTCATTTGAATATATTTTGCACACAATATCTGATTTCTTAGTTTTCAACAGAGACGCTCTTAAATCACAAAAATAGTTACCACTTCATTACGGTCTTCCTCTGCAAAGTTGTTCATAATGGTTAATTTCAAAGACTTGTTTGGATGATGACCATATACGCTCAACGTGCCGTAGCCACTTAGCTTTTTGACAAGGTCAATGTCGGTGGTATGAAACTTAGTGCTCGTCATTGAATCTTCACCTCAACTTTCAACAAATGCATCACTTGATGAATATTTCTTTAAAAGAAAACCATTTTTTCTAAATAAATTAGGATTGCTTTGATTTAGGTAGGTCTAGTAGGGTGCTCTTGGTTCCATGAGAGAGACTTTACTTCTTAATACGAAGAAACAGCAGTTGGCAAGCGTATTTCTTTTTGGATTGAATTTGCGGTGTTATACAATTCTTTCCATCGATATATTTTGTCTGATTCAATGATGTTGGCCCTCTCTTTTTGCTCAAAGCCTATACTTTGTTTTCGTCTTATGAATATACAAACTTCTCTGATGATAATGTCAAAATCATCAGCAATAACAAAGAGTTGAACAAATTTACCTCTGATCTTTTTGCTTGGAGGTTGATTGCATATCTGCTAAGCACCAGCGTAGAACCTGATTCCCAGAATGTTCCATGCTAGGTGTCTTTCCGGAAAAGAGTACAATCAGTACTATGGGTTGAGAATTAATATTAACCCGAGCCCATCTATCGTTATTAACTCTGATATTATTTTCACTCTCGAGATCCGTCCTTATATTTCAGAAATCAATATATTAAATTAGGAGAATGTTAAGCTCCTAGTTTTCTTCTTTTTGAGCACCACCAAGTCTGCCAAGTTATGTTGAACGAAACCATTATCCGGCGGCTGTAGTAGCTGTCGGATAATGGTCTCGTTCGATGGAGGTAAAATAAGCAAACATGATGTGTAGAAAGAGATGTGGTACATTGAATTGAATCTCATCAAGTTGATCCCTAACACCTAATCACTGTCACAATTATTGATGCTAGCTAACCCAGCACTCGAAATTCGAGTGCCAATTTATTTTTTATTTCAGAAAAACACCGATAGATGTCTGGACTTAAATTTGTATGGTGTAAATCATACGATCTTTTGTTCTTAGCAAACAGATGTCGCTAGTGTACATGTGTATTCTTTTTTTTTTTTGCAAAAATTGCCGATTGTAATTAACGCATAATGTTTCAAAATATTATTGCAAGAGCTCAACTTCTAAAAAACGGCTAATATTTTGAGTTGATTCTTCATTTCAAATTTAACAACATGTTCATCAACTTCTGTCATGTTGGCAGATTTCTATAATGTGAACAAACCTTAATGTGAAGCCAGCTTAATGTTTTGTGTTCTGGATTTGACATTTGCGATTGTTTTTGTTTTCCTCGCAATTTTTATTCATTGTTTAAACAAATTCGATGTAAAATATTTAAATAATTTATAGAAACTGCACATCTATGCAAAAAATGCTTTCGTTTGATACGTAATTTATGCCCCTTCAGTTTGTGTGATCCGCGTAAAGTGTATCACAAAAATAGTGTTCGCTGTTTTATTATATTATGATTTGAAAACTAAACGCTTATGTTACAACAAAAATAAATAATGTAAGACAATTAAAAGAGAAAATTAAATAAAAACTTACATAAAAAAGTTTCCATGAGAAAAAAACGGAATTAATTTGCCTTAGTACTCAGATTAAGTTTAATTTTTTGTAAACAGTCGTATAGTCCATTGAAATTGCATTTTATGCTCAAGTCATGAATGTCCCTGACACTTAAAAGAACAAATCTAATGAACCATGCCAAACGCAATTTCATTTCCTTTAAGTATGCATCAAAGCCATTAATTTTATTTCTTTCTTGAAAAAAAGAACGTTTTGCTCAATGCTGTTTTTTTGTATTAATCTCCATTTTAAATTCCATTATTTTAGAGTCTTTTGCAGTTTAACCCAAATCACTTGTCAAAAACACATTAAACCTTGTGACTCTCCTATCTTGAATTCATTTGAAATGATTTTTTTTATGCATTCACTAATAAAATTGGATTTTTTAATAGTTGACATACACTATCAACCCCATCATCATCTTTTCCTCTCTCATAAATGGCTTAAGGGCATTCAAACAACCCTTGCTAACAAAATATAAATCACAAATTTTTCGTACGGCAACTCATCAACCTACAATTTTCTACGAAATCCCATTTCTCATGCACTCTACGCGCGTGCATTGAACTGTCGCATTCAGTCGCGTTAAATTGCACATTGAACCACAAAAAATCATTTTAAGGACGAAGAGAGAGCACCTACACATCTCTTTGCCCATTTTTATGATGCTCTTGTGCTCTGATGTGCGATGTGCTGCTTTATATCCTCGGGATAGAAGCATACAGCATTGTATCTATCTCTATACCCAGCATCGCACCTCGACACAAAGGCTTTCTTGGGGGCAAATCCCCGAGCGTGATGGAGACTCCACGTCATACCCAACTTCAAAATATTCATCCTTCCATCCATTAACCTAAATACTCTGAATGCGATTGTCTTCCTCATTATTTTCTAGTTATTCAGGCATTCTGGCTGCGTTTAGCAGTCCACGTCTGCCAACACGTACCGCTGATGCTTATATCCATACATGTTTCCCTTTTGAGCGAAAAAAAAGAAATAAATAAAAATAAAAAAAAAAAAACACAGCAAACACAACATCGTCAAGGACGTCAAGATAACACTGCCACCACTACACCATCAACCATCATCATCCTTTACCAACACCACCTCAATGGCACCTTTATGTCGTCGTTGTCGTCGTCGTCGTCGTCGAGGCTCCCTCAACTCTTCCTCTTCCTTCTGCCTTCGGTTCTTTTGCTCCCAATAGTTTTCGTTCTCGTAGCTATAGTCATCGTCTCATCGTCCTATTCGTCGTCAACAGTCATCAACTTTTAAGGAGACCGCACACTCTATATATCAGTGGGATCCTGGGATCTACTCAACTGCGTGTTTTGCTTTCACTATGCTGCTGCATGAGGAAGAGAAAATAACTACCCTGCCTAGAGTAAGACTGATTTTGACCTGTTATCCTGAAAAAGGTGTACTATGCCGTACAACGAACGTACGTATAAATGTATAAGTTATATGAGTAGCTATCAACCCATCAGTGCGGGTGTTTCACGCATAAATCAAGCCAGGTGGACGTACTCAGTTGAGTTCTGAAGAAACTTTAAAGTTCTGTCGTAGCCAGATGAGTTACCATCATAGCCCTGATTTAATGGATTAAATAGATGTCCTGGGCCCTAAGTGGTGGATTGTGTTGTGGGCCATAAAGTAAATGGCAGAATGTGTTCGTGACGACTTCACTGAATGGGGTGATTATGTTGTTGAATTATTTAAGTGTTTTCGCATTTCAGGCTTTAAGCGGCAGCAATAGCAACTATACACACCGAAACAAACAAAAAAAAAAAAAAAAAGGGTTTCGGCTGACTAATAAAATAGAACGAATAGTAGTTGTTGTTAGTTGAAGAAACAGTTTTGCAGGTGGGTATACTCTAATGCGACTGTTAACATGCTAATTGAACAACATTCGTAAGGGTAAATACCAAAACATGTCATTAAGGTGAGTTTTTTACTTGTTTTTTTGTAACAAAAAACTAATAGTCTGCTAAAATATGGATTTTAGGCAGACGTTGGTAGGTAATTTGTATTTTGACTTGGCATTGGAGGGAGGCGTTTGAAGAAGCTTTATTTATGGTATCAACTAATGTCACTTGTGTGATACATTTAGTTTTCGAAAGTTGTTATATTGAAGGTTTTGAACGGTTCGTTTTTTTTTGGTGATGGCCATTTTCTATAGTAGAAGGAAGTAGGGTTTCATGGAATTGCTAGACTTTTTCAAAAATCTCTATATCGAGGAGATTTATAAAAACCTTTGCTTGTTAAAACAGAAAAAATATATAAATAGTGTGTAAAGAGAATGAACTCCAAAGTATTTTTCAGGCTGGTTTTCGCTCAGGTCTCTCGACAGTTGACCATTAGAACAGAAAAAAAGGCTCTATGCGCATTGTCAAGTCAGTATTTGATACCGTTAAAAGAGATTCTTTAAATTATAAATTATCAATGTTAGGTCTATCCACAAAATTTCTTAACATATATAAATGTGTTTTGGCTGATACCTCTGCTGCAGTATGGAATGGGAGTACAATGTCGGATAGTTTTAAAACAAGTGCTGGGGTTCCTCAAGGTTGTGGGCTTAGTCCGATTATGTTTGCGCTCTACATAGATGACATCTCAAAAGAATTGTCTGGGGGTGTTAAATATGGTGGGGTACTGGTTAAGGTGCTTCTGCATTGCAATGACTTGGTGATACTGGCGGATATTCCCTCCACGCTACAGCTTAAGTGGGTGTTTGACGCTACAATCAGAATATGCCTTTGCTATGGAAATCAAGTATTTGGATACCAAAACATGGAAGAGTTTGAAGTAGAACAGCGTTTTTTTTTCAAGCGGATTTTTTAACTCCTAAGTTCAACTCCCAATTAAGCAATCCATGTTGAATCAGGTCTTCCTGAAATATTTTTAAAAAGCTTAAAATCTATTGCTGATTTCATAATAAAAGTGATGAATAGACCCAGCGCAAACTTGCACAGACGAATTATGACGGTCGCAATTCGTCGTCAATTTGTGAATCATAACTTACATCGATTTGAACGGCGCCCGATATGTAGCTTATGTAATCTCAACGAAATCGAAGATGTCTTCCATTTTTTAGCTGTATGCCCAATACTACAAGAGATACGCAGACTTCATTCTTCAAAGAGTATTCTTACACGTGATGAAACAAAAGAACTTTTAAATGGTAATTCTTTAAAACAATAATTTAAGGGGTGATTCTGGGGTATATGCTAAGAAAAAAATTGTTCTACCGTAAAGTTTTACATTCAAAGTTGATATGACTTATCAAAGAATTAAGAAAACACCTACTTTGGTATGCCTTGGTGCATGTTAACAATCATTTCTTTATTTAGAAAAAAATACATGTTTCTTAAAACGCAACTGCGTGTAAATTATGTTTACATCTTTTTTGATTGCTAAGATATAAATTTTCAAAGGTGTTGCATTTATTCTGAATGTGCTTTCATTTTGACTTGAAAATTGATTTTTCTTGGAAAAGTACTTATTAAACAAATCTTTTTTAATTTTTTTATTTTGAAAGAGACAAAAAAAAAAGAAAAAAGTTAGACAAATCGTATTTGGTTAATTAAAGGTCAAATTAAACATTATGGTCTGGGTCTGTTGGGTTATTTATCTATTTTTATTTTAACAGATACAAACTCACACAAAATTAACACACCTTTAATCGTACCATCAATGCACAGATAAATGCCTTAAATTAAATGTTTAAGGCATTTATTTGTGCATTGATGGTACGATTAAACTTCATAATGCGAAAGAACTTATATACACAATCTTATCAATGAAGAAAAACAGAGCAAAAACAAGCTTTTATTTCTTATTTCACTTTTCCATTAAAAAAAGCTAATGGTTCTTTGAACCTGAGTGATATCTGCTTTTTTTGAATTCAAATGAATGCATAATTAATATGCTCTACCATCACAAAAAGTGCAAAAAACAAAACCCCTGTAACGTACACTTGTCTGAGCAATTATTTTTTAAAAGCAATTTAATCGTTTGTCTCACATTCTGATACCAAGAAATCATTAAGATGAATAATTTCTCTCTGCAGCACAAAAGTTAAATGATGTCTTCATCGATGATTCACTTTATACGTCTTCATCAATTTATTATTATTATCAATTGATTTTTCTCAGGAAAATCTCAAGTTCTTTTGTCTATTATTGTGCTTTTTGCTGTCACATCAGCGATTTCAGAATAAACAAGTTCAATGATCAGCGCGTCAATGACTTTATGAATCTTTCATAAAACATATTTTTATATTCATTTTGACAAAATGTTTGTTCACTGTGGCGTATACGTACTTTTTTTTTTTTTTTTTTAGATGTTATATGTGGGTGTAGGATTTCCATAAGCGTAGTAAAGGACCATTTTTGTGAATGTTATTAATTTTAATTTAATATTTTTCTCCAAACAAAATTGGCATCAATTTTACAAGAAATCTCAAAAAATTAGGCACTTTAAGGTATGTAATGGATAAGATTGTGGTAAAATTGATATATTTTGAAAATATATGTAACTATCATTGCTATTAATTTATTTGTTTTGAACAAAATTTTGAGATTTTAGTTGTATCAGTTTCAATAATACGTTAAACTGATTAAGATAAATTGGACCTTAATATACAAACTTCAAAATTTCTCTTAAAATGTTTTTACCTAGCAAAGAACTTGATTGAGTTTTTTTTCCATTAAAGCATTAATAAGCTGTACACTGTGTACTCGTGTGGGATGCTAATTATTATTGAACTTCCAGGAGAATATTTATTAAAAAAAAAAAAAAAATCTCTTCAAATACCCGAGGGAAAATCAAAGAATTTTATGGTTATTTAAATTGCATTTACAAAACTCATCTGACTTTTAAAAAAAATGTAAAAGCAAACATTTACCTTGAACAAATATTAACCAAAGAGCAACACGGAAATCTACAAAAAACCGAACTAGCCATGACGTATGCTGATTCTATTTGTCAGCAATTATTAAATTGCCTACACCGAAAGAAAACTTTGTGTACAGTCTTATTTAAAAATTCAGAAAGGAAGAATATTTTTGTTGGCAAATAATAAATTTTTTATTGAAAATAGGGAAGTCCAATATAAGAAGAACACTTTTCCAGTACTGAGTTTCCTCTGTTATAAGTTTAGATTCGCCAATCTGGGGAAATAATTTGAGCCCGAGTTTATTGAAGCTGTTTCGAAAATTTAAAAATCAAAGGTTTAAGTTTTCTTGTTTTAAACAACTTGGGTTGCAAAAAACTTATTTAATAATAAAAAACTATTATTTGTAACTAAAAGAGTATTAAATTTCTTAACCATTAGTAACTATTCTCAAAACACAAAACCCTATTAATTTATTTATACATTATATATTCAAGTGATAGCATCATGGTCATAAAGAATTTTTTAAGTGTTCTAAATTGTGAAGATTTTTTTCATTTTCATTACCATTTGAATTTTTTCTTTTTTTTTTTATTGATGAAAATTGACTTTGGCATATGAAAGCAGGAAGAAAAACATAGTAGGCTGATTTTGTTTGGAAATTCAATCTACATACATAGGTTTATTATTTTTTTTTTACGATTCTACATATGATGAATGTGAATATGCGTTAACTTTTGACATTTAGATGAAGGATTCTATTCACGTACTAGAATGTATATTTAGCTACTTTCATTTTCAATTGAAAAAGTTATTTAAATACCAAAATTGTTTGATCACTATAGAACAAAAAAAAACGGAATATTTTCTGTTAAAAGTATTGAGTTATTTGCTAGATTTGAGGTATTCAGTTTGGTTTGAAGAATTTTTCTCCGAATTTTGATTTATGAAACGTCGATATCGTCCCGTTTCTGCGTGCACAACAATTTTTGTTTAGTTTTATTAAGAAATTTTAGTTTTTCTCGAAATTGAATATTTTGATTGAATAGAATTAACTGTAAATCATATTAATTGAGGTTATTACACATTTCATACTTCTTCACCTTCTTTGCTCATAGTTTTCCAGCGGTGTTTATTCTTTTAGGAAAATATAGTTACGAGGTTTATGCAAAAACGGGACGAAATGCCTTTGTTTATCTTAGCCAATGTAGTCAGTTTTAAAATTTACATGAAGTCTGACTATATAAATCTATATAATATAGTAAAATTGAACTTAGGATAATATTTAAACTCAACAATAGAATAACAGAGAATGCATAGAAACTGGGGCGTTTAAACTTTGACTATGTCCCTATCAGTTTCTGATTTTACAAAAAAAAAAGAAAAATAAATCTAATTGATTGGTGTCATAAAATAAAAATAAAAACATTTCGTCGGCAAAACCGATCCAATTTAGATGATTTTTTTTTACAAATGTTGGCAAATTGCCACTATTATCGGATTTTTTTTAAACATGAATATAAGAATTTTTTGAACAAACATTTTTTGTTATAAAAAAATTTTGTTAAAATTATATAAAATAAATAAAAACTAGTACAAATATGGGTCTATTTTTACTGGTTCAGATGGGAAGGAGAATTTTCCAAAAATTGACTTAAAGCAGAAAAAAAAATATTGAAATAGAAATAGATAGTTTAAGAAAAAATGATTTTCAAACTCAGAATTTTGAAAAAAAAAATTCAATCAAAAGTTTTAAACGATTTTTTGTCAACATTTTACGTTACAAAATATAATTTTTTCTTCCAAAATTTTATGTTTGCAACCAAATGCAGAAAATTAAAATGTCTTTTTTTATTTTAGTTTCTCAAAAAAATTAGAAAAAGTTACTTAGTTTTTAAGAAAAAAGTCGAATAATGTTTATAACCTTTTGTATTCACAAAAAAAAAAAAAAAATTGCACGCCTGGGTCACACGAACTTGCTCTTATAGATAAAGTTACTATATATGCAAAGCCTTTTTAATTAAGTATTTCAAATTTTCATTCTAAGCCGACGATATATTCCATATCTTTTATAAAAAACTGAGAGCATACAGCGGTAAGAGATCAACATTTTCCATAGCCATATTTCATCATACCTATTTATATATGTATGTGCAAAAATTTAAAACTCAAAAAATTTGTATTTAATAAATTCTTTCCGCCATCCTATTCAATTTCAAATAGAAAAAAAAAAATCCCCACCGACTTCATTTCCCTGGAAATGTTCTTAAATCTTCATTGGAGAAGGGTTCTTTAGGCAAATTAAAAACGTCAATTAATTAAGACGTCTATTCTCGGTTTTTTTTTTTTCTTACTCTTCTTTCTTTACTGTCATATAAAAAGATGCCATAAGGATTCTACTTAAAATTTATATCTTAAGTCCTCGGCGACGACGACTATAAAAAAAAAATCCCACTCTTCTTAAGCATTCTTCCATGCGGTTAAGTTATCAACTCTCTTCAGCAAATTCCTCTTCATTTAATTTTTCCTTTGTACAAAGTTATATTTTTTCTTTCTCTTCTTCCAAATATCCGGCTATAAAAAAAAATGTTCCACTTTTCATATTCACAACAAAAGAAATCCTTATCTCAATTACATATTTCCGGTGAATGAAATTTATATAGAAGAAAAAAAAAAACAAATATTATTATATTCCTGCCGCTATACTTTATATAACCCATCTATATGCTTATGTACTTAATATTCTCTGCCGCTAGCGTATTATCTCAAAAACTGAAGGGTGTTTTCTTCAGTAGCGCGTGGAACGAAAAAAAATACAACGAAAAAATAACAAGTAAAAAGATTCATTTGTCATTTCTGCCACAGTGGCATTGATACAGTCATTTATCACCTCTTAACCAATGCTGATTTTACCCCAGGACCAAGACTTCCTCTACACGGAAGACAGTATAGGATAGGCTACACACATACAAACACAAAGGATTTTAGTCCATACACATGCATAAGCACACACTGGCAGACAGATTCCTTCGAAAGTCATAAATAAAAATCCTCTCCTCTAAGTAATTACACAAAGTTGAAGGTGATGATTTGGTAAAGATTATGCATGCTCCGGAAAATTTCCTATTTTTTTTTTGTTTTTTTTGGGGTTTGGTTCGTCCTTTTTCCTACTACCCCTACCAGGAGAGATAACAAAAAAAAAAAAAAAAGTTATTTTTTATAACTAATGATAAAGTAGGATAAGCTGTTTGGAGAAAAGTGAAAGCACATCAGCCGTGTTTATGGGTTTACGAAGTCCTTTAATGGCAGATCTGGTTTAGTTAGTGCAAAGGTTATCATCTCATGGGAGTAATTTTAAAGTTTCCCTCACTAAACGTTTCTGATTTATTTGATAGCGATAAATTCTTACGACTATAAGAAACAAAAGGAAAAAACCGAAAAAAAAACTTAGAAGAAAATCTTGCAAAGTGCGAAATTTGTAAAATCAAAGAAGAAAATTTTTCGGTTAGGTATCACTACTTGTTAAACAAAAAAAAAAAAAAAAAAAACAAAAAAACCCCAAAGGCAAAGTTTCTTGTATAAACACCTCATTAAACGGTCTCAAAGAAAGTTTTCCGAAGTGGAAAAATTGAGTACTTAGCTCAACACTTTGCCCTTGGATTTAGTTTAAACGAAGGTATAGAGACCCATAGAAGGCTTTATACCTACGTATAATCAACTTACAGAGGAATGTGTTGGAGTGGGAAGGTTAGGTGTTTACGCCGTCGTCGTCGGTCGTTTTTCTGGAAATTCAGTTTAAGGCTTAAATATTTTTCGATTGTCAGCATTAAATAACAAAAAAAAAAAAAAAAAAAATAAAGAAGAAAGCCTAACATTTTAACGTCTCAAGGTGTTGATCTAAGAACAAAAAAAAAAAAAAAAAAAATGAAGAATGAAAAATGAACAATAAATGAAAAAATAATTGAAAAATATTTCTAAACGGAAATTCCTTTTGATTTGTTGCCCAGTTGACTTTTATGGGAAATTGAAAATAATTGAGAGAAAATAGCAACACCCCCAAAAAAAAGTGGCATTCATGGAAGGTTTGGATTATTTTTTTTTTTGTTAATAATGAAGAATCGAAAAAAATGTGTTTCCATGAAGAAAATTAAAAAAAAAAAACAGGAAATGGGGAAGTTTTGTAAATAGACTTTTAAATATTAAAAGGTAGAAAGTTAACAAAGAATATGTAAGAAAAAATATTAATATTGAATAAATATTATTCGATATAAGCCAGTGCCAAAGATATTGGTTATAACGGAAAATAAGGGAAAGAATGGAATACCTACGTTTAATGGTTATTAATATCTATTTTTGGAATATAAGCAAGCAACATGTAAAATTTGCTTTTGAGTTTTTGAAACATTGGTTAAGATCAATGGACTAAGGATATGAAGTAATTTGATTAAAAACAGACTTTTAGACTTGGCATATCAAAAATGATCCAAAGTTTTGGTAAATTTCGTCTTTTTTACCCTTTGTATCTACAAACAAAAAAAACTTCTTGTACTTATCATACAAAAACATTCCAAAAATGTCATTTTTATATGGGGGAGTCCTACAAATTTTTTTTTTTTTAATTGTGCAAATAAAGAATGGTATTGATTTTCAAAATAATGGAGGTATCCAAAAACCTCAAAAGACCCCCTTTTTTCCTGTATATTTTAGTGCACAATTTAGATTTTTAGTTTGGGTAATCAATTAGATATTCCTGCCAAATCACTTTAAAAGTATTTTTGGTAATAATTTAACTGATGACTGATTAAACAAGGCCATCTTCCGTCATGGTAATAGGATTTGATTTGAAATGAGTGTCTTTGAATTCTGCATTGAAAAATATCGTTAAATTATGTGCCAAACGCTCATGTTATGCCAATTTTGTTTAATCCATTTTATAAACCATCAACTTTCGGTTTGACCTTGAAAAACGTGATTTGTGATTTTTAAGGTAGATTATAGAATGCAAAATAAATTCGGCAGTTGGATTCTTTCATGACCAATAACTTTTCATAGCTTTTCATATTGAAAATACGATAGGCTGATTAAATTGTGGGACAAGGTTCTATAAAAAAAAAAACGATAACAATCGTTAGCTTTTCAACAACGAAAGAAATTGAGCGATAATTTCAGAACCAATACTTTTGTTTTTCAATTTATATGCAGGAAACCGTTTGCACACACGAAAAGGTTTGTTCGTGTTTGCCATACAGAATGTCACCCCTGATCCCGACAGCACTGTCCAGTGCGGATTCAGAAACCGCGTAGAATTTAATGCTTCTAAAACACAGTGCTGTTTACTATATGTATTTTATTTTATTTAAAGTGAAATCTTCCTGCCATGTTATTTTTCATTAGTGACACTCTCATAGATAAAACTGAAAAGCTTTCCATTTTCCGTAATGTTTAGGTTTCCTCGGGAGATGCAAGAAATTTGTTTCTGTTTCTGATCTAGCTACTATTTATAGATTGTTTATTCGTCCAAGGTTGGAGCAAAATTTTTAAATCTGCACTGGTGCTTCTATAACCCATTTAAGCTCCTTTGACAGAGTTTAAAATAGTACTCTGAAAATGATAAGTTGAAGGCGATGGATCTTTAATTGACACAATTACGCTTCTTGAGCATCAAAGTAATGTTTCTTGTCTGTCGTTGTTTTTTTTATCGCTGTTTTTTACAATCAGTGTTCTGTTTAAATCGCTAGATGCATTACCCCCCCTTCACAAAATTCAACTGGAATACTAGGAATGCTCATCTGTTTACCCTTTAGCTCAATTTCAGATGTGCTGTCAAGTACAGAGATTCTTTCATTAGTCGTACTACGCAAATGTAGAACGCATTACCCGCCTCCGTTTTTCCCTTCAATATTGATTTGCATTGGTTTCTCCTCTTAAGCTTTTCTCTATTTTCAAAACGCTCGCACTGTATGCATCATATTTAGGGTAGTATTACCCGCTTTCGTACGCTCGAATTATAAAATGCAAAAGCTACTTAAGTACTCTTTTAGTAGGGCTAAAAAACCCAGATGGGTCACATTGCGATCCAAACATTTCAAGTGAGCATAATTGAGGCAAAAGACCTTGGACTACTTCTCTTAACTATGAATTTAAAGGTATCCGAAATACTACCCAGAAATTGTGATACCTGCTGTTATTTAGTGTTGCCATAAAACCTTCGGACGTCAAAGTCACAAAAATTCTTCTGCCCACGAAAAATGTTTTGTAAACTTGATAAACTATCTCTACTTACCGAACAATAATATCCAATTCATATTTGGTATCCTTCCATTAAGTTGCACAAATTTTATGAAAAGAACTAAAATACAATGCAAGTGTTAAAGTACCCATAATAGCTTTACGATAACTTCACTTTCGACATCCACAAGAAAGTCCTTCAATGCTATACCATCACAACTATCTCATCTATTACATTTTGTAGTCTAACAGACACATAACATGTTGGCAATGTCAAAGTTTCTGCAGCCCTTTACAACACAGCATCATAATCATCATCGAAAAAAAAAATAAAATCCCTAACAACACAGATAGTGTCCTTGCAAACATTTTTATCATAACACTTTGATCAGGGTAAAGCACTTATTGCCAAGATACATTCAATGGCTGCGACGAAAACGGCAATATTGTTCTACTTTCTGCCTGAAGGTACTGACTTCTTCGATTTTGCCGGGTATGGGTACCACATGCACTACATCGCACTTGGGTTGTTTTTACCATACAAGAGGAAGAACGATAGTTTTAAGTACATTTTCTATAAATTTTGAAGTTTTTGAAAACTGAACTCTTTCTTGGGTATTGCCTATTCATCTTGGACATTCGGGGGCCGTGTCGTTGTCGTCATCAGCAATGGAGAAAGAAGAAACAGACTGTAACACTGTACACGAGTAAATTGAGGGTAGTAAAATTTTATTCAAACTCAAGTTTTGCCAAGGATAGAACGACAGACAATATAGAAAACTATGTAAACGAGTTAAGAAATATGCTGAAAAGAAACAAAAAATATTCTGTCGAATGGAGAAAATGGGAGAAAGTAAGAGAAAAACCAAAGATGTTAAGGAAATTGTGGTCTGAAATGTCTGATTGGGAAATGGCCAATTTTGCAATCAAACTCGATGCATTTATGGAAATCCGTTTGGTAAAATCAGTTTCATCTTTTTTGAGAAAATGTTTTATTGTTTTGTATAGTGAGAGGTCTTTGTGGCGACGACGAATGTATTTTAAAGGCATTTGAATATAATCAATCTTTTAAGGAGTTTGTGTGGAGTGGTTTTACTTAGATATTTACGAGTACATTAGATTAGTTTTCCTTTTTTTTTGGGGGGCTTTGAGGGTTTCATTATTTATTGTTAGAACATTTATAAAAGACATGTTAGATGTTAAATGTTCTAGAATCTTTCATTTTATATTGGAAATTGTAAGTTTTATGAGTTTCTCAAAGCAGATTTCCAAAAATTCGTATAAATGACAGTTGGAAAATATGTTTTCAGAAGTTTCGTTCAATAAAAGTCATTTAAACTGCTGATACTGCTATAAAATAAAATCATAATTCAAAAATTGTCATTGACAGGAACATTCGATTTAAGATTTGAAGAATTGGATTATTTTAATCTCTATAGAAAGGACAATTTTACAGGCATATTCGAAAAATTTTGAAAATTCATTTCTGAAAGTTTCAATATCTAAGTGATGGATTTCGGGATGTGAAAGTTTTCAATTTAATGACAATGACGAAAAAAAATCGATACTATTTACAATTTAGGGGCTATCTAGTCTCAAAAAATCACTTGTCCGCATTTTTATTTGCATCAATAAGCTCATCCTTGGTATTATATTGTTTTCTTATTCATAGATCTTGCGCGTCATCTAACCCCACACATTTTCAATGATATTAAGGCCAGAAGAGTATGATGGCCACACAAGTAACGACACATTTTGACTGCAATTTGCATCTCCGTAAATGATCAGCTCTTCTTATGATACGTTTTACGGTGGAAAGACTAGCTGTCACACCTGATTTTACCTTAATTTTTGCAGCAGTTTCGTGTGAATTCGAAGCAGTTCTGAGGATTGCAATTCTATCGGCGGCTGTCGTGGCTTGACAGATTCCACCTTTCATGTTTTTCCCATACCCGGAAACGTTCTTCAACTTCAAAAAACTGTTAATAACGCAATGGCTTCTTCCAAGTTTTTCTGCAATTTTGCGGTTAGACAGTCCTGACTCTTACGCTTTTCTTCTTTCTTGTGGACTAAAAGCCTTTTTTCAACCCATTCCTTTTTTCACGTTTAACACTACTTTTAACTATTTGAAATTCTACCGAACTGAAAATACTAATAACCAATAGCAACCACAAGTTGGATGCTTGGATATATTCTACTGAGCTAAACAAAAAACAAGTATTTTTTAACTAAGCCTACGTGAAAGGTGTTTTCTTAATGAATGGTATTTACTAGAAGTCTGATTTTTCAAGGTATAAAGCTGAATATTATGTCTTACAATTGTTGTTAGATGAGAAACAGGTGTTGCCATTCCGTCCGAAGAAAACTAAATTTGAATTTTGGCAAAGCACTAAACTTTTAGGAATTTGCATAAAAATGCAAATAAGTTTTCTTCACGTGGTCATATCAATTTGGTGTTGATCTTATTCGATCCAGCTGAAATTTCGTAATCTTTTTTACGAATTAGCTCTTATTTGAGCTGCAAAATTTAATACTATAAAAGTTAAAAAAAATACTTTTTGCGATAAAACGAAAATTAAATAAAAATACGTGCGATTAGTGCGGTCATAACGTGTGGAATGATTTTATTTTCCTATTCTTTTTCTTCTTCTTTTTCTTTTTAAATTTGAAATAAAATATGGCCGGATGGGCGGGATATTTGAATTTTAGACCAATTATTTTTAGTTCACAATAGTAAATTTTGAATTCAAAGTTTTATTCAAAGTTTTGTATAATTCAAAATTCAATATATTTTAAAAAAGGTTCGTTTGTCGAAACACCAGCAAAAAATACCTTTAAAACATGTCTGAAAACATGGCTGAATTCTACCAACATAATTTTATCAATTTTTTTGTGAAAAATTGCTTGTAAATTGTTATATGTAAGTTGGTGCAATCTGCCACTGGTCTAATGTACCTGTGTACATTAAGATTTTTAAAACATTTTTTAATACGAAAAGAATTTGTTAATAAAAATCTTAATATTAATTTAAAAAAAATTAATTCGAGAATAGTGGTAATTTGTATCTCCATAAAAGTTTAATTATTTTATAGTACCTACCAACATTATATAAAAATCATCCAAATCGAAGCTATTCGGAGCCTATTTTTTTAATTTTATTTATTCCATAAAATTACTACTCCACTAATTGGATTTTATTTTATCACTGTGATAAATATAAAATAAATAAATGAATAATTTTTTGTGTTAACATTAATTATTATCTTCTACATTTATTTATTATTATTTTTTTTTTTATAGTAAATATTGAAATTTAACACCCACAAACAAATTCAAATATGGTAGTTTGAAAAATATAAATCTATAAACACATCAGTAAATATACAGATACAGAAAAACCAAATAAGTAACATGTTTTTATTTAAATTTAATTAAATCAATATCAAAGGAATTATTAAAACAATTTATATTCACATCAACACAACACACAAAATTAACAAAACTTTTATTTAATATTTAATTTTCGCGGGAAATAAATTGAAAAGGATGATTCGGAGGCAATTTCAATCAATTTGTGCATCAAAATAATATTCCATTGATTTTTTATTATTAACAATTCACTTACTGATATTTTTTGTTCTTTTTTTTTTATTACTTTTATTAAGAAGAATGAAAAAAAATATTGAATTCACATTTTTATTATTTTATTCGCTGAACCTATAACTTCCATCATCATTATCATCATCATCATCATCATCATCATCATCATCATGGGCTTTTGGTTGTGGGGCCTGTGGGTCGTTGGTGTTGCCAATACCATTCGTCCTCATAGCAAAGTATAATATGTTCGTTTGATCATGTTTAACAGTGCGAAAGATGGAACATGGAACACATCCAGCCAGGCTGACCTCACCAAACCAGACTGGGCCAAACCGAAGCAAACCAAACCAAAACCCAAGCGAACCAGAAGCTCGGATACACAAATTTTTATTGCCTATAAATTTACTGTTAAATCCTTTAAGTAAAACCATTAATTCGACCGTAAACCTGTTTCTTCGTTCATAGATGGTCATAAATCGAGTTGGTATAGTTGGGCAGTGTTCACCACTGGCATGTGGCAGTGGCACCCCTACCAGTTACCTGAGGGCCTCTATTTGGTCATCCCATCCTTATGGTCTTGCTTTTCATTCAATCGGGTCAATGTCAAGTCATAAAGTCTCGAACTATACGCTACATGGGAGGAGTGCCCAATAGCCCAATGGTACGACTAACTATATAGGTTAAGCTCCTCATCCCTCGGTTTAATATCTAGAGCAGTATAAGGTTTTCATTTTTTGTTGTTTTTTTTTTTTTTTGTTCTGCTTCTGTTCATTTTATTAGTTATGCGTAATGTCATTGGTTTTGGGATGATGATGATGATGATGATGTTGGCTTGAATATGAGGATTCTATATGGAAGCATTTAATACTGGAGGTTTGGCCGTACATATACGAGTAATAATAAATGCAGTAAAAGAGGTTTTTTGTTGGTCCCTTTTTGGTAACTTCGTGTCCTTCGGAGGTCCTTATGGATTGAAAAAAATACATATACACCATATATAATGATTCGTCGTTAAGCTAGATATATTTATAACTTTGTACGTATGGTCACCAATGAAAGGGATTTTTAATAGGAGGGTATTTTTTGTTTCTTTTCTTGGCAATGCGGGTTTTATTTTCCAAGGGGATAAACCTCTTTTTTTTTTTTTTTTTGTGTGTGTTGGGTTGTTTGGGCAGGAAGGATATATTATTTGGGAAATCCTTTAATTTTGTGAATGGCGAGTAATGGTTGTTTTATAGGCTGTGAAGGTGGAGTCATTTGAAATATGTAGAAGAGTGGCTTGAGTAGACAGGATTTCACGCCGCGCCTTATTGGTATATAGAGTGATTGCCAAATACTCTTGGATTAGCACTTTTAAAGCCAGTAAATCAGAATAATTAAATTTTATTTTAGAGCCAAGAGGTTTATTAGAATTTTAATAGGCTTTATAATGAAATTATTATAAATTGTTGGAAAACGTTCGGTAGGTTACGATTTTTTATGAGTATTAGAACTTTATATAAGTACTCCATTAAATTTGTTACTTTTTTATTTTTTATTTAAATATGGGGTATAAAGTTTGTAACAGTTTACATAAAAAAAATACGTTTTTTTTTTTTAAATTAAGCTTTCAAGTTGTAGTAGGTTTTAAGAACTAAAATATATGAAAGACAAAATTCTGGATTGTATTCAAGAACTTTACGGATAGGTTCGGGAGTGAACCCACCCACGGTGCTGCCAAGTTATTAAATTCGATATGTAATAGGCATGTTTTTTGATCCACAAACCAAACTAGACTATATTTTGTGAATGAAGTCTTTTAAAACCTCAAACCTTCAATAAAAGGCTTGCATTCATTGACTTCACTTTGTGACTTGGACATCAAATAAAACATTCACCATTCATTTGGTTTCAAAGCTTTTTTCCTTTCCTTTTTTCTTGGTTTATAAGGCAAGTATTGATTTCATGTAAAAAAAAGCAAAGTTTGAATCAAAAACAATATTACGTCTATGCGTTCATCTTTACACATTTTCACTTGATCAAACGCGTGAGTGGATTGTCTTCAAATTTGGAATATAGACGATTATTACGTAATTTCAAAAGTTGTTTTTTGATTTGTTTTTGAATATCTCGTTTGAGTTATTGGATTTTGCTCGAAAACTGCTCTTGCGATTTTGTTAAGAATGGTTATATATTGTTCAAAGTAATTGCAAAAAAAAAAACGCCCGCCGCCCGTATAACTTCAAACCACAACGTTATATCAAAGAAAACCGCTTTGATTTTACTATTTTTCGGTACGATTTAGCTTCAAAGATAAAAATTTCAAAATTAAAGATGAAAAAAGTCGGTTTAAAATAATTTCCCATAAGAAAAGCTTAGTTTGAACAAAGTTTTTTATCTTAAAAAAATGGTCTTTAACATCTAAAAAAAAGGTGTGTGTACTTCACGGAGAAAAAAAAAATGATTGTAGAACAATTTGGGGCAAATTGTTTTCTCTTGAAACATAGAAAATTGCACTTTTTTCACATTTTCTGTTCTCTTCTGTAAGGAACAGATTCATTTTCAACACCTATAATGTGTGTCATTTCAAATAAGATTAATCTTTTTTGAAAATGCTTTGTATTCGTTTTAAAATTTCGTTTGTACTTTTTACCTTTCATACTGCGAAGAAAGCCACCAATATTGATGAATTAAAGGATCTATTGCACTCAAGTAGGTATTTTATTGCTGAATTGGGGAATATGAAAATATGCTCACAATTCAAAGAAATGATGCACAGCGAAATCCATCCAAACTCTTTCAAAATAGTGGAAAGTGATTTCTTTGCTCGAATAAGGTGACATTAATCCATTGAAACTGTTAGAAGTGCAAGTTGTTAAGAATTTACTGGATTTAGGCCAAAAATTAAGTTAAAACCTGAAGTTTTTTTTTTTTAAACTTGACTTTAGACAGCAACAAAATAAAAAAAAAATGCAACTCTTTTTCTGAAGACTAGACTTACCTCAACTCTAAACTTGCCAACAAATTGCCATCAGCTAAGCTTCGTCAGCATTTTCTCCCTAAATTGCTTTTCTGAGTCGCCAAATTTTTGGCAAACTTGCGCGATTTTGTTGTTGTTGTTTCTTTTAATCTCTCCATAACCCGTTAGATATGCTTTCTGCTACCGTCACTTACACCCGCTACAAGCCTTAAGGTGCAAGTAGACACTTTTCTGCATAAAGGAAGCGAATCACATAGGCAAGGCAAGGCAAGGCATAAGCATACAGTAGACACACTGAACTTAAGTGCATTTCTTGCCTACCTAACCTACCTGCATATATACGACGAACGTGAGCTAAGCACATTTTTATCCTTGAAAATTTAATTTTATATCCCACCAACCGTATATAAGCTTCTCATCTCTATCTCTTTCCATCCATATTATATCTATATATGAGTGAGTCCTTTGTAAACAGACATATTGAGGTAGCAGACAATATAGGTATAGGCACAGGTATTGGTAGTGGCATTCTTTTGCCAAGAGCTGCTGATATTGTAGAAGAGGACGAAGATTGAAACAAAGTCATTGGCAATCTGGTCGTGTTTGCACACAAATACACACACACAAACACACATATACCCATTGAATAAAGATGGATAAGAGGTCGCCTTTGTTTTCTTCTATCCTTGAAAGGAGTAGGTATGGTGAATATGTACGAGCAGTGAGCACACATATGGAGTAACCACTAAAAAAGGATATTTAATTAAAAACTGCACAAATTCCGCATTGAAGGCAATTATTTTGCGGAAGAGCAGCACCACTGCCACCGGTTTCACCTGCGTTTGTCGTTACGGCCAAACGGGAGTCTTAACCTTTAAAGAGCTTATTGAAGGAGAAAGCAAGAACTTAAGCTTGAGTGTAGAAAAGGATGAAATTAGTTACGTGGTCATGTTCATAAGAGAACGGAAAGTAATCGATAAGGGTAAACACTTACCTGAGCTATTAGTTGTTGCTATAGGGCTGATGTTTCCGCTTCCGTGTGTGTAGGTTATAGTATTTGAGAAACGTTTCCTTTGAGGGTAGCACTAGGTCTAGGCTCTATAATATAGGTGTGTGTTGTGTGCCAAGTGGGACATTGGCGTAAAACACAGCTATCGCATTATTACTTATATGGCAAGCTATAGTACGAAGTTAGCAAGACACAAAACAATAGCATATATGTATAAAAGGGAGGTTTTCTTTGCTTAATTATTGCAAACGAAATTTGCTGAGTAAACAGGACATAAGGAGGTAAAATCAAAGAATCTTCATTGAGGGGAATAAAAAAAAAGGAATCTACCAAGGAAAGAAAGAAAAAAAACCTGATTGTCATGTGGTCCTGTGGCTGTAGAATCTATGTATATGTGACTATAGGCTTGGTCTTTGGTCAACAATATACACTTGAACTACCTATTGAGGAGGATAATTGGGTTTTCTTTGCTTTTGCGATGAGATGGGGTCGATTGCTTAAGTGGCTCTTGTATTGGTGCTTCAAATGTTATTATCATGGCATGTCCATTTTGTTGACTTCTAACGGCTCTTTCTCTTCTTAATGGTTCTCACATTTCAACGGCAAGAGAGTGGCTTGAATTGCAAATGAAAAGAAATAATTTAAGTGCAAAGATGTAAGGGAATTCAATCATTTTAGCATTTACTGCAATTAATCGAATAAAGAAGACCTATAACAAGTTTAATCAATTTTTTTTTCTTGTTGTAAGGGAATTCAAAAACTAATTACTAGTTTAATTAGATATCGTACAGTCAAACAACAATCTGAAGCAGTAGAAAGGATATTAATAGACATTAGTTTTGGATTTAGCAAAAAAAAAGTGAAAAAATCAGGTAGGTCACTATGGCTCTCACGGCCTGAAATGCGTTTTCGGAAATGATGAAGCTATCAGAAAATGATGGATGTTTCTAAAACGACTGTGTGGTGTTGTAAAAACAACATATCCAGAGTACCTACGAAATAGATAACTTTTCAAGTTTTTTTTACAATCTTTATGGCAAAACTTTATATTAAAGCCATATTTGCATTAGATTCTGACTTAAAATACCAAAAATATTCAGATTTGTATAACTCATTCATAGCCCAAAAAGCGTTCCCGGAAATGACATTCCTGAAAATTCAGTTTTTTATCATTATTATCGTTTATTTTCTTTCTAACAAAAGCAAACGAAATATTTTTGAGGATTTATTGTAGTAGCCTTAATTTTGCATCATAACATTGCCAAAGAATTATAATTTTAAAATTTATTCATACCATAACAGGCGTTCCCGAAATGACGCTTAATTGATATACGATCCTTATATATCAAATTTAATTTAAATTACCACTTTAATTTAATTTATTCATGCAGAAAACTATTAATATAACGATAAAATTATTTCATGATATACTGTAAAGACCATTTGTAGCGACATCTGCACGTTAAATGAATGCAAATTTCACTTGAACTACAACCAGACTTATTCCTTCGGACAACTTACGAGTTTATTCAAATAGAAATAATGAATATTCTCATTTTTTTGTAAGGTACATGAGAATTCTTGAAGAGGTAGCAAAATTTAATTGATTTTAATGTATTTTTGCCACTTATTTCAGTTTTTGAATTATGGGAGCGTTCCCGTAATGATTTTTTGACTTTATTAAAAGCGTTCCCGGAATGATTTTTTGACTTTGTTAGAAGAAATAAAATAAAAACTAACTCTGTTTAGAACAAAGTTAATACATTCGGAGATTCATCTCAATTATTTTAACCCGTACGTCAGAAGTAAATTTCAATTCAATGTAATTTTGATTAAAAAAAAAGGTCTGGACATGAATATTCTCAGGATTCTTGTGTTTTATCAGCAATTTCACTTTTGTGGTGCTGCAATCCCCAAATCATCACTGTATAATCATGTCTTCCCGAGTAAATTCACAGCAAAGGCAGTCAAACTTTGCAAGTTTTCATTGAGATGCAAGCAAGTCGAGTATTTTAAAAAGTCGAAGTCAGATTTCTCTTGTCAGTACGGGCGTGCGATGAACTGAAGTTCATCAGCCTTAAAAAAAAAATTCTACTCTAGCATTCAAAGTTCCATCAATTTACCCACCTTCACCTACCTCACAAGAGGCAGTAGTCCTGAAAAAAAATTTAAGGTGGTGTAGACTGGGAATCGAAACAAGACACCCAGCGTGATAGTCAAATGCAATAACCCTTCAGACAAGAATCACCTGATTGAAGCATGAAAAAAAAACGTTAAAAGGTTAACTTCTTGTTTTTATATAATTAAAAAAAATTGAGCAACAATCTGTGAAGAGAGCCCTTTGACTTTTGCGAAAATTAACCAATACTTTTATGAATTTTCCCAAAGGAACCTTTTAGTGTTCCTTTGACTAAAAGATTACCTGCCAAAATTCTTGCAACCTTATCCCATTAAATACCTTAAACTTTCCACGATTAGGCTTAGAGGTAAATATTGTGAGTATGCACTGCAAAATCTCTTTTTGGAATTTTTAATAACTTGTCTAGACGCCATAAATTCTTTTTTTTATAAAAATAGAATACCAGCATCAGAAAAAAAAATATTCCAAATATTGTTATAGAATACATCACGCCTCATTAATCATCAAGGAGGCTTGAGCATTTACTTGACACTTTGCTTGACAGATGCCTCTCAATCGATGACGACGACGACGACGACGGCGACGTACGCGATGCGTCCCTAAAGTGTAAATTATGCACATCGTATCAAGCGAGCACATCACATCACAGGATACTAAATGCCACCATTAACAAAGTTAACGTTCCCTGTTATACAATTTGATTTTATTATTCTCTGCTCAGTGTTCAGTGTTTAGAGATCCGAGAGCTTCGAGAGCTCAGAGAGCTCAACAAAAATCACTTAAATTATTGAAAGACTGAAAATATTAAATGTTTAATGCGCGTTTCGCCTTCAAATTATCACCCTGCCACACAGAGTTACTTCATTTATTTATAATGACTTGAATAAAATCTCATTGAGAGCGAAAACATTTATCATTTCCGTTCCGTTTTTTTTTTTTCTTCAAAAAAGCAGAGTAAACCAAACGAAGAGTAAAGATGATGATTATGATGAAGAAAAGAAGATACACAAAACATCCTTTCAAAAATACACAAACAAAAGTACACAAACACAAGCACACACAATTATTTGTATACACACAAAAGGAAAGGAACGAACCTCAAGTGGAAATGCTGTTTTAAAGGCTGGTTAGGAAAGGTTATGGTATGGTATATGGGTAAGGCAAAGTTAAGGTACTTTAAAGTTTTACATCAGGCCGTACTCTGAGGCCCACCCGTAAAATATGGTAACTGTCTGTTTACATTCTATTAATGGAAAGCTGATATCTTAAAGGGTTCAACTGTAGAAATTTGTCTTCAGGTGTAATCTTTTGGTAAATATGAATGAAAACCTCTTTATGGGAAGGATGTAATAATGGTTTTGTGACCTAGGGCATATTGCTGCTTCTCCTTCATCATAAAGATGATAAATTGCCTAAGCCGGTCGGTGTGCTGTGCACCTTTATTGATTCGTTTCTGAACCAACAGATATTATTACTCGTTTATAGAAATGGGATGTGGTGGGGGTAGCTTTACGATAAACAGCTTCATCTCTCCAAAGACTTCTTCGTCTTCTTCTTGTTCTTCTAATACATCACTTAGTGTCAGATTTCAAAAATCAGTTAAGGCAAACAATGTGGTCTTCGTTTTGGTCTTCGGTTTGCTGCTGCTGATGTGCTTTTACTTACTTTCATAAATTTAAAATGAAAACGCAATAATCTCGAACTTGTTGAAATTTAAGACGAACAACGTAACAAGAATCCTCAAAGGGATGAAGTCGTAAAAGGAAACACATCGACTGAACGAGGAAAAAAGAACAAACAAAAAAAAAAAAAAATAAAAAAAAAATGGATAAAACAAGCAGCGAAAACGTACTACACCGAAAGCTTGGTTTATCTTTCGAATAAATCTCCACTTGCATCACACATAAATCCTTGCAAAGATCTCTAAACTGTTATGGAGCCCTTCTATACCCCCATGGCAAGTTTGTCCGATATCTCTTCGCTTTGCTCTGCTTGTCGAGTGAAATGAAGGAACGAACTACACGAGGACAACGGGAACGACGACACGAGCAGACGAAATGAAAACAAAAAAATGGAGAAAATTAGATGACACCAAAAGCTCTTAATTATCCAATTTCGCCCCCCGAAAATGAGAGTAAGAAAATAAAACAGAAGCAACAAAAAACAAAAATTGTAAGAATAAACCCTTTTGCACACAGGCTCAGCAGAAGGTAGGAAGGACGATCGTCGCTTAATCGTTGGCAATTAGTCACCGAGCCGGCCCAGCCCGGCCTGGCCTGGCCAAACCAAAAAGAAAACATTCAGGAAACAAAACGAGAAGAAACGACTAGATACCGAAGCCGAAGTTTCAGAGACAACGAACGTTCGCTTAATGTCTCCTTTATTGGTAGAAATTTATCTTTGCAATTTATATACATAGCATGGCAGGATATCATCCCCAGTTTAGCAGGATGTTTTCATTGCACAGATTAACACACGAGGTAGGGCGATATATTAGATTGTCTAGCAGTTTTCATTTTCATGTTTTTTTTTTGTTTGTCTTCTGTTGTTTCGGGTGAAGAGTGTACTGCTGCAGTAGAGGAGAAGCAGCACAGTGCTGCTAGTTCACAGATGTGGCAAAGGATTAAATAGCACTTTTTCGCGGTCAACGTTTGCGCTTTAAATGGTATTTCTGGATGTAATTGCTTGAGCTTCATTATATCCAAGCAAAGGGTGTGATGTCGGGGGGGTGGGTAGAGAAATATTTCTGTGCAAATTACTGAAAATATTGTTTTAAGGTTTGAAAAATGAGTAACAAAGTAAGATGGATGGTTGTTACCGCACAAAATAAACTCTGACCTGATTAATATTGTTGAGAGCATTCGACCCTAATATTTACTCTAAGGACTGTTTTGGGCATTCAAGCATATGTTTGGTATGAGAAGTTATAGCTTTTGACTTTATTATTTTAATGGCAAATAGAAATTTGTATTTGTGAGTTGATATTTTGGTGGAGTGAAGTGCAAAGTGTTTTCATTTTCATAAAACAAGAAAGTTATGTTACTTGTTAGGGCAAAAGCTTTAGTGATGTTTCTTAGTACATTATGAGAAATACTGACGATAGCTGGTTTGCTTACTGGAGGAGCTTGTTGGTAGAAGTCATACACGTTCATAGATTATGGTTTCAAGAAAAATCCAATTCCAGAAGTAAGATTTGTTCTCGACTCTTGAGAAAATCAGGCCAGACCCTAGAATGGCGGCGTTGCATTTTTGTACGAATACTTGAATCCGAAATTAATAAGGAAAAATCGACAAAAGGTCATGAAGTTCATATTTTTACTTGTGGTACTACATAACTTCTTATGTACCTACAAGCCCGCAATAAAGCTGTTGAAGCGTAACACAAAATTTCTTATAAAAATCACACGACGAAATCATAAACGAAAAATTTCGTTATAAATTTCGTTTTATATTCCGCAGTTTGACAGCGAAATAAGTTATTAAGCTGATTAATTGGACAAGTCTCCATACATTATCAACACACTTTTCCTGCTATAAACACTTGTTTTACCCCAGAAGAATGCATTTTTTTTTCTTTTTGTTCGTTTATTAATTTATTTGTGGGAGCGGGTCAAAATTCTGGCTTCAAAATTCTGCTTTTCAAACGAACATTCTTCTTTTCAAAATTCTGCTTTTTTTTGTAAAAAAGAATTTTGATAAACAGAATTTTGAAAAACAGAATTATGAAAGCAGAGTTTTTGGTAAAAGAATTTTGACCCTTGCAGAATTTTGACCCCAATCCATTATATGTTTATAAGATTTTTCTAAGATTTCTTTAGTTTTTTGCTTATTATGAGTGCCCCACAGCTACCGAGTATATTATCTAGTTTTTCGGCATAATCATTGCAGAATCAGCAAGTGGCACTTGCTTGTTAGTCTAATGTTGCTCACGTATTTTCTTTTTGTGTATTGTGGTCAAATGAGACCAGCATTAAAATGATATGATGTCTCTTCGCAAAGTTATGACCCTTTTTATACATTGCTTGCTGTTTATTGCGAAAGTTAGATTTGTTCTAAAAACTCGTTCTAAATGATTTACTATGGGTCCTAGTGACAGGTGAAACCGTTTATACCAAATTTGATCATTGTACTATTTTATTCAGGAACCTTGATAAATTTATTGTATAACAGGAATATTCCAAAATGAACTTATTAACATACTTTCGACCAAAGGTTTTTATCCAATATGGCCTTCCGTGGGTTATACTGTGGCTCAACGAAGAAATTAGAAGAATTAGGTTTCTTAAACGTAACATCCCTAAGGTTAGTTTGAATCTCTTGAAACCAAAGAATACATGAAATTATACATAACTGCTGTATTTAATTATTTTCTTCCATGCCACTATATAAACGACAATAAGTGCAACTTTGGTTTTTCTTAATATGTATTCTTCTTTAATCTTTTACTCGTAGATAAAATTTAAATAGATAACCCCGATAAATTGCATGAATAAATATACAAAAAACAAACCTCTTATATCCTGTAAGAGATTATACCTTCTCTATTTCAGAAGAAAGGTAGATTAGCCTTTCAAAAGAACTTAACCAATATTTCCTCATTGACTAAAAATATTAAAACTTACAACTTTTGATCTTTCCAATATTTTGGGAGGGATGATATGGAGTGGGGAAAAATCAATTATAATTCAAAACACACATAAGGGTATGCTTCATTGCTTTGCTTTTATAGCCAAATAGATACATAGATACACAAATGATGATGCTGTAGACCTATTTTTTGGTCAAAAATGAATGAGAAAGAAATGAGAGATACAAATTTCCAATTATAAATTCAGTAAACACCGAACTCGCCGCCAGGATATTCAATTATGGCTTTTCCTTGCCTTTTCTGTGCTGTAAGTGTGTGTTTCTATTTCTGTGCATATCTCCGGTTCACCTCTTTTCTCTGGCTGAAGTCTGTAATTGAATGAGAAATTTAATTGAACCTCTGATCCTAAAATAACACAATTCATTCAGGTTGGTTGATTCCTGCCACAATCTATTTCAATGATTGGTTGAGTGAGTCTCTTTCTCTCTATGCGGGTCTCGTCTAGAGGAGCTATACAAGAGTGTGCCACGATATGATGACGACCGATGGCACATTCTGTGTTTTAATATTCAAAAAAACAGAAAAAAAAACACAAGAAAAAATTAAAAAGGAAAGCAACGAGAATTTAATTAATTTCCAGCATTTGCAAACTCATTGGAAAGTGTGTTTCATAAAACATCCTTAAGTGAAAAATAATTTTCAAAAAAAAAAAAAAATAATATTTAATTCAAAACAAAAAAATAAAAAAAAACAACCAAACATTTGGTGCAATATACATCCAGTGAAGCTATTTTAAATTACAATCGCAAAGAAGCAGCAACAGTAATGATGATAAGTCCAGACAAATTAATTTTTATTTAAATCAAGCTCCGACCGACTCTAGGACTCTAGGACTCTAGGACGAAAAAAAACCAACAGATATTGTATAAATAAAAAGTCGAAGGAATGCAAAAACTTCAGCCCACCATCCACTATAGACCCAAAGGGTATTTAACGAAGAAGAAAATACAAAAAAAAAAAAAAATCTCCGCAGTCGACGAGATTGAAATTCTGGCGTACGGATGTGGTTCTAGGGTAAATTTATGCGGATTTTCTTTGGCCGAAATCTTTTGGCTAAAGGATACTCTTGGACAGTAGCCAGTATGTAATTAATTTCTGTTTTACTTTGGCCACAATCGTAAACTGCGCAATATTCGTGTGTGTGTTGCAAACATAGTAGATAAATGCAGTTGTAGTGTGTGAATAATGTGTATTTGCATTGAGTTTTGCAAACCAAACTAAATGATAATAATACCGGACAATAATTCTATACTACATTTGCGAGTGATGCATTGTGCGCAATTAATTTTTGTATGTATTCATGTCAAAGTGAAGCATGAAGTTATTATCCTATCGCTCCACCAAAGTAATTTGTTTTGATTAAAAATATAAAAAAAAAATAAAACACAAAATATTATATTGGCAATGTTTTTGTGTGCACTCGGGCGTATACGTACTTTATTTATATTATTTTATTTTTTTTTCGTACAACACTTGTGTAATTTTGTTTAACATACACACAACACTTACATGCACTTGAAAATGTTGTTATTTATCAAATATGTATGCATTAAAAAAAAGATTTTATTTTTAATTAAATTAAATAATAACGGCAAATGTTTACAGCTTTTGAATTGATCTCTGAGTTCATCCGAACTTAAATTGCAATATTTTGCATGATAAATCTACAAACGCTAGTTTTGTTGTTTCTGATTATTTATTTATTCATTTACATTTTTTTCTTCATCCGAAAATTAAAATTTTCAACTCATAAAATTATTATTCAAAAAAAAAAAAAAAAATGAAAAAAATAAATTAAATATTCTAATTTGAATGTTTGCAATTAAGCGATGAAGTGATGTTTATTAACATGCGGTTCGTAGGTTAAGTTAATTTTTTTTTTTTAATTTTTTTTTCCAGGAAAAAAAAAATGGAGAAACAACATGAATTTCAAACAAAGGGATAAACTAACAACTCGATTAATTACACATTGAGAATAATAATGGCACAAAAAAACGTAACATGCCTCCGTACACTGGTACATACTTAAAGCAAATCAAATTATAAGAGTTGTTAAAATATATGAATAAAATGACAGAAAGAACTTGAGTGAAACTCTTGTCTATTTCTGGCTGGAAATGCGAATTTTATTGTTTGTTGCATCCCTTTCCCATGATAAGCACCACCTCACAAATAAATAAACGAATAAGTAAAATTATGATAAAGAGAAAGAAAAAACAAAACAATTGAGTCCTTAAACTAATAAATCAATACCTTTCTTCAAAGTAATCAGTAATCACCAATTATATCTGGACAACAAAAAAAAAAGAAAAAAAATGTGTCCCACACTCCACATTCCACACAGAAAAAAATTGTGGGAAAAAACTGCTTTTTGTCTGCTAGGAATCTCACTTAAAAATTTAAGCTTATTTTTGCTCTGTTTTCGTTGCTCCAATCTGTCGTCGGAGTTTCTCATAAGCTTGGTAATTCTCTCTGATATTGTAGGAATCACGCTGCCCTTATCTCGATTATTGCAAGTCATTGAAATCGATATACTTTTCGCAGTTCAGCTTATTAATACGACCACAGCAAGTCTGCAGAGGCAACGCGAAACTCGTACGGACACATTCAAAAAATATTTCAATGATTCTCAGGCCATCGCAAATAAAATTGGTGCAGTAATCACGGTCCGCAGAATCACTGGCCGTCAAACAAATCGGCCGAACATTCAGACTCAGTCAGTTGAAGAATATTATCGAATTCCTTTTCTGGACTATATGTTAAGTGAAATGTCATCCAGTATATCCAGCAGATGCCTACAAAGAGCAACGGTACTGCCAAATATGTATAAGAACTCTTTGTCAATTGCTGTGCACGTTTCAAGTGACTACTAGCACTGCTGAGCGATCTTTCTCTAGCTTACGTGTCGATTAAAATCATTTTTTCGCAACAGGATAACAGAAGAGCGTTTGAATGGATTAGCTTTAATGCATATCCATTATGAATTTGCGGCCGAAATGGACGCTAATGAAGTGCTGGGCATCTTTGGCAGGAAATATAAAAAAAAAACTGTCTATTATAAACGTTTAATTTTTCTATTGGACCTTCCTATACACATTTCAATAAACTTGATTTGAAGTATGATAATTCACTTTATTTCTAACTGTTATTGCTGACAATTTGGCCATTGTGCC